>CM054142.1:17497013-17572013 GCA_028751875.1 Rapana venosa | reverse complement strand
ACAGAAGCGCCAATCGTTTTGAGGTGTTTTGAGAATAGACAACCGTAAAAGGTCATGCAAACTCTGTGTGTGTGTGTGTGTGTGTGTGCGTGCGTGCGTGCGTGCGTGTGTGTGTGTGTGTGTGTGTGTGCAAAGGTGGCTTTGCAGTGCGGTTGTTGTTGTTTTTGTGGGGGGGGGGGGGGGGGGGGGGTTTTGGGGGGTTACAAGTCAAAGGTCACTTAGAAATAATCTTGCTTGATTCCTTCCGTGATTGTCCCAACATTGACATTTCTTTGGGATGAAGGTGTGTCAATACTGGTCCATTAAAGCAAACAAATGTATATAATGCCTATTGTGTTCGTTAGTATACACGACAAAAATAGATAGAATATCTTGACAGACAAAAGAAAAGGTATTTATCTTATTAGTTTGTTTCGTTCAGTTCAGTAAGTTTGTTTCCACTGGCTACAATTTTAATGTATTACTTGCTTTGATTTGTAATTCAAAGCACTTCAGTCAGTTATCTTTTTCTTTCTTTGGTATATTCCCATTAATTTATCGCAAGACACTAGTTTGACTCGCAACCACTGCTTTTCTGATGATAACTAACATACAATTCTGTGGTGAAATAACATCAGCATCTCGAGCATACCTTACTGACGTCCAGTCCCTGATGCATCACAATAAACTCAAATCAAACACTAAGAGTTGACAATGCCATCCAGCAATAATTATAGCGTGAAAAAGGAACGCAGGAGAGGAAGAAACACTAACAAATCGGAAATGAGTCTCTTCGCCTCAAAACGTACTCGGAATAATCCATCCCCCACTGTCTCCGTTGATTTGAATGATTCCTCTCCTCAACCATCCTGTCTACCACATTCCTCAACCATCCTGTCTACCACATTCCTCAACCATCCTGTCTACCACATTCCTCAACCATCCTGTCTACTACAGTCCAAACCTTGAGAACTACTCTTGATCATCATTTGTCCTTTGAACAACACACCTCTTATATCTGTCAGATCTACTACTTGGATTAACACAGAATGGGTTCCATATTTCATTTTCTCTGACTCTCAAATGCCCTCGAGATTTTTTTAGTCTGTGCTCTTGTTTGCTACTTCTTGATGGTTTTCCCCCATGTTTGCTTATTGCGATGTCCCTCTTTCTATGGCAACGATTCCTTTTAACGTCAGTACTGACTCCATACCCCTGAAAGTCCTTCAGATAAGACTATAAAGCGAGGTCCCGTATGCGAACAACACTCACACATCTTGTGCACACATCAAACCCGTTCCGCCTTTTATTTATTTATTTTATTTTATTCTTTTATATCGAGGATAATGGAATAAGCACTCGTGTGCTTTTCTACATCCAGTCCCCGTGTGTATGCGGTTTTGTAAATTTTGTCATCTGTTTCCACAGGCACACAATGGCCTACTCTTCCGAAAAGCGGAACAGGATTTAACGTGTGCGCAAGATGTTCTGCATGCGTTCGAACACCGGGCCTCGGTTTAAGGAGAGAGAGAGAGAGAGAGAGAGAGAGAGATGCTTGTTTGAATGCGGGTGTGTCCTTATCACCAAGTAGTGAATGGACATTCGGAAGAGTAGTCCACTGCGTGCTGGTAGGAATGGCTGACACAATTAACAAAACGCGTGCACACTGGTGTCGTGTTTAAGAATCGTCCCCGAAGTCAGAATACAGAAAGCTTAATGGTGGACAAACAGTTGCATAGGCAAACTGTCGCCATTGGCGAACGTGGGAGCTCTAGCGCCGAGGAACAAGAAAGATAACAAAGTAGTTGTAACTGGTCACCTGCACTTGTTTTCTCCTCTACAGTTTTCTCAACTGAGGAGATAGTAGTGGAGGAAAAGAAGAGCAGATTACAGAGAAAACACACACACACACACACACACACACACACACACACACACACACACACACACACACACATGTACGTTTAAAAACGTTGTGCGTGCGTGCGTGTGTGCGAGTAACCGCGGGAATTTCTCTGTCTTTGAGATAATAAAGCTTTTGAATTTTAAATTTGAATTTTTGAGTGTGTGTGTGTGTGTGTGTGTGTGTGTGTGTGTGTGTGTGTGTGTGTGTGTGTGTGTGTGTGTGTGTTGTTGTTGTTGTTGTTGTTGTTGACTTCAATTTTACGTCTGTTCACTTTTAGTGATATTAGACACCCCCCTAAAAAAAAACACAAAAAAACCCGGAGATGTGGATGTGGTGTTAAAAAAAAATCTCTAAAAACTTGGCAATGCAACAGGAATTTTTAAAAAACCAACTGTGTGTGTGTGTGTGTGTGTGTGTGTGTGTGTGTGTTGTGTGTGTGTGTGTGTGTGTGTGTGTGTGTGTGTGTGTGTGTGTGTGTGTGCGTGCGTACGTGCGTGTGTATAGATTTTGAGAGAACGAAGTCTGACTATTCCTGAGAGAATCTGATGCCAGTGAGATAGAGCATTAATAGTGGTTTGTTTGTTGGTTTGTTTGTTTGTTTTTTCATTCCTCGGCTAGAACTCCAAGGATCACAAACGGTGAGATATTTTTTTTTAACATTTTATGCTTTATGTTTTTCCCCACCTTTAAGGTAACCACATTCGAACTTCGAGGATGGTGTCTTCACTCACCAGTGTGCGTGCAGTGTGTTTGTTTGTTTTGTTTGTGTGTGTTTAATGTCCATCACTACTTGGTGATAAGGACACACCCGCATTCAAACCAGCATCTCTCTCTCTCTCTCTCTCTCTCTCTCTCTCTCTCTCTCTCTCTCTCTCTCTCTCTCTCTCTCTCTCTGATAAGGACACACCCGCATTCAAACCAACATATCTCTCTCTCTCTCTCTCTCTCTCTCTCTCTCTCTCTCTCTCTCTCTCTTTCTTTCTTTCTTTCTTTCTTTCTTTCTCTCGCTCATATGTATGTATATTTATAGTCTCACAACTATCTACAGTAGAGGGAAAGAATATATAACCTCAGCAACTGATGTTATGAACTGCTGAGAATCATATAAAACTTCTTGAACAGAGGCATATTTTTTATGAATATCTGTTCCTCTCCTTTTAAACAGTTCAGTAAGGATTGGGCAATCAAACAATAAATGGTGGATTGAAAGAGATTGAGAACAGCAACATGTACTTTTAGAATATTTGGTGTTCCATGCATTTGGCTTCATTTTATATATTAAAATTTCTAGTTTCCGAGAAAAAGAAATATTTTCAAAGTGTGTTTTCTTCATTTTTGAATGCTTATAGTTTAACAATTTAGCATTAATTTCATGCGAGGACAATGCGAGATTGGAATCAAACGTTTCAATGTTGCAATCAGAGGCATCTTGTTTTGCTAAAGAATCAACCAGCTCATTCCAATAGATTCCACAGTGAGAAGGGACCTATTTGTATGCCTCTGCTTGCAATACAATGTATCAAGAATTTAATCTCAAATACAATATCTTTCCTTATGTTCCCCTGCCAGTGCTTCAGTGCTATCAATACTGCTTTTGAGTCAACGCAAAATAGAATGTGGTGAATATCAAGCGCAGTATTTTACAAAAAATTCAAGGCCATAAGGATTGCAAATAAGTCACACGTAAAAAAAATAGAAAAATGTTTTCCTAAATGAAATGATTTTTGTACTTTTAAAACAGGAATCACAAATGCTGCCCAATTTCTTCCTGATTCCAGTACAGATCCTTCAATATACACTTTTAAATGATTAGAATATAATATATTACTTTCAATGTGACTTTTTACATCAACAGTGAGCAATTTTTTAATCTTCACTTTTTTACATCCGTGACGTCAGTGTCAAAGTTAGCTGATATATGTTCCCAAGGAGGCATTTGAGGAACCATTGGAATTGTTGCTATATCAATACCAATTTCTTTCATTAATAAATCTGTATAATTTTTAATTGGCAGCAGAAAAGAAAAATTGCATGCTCGTTTTGGATTATCAGTGGCTTGAGTGTGTGTGTGTGTGTATGTGTGTGAGTGTGTTTAATTTTGTCATACGTTCTTACTGGCACGAATAGCCTACTCTTCCAAAAGGCAGACCAGATTTTAACGTGTGTGCAAGATGTTCTGCGTGCGTTTGCACGTGGAACCTCGGTTTATAGTCTCATCCGAAGGACGATCGAGGGGAAAGGAGTCAGTACTGATGTTATCTCCTGGGGGAAATCCCTTCGAACGGGCGCCTCGACCCTAGGCCGTCGGATCGCAGGTTCAACGCTCTAACCACTAGGCTATGCTGATCCCCGAATTTCGAGAGAGAGAGAAAAACATCAGAAAACAGATACAAAGTTCATTGCTGCCTACAGCGCCCTACGACAACAACATAGCAACCCAAGCTACAGAAGGTATGAGACAGTGTTTGGTCTCCGGCATACCTGGCGGTTTTCACTGCCTTGTGATGATGGCTATTGGCCACTTCGTGACGGCCACTCTCCCCTGTTGACTCTGTTGCCCCTCTACAAGGGAATGGCTCTCTTTCATCCACAATGGAGGAGGTGAGGAGGAGGGGTTGGGGGAGAGATGGCAAAGCAAGGCAAGGAAAGGCAAGGCAGGGAAGGGCAAGGCAAAAAGCTGTGTTTTGAGGGATTACAGATAAGCACTGACGTGTTACATCCCGTCCCTGGGCTCTTAAGGGATTGGTACCAAACTGGTTTTTTCAATGATACACATAAATTGAGGGGGGGAGGGGGGGGGGGGGGGGAGTCTCTGCCACAAGGTGCATTAATCGTAACTTTTTCAAAGAGCATTCTTACTCTGGAAAACAATCACACTTTGGCAACTTTTCATTCTACACACACACACATATATATATATATATATATATATATATATATATATATATACATATATTATATATAGATATATATATATATCTATATATATATAGCCTATAGATAATGAATCTTTATTTTTCAAGGGTAACAGAATAAGCATGCGCATACTTTTTTTTCATCCGGCCCTTGCCCTGATTAGGGACTATCAACAAAACAGGTAAAAAATCTTACTATAACAACGACATGATTTTAAAAGAAAGAAAAAAACAACTTACATTATATAATCCCTATCTGACTTGAACATTAATTTCAAAAGATACATAGATTTTTTTTAACTTTTTTTGGAGAAAAGAGATATGCTGATAAACATATAATTCTCAAATAAATCAAACATTAACATGAGAGAGAGAGATTATATATAGGAGAGAGAGAGAGAGAGAGAGGAGAGAGAGAGAGAGGAGAGAGAGAGAGAGAGAGAGAGAGAGAGAGAGAGAGTGTGTGTGTGTGTGTGTGTGTGTGTGTGTGTGTGTGTGTGTGTGTGTGTGTGTGTGTGTGTGTGTGTGTGTGTGTGTATTACGCACATGGTCAGCATCATTTTGTAGTCTGAATGTCATAAACACCCAGATCACTGGTCATGTTCCCAAAATGACAAGATCTTTAGATTCTGGCTTATTCTTTTACAAATATGAACTCATAAATAGGCTACGACAGCAGTTTATCATTTGATCCCAAGTTTCAAGTTTTTTTCAATATCCACAGAGTTATAATCAATGTTGATTCTTTCCCTGAAACCAGTACCCAAGCCATCTCGCCATCCCTTTCTTTCCCAATTCTAATGGTCTAGAAGAAGAAGAAGAAGAAGAAGAAGAAGAAGAAGAAGAAGAAGAAGAAGAAGAAGAAGAAATAAATCTGATGGAATTGAGGAAGTATTACAGAATGAGAAAGCCTGGCTTCAAAGAACGTTCATCTTTTTGTTTCGACCAGTTCCACGCATTTTACTTATATGGGTGTTGTTGTTTTTAAAACAGTCTCATCACTGTATTCAAGAGAAGTAATCCAGAAAATTTAGCATGAGAACAGTAGAGGAAATTATGTACCCTGCCTCAATCTCGTCAGCCCCAGGATCGTTCAAGGTTTACTACACACACACACACACACACACACACACACGCTCACACGCACGCACTTTACTACAAAATCCTTGAGATACATGTTTTATGATGCTCCAGTTTAATTTTGCATCCCTTAGACTAACCTGTTTTTCATCAGATATTTTCATATTAATTTTAAGAAACAGACTAAACTGTTTTTCATCAGATATTTTCATATTAATTTTAAGAAACATGTCTGAAACTGACCTTTTAGTCTGAATACCTTTCGATTTTTTTAGTAATCATACATTGGTTTTGAATTTGTCTTCAGCTTTGGCTCATCAATGATACAGCATCAGCCCCATTGAACCCTGTGATTGGCCAGGCTACTGAGGATAAACGTGAATGAAGACGGAAAATAGATATTTGATCTCATCTTCCAAATATGCCTCATTCCTTTGTCTAGACAGAGGCCATTTATTACTTTATATTCGGTGGACAGAACTCAAGTAGATTTTGGTATCAAACAACAGTAAAAATGACTGAATGAATGGTGAACAGAATGGGCAATACATTGTCCGAGATATTAACACCCATTCAAATTATTTGTATTTGTTTTTTCAAAGACTTAAAACATTATTTACTGATGAAAGTGTGTTTTTTTTAATCATTTTTTAATTTTATTTTATAACACTTTTAAGTCATGAGATTTCTCTGCGTGAAATTCGGGCTGCTCTCCCTGGGAGACCGCTTCGCCACAAGAGCAACGCCACCCTTTTTTTTTGGTCTGCAACTGTATTTGTTTCCCTATCAGGGTGGGTTTTTTTTTTCTTTTTCTAAGAATTTTGCCAGGGACAACTCTCTTGTTGCCATGGGTTCTTTTACAAGTATGACAAAATGTAATTTTTTTATATTGCTCACTGAAATTTGGTATCACCACCTAGCAAAAAATCATAACTGAACAACCTTATGTTTCCATTAATCCTTTAGATACTTTAACACAAAATAATGTCTGTTGACATTGTTTCAAATCCTTTGAATAATTATGTGATTTCCAAAAGTATTAATCATTTATAACACTAAACAGTGTCTTCACTAGAGAAAGCAAGAGATTTGTGTTTCTTGTTAATAGACTGTGTCTGCACCAGTGTGAGAGAGAGAGAAATGTGATCAGTGGATTGACTTGCGCCACAAATTAAGTTCTGTATTTACAAAACATGTGTTTTGTATTCTTGAAGTTAAAAAAAACCATGGTTTTAGTGGCACATAACCACTTTTAAAAAGTATCTCACAAAAACTTTCACATTGTGTCAACTTTGACATGCATCAAATGAATCATAGCGAATCAAGTCAAGAAACATTTTGTTGTAAACTTTTTACTTCTCACATCAAAAATTAAAAAGTTCTGCTTTTTAGTCAACCTGGTCATTCTAAATCTTCTACTAACACTGCTTTTCACAAGATTAAATAAAGAAGAGTTTTCTGCCATTTAGTAAACATAGTCACTCTAAATCTTTCAACACTTCCTTTTCATATTTCACATCATAACTAAGGAAAGAAGAGTTTTCTGCCATTTAGTTAACCTAGTCTCTATAAATCTTTTTTCCAACACCGCTTTTCACATCTCATAACATAAACAAACCATGATGAGTTTTCTGCCATGTAGTAAATTTAGTTATTCTAGATCTTCCGACACTGCATTTCACATTTCGCATCAAATAGAAAAACAAAAGTAAGGGTGTCCTGCCTTTCAGAGAACCTTCTCACTCTACTCAGATTTATAGAGAACCAACGACGTCAACTTTAGCCCAAAAAGATGGCATCACATCACGGCTCAGTTTAAGGGTGCAATTCAGAATACCTTTTCTGCCAAGATGACTGTTTGCAGTATGAAACCTGAAACCATGTACTTTCAAAAACATCCAACAAAATTCTGTAAACAACCTAGGTCGATTTAGTTACCAAAATGCATGGGCAACATTCCAAGGCAGTTTTCCTATGAACTAATGTGCACAGCTGCCCCAAACCAAACCAATTTGAAAGCAACATCACACTCGGGCCCAGTTTCCATAAATCTTGATGATACATTTTAAAGTCTTTTTGCACCACTCTGCATAGGTTTAAATCCACGCTTTGAAAAATTTAGATTTACAGTAAGGAGTGCTTGAATGTACTGATACATACATATCTTGTGCATGCTTGTTTATTTCCGACAGGCAATTGAACACACAGCTGAAAAGTCAGGTTTTTTTGCATATACTTGATGGACTAGGTCCATTTGAGTGCAACAGGAGAGAGCAAGACAGACATACAGAGAAAAGAGTGGAGAAAGATAAGTATAGATAAAAAGTGTATATGCATCTGAGACCTTGTGCATATATTCCACACTCATAAAACCAGTCGAACAGAACTCTGAACAAAGACCTTGGTCAAGTTTTATTTTTGGTCTTAAAGATTTTAACAACATTCGCCAAGCTTTGTCAACAAATTTTGAAGTCATTCTGTAGTTTCCTATTCACTTTTATTTCAGCTGCGAGCCGGCTACCCAACCCCACTCCAGGCTCTTTTTTCTGGAGGGGGAGGTAGGCTTTTCCCAATGCTCTGACCAGCAGTGGCACACCAACTGACTTCAGAATTATCATGCCATTACTTGACATTATCTCAGATCAGACCACGAGTTGTTCATTCCACTGTGCTTTTAAAATGCAGAAGAAACAAAAAGCTTCTTCATTCCAGCCATGTTATCTTTACAGCCAGAAAGCACAGACGCCCTGAAGGAAGTGCAAAACATCAGCTTGAATGAACAAAGTTCTGCAAAGCGTTTTCTTTCCCCTCAGGAAAGAAAGTCAGTTGGGTAGTCAAGTGCCTGTGGTGTGTGCTCACCACTTCATTTTTAACTTTTAATTTATAAATTTATCAATATTGTTCAGGGCTGTTAAGTGCATGAAAAATGAAAACAGCTGTTATGGTAAACTTTGTTGATCCTCCAAATGAAGAAACAAACATGGTCTACTCATTAAAATGGCCATGTTTAGATCTTGTCATTACATATGAGATAGGTAACATTGTAAAAGTTTATCCACACTTTCACACATTTCCAAGTGGGTTCAGGGCAACAACGCAAAGAAACATATTTTTTCATGAAGCATAATACAGAGCACAGAAATTTTGTAACTACTTGCAATCGAAAAACACCCCAAAAATAACATGTTACAAGCAAATGTGGTTTCCAGTTCATGGGAGTAAAAATTGGAAAGCAGCTTCAATGCAATATATCACAAAATGATGTGCATACATAAAGATCTTCACCTTGGAATAATACAAAATAGGGGGGTGGGGCAGCAAACAAAGTAGAGGGCATTAACTGCATAACTTGAGGGGGGAAAAAAGGTCTATACCAGATACCATGCAAAACAATTGTCTAAGAATTTCACATAAAGATGATAGGTTCAAGACATTATTTAAGCCATGTCCTTCAGGTTGTTATGATCAATAATTGATACAGGCAACAATCTACACACATATACTACTCTTCATCACAATCCAGAAGGTGAACATTTGTTTGGAGTTGTTACATGCAACTATACCAATTACACAATTGCCTAAATAAAGCAGAATAATGTCAAGACTAACAAATACAGAAACATAAGACCCCAAAAATATCACTTAACATGAAAACTCAAAAGCTTCAGGTAATCCGTTCCAGAAAGGGCAATGCTATAGGTAGAAAATACCTATCAAGTTTTATTGGATCACACTTGGCAGTATTATGCTTGCTGTTTATGCAGAAGAATGAAAAATGTTACGTCAAGCAACCCAATGGTGAAAGAGAAATCCACAATGAATGCATATCCCTTACAGCTGGGGAGTAGATAAGCCCAAGATGGGTGAATGTGCCATACCATAAAATCATTTAACAATGATTTCAGGCTATGTTGGAACCATATAACCTATACCAGGTATAATGGGTATCAGAGCAGCTGACAATACCTAAATTCTACCATCTACAATGAAAAGAAAAAGGGCATCAGCCGTAAACTGCTGCACTTTGTACTCAGTACTTCAAATAGAGAACATCAAAAAAAGCAAGAATATACATCAAGAATATAAAGAATATACAAGAACGTTAGCTTTAGGTAATGAAGTCCAAAAAACGCAAAATGTTTCCATATAAAATGTAAAAAAATGTGATCGACAAGAAGAGAAAAATGAAAAAAATGTCAGTGCTTAGAATGCAAGACTAACTGCTTACCAGTATTTCTTGCTGAAATGCTTGTTTCACATCTAAGTGATCTAAAGCAAAAACTTTTTTTTAAACATGATACAGTCAAGTGTCGTACATTTGCTTGTAGACAGTTTATAACAAACCACTAAAAAAAACCACACACACATGCTAAACCATTTTCTTGTTTACACAACCAAGGTTTCATAACAGCATGAAAGTAAAAGCAAGAAGAAAGTCTGAACAAAACAAAACCACAACCTGTACTACACTGTATTCTCACAGCGATCTGTTAAAATACTTTACATCACATCATTTGCATACTGGAATTTTTAAATACACACATTTGAAATGGAGTTGCAGAAAAGCATAACTGGACATAACATACAGTACAAAGGTTGGACAAATGCAAAACACAAAAAAAGCAGACAAATAATGCAGCAATGAGCACTACTCTACATAAAATCAATCTATATAGTCTTGCCAATACAGCCAGATTTTTTTGTGGGACTTCCAACCACTTTTTTCCCATTTATTTCTTCGTTTTTCTAATATTCTTTTCAGATTGAAAAAAACCAAGAAAACAAAACCAAATAATGGCTGTGATCAAGTCCATTATTGCTAGCAATAGAAATCAAAGCTACTGAGAGAGATGCGGTTGGAGCAAG
Organism: Rapana venosa; assembly: GCA_028751875.1. Lineage (NCBI taxonomy): Eukaryota > Metazoa > Mollusca > Gastropoda > Neogastropoda > Muricidae > Rapana > Rapana venosa. The sequence goes on along the minus strand of CM054142.1, from coordinate 17,561,267 downwards.
TCTATCAATGGGCTGGGAGTGCTATGACCTGGATAATAGGCATGTCCCTGACCTATAGCAAAGCAAGGGCAAGCAGGAAATGAGAACCTGATGCAAGTGAAACTATATACACATTTTGGAATAAAAAGCAAAATGGGTTTTTACATACCAAACGACAAAAGGGGAAATATCTTTTCTAAAACAAAAATACCGTTTCAGATGTAAAAAGATTTTTAAAAATTAAAATACTGCAATTTGTTTCTTCATATGACATTCCAATAATTCTTCCATCCTTTTATGATATGGGGTTTTTTACAGTCATTGAATACAGCTCCAAAGCCAGCAGCTCAAAAGATTTCATTAAATGCACACAAAACACACACACCTTAAAATTTATGCCATCTCAGAAAATGCTATTTTCACATTTCACCCCCTAAAAAAATAACACAGATGGTAAGTAACTTCTGTGCTGGCTGCACACTATAGCATACACTAGTGATGACTAATACCCCTTGTATATCATTCTAATTTCATAGCTCTTTCTAAAGTACAACTCACACATGCAAGCGCGCACACACACACACACACACACACACACACACTCCTACTGCCCTGTACATACTGGCTACCCCTCCTTTTAAGCGATGGCCCTTTCTGTAATGCATCCTCACACCCAGTACCTGGACTCAATTATTCAACGTTTTCTCAAACCAGCGAACTCTACTTCTGTTTTTGAATAAACCTTTTTCACCCTCTGTATCTTTCAAATGATTTTTTTATGTCTTAAACCAGCAATTTAATTTTTTTTTCTAAAATGCACCTTCCCTGGAACCCAACAAAAAGTGTGACTGCTGGCCCCCCATCCCCATTCATAGTCACTGAACCCCTTTTTTCATCCCTGTATTTCCCAAAAATTTTGACGCATCCCCATTCCTTGCATCCTTTTCTCTAAAATTCTAGAACGGCTTCTATCAGCCCCAAAAGAACAAACATTTACTCGTTATGTCAACAGTTTCCATTTTTCCGCCGAAAGAAAAAATAGTCGCTGTGCCAGCATATACATTTTACCTGCCTGTCTTTTGTGTCCACATAAGGGGCCAGGGTTAGAGTTGTTAGTGTTAAGTGTTACAAAAATAGTTAATAGCGGGTATGGGTTGACTGACACCTGGTCGGTCTGAATGTTAGAATGCATATGGACACAACAGCAGGCAGACAAATGGTATGTAGCCATAGACAAGGGTATATCTCACAATTGTCCGTAGCTTTAAATCAGAATCACTAGTCCTATCAACAGCTAACACTGTGAATTGGACTTCAGTGTTTGCAAATGTCCAGTTTTTCTATCAAAGAGGTTCATTTATTTTCATTTATACATAAATATTTATTTATTTATTTAGTCACGGCAGATTTATCTTGAGTGAAATTTAGGCTGCTCTCCTCACCACCTTTTTTTTCTTTTACTTTATTTCCATTTTCAGTGGCTTTTCTCTACAGAATTTTGCTGGGGACAACTTTTGTTGCTGTGGGTTCTTTTACATGCACTAAATTTTGTGTAACACACGGGACCTCGGTTTATCGTCTCATCTGAAAAAATGGCACCCAGACCACCACTCATGGTCTAATGGATGGTGGGGGAAAGTTTTTGGCCCAAACGAGGATCGAACCACCGCATACTTCTGACCCAGACTTTTCACTTTCTAGGCAGGCGCGTTACCTCTCGATCACCAATCCACTTGGTGTTCGCAAATTTCCAGTTTTCCTGACTTCCATGTTCTCAAGTTTACAGTTTTGCTATCAAAGTGCTTCCAACCATAAGTCATAATTTGAATATGTTGTGGCCATTTAAAAAAGGAGTCCAAAATAAACCTTGTAAGAAAACTATCTGCAAGAAAAATAGCCAGGTATCTTTTCTACCTTCTCTATTCTAAAATGTACATTATACCCCTCCTAAACACCCCTTTATCTTCTGTGCTTTTAACCTGATCTTCCCGCAACTACTCCCTTTTTGCTCACACGTGCACGCATGCACACACATACACACGCACACACATACACACACACACTGAAAACATACAAAACAAGTTTAGTGAATATGATCTAGAAAAATTCTATATTTAAAAAAAAGGTGTGCCCTTTTTCAATTTTGTGGGGGTCTAAGACTTTGCTACCCAATGACTGCATAGTTCATGAAACATTTACTTATTTTCCAATAACTGAACTTTTTCTTAATTCCTTCAAGAAAAAACCAAAGCATTGCCCTTTATACATTCTCTAAGGGCCATATTATCACAAACATTTTCTTAATCATTTGGTCCAATTCATTGAAAAAAAAATCCTAACAGCAAAGTATCACAGCCAGTCCCAAACGCCATATTAGGACAAGAGTATTTTTGCAACCAGTTATAATCAGATTCAGTCAAAAACAGACAAAAACCTTTCCTAAAAAAAAGCATCAGAAATAATTGCCATGTGTCCTACAAACACAGAACAGGAATTCAAACAAAAATTTGACCAATTTCATTTCAACAGGAAAAGAAAAAGGCGTTCATGATACCAAAACAAAAAACCACAAGTTCTTTCTGTTCCTAATTTCAATGAAAGTTATGTCAAAACCAGAGTACTTGTGCTCAAGCAACCATTAGATCAGTTAAAAACATTCTAATTTTTTTTTAAAAGGGTATCCAAAATCTCAGAAATTATTTCAGGAACTGAGTCTTTTCTCAAGCAATCGTTTGAATTTATGCCAAAAACCGAAAATCTCATACAAAAGATTTACAAGGTGTTCTCTATCCCGTGAGCAAAAAAGGGACATATACAGAAATTCACTTTTTTTTTAATTGATTTTTTTAATGATTTTTTTTTATTGATAAATTCACTTAAAATTCGAATTGCTTTATCAACCCATGTAACAAATACTAAGTCACACAAATGTCAAATACCAAGGCATATAACACTAGTCAGTTTTCCTTAGTAAGGTAAAAAAGGTAAAGGAGTCCCATAACCTATAAGGTCGTAGGGGAGCGAGGCGTCAGAGACCTCACTTCTCTAGGGCCAGCATATTGAGGGCGGCGCCCATCTCCTCTCCCTCGCTGCTTTACCTTCCCTGACCCTAAAGAGGGCAGGTACCCATTTACAGCTGGGTGAACTGGGGGAACTGTACTGAAGCCAAGGCGCACAAACGGTCACCCATCCAACTGGTAACCACGCTCAACGCTGCTTAACTTGGCTGGGGGAAAGCGAGTGCTCCGACCACTGAGCTATCCCGTCTCCTTAGTAGGCAGAATTAAAAATTGCCTGCTACTTTTCTATATTTCAACAACAAAAAATTACAAATGGGAAAAAAAATTTTCCTTGAGTGAAGTATCCTCATCCTTGATGGGCGTCCTTTGATAGATGTCCTCTTGATGTCCTCTTGAATACTGGTAGTGTCGTCTTCCTCTTTTACCTTGGGATTCTTGTCATGTTGAGCGTCATATGACATCTGAAAAGAAAAAGAAGTTGACTTGCTTGAAAAACAAAAGTAGCAGAATGAACTTGAAGAAAATAAGAGGATGGAAAGAAAAGGGTGAAGAGTTTCATACCAAAGGTGAAATTTCTCGTCCCAGCAAAACAGAATTTAAACCTACTCGTGTGTGTGTGGGGGGGGGGAGGGTGAGTGAGTGTGAGAATGAGAGAGCATGTGTGCATGTCTGCGCATGTGGGTGGGTGGGTGGGTGGGTGGGTGGTGTGTGGTGTGTGTGTGTGTGCGTGTGTGTGTGCGTGTGTGCGTGTGTGTGTGTGTGTGTGTGTGCGTCTGTGTATCCATGTGCATGTGTGTGTGCATGAGTCTTCAATTTTAACGTCTTTCCACTTTAAATGATACCAGACAACCCTACAACAGGAGACTGAACGTGTGTGTGAGAGAGAGAGAGAGATATCTACTCTGTGTGTGTGTGTGTATGTGTGTGTGTGTGTGTGTGTGTGTGTGTGTGTGTGTGTGTGTGTGTGTGTGTGTGTGTGGTGTGTGTGTAGGGGGTGAATTTACAGACAAACGGCACACTTTATTTTTATCAATTGGAATAGCAACATGGCAATACTGTTGTAATCAGAACTGCTATTTCTAAATTGCAAAGGTAAAAAAAACGGATCTTCTCATGTGCAGTAATGCCATTTTGTCTGCCATGCAAAATTTTTTAATCAAAATAACACAGATGAGACTACATTAGGAAGCACAACTTCTGCCGTGTTGGAACCGATCAATGCATGCAACATTTTGAATATGGGAACACACTTCTGACAGGCAAAGCTATCAGGTTTTGAGCTTAACCTTTCCTTCAACATCTCGATGATTGGTACTGAACACTGGCACGTGCATTGTCTTGATATTCTATTTGGTTTATGTAGACATACTTTTTTCACATTTTCTGATTATGGAGAATATTTCCTAGAAACCCGAAAATCAGAATTGTGGCTAAAAAAAAAAAAGTGACAGCTGCAATCACTTTGGAACAGGATAGATTTGTAATTCTTCAGGTAAAATTCCACCTCTGGCTTTGTTGCCTGGAGTACAAAATGCTTTGATCTCATAACTCTGAAACAAAAAGAATTCATATTTTTTCTTTTAAAATATTCTCACATTCATTTTTGTCATTAAATGACTCAAATGTTAATTTGGGCAATGCTGCTGTTTCATAACAAAATGATTTCACAATAATTCTCTACAGAAAATATCAATTTTTTTTCTCTTTTGTTTTATGCGCTAAACTTAACTGGATTATAGGTTACAAAAGTGAGTTCACAATCCCTTTTGAAATATGCATGACACTTCAGCTTGTGCTTTATTAACTCAAATTCAAAATTGTGATATCTTTTTGAAATGTAGTAAATCTACAGTAGCTATTTGAAAACATTAACACATTCTGATTTCTTTTTTACTTTACAACCTCTATTATTAAAATGATTTCATACCTGTTTATAGTCATACGACACTGCCACAGTAAAACCCACAGTTCATGATGGTGCATTTGGTTCCAGTCTCAGCCCCTGAAAGAGAGGGAGTCATGTTCAGTACTATGAAAACTTTCGATTTTTTGGTCAAAAGTTACATTCATCTGAGTATGGTACTTAAAAAGATTGAATGTAGGATTATTCTTTACAGAGTTTATCATAATCTAGTTCATTTTTTATCAGCTCAAGTATCACTGTTACTTATTTCCTTGTTTCTAAAGATCAAAGTTTTAACCATTACTTACAACACAAACCTGTACTTCCATCTTTAAACCCTTTTTATTGATTTAGTCTGCAAATGTAAACAAATTATCGTACATGAAACAAATCCTTTTATTTTTATAAAAGATTTCAAATAGTCTTTTTCACTAGCAAAAATGGACAATCTTTTCTTAACCTTATATATTTATGATATCTCAAATAGTCTTTTTCAATAGCAATAATGGACACAGTAGTTTAAGTTCTGTTACAAATGAGATCTAGGTGGATAGGTTGGAATGAGAATAGTGGGAATAGCACAACAGGAAAGTAACTGAAGAGGGGGTAACACACACACACACACAGAGGATGGGTAATTTTCCCTCAAGTTAATTGATCTAAAAAATAATAATAAATAAAATAAAAAGCTGGACTAAAAAGGTATCAGGTCAGAAATGATAGTCAAAGAATGGAAGCAAAACCATACACACCTTACCTCTGTTTTTGAAAACGCATGCCACGATAGCTGTTATAGCTGTCAGGTCACTGGCTCTTGATTCTAGCTCCTGGGCCCCTGAAAACAAAAGTCATCATCAGTAAGACTGAAACATCCCAGCTTTTATGGCTCAGATTACAATTAATTTCATTCATCACTTTGACAGTTTTAATCAACCATACCTTTTCATTAAACTTTTCATGTTTCAAATTAGTTAAATATGTGCCTGCAGTCATTTTACAGTGTTAATAAATCAAACATAATGGACTATGAAGTTTTTCTAATTAAATGCAATATTTGAGAATATCCGTTGCTTTATTTGTAAACAAGACTTTTTAAATACTGTCATAATACTCCCTATTCCCGATAAAAGATGCTGCAATGTCTGCAGCAACCAAACACAAAGTCTTTTCTAGGAAAACCCTAAGTAACTCAACTTTTTTTCTTCTAAACACAAAATTACAGATAAAAACATGGCTGAATCATGCATATGAAAGTCACCCATCTGTGGCTATACAGTTTTCTATGTACTTACATTTATATGCAAGGACTTGAGATAGCGTCTCCCCCAGATGATAGCCCCTCTCGTGAAGACCCCCAAGATGATCCACATGATGACTCCGAAGATAATCCACATGATGACTCCGAAGATAATCCACATGACTCCTCGCCAGACTAGGACCCGAGTGGAATCAAGGGTGGTTAAGGAGCCTAAGGTAATGCTTTACAAATGTCTGGGTGTGATCAAATTGCATCACTCATAAACACTGTCCCTCAGCCTTTGTAGGTGGAAGTATTTTCTGACACTAAGGTCACTGTTGCCAAGATTGCTGTCCTTTGATATCTTCCTATTTATTTATATTGATCACATCTTTTTATTCTACTGGTGGTTCATATTTTCTTATTAACTAATTGTCAGCTTTAATACTCATTTCACTTCACTGGATTCTATTTCACTTGACGCTGTCAGTTTGTTCTTTATATAGCAAGAAGTACTGATGCAATTGACTTGGTAGTGAAGAGGGAAAATGTGCAAAAAGCTCAGAATTCTGGGAGTAAAATTTGCTAGAGCGTGAGGAAACTTAGATGAGACCTGTGTTTTTTCTTGAGCAATGTCGATACGTCTCGCAGCTGATTTTGGTCATGCCTATGAATCTACTATACAAGAAGAAGTTCCTTTGCCAGTGGCTTTGCATAAAAGGTAAAATGGTAAAGTTTTCCATGACCTAGTGGTTATTGGGGAGTGAGATATCCTAGACTTCGGCTCCTCTAGGAGCCACATCTTGAGGGTGGTGCCCATCTCCTCTCCCTTATTGCTTTACCTTCCCTGACCCCAAAGAGGGCAGGTACCCATTCACAGCTGGGTGACCTGGAAGACTGTACTGAGGCTACGGTGCACAAACAATCACATTTCCGCGAGGCATTCACACAACGCTTTCTAACCTTAGCTTCAGGTTACACAGCGTTACTGTGGTTGCCTTGTGGGTAGTGAACAGTCGCCCATCTGCAACATAACCACACTCAATGCTATAACAGTGTTGAGTGTGGTTGCCTCAATGGTGAACAGTCACCCATCTGCAACACAACCACACTCAATGCTTTAACAGCATTGAGAGGGGTTGCCTCACAGATAGTGAACAATCACCAATCCACAATGTATCCACACTCAACGCTTTTTTTAAAAGCACTGAGTGTGGGTCCTTGCAGATAACGAAATAGTGAACAGTCACCCATCCGCAACGTATCCACACTCAACACTAACAGCGTTGAGTGTGGTTACCTTAATAGTGAACAGTCACCCATCCGCAACGTATCCACACTCAATGCTTTAACAGCATTGAAAGTGGTTGTCTCGCGGATAGTGAACAGTCACCCATCCACAACATAACCACACTCAATGCTTTAACAGCATTGAGAGTGGCTGTCTCGCGGATAGTGAACAGTCACCCATCTGCAATGTATCCACACAACGCTTTTTTTAAAAGCACAGTGTGGTTGCCTTGCAGATAATGAACTAGTGAGCAGTCACCCATCTGCAACATAACCACACTCAACACTTTAACGGTGTTGAAAGTGGTTGCCTCGCAGATAGTGAACAGTCACCCACCATGCTCAATGCTTTCTAACCTTAGCTTAAGGTTAAACAGCACTGAGAGGGTCTCATGGAAATGGTGACTGTGTGCCTTGGCTTCAGTACAGTCCTCCAGTTCACCCAGCTGTTAATGGGTGCCTACCCTCTTTGGGGACAGGGATGGTAAAGCAGAGAAGGAGGGATGAGCTTCACCCTCAAGATGCTGGCCCCTAGAGAAACTGAGGTCTTGGACACCTCGCTACCAAACAACCCCATAGGGTATGGGACACCTTTACCTTACTCTTTATAGATTCCAATATTGAACACTGGATTGCTAACATTGCTAACTGCTCTGGATATTGTTTCTTATGTGATACTGATAGTTTATCTAGACCTACTCTCATGCAATTATGCATTTCAAAAATTATACCAATGCTCTCGCTCAGTCCAGTTTGCTCTGAATACATGCATGTACACAAGTCTTCATGAAAACAAAGCACAGGGACAATACAATATCTCATGTTGAAAACCAAATTGCAGGGCAAAAAGGATCTCAGATCCTTGTGTTGATTAGCATAACTTCTCAAGTGGCTTGTTGGATTCATCCCTACCATTTCAAACAAGTCCTACACTTATCTCGGACAGCTTGCTTCCTCCTACCACTCAATGCTCAATTTTAAGCTTAAAGTCATGATTTCACAAGCGTGTATCCCTTGTGTATGTGACTAAGGTTCGAGGCACACAGCAACTTGTATACTAACAGCTGTCAAAACATTTTGTATGGCAGTTCATCCTTTTCACACTGACTGGTCTAAAAAATATGAACAGTCCATCTGAACTAAAATGTCGAAAAAAAGAATGTCAGGCACTTAAGATTGAATCTTTCTTCCAGTTCTCATGAAAATAAGGCTCTTCAGAGCTTTTCTCTGGGTTACCTGTAGTATAGTGTATCCCCCATTCCCTACCCTTTAACCACAAGGACCTAGCACAGTGAAAGTCATGCATGCTTAGCATCATGGAGTTTGCGGTGAAGTCACTGCAGCAAAGCATCTGATAAACATAAAGACACACATAAATGTGTGAGAAATATACAACAATGTCTAAATATTTTAAAAGTATGCAGATCTATACAGAAAGAGAAAGGGGGAGAGAAAGTAAGGGCAAGGGTGAGAGAGAAATGAGGGCAAGGGGAGAGAGAGAGAGAGAGAGAGAGAGAGAGAGAGAGAGAGAGAGAGAGAGAGAGAGAGAGAGAGAGAGAGAGAGAGAGAGAGAGAGAGAGAGAGAGAGAGAGAGAAAGAGGGGAGAGAGTTTTATTATCAATATTATCGTAATCAAAATCATCATCATCATCATCATATTATTATTATTATTATTATATTATTATTATCATTTATTATTATTATTATTATTATTATTATTACTTCGAGGATAATAGAATAAGCACTAATGTGCTTTTTTTTACATCCACTGCTCCAATCCCCGTGTGAATGCAGTTTTGTAAATTTTGTCATCAGTTCCCACCAGCACACAATGGCCTCTCATCTCATCTCATCTGCTCCCATAACCCCCTCCGGGGTCGTAGGGGCACTGCATTGATGAATGTTGCACACAATGGCCTACTTTTCTGAAAAGCGGAACAGGTTTTAATATGCGTGCAAGATGTTCTGTGTGTGTTCACACATGGGACATCAGTTTATAGTCTCATCTGAAAAGACTTGGGGGGAGGGAAGTGGAGTCAGCACTGATACTGCAATATTAACTGGAGAGGAAAAACAGTATTTGAACCCAAGTCAGCAGATCATGAAATATATACATACGCTATACGAGTCATAAAAATATCAGACAGCTCCATGAATTCTCCAAGCTGCTATTCAGTTTTTGTTATGTTAATAGGCACTTAATGGCTAGTGTTTTGTAATTTAATTTTACCTACGTAATACATCTACTGATCTAGCATCTTCCTTTCTCTCCCTCCTTCCCCCTCTCTACTTTTGTATCCATAAAATAAGTTTGTGTGTGTGTGTGCCCATGCCTATCTACTAGTAGTAGTACACATGCCTATCAACTGCCACAAGCAAGCTTACATTTAGACATAATATTCAGACATACCAAGTATCAGTGTATTACATACAAAATTTAATACATAATCATACTCACATATACATGGTGGCTGAAGTCACATGGCAGTACCCCAATAGCAGTGGTACACACAGCTGCAAGAGACTTGACGGCAATTTCTTGCTGGTGCAGCATTTCTGGTTTGGTATTGTGTTCATCAGTGGACGATTCAGCCACTGCAGTGAAAAGTAGCAAAGCGTTGCTGGCCTCCCAAGTCACAATAGAACTTCTTGGCCTCAGGAGTTGGGTCAGCCCATCTTTCGGAGCAACTCATATGGTGAGCAGGGCTGCAATATTTGTATATGTTGTCTGGCCTGTTGTGTTGATGCTGCTGTATTCCATTTGCTTTGCTGCTTGACCTGATCTTTCTTGGCTTCAAAATATAATGTATACCTATCTGCTCCTCCTTTTTTCTTTACCAGCAAGTCAGAGGTCATTATTACCAAGCAAATTACAATGGAAGGGGATCCACTGCTGACTATCATGAGGCAATGTGCAGGGGGAGGCAAAAGTGGAACGACAGGATATTCAAGTCAGTTCATGTTAAATTATAAGCGCTAGTCTATGAGCCAATTTTCTATAAAGTATACAAGCTGACTTTGATGATGGTTGCTGCTGTTTTCCCGTTCTTCCACGTCAATTTTGTAGTTTGTGGAGCCCAGATTAGGAGCAGAGTTCAGTGTTTTATATCTCAGGGTACCAGATATCTATAGATCCCTAACCCTCCATTTCAAACTATATCCTCAGCAAAGATAGTGTAACATGGGTCCAGGAGTCATTCACGGATCGTTGTAAACATGGGTCCAGGAGTCTTCACATATCGGTGTAAACTTGGGCCCAGGAGTCATTCACATATCAGTGTAAACATGGGCCATCCAGGAGTCATTCACATATCAGTGTAACATGGGTCATTCAGGAGTCATTCACATAGTGTAAACATGGGTCATTCAGGAGTCATTCACATAGTGTAAACATGGGTCATTCAGGAGTCATTCACATATCAGTGTAACCATGGGTCCAGGAGTCATTCACAGTGTAAACATGGGTCATCCAGGAGTCATTCACATAGTGTAAGCATGGGTCATCCAGGAGTCATTCACGTATCAGTGTAAACTTGGGTCATCCAGGAGTCATTCACATAGTGTAAACTTGGGTCATCCAGGAGTCGATCAGTTTGCTAGTCTGAAAGTGTTCAAGGGTGTGTGACTTTTTCTCTGGTGGGGCTGTTCTGGGAGTCTTGTGGCCCCACACCAGACATGCTGTGCTGAAGGAGGGAAGAATCCCCCTCACTCCAGGCTGGGGCAGCAAGATGATGGGATCTCTTTAGGTCAGGGTCAAGGATGTCCTGATATTGTTCAAGCATCTTGTCCTTGTCAAGGTAAAGGTATTCCTTTAGGTTTCTGGATTTTGTTGACTTGGCACAGTACTTCCTGTGCTGGTCGGTGATGTCAGAGGTGGCTTCTGCTGCAAAAATCCTGAAGAGTAAGATTGGTCATCCTGTTCTGGGCAGCAGCCTTTGAGTACAAGATTCCTTTGTTCAGTTTTTTATCAGACAGTTCCTTAAGTTGATCGGTGATGAGTGCATGTTTTTGCATAATAATCTGTCTTTACTCGAATATGTGTCATACATTTCGCTAGTTTATTTCTCATTCTAGTAATCGGAGAGTGTGTGATGTGTGTATGTGTATTCATATATGTGTCATTAATTTGTTGTTTGACTTCTTGGTGAGTTGAAGAGAGTGTGTAGTGGTGTGTGTACAGGTTGTGTTTTACATGAGGTGGTGTGGTGGTGTGTGTGGTGTGGTGTAGGGTGTGTACAGGGTGTGTGTCGGTGTGCCAGGGTGTGTGTGTGCCAGGGGGGGGGGGGTGTCAGGGTGTGTGTGTGCAGGGTGTGTGTGTGGGGGGCAGGGTGGGTGTGGGCCAGGGGTGTGTGTGGTCCAGGGGGGTGGCGGGGTGGTGGCGGGTGTGTGGCGCCAGGGGTGTGTGCGCCAGGGTGTGTGTGGAGGTTTGTGTGTGCGGGCCAGGGTGTGTGTGCGCCAAGGTGTGTGTGCACAGGGTGTGTGTGTGTGTGTGTGTGTGTGTGTGTGTGTGTGTGTGTGGTGAACTGTGAGTCCACTCAAAGATAATTACAATAGCAGTGTAATCTTAATACCCAGTTTTTCTCAAGAGGCTTGTGTCATTTAATTTGGCAATGAACTAATAACACGAAAATCTTTACTCTTTAATACAAACCTTTTGTGTGTGTGTGTGTGTGTGTGTGTGTGTGTGTGTGTGTGTGTGTGTGTGTGTGTGTGTGTGTGTGCCATGCCCTATACTCTGAGAAGATCATTTCACTTTTAGGCATAACATCTGAAAAAAAACGAAAAGTAGAATGATCTGTTTTGTTCACATTTTCTCTAAGTACAAAAATAAGCACGTAGTTTCGTTTAGAGCGGAACGTTGAGAACTAGTTTGTTGCTCTGTATTTTTAGCAACGTCAGTCCAAACGAAGCGCAAATCTTGGCTGGACCATGTGAACTATTTGAAGTTGGCTCCGCCTTCAAATTCATGCTCACTGTTGCCTGCATGTTAATATTCTATCTGCAGCAGAAACAGTTACATAAGATCTCCTGCCCAGTTTCTGCTTTGCTTTTGTTTTGAACGATAACGACTTCCTGCGCATGCACCAACTAGGCCTGTATACATAGGCTCACCTCCCTTAGACACTTCCGTTTCTGCTGATTGATTTCTTGGCTACCAGAATACTTGCTGACAAACCTTGCTTACAAACCTTGCTTTTTTAAAGGTTTTCAAGGTGGTTTTTGTCACAGATTGTGATTTTGTTCATTTTCATGGGGATTCGATATTTTGAAAATGGGATCTCAAAATTCACCCTGCTGCAGTTAATAAGTCTCGAGGTTTGGCAGCAGAGTTTCGAACATAAAGCCCAGTTCCAAAATTGGTCAACTGCCTGAGTTCGTTTCGAACGCAAATCAGTTTTGATAAACAGCTGGCCGAACTGTGCTTGAATGGTGAGGGGTTTTGGGGGGGTCTTAAAAATATATATGATCTTAAACCCAGAATAGACACCCCCACCCCCCAAAAAAAAAAAACCTCAACTAAAAAAAAAAAAAAACCCCAAACAAAAAACCCTCAATTCTCTTTACCATTTTTCAATATATTTTGTTTTGTTCTGTTGGTGTTCCTCGGCTAGAGCTCCAATATTCACCAATGTTGAGATTTTTGCCCATCCCCCCCCCCCCCCCCCCCCCTCCCCCTCCCCTTTCGGAGATGGTGTCTGAACAGGACGTCTGTGTGCATGAGTGTTTTTTTTTTTAATTCTCTGTTCCTACCTGGCACGAAATGGCCTTCTCTTTTGAAAGAACGGGTCTTTCACGAGTGCGCAAGATGTTCTGCATGTATTCGCACATATTCTCATCTGAAAGACTTTCAGTACCATTTCTTCATCAAACTGGGAAGAAAAGGCAACGGTTTACTTGTTAGGCAAGTGAACGCCTTAACCCTCCTACCAGCTTTCTTCTTATTTAGTTTTCAAATAATACAACACATATAACTCAATGAACAATTTGAAAAATGATTGTCGTGAATAGGCCTAACAACTATAGTCATAACAAAACAACAAAATTACAAGCTTACCTGTGGCCTCGTGTTCAAATTGCAGGGAGCGGAACGCGCCTTGTCCTGTTTGTCAGAGCGATTGTGAATCAGTTACCTTCAAATGAACAGAGAAGCCTGCAGGCCTAGTTAAAATGAGCTCACTCAGTGGGTGAGCAGAGACCGTTTTCCACGTGCGTGAAGCAGCTCTGGCGGGAAAACAGATCTCTCTCTCTCTCTCTCTCTCTCTCTCTCTCTCTCTCTCTCTCTCTCTCTCTCTCACACACACACACACACAGAAAGAGAGAGAGAGAGAACATCAGGTTCGCAATCTGACGATCCGGGTTCGGGGTTCAAGGGGATATTTTCCTCTGGAGTTAACGTCAGTGCAGACTCATTTCTCCCCAAAAGTCCTTCGGATGAGACTATAAACTGAGGCCCCGTGTGCGAACGCATGCAGAACATCTTGCGCACACGTTAAGTCCTGTTCCGCTTTTCGTAAGAGTAGGCCATTGTGTGCCGGTGGGAACAAATGACAGAATTTACAAAACCGCATACACACGGGGACTGAATGTAAACAAGCAAAATCAAAATAAACACACAGACATGATAGATATCACGTCTGTGATGGAATTCATTTAACATCTTTTCCACACACAAAAAAGGGGGGGGGGGGCATTTTGTGGGGTAAAGGGTTTCACGTTGATAAAAGTTGGGCAGGGAGAGAAAACTTGGGTAATGCGAAAGAGTTAAAGATGATTTCTTTTTAAATACACATGTTGCTAATAATACTTTAGTGAGCAAGACAAAAATATTGGCACTGCATTAGAGCATCTTTAAAATCCAAAGTAATAAAATCATTAGGCTATAACAATAAATCTAGAAGACTACCCAACAACATTCTGAAGGGAAAAATCATGCTTAAGGCATTTCCAGCACATTTTTTCTTACAAACAATTCAATATCCATCTAGACACAAGTCACAGAAACAATCTGCTTGGTATAGTAAAGATCACTTTCTAGTATTTTAATGAACGACTCAAATTTTCTTCTTTTTTGTGTACATCTAGACAACCAAGCCTCCTTTCCTCACACTGAAATAACCTTTGTTGTGCTTTTAATACTATATGATTGTATTCTTTGGGGAATCTTCGATTTGTAATATCTGAAGATTCTTGTGCTCCTTTCTAGCACAGTGCCATGGAATCCAAAAGTTATATCTGAGCCTTTTAGATGAATCAAATGACAGATTTCGACGACACCTTCAGATCTAACCAAGAAATGTAAGGTCACTAATATTCCCGAAGTGCAGCTGGAAAAAAAAAGTGTGTGTGCGTGTGTGTGTTATTTTATAAGTAGATTGATAGTAGCCTAGTATTTTAGATTTTAAGATTTCTTTGTGTTTTAAGGAGTATTTTGTGTTAGTTTCTTTATCCCGATGTTTTATTGATTTTTTATGCCATTGACTGTTCTGTATTGAGAAGGACAGATTGGAAGACTAGGCTTGGCCTAAAATCATCCTTACGTATCAAAGATAAGTCATCTCTCTGATTTGGCTGATATTGATACCATGGGGGGGGGGGGGGGGGGGGGGGATAGACCAATTGCCAAAGCCTTGAGCTTCGCTAGTGATCAAATGACCGAGTTCAAGCCACCCCTGAGGCACTCTTTCAGGGGGATTTTTTTCTCCCATGGAGTAGCATCAGTATTCCACTTGCCAAAAAGTCCTTCGGATGAGGCTGTAAATCGAGGTTCTGTTTGTGAACGCATGCAGAACATCTTGAACACACATTAAAAATCCGTACCTCCTTTCAGGGGACGGGATAGCTCAGTGGTCGGAGCACTCGCTTTCCCCCAGCCAAGTTAAGCAGCGTCGAGCGTGGTTACCAGTTGGATGGGTGACCGTTTGCGCGCCTTGGCTTCAGTACAGTTCCCCCAGTTCACCCAGCTGTAAATGGGTACCTGCCCTCTTTAGGGTCAGGGAAGGTAAAGCAGCGAGGGAGAGGAGATGGGCGCCGCCCTCAATATGCTGGCCCTAGAGAAGTGAGGTCTCTGACGCCTCGCTCCCCTACGACCTTATAGGTTATGGGACTCCTTTACCTTTACCTCCTCCTCCTCCTTACCTCCTTTCAGAAGGGTAGACCATTTCGAGCCCATAGTAACCAACTCCAATTTAATTTAAAACAAACAAACAAAACAAAACAAAAACCAAAAAACCGCATGCACACTGATGTTCTTACATATTAATCCCGAAGTTGGAATGTGGCTACCTCGATTTGGAAGTGGAGAGAGATCTGATAGTGATTTCAACATACATTTTGGGGGACGGGAGGAAGTGTTAGTTTTAGGGTGGGGTTTCCAACTGTCCTGTGTGCAATTTGTGTTCAGCGCACTTAATTCCTTCTGGGGAGAGAGAGCTCAGTAGTATTATCTCCCTTAGACCACACAGCCAAGTCGCTGTAGGGCCTATGTGTCAAGACAAAATTCATGTGTGTGTTCTTGAATGTGTGTACACACTGCATGATCTTTAGTTACTCAAACTAAGAATCGTATTGTAAACACTCTGTGTTCTCTAAAGTACACTCATTAAGATCAAAACTAATACTGAATTACATGAAAAATGGAGGCCCACAGCAGCAGCAACAACAAGAACAAAAACAATAAAACGTCTGTATTGCCACACATGTAGGCCCATGCCAAACACTTACCAGGGTGCCACAGCTTAATCTTGATCCCAGAGGACTGGCTGTTCAGACCATTGGGTGTAACAGTGATCCAAGGGGGTCATGTTGCTAATCCACACTTCCAATGGGTGAGGGCAGGCAAGCGTGAAAACTAAGACTGTTGGCAGCGATTTTGTCTTCACTGTTCTGTGCATGCATTTCTTTGATCTTCATTTCGTTTCTTTTTTTCTTCTTGTTTTTTTTTTGTTTTTTTTGTTTTTTTTGGGGGGGGTGGGGGGGGGGCTGATCTGATTTATTGTGCCTGTCCCCAGTCTAGTTCACTGTATTTATTTTATGTTTTTCAAGAATTATGAAATATGCACTCATGTGTTTTGTTTTTTTTATACATCTAGTCCCCATGTGTATGCAGTTTTGTAAATTTTGTCATCCATTCCCACCTGCACACAATGGCCTACTCTTCCGAAAAGCAGAACAGGTTTTAACATGTTTGCAAGATTTTTGCATGCTTTTGCACATGGGACCTCAGTTTATAGTCTTATCTGAAGAACTTAGGGACAGTAAGCAGTACCATGGTGAAAAGAAAAAGAGAGTAAATTAATAAATGAAACAAGCAGGACCATGGTGGTTGGATACTGGCACTGTGGCAGGTGTTAACAACAGATTGGTTGAAAAGTGTAAAACTGACAGTGAGAGCCCATCCACATTGGAAGTAAGGACCAACAGTATGATTGTGTTCACTGAACAGAGGAAGAAATGAACTAGCATTTGTCAATCAGTTGTTGAAAATGTTTTTCTGTCATTTTTCATATGTGAACCTCCACCACATAATGAATCATACTGCACCAGGGATCAACTTTTAACTGTGAAAATGTTATCAATCTGTAATAAACAAAAAAATTTTTTTAGCTATTTCATTAACCAAAAAAACCAAAATCAGACAATTGTATGAAAATTGAAATTCTACACACCATGAAGTTACAAAATGAGAAATGGATGAATTTTCCATCATGATAGGTGGTCAGGATTTATGGTTGTGTGTATTTAAATGCATTTTTACTGCAAAAGGGGGGGAAATATGGCTTGGTAGAAAGCTTACAGTTTTATTATCAATCTAGTTTTATACTCAATCAAAATATCAAAATTGACAACCTTTTCCCCACCTGCCTAAAATCCCCCCAAGCAAAAAAGTGGGTCATATGCAATATGACTCACTTCATCATGGCGTGGAGCATCACATATTTACTGTACAGAAGAAGAAAATTTAATGAACAATCATAATTCAGCCAGCTGTTAACAGTGTTTTCTTATTCTGTCTTTATTCATGTTCACTAAGATCAAATGAACTACCATTTGTCAGCCAGCTGTTAACAGTGTTTTCTTTTTCTGTCAGGTTCATTCTACAGAAAAAAAAGAAATTAACCACTGTTTATCAAGCAGGTGGGGACAGTGGGTTTTTTTCTTGTCATTATTCATTTTCACTATACAGAAGAAATGAACCCCCATTTGTCAATCAGTTGTTGACAGTGTTTTTCATTAAGCCATTATTCATATTCACTCTACAGAGGAAGAAAGGAACCATCATTTGTCAAACAGCTGTAAACAGCGTTTTTCTGTCATTATTCATATTCATTCTACATAGGAAGAAAGGAACAAACATTTGTCAGTCATTTGTTGACAGTATTTTATCTGCCATTATTCATATTCACGCTTCAGAAGAAGAAATGAACCACCGTTTTTAGCCAGCTGATTTTCTGATTCTGATTCTTTCTGATTCAGTGTTTTATTTTCTGTCCATATTTATTTGTTTATTTCATTTATACCACTTTAAGTCATGGCAGATTTCTCTGCGTGAAATTCGGGCTGCTCTCCCCCGGGGAAAGCGCCTCGCCACAAGAGCAGCGCCACCCTTTTTTTCTTTTCTTTTTCCTGTCTGCAACATGTCTCCATATTTGTATTCACTCTGTACAATAAGAAATGAACCACTGTTAGTCAATTTGCTCTTGACAGTAGGTTTTTGTTGTTGTTGTTAAAAATGAGTATTTTACAGGAGAAGAAATGAAGTACCGTTTTTATCAACATTAATTTTTCAACAGTTATTGACAGTTGTTGTTTTTTTCTGTCATTAGTCAGACCTGACTTTCTCCTCTGCTTTTCTTTTCTTTTTTTGTTTTTTTTGTTTTTTGCTTTGTGTGTTGTTTTTGTTGTTGATCTTTCTTGCTCTTTTAGTATTTTAGTTTTTGTTCTTGCTGTTTGCTTCAGTGGAGGAGGGGGGGAGGGGGAGTGTGTGTGTGTGTGTGTGTGTGTGCCATAATCCCATATTAAATAGCCACACCTTTACAGATTCTGTCCTATTGTCATGTTGCTGTGACCTCACCCACTACAGAAGGCTCTGTAGGAAGGTGAAATTACATAGGGATCACCAGTCTGTTCTGATTCATCATACATTAGTCTGATGAACACTATAGCCAAGTGGTGAAGACTGTAATCCCATGGGTCCATGAAGTTGTGGGTTTGAATCTTGGCAGTATCTGGTGAATGAAGAGTGGGGATTTTCAGGTCAACTTCAAGTGCATACCTACCATTGTCTTCATTTTCTTTATGTATATACATATGCAGAAGATCAAATATGCATGTTAAAGATCCTGTAATTTATGTCAGTGTTTGTTAGGTTATGGAAACACAAACATACCCAGCATACATCCTCAAAGTTGGAATGTGGCGACCTTCGTGGTGGGTAAAAATGGTTATATATATAAAATCTCAACATTGGTAAACCTTGGAGTTCTAGTTGAGGAATGGGGAAAAAAAGCACCAAAAAACTGAAAACCATCAATTTGTTTAGATTCATCACACACATCCCAACCATTCCAAGAGGCTAGACATTAATGGTGGGGAAACAGTTACGTACGCAAAAATCTCACCATTGGTGAACATCAAAGCCTTAGCCAAGGAACAAAATTTTAAATTAAAAAAAGACTAGGATGAAATGACCGGGGAACACTGAGGGCAAGTCCAGCAGAATGTGACCACTAGCCACTACAAAGTCGGGTCACACTTCTTCAACAGCACTGAAAGCATGCGAACACTAATTCTGTCAACCCTGCGGGCAGAAAAGTTGTCCCTTTATTGTATGCATGCAGGGTTATGAAAGAACTGTCTCTGCCTGGAATAATTCTGTTTTCAGATGTTATATCATCACATTCTCCATGTTGGAATGCGGCTACCTAACTGGTTCGGGAAAAACAGTTGCATTAAAAAAATTTCACAATTGGTGAACCTGGAAGCTGTAGCTGAGGAACAAAAAAAACCAAATTCAAGACATGATATGGTGGATCTATATAAAACACAATAAGTGATAAGGAGGAGAGTAATAAAAGAAGATGATGCAAAAATTAGATTCAAAGTCTTTGTTCAGAAAATCTGACTGAATGGCATCACAGTGACTGATATATAAAGAGAAAGGAAGAATCACAAGCAAAAAAACCACACAGCTACACTCAGCAGTATACCAGTCACATTATGCTGATTTAATTTATGCACACCAAGCAAGACATACTTCTTTTTCAAGTAGAAATGATAACAAATTAAAAGATGCAAGTGACAGGATGTACAAGCAACAATATAGGTGGTGAAAAAAAAACCCACACAAAAAACCCCAAACAAACAAACATACCCACATCCTATGAATCCTGCTCTGGTGTACCAGGATTTCATTACCCAATAGCATACATCATACAAGTCAAAATGAGTTGAAAGAAAGAAACTTGGTTTTCTACACACACACACACACACACACACGTGTGCACATGTGCGCATGCATGCACACACATGCACACATGCATGGATGTAAAAGTGCTAGCATGCATGCATGCGCACACATGCTCCATACAGACATACACGAAGTTTGATACCAAGGATTGACAAGAAATTCAATTCTTTGATTTTCTAATATTATAGACACACACAATCTCTCTCTGTCTCTCTCTCTCTCTCTGTCTCTCTCTCTCCTCTCTCTCTCTCTTTATCATTGTCTCCCTCTCTCTCTTCCCACACACATGTGCACACACACACTTTCAACCTACCCATCTACACATACATGCATGATACAATCAAACGCACACTAACATAACAATACAAATTTAGCAAAATCATCAACACATATTTAGAAAAACATTTAGGCAATTCCTACAATACAGTGAATTATTACAAACCCTGTCAAATATGCAAGAAGAAACAACCATTCAATAACACGAAACAAAAAATTATTGAATGCAAGAGACACGTCATACTTGCCAAGCTTAAAAATAATATAGTACATAGTTTACCATTTGAAATTTTAGATGAATGCTTATCATTCAAAATTTGAGATGACAGACACTCTGAATAGAAAAAAGTGAGTGGTAAATCTTTCAATGGAATTTACAAATGACGACTGACAATCTTTATGAGAAGTTGATCTGATCAGAACACAAAAGTCAAAATTTGAATTTAGACAAACATCCTAAGAAAAGATGTCATTTCAACACAAAACTGATGAATACTAATTTATACACAAATATTTCAAATACTGTTAGTAAGAGAAAACATGGTCTAGAGTAAAATGCAAAAGCAAATATTTAACATTTAAAAGATTCATATTTGTTTCAAGAGTTTAAAAAAAAAGGTGCAAACATATAAACTGATGAATAATAGATCCCATTACTAAGATAGTATCAGATCAAACATACCTCTAAGAGTAAAATACAGATTAAAACAACTTACAAATAGTGTTCAGTGAGAAAAAAAATCACCGTAATCTTTATGTACAGTCACCCTGAAACCACAGCAGCAGCAACAACAACAAAAACCTCCTCCTTTGAATTTTGTTTTGTATGAAGGTTCGTCTAACATCATTAGATTCTCTTTACAGTATTTCACTGTAGTTATTTGTAACAGTTGCAATAGTCTTGATGGCTTAACATTCACCTGTAACAGGTATGTATGATGGGGCTACTGATACAAAATGATGTACATCATATTCCATTCACTAATTTCAAGTAATAAACTCAATTCAATGACATCAGTAATGACTTCATCACCAGCTAGGAAGACAATACACACTATCACAAAACATTGGATCACATTGTTGCAGTCTTGAAATTCAGTTTACCCTTGGTTTTGAAAAGCCTTAGATGTTATCACAGCTCTAGGTCTTTCTTTTGCAAAAAAACCCAACAACCCCAAAACAACATCACTGCCATGCTTACTTGGTGCAGTTCCTGAAGACACTGGATTCACAGCTCACTAGAAAACTGTTGTTGCATTTGTTGTTTAAATGTCACACACAAAACATTTTTGAAAATATGAACTGGACACCATCACACATATATGGATCACATCTGAAGTGTTCCATGCGTCTTCCACATAAACAATCCATCAACAACAGAAACAAAACAATAACAACAACAAGGAGAAATCTTATATGACAAAAAACTTACATAATGGCATGAGAAAACTATGAGATGTGAGTTTGTTGGAAACCATCTGTGAGGAACAATAGATCGTACCCAATGGGCATCCGGTGAAAACACCACAAGCCCTACCAGTCCCACACTCCAGTTGTGATCATCATCCACACTCAAGCTGTGTTTAGCTGTGGGGGGATGCCTACCCCGTTCCTCGTGTAGAAAGTGTCCTCAACAATGCGTGTACGGCCGTAGGGAGGCTTCTTGATGCTCTCCTTGGGGATGACATCATCCAGCCGCCAGCCGTAATCCCAGGAGCTGCACAGAGGGTAGTGGTACTTCAGCTCTGGGATGGTGGTGCATCGTTTACGCAGGTACTGGTATCGGCCCTTTCCCTCCTTGGTGAAGCCGTCATAGAGGGTGTCCTTGATGTGGGGGGAAGCAGGGACCATTTCCGTCAGCAGATCTACCGAGGTTTGAGCGCGGTTACCAAGCAGGGGGTCGTTGAGGTCGGCCTTCTTTCGGTTGTGCCTCTGCTCCACTTCGATGGCAGGTAGTTTTTCCAGCAGGGCTTCTGAGGGCTTGCTTCCTTCTGTGATCTTCTTGCGGAAAACTTCCAGCTGACGGGATTTGTTCATGGACTGTGCTCGACGTTTGTTGAACCAGCCCAGGCGCTGTGAGGCCTCTTTACCGTAGGCTTCTTTGAAAAACTCCTGTTTTTGCCAGGAGAAGTCGGGGTTTCTGGCAGCCATGGTGAAATGTGATGGGCAAAAGTCAGTGCAACGATTCTGGCTCACCTCTGTGTGATGAAATACTGGTACCCCCACAAAATCTGACGGCTTCTCAGAAGTCCAATACTTTCTCAACTTCCCCTGTCTCACTGTCGGCCACACCACGGCGTACACAGGTCGCCTAGGAACGTGATGTCACAGGTCCCGTCGAACCTCGCGTGATGTAGGCCACCACACGAGAATCCAAAATGGCACCGACCTGCCCTGAAGAAGTGGATGTGTTTACAGTTCCTCATTCGAGGATGAAACAGCTTGTGCATAAATATCTGGACATGGTACGCAGCTGACGTATTTGTATTGTGTTAGTGTACACGTTTAGCATACAATAAAGGAGAGAAAACAGAGTTGTTTAGGTCTAAAAGAAATGACAGTCAACGAACGTTTAGTCATAGTGAATCAGTAAAAAACAATTACGACTGTCAATCTGTGTGTATGACTAGATCTACGAGTGAAATGAAAGTGTCGCTTGTTTCAGTAGCGCACTTGTACACATTAATGTAATTGTAGGCACCTGCACACATTGTTTTAGCACTGGCATAAGTGTGTCACAGTGTTAAAATTACAGTTTTAGAACTTAAACTTGACCCTATGATGTAATTGTTGCAGTTAGGCCAATCTGGTCAGATTCATTGATAAAAGGCGTTTTCATTAAATCTACTTTGCCCTGAGGGTAAACATGAAGGATGGAAGAATCGCTGAGTTTCATCCAGAAAGAAAAAAATATTCAGTTTGGTTGTTGTTTTTTGTTTTTAAATTATCACAATGAAGATGGCATTAACCTAAGCCGGTAACACTAACACTACAACGGTAAGGGTGTTGTTAATGTTATCAACAGGACTGACCTCAAGGCCTGTAATCATCGTGGCAAAAATAAAGAAGCAATCACCCAATAATGACTAATAGTTTAATGGAAAAGTATTGACAATAGATTGAAATATGATTCTTTTTGGAACTGGAGAAAAAGTGACATTGATAGTGACAGTAACAGCAAGTTAAACAACTCAACAACAAACAAAACACACACACACACACACACACACACACACACACTGTAGTCATGAATATGCATGATTGTAAAGAGTGAGCATTTGCATTCAATATTTAGACGATCTGCGTGCACAGTTTGTTGTGGTTTTTTCCTGGTATTAAGTTACACTTATGCAGAAGTTATGCTGTTAAAGTGTTATGGTACACAGCTTTACTCTCTCTCTCTCTCTCTCTCTCTCTCTCTCTCTCTCTCTCTCTCATAATATTATATAGGGGGGTAGCCTTATAATAGGTTGGGGGGGGGGGGGTAACAATTTTTTTACAGGCATATGTAACATGTTGCATCACAATTATAATTGTACTCATTAGTATGTTTTGATAAATTACTTGTTTTACTATGAGTATGATCAATTCAGTTTACAAGATTGTGATTGTGTTTATCATTTTATGACCTTTTGATATGATGATAATCAGATGACATAAGTCATAAGTCATAAAAGTGTGTACACATTGTGTGTGTGTGTGTGTGTGTCACTTTGTAGTGTGTGTCACTGTGTAGTGTGTGTGTCACTGTGTGTGTGTCTGTGAGTTTGATATCTGTCATTGTCAGTCCTAATATTTGTGGTTTGTTGCATGTGTGTAAATCACTACATCAGTACATGATCTTCTCGACCTATCTGCTGCCTTTGACACGATAGATCACTCAATTCTTCTTTCTCGCCTCCAGAACATGTTTGGTATTAATGGCACTGCCCTCACCTGGTTTAGTTCATACCTCACAAACCGATACCAGAAAGTTATTGTCAGCAAAATTCAATCAAAACCTGTCGAACTGGAATGTGGAGTCCCACAGGGATCAGTTCTGGGTCCTGTTCTCTTCACTCTTTACACTGCTCCACTCTCACACATAATAAACCACCATCATATTGATCATCATTTCTATGCTGATGACACTCAGCTTCAATGTAGCAATACCCTTGAAAATCTGCCTTCCCTCCTGACAAATATGGCCTACTGCCTTCTAGACATTCAAAACTGGATGACTCAAAACAAGTTACAGCTAAATGCCGATAAAACGGAAGCCATGCTCATGGGGACCAAACATAAACTTTCTTCCATCACAACGACTTCAGTGGAATTCAGCAATACGTCGGTTCCTCTGTCCACCTCTGTGAAATATCTAGGTGTGGTTCTTGACAACACACTCTCTATGAAAAAATTCATCACCCAGACCTGCCAGTCATGCTACTATCAATTACGGCGCATAAGTGCAATTCGCAAGTATCTGTCTACTGAAGCAACATCCAAACTTGTCACATCTCTCATTCTCTCTCGACTGGACTACTGTAATTCTCTCTTGGCTGGTTTGCCGGCATCATCCATCTACTCCCTTCAACGCATACAAAACTCTGCAGCTCGACTGGTCCTTAGAAAGAAAAAATCTGAACACATCACTCCTCTTTTGCGATCTCTTCACTGGCTGCCTGTCTCACAAAGAATAAAGTATAAGATTAATACCCTTTGTTTCAAATGTCTCCACAAATCTGCACCTTCTTATCTCTGTAACTGTCTTCACCTGTACACTCCGACCCGCTCCCTTCATTCATCTGTAGATGCCTTGTGCTTTCAGACACCCAGATTTAAACAAACCACTGTTGGCCGTCGCTCTTTCTCTGTTTCCGGTCCCTCCACATGGAATGACCTCCCTCTTCCACTTCGCCAAAAGCCTTCATTTGATTCTTTCAAATCTAGCCTCAAAACGCACTTATACTCTACTCGAGATCTTCCCCTGTTATCTGTTTCTACTTCTCAATAGCTGCCTTCACCTCCACCACCCCCACCTAAGTGTGTTGTGTATATATTGATATTTGTTTATCTTGATATTTATGGCTGGTTGCATGCGTGTGAATGATTTGGATGCAAGCGCTTTGATTTGTTTGCTTTGCAAGATTCAGCGCTATATAAATTCCATACATTATTATTATTATGATCTGTTGATATGTTTACGATGATGATGATGATGATGATGATGAAACTATTATTATTATTTTCGAATTTTAAAAAGACTTTGTTTACTTAAAATAACAAGTACTGGTTAAAAGTAGTATTGATACTTTGAATTTATTATTTTAGCATACTGTTCCAAGTGTCTGTACCACAATGATTATTCTAATTAAAACATAAGAAAGTTTCCAGTTTTTACCAACTGTTCACACATGCACGTGCACGCGCGCGCACACACACACTGTCTCTCCGTCTGTCTGTCTCAGTGTCTGTCTGTCTGTCTGTCTGTCTGTCTGTCTGTCTCTCTCTCTCTCTCTCTCTCTCTCTCTCTCTCTCTCTCTCTCATATATGCATACATGTATAATATACACACAATTATCAGATTTTCACTCTTAAAAAATTAAGATACACTCATACAGTAAACTGAGAGATAAAGAAGTTTTAAATCAAAAGCTGGTAGTCTGTGTTACTATTACAGTATTAGCCCACGTAATTCGTTCATATGATAATGCCTTAAATAGTTGAAATGTGGCATTGCCATTTTATTGGAAATTCTGTGGAGATTACACATCATTTTTGTGACTGCATTCCTTTGATAAGTATGATATTGTTTTTATAAAAATAAAAATTTAAAAAAGACAGATGGCGGAGATGCACACAGTAAATTACTGATTATGATCATTGATTAATTAAAATGTCTTTGGGCAGGTTTCATCCACAAACTTCCAAGATGTTGGCCACATGACCAGCGTGCTGGAGAAGCTGTGCCACACCTTTCATGTCTTTAAAGCCCACGAGCAGATCGAGAACCGCTTCATCATGCGGCGACTGAAAGAGAAGCTGACCGCGCTGGACATTACAGACACTGCAGTATGCAACTGTCACTCAGACAATCGACTGACGGAGATGTTGTCGATGGTGCTTGACGGGTACCGCTGGGCCCAGCGGGAGGAGAGGGATCGAGTCAGATACGGGCTGAGGCTGCAACGTGCCCTGGAGGACTTCACGCAGGTTTTCATTCCTCATATGAAGGAAGAGGAAGAGGTGTGTACAGTGGATGACAGAAGACTGAGAAGTGCCCATAGAGAAAGGAGGATTAAACTTTTTTTTTTTTTAATATAAATTATTTAGGTTTTTCGGTGGTGGGTTTATTTTTGGTGGTGGGTGGGGGGGGGGGGGGGGGGGGGGGGGGGTTGAAAGAAAGGGGGATGTTAAAACATGTCTGAAAATTTTTTTTTTCAAACTTTAAGTAGGTGGTGTGAATCTCTTGGGAACAGCTGTTCAGTTCTTTTCTCCACCCTTATAAGTTGACATAAATTGTAATTGTAGTAAGTAGCACTGTTCTTGTAAGTAGCTCGTTATTGTAATACGCAATAGAAAGACATTTTCACATAAAGTGACAGACCTGTTTTCACGTAACGACAGACATGTGTGACATGGTAGGTGTTTCAGTCAATGCTTGTGGAGTTTTTCACACATTCACAATGGCAGACTTTTTTTTTTCTTTCAATGCCATATTTTCACAATATGACAGACATGCTTAAGTACAAAGACAGACATGTTTTCACATAATGACAGACATGTTGAAATTGCAGGTGTTTCAGCCAATGCTGGTGGAGTATTTCACATATGATGAGCTGAAGGAACTAAAGGCCAAGGTCATCCAGCAACACCAAAAGGAGGAGTCTGAGGCCTCTACTGATGAGAAATGTGTTCCGGAATGTGATTGTGAGTGTGCTGGGGGGAATAACCAAACCTGTTGACCTTCAGAGAGAAGTACGGGAAGATTAACAGCATAGAGAAGATTGGGAAGGAAAGGGGGGAGCAAAAATGAGCAAAATAAAATTTTGAATGGAAATGAAGTGCTAATATTGCTATGCTGTGGTTGGAATAATAATTATATAATCTATCAACAAAAAGTATTTTATGATGAGACAGATTTGGATTACATGTTTCCAAGGCTAGTACAAAGTCCTGGAAGTCTGGAAAATCCTGCAAAATTGGGAAAATCTTTGCAGATCTGGAAAAGTCCTGGAAAAAAATCTGTTTGGATCCAAAAGTCTTCCTTGGATCCAAAAGGTCTGGAAAACTCTCCAAAAAGCCTTTGATTTTTTTGTTCCAAAAAATCACCTGTCGAAATGCAAGGAACTATGAAATCAAATGCAAACAGAATTTGTACTGAAAGTAACATCAAATGTAAAGATGAAACGATCATCACCCTAGATTTCTAGCAGTTGCCATGTTTAGTCAACCTTAGTTAACTTCTTTTGTGATCAATTTATGTATTTTGGGAAGTGTTTACTTCCCTTTGACAATGGTAGTGAAGGCCAATTTCATCAAAGAAACTGGTTTAAAACAATGCATGCACCTAATCAGTGAAAGTTGATTGACTGAAGAGTATCAAACTAAGGTAGAACCAGCTCCTAATGGATTCACCTTTGGTGCACAATGTCAGATTTGTGCAGACTTTGACTTACCTAACATGATAGACAATTGTGTTCAGAGAAGCAGCCTAAGAAAAAAAAAGAAACAACATGCTAAGATCAACCCCAAAAATACTTTAATGCATAAAATCAGTAACTAGTCCTGCCATGAACTGGGGAGTGTCTTCGGTAGTTCCTTTTTGTCAATAATTTCGTCAAACACTTTAAAAATGCCTCCTCCCTCCTATACCCACACCCCTTGACCTTTCATACCTGCTACCCTTTCTCCCACCTCACATGTTGCCAGGCCAGCTTTTTGCCCTGTAAACTTAATGTTTCATGTTGCAACTCCACCTCTCTTTCTCTCTCCATTCACCCCCTTCCACTTTTTAAATGGTGTTGTGAAGAAAAAGGAGGCTTTTGATGGGAGAGACCAGGAGAATTTTGTGTAAAGTGTGGATCTGGAATTTTGTGTGGTCAAACTTGTAAGAACTCTGCATTTTACCCTTAGAGTTTTTCAATTATATGTTCATTGCTGTCATTGACAACGTGTATAAATTTAGGGTTACACATTTCACTTCTTCAATTGTTCATTAATTTTGTATTTTCCTTTCTTTTTCCAAATACTGTATACTATAGCACTTTAAAAGTTTCAAAGTTATTGGGTTTCGTAGAAATGTCAGAATTGAGTTGTTCTTTGCGTAATTCATTTCTCTCTCTCTGATTACTGTGTACTCTTGCACTTTTAAAACTCTCATAGTTATCTGGTTTCATAGAGAAGTCAGCACTTTTCAGTTATGATCACTATGCGTTGAAGACATGACAGTAGCCCCCATGGATAATGTGATCCCCTCTGCCCCATCAGCCGACAAGGAGGAGGAGGAGGAGGAGGACGTAGCAAGCAGCGCCCTGCAGGAGCTGCCCACAGAGCTGACGCTGAAGATCCTGTCCTACCTGTCGCCCCGCGACCTGTGTCGCTGTTCACAAGTGTCCCAGCACATGAACGGCATGGCCATGGACCCCAGCTTGTGGTGCACTGTTCTGCCTGTCCAGTGGGCAGCAGGTGTGTGTGTGTGTGTGTGTGTGTGTGTGTGTATGTATGTGTGTGTTTGTATGTGTGTGTGTTTGTTCATGATTGGTTGATTAGATATTGTTACATTTTATCACAGAACAAGTGTTACATATATATATATGTAAATGAGTTTTATTCTGTTCCTAGTACTTGCAAGTATTGCTTCAAACAATTAAAACAACCATCGATGCTAACCACTATGCCATGTCAGCTAGTATGTTATTTATTGTTGAGGTTTATTTAATTGTATATGTATTATACCTTTAGTTTACCAGCTAAAGTCATGATTGACTCGTGCAATGTCCCCATGGTGTAACAGAATTTGTTTGGGATGGTGTAACAAATGCAGCATGTGATGTGCCTTAGGTTGATGATATGGGCATTGATGAAGAAGGAAAAAAACTCTAGATGAAAGCATAGATTTCAAACACATCTAACTTGTTTCTGATACAGGGGACTGGACCTTCAAACCAAAGGTGGAAGAAGAGGAGGAGGAGAGGGTATCGATGCGCAAAGAGGAGGAGGAGGACTACAGTTACCTGCATGATGAGGATGCTGACAAAGACGAGAGCAGTGACAGCGATTCCTCCGAGAGCCAGTACCATGATACTCTGCACAGGGTCAGTGTCTGTCAGCATCAGAGAGAGGGCAGTGTGTGAGATTGGGTCAGAGTGGGGTTGGTGGGAAATCTTGTATTAATAAAAATACTGCAGTGTGTAAGATTGGATCAGAGTAGGGTGAGTCAGAGCATCAGTAACTTCAAAGGGGAACATGACCATTTTTATTTATTAGGGATAATATATGAAAACCGAATGCTACGCTGCATGACAAAGATCAAATGGGAAGACAGGATCACGAATGAAGAACTATGGAGAATGTGCAAAGTTGATGATCTGAAGTCTGTACCAATAGACTGCGCTGGTTTGGGCACGTTCAATGGAAAGCAGACCACCACATCATAAAAAGAGCAATGAACTTCGTAGTGGATGGAAAGAGACCAAAGGGAAGACCTAGCAAGACCTGGGCTACCTGTATTGCAGTTGATCTTAGAGAAAGGGGCATAAATAAGGAGGAAGCTCAAAACAGAGAGAGAGATGGAGAAGGCTCATCAATGTCAAACCTCCCCTGGGAGAAACATGACCAAAAAGGAAGAAGAATATGAGAAGGTCAGAGCATCAGTATCTCAAAAGTGGGCCATGAGTTCTTTTATTTATTGGTAGTAGCGTATAAAAAAGAGAGCATAAGTCAATGTGTAAAACCAAATGCTAATAATGGAGAAGAGAATATTTTCTGGTATTGTAGGGATTTTTTGGTTGGGTTTTGTGGGGGGGGGGTTGGGGGAGGGAGGTTTGTGTGTTAGTATTGGTGTACTTTAAACTGTTAAAAATTAAAATATGTCGGACAAAATTAATAACCAAGGGGAGCAGGATAACCTGGTGGTTAGAGCGTTATGCTCGCAATATAATGGCTAAGAATCAATCCCAGCTTTCAGCTACCACAGAGATGCCTATTCAAGGGGATTTTCCCCTGGAGTTAACGTCAGTGCCAATTCCACTCCCCCAAAAGTCCTTTGGATGAGACTATAAACTGAGGCCGTATGTGCAAATGCATGCAAAACATATTGCGCATAAATTAAAAGCTGTTCTGTTTTTTTGGAACAGTAGGCATTGTGTGCCTTTAATATGGATGACAAAATTTAAAAAGCGTCATGTTTAGACATCATCCCTGAAGTGGAAATGCGGCTACCTTGATGGTGGGCAAAAATGGTCTCATGCAAAATAGTACCATTGGTCAACCTAGGAGTTCTAGCTGAGGAATAAACAACAAGAAAACCCCAAATAATGATATTAACCAAGAGACAGATTGACTTGATAAAGCATGTTCTATCATCTACCTTGGCACAGTGGTTATTGTTAGCGTGATGGATTCCTGGCCAGAAGCACAAACAAATCTTAATATAAGAGTCATAGAGTTGGCTGAGGTTTTATCCCTACCCTAAGTGAGTTTGATGTGAATTCCTGACAAAACTGGTTTGCTACAGGTTATGTTCTGTTTTCTGTAGTGTGATGACTTCAGTATGTGTCGCAGGCATTGCGTGAGGTGCGTGTGGTGACTGGCTTGGTGAAGCACCTGCTACCCCGGGTGGGTGTAGGGGTGGAGGAGGTGCAGTTGGCCCGCAGTCGGGGCATCAGCAGCAGTCTGGTGCACAAGATCCTCAAGCTGTGTCCCAACCTGAGGGTGCTCAGCCTGGCCCACACCAGGGTCACTGACGCCGCCTTCAGAGAGTGAGTCTTGCTTTGGGGTGTTTGTGGTAAGGGGCGGGAGAGATAAGGGTCACAGAAGATGTTAACTTGTGTCCACAACTGCTGGAAACTAAAAACCCAGCTTTTGAAAGATAAATTTTTTTTAATGATTGATGCGAATATTGAAACTGTTTTACTAAGTACTGTTAGTTTCATTACCATGCGGGCATGACATTTTCCTGACCTTTTGTTTTTTATTTTTTTATTTTTATTTTTATTTTTTTAAAATTCTTTTATATCGAGGATAATGGAATAAACACTTGTGTGCTTTTTTACGTCCAGTCCCCTTGTGTATGCAGTTTTATAAATGTTGTCATCCGTTCCCACCGGCACACAATGGCCTACTCTTCCGAAAAGTGGAACGGGGTTTAACTTGTGTGCAAGATGTTCTGCGTGCATTCGCACATGGGGCCTCGGTTTAAAGTCTCATCCGAAGGACTTTTGGGGAGAGTGTAGTCGGCACTGATGTTAACTCCAGGGGAAAATATCCCCTTGAACGGGAATCAAACCCGGGTCATCAGATTGCGAGCACAATGTTCTAACTACTAGGCTATCCTGTCCCCATTGTGTGTGTGTGTGTGTGTGTTTGTGTGTGTAAAAATTATTTTGCAGTAGACAGATGATTTTT
Source organism: Rapana venosa (assembly GCA_028751875.1). Classification (NCBI taxonomy): domain Eukaryota; kingdom Metazoa; phylum Mollusca; class Gastropoda; order Neogastropoda; family Muricidae; genus Rapana; species Rapana venosa. The sequence continues at coordinate 17,529,489 of CM054142.1, read as the reverse complement.
ATTTCTATGTGGTACATGTGAGGTGGGTCTGAAAGAAAAATGTTATATAGTAAGGAGATATTGTTGTGCATATCTGTGTGGTGCAGTGTAATATTGCAGGCAGGAATTGTTGCACACGTCTCTGTGGTGCAGTGTAGTATAGCAGGCAGGAATTGTTGTGCACGTCTGTGTGGTGCAGTGTAGTATTGCAGGCAGGAATTGTTGTACACGTCTGTGTGGTGCAGTGTAGTATAGCAGGCAGGAATTGTTGTTGCACATATCTGTGTGGTGCAGTGTAGTATAGCAGGCAGGAATTGTTGTTGCGCACGTCTGTGAGGTGCAGTGTAGTATTGCAGGCAGGAATTGTTGTTGCACATATCTGTGTGGTGCAGTGTAGTATTGCAGGCAGGAATTGTTGTACATATCTGTGTGGTGCAGTGTAATATTGCAGGCAGGAATTGTTGTACATATCTGTGTGGTGCAGTGTAATATTGCAGGCAGGAATTGTTGTACATATCTGTGTGGTGCAGTGTAATATTGCAGGCAGGAATTGTTGTACATATCTGTGTGGTGCAGTGTAATATTGCAGGCAGGAATTGTTGTTGTACACGTCTGTGTGGTGCAGTGTAGTATAGCAGGCAGGAATTGTTGTTGCGCACGTCAGTGTGGTGCAGTGTAGTATTGCAGGCAGGAATTGTTGTTGCACACATCAGTGTGGGGTGCAGTGTAATATTGCAGGCAGGAATTGTTGTTGCACACGTCAGTGTGGTGCAGTGCAGTATTGCAGGCAGGAATTGTTGCTGCTGCACACGTCAGTGTGGGGTGCGTGTTTCAGGTACGGACTGAAGGGCGGGCCCTGCAGCCTGGAGGAGCTGGACCTGAGCAGCTGCGACAACATCACCGACAGCACGCTGCACAGCCTGGCCGGACGCCGACCCTCTGCCGCCGACGACATCCTGACGACGCCTCCTCCTCCTCACATCCCTTGTCCAGGCAGGGGCGGTCCCTCCATGCCCACCACACTGGTGGCGCTGTCCATCAGTGACCCTGACGGCCCGCTGCCCGTCAGCAAGTCGGTGATCATGTCGGACATTGCCTACTCTGAGGTGGCTCTGGAGCTGGAGCTGTGTCACCTGGACTGTGTGGACTTGAGAAACGGCCAGCCTCCAGCTGCCCTCACCTCTCGCGGCGCCGACCCTGTGCCCTGCTGCTCTGTGAGGAGGACATGTTGCAGCAGCAGCAGTGGCAGCAGATACTCCAGGGCCTCTGCTGGTGTGGGCTCAGAGGTGTGTGGCAGGGAGAGGTGTCAGCCAGGTTGTGGGCAGGGGCAGGAAGAGGGAGCGCCGAATGCAGGCACTCCTCACGCTCTTCACCGCCTCTCCTACCTCAGCCTCAACAGCTGCTACAAGATCACTGACCAGGGCCTGAGGTCAGTGTGTACAACAGGGAGATTTTGTGGGGTTGTTGTTGCTTGGGGGGGAAGGGGGGGGGGGGGGGGGGGTGTTAGGGAAGAAGGGGGGTTCAAATGAGATTGAGTGAAAAAGTGTACAGGACACCCTAGACTGGTACTGCATGCCAGTGGTGTTGCTCCCTTGTCTCTAAGTCAGAATTTGCCTCACACAGACATAACTCCTGTGTTTTGTCACATCTTCACTGCCATTGGAGCCAAGAACCTCTAGGGAGCTATCTGTGGTAGGCCAGTAGATCAGATACTGCCCCACTTAGCTGTATCTTGTGTGTTCAGTCACTTCTTTACAGCCATCAAAGCCAGAAGTTCATGGAGAGCTATCAGTGATAGGCCAGTAGATCAGATACTGCCCCACTTAGCTGTATCTTGTGTGTTCAGTCACTTCTTTACAGCCTTCCAAGCCAGAAGTCCATGGAGAGCTATCTGTGGTAGGCCAGTAGATCAGATCATGCCAAGCACGGCCGAATCTTGTGTGTTTTGTCACACTGTTGCAGCCATTAGAGCCATAAACCCTTGGGGAGCTATCAGCGGTAGGCCACCCTAAGGTCACCCACCAGAAAAGGCCCTGTGGTGCTGCTGGATCACTGTGGTGGTGTTCAGCGGTGCCTGTTCTGATCAAACATGTGCAGAACACCAGCGGCTAAGTTCCATAGTTGGGCCCTATGGTGACTGTTGATGGTTACTTTTGGGCTTCAGCAGTCCCCAGTGATGCCTCAGATATTGAAGGGTTGACTCTGACATGGTTTGCTTCAGTCTGACTGGCAGTGCACTGACAGGTAGTGAACTGGTTCAACCCAGTGGAATTTAAACTGTTGATTTAAGCCTGATTTGTTGTTGTTGCTGTTGGGAGGGGGGGGGGGGTCTTTTAGGTGAAAAGCAGTTTTATATTAATCACAAACCTAGATCACGAATCAGTATTGAAACACATTTGCAAGAACAGACACAAGCACATACACACATTTACATACATACATACACATACACACACACACAACGCACATAGCACATACAAACATCTCATATGTTTTATTTGCCATCACATATGTTTAAAGAAATGTCTGCATGTGTTATCTTGTTTAATGAAAGGCAGAGTGTGTATGTGTGTGGACCACCCTCCCTCCTCCTCCCCCCCCCCACCTCAAAAAAAAAAAAGAAAAAAGAAAACTCACTTTAGCAGCTAAAATAACCAGTACATACTTATATGCTAACAAGAAAGTTCATCATTTTAAATGTCTTCTTGATAGACTATTGGAATCTTCTGAATGAAACAAAATTTCAGGTTTCTTTCAGTGTATGGAGAAATGCAAAAATGATGCAAGTTATTTCCCTTGATATAACTGCCACCCTCTTCTGTTGTGAAACTTTGTTTTGTGTTCGTGTTGTATGAAGCCCAGATAATTATGTTGAAATAAGTGTACTTTTTGTAGAGAAGAATTTTTGTTGTTGAGAAAATGAGCGGAGATTTCTATAAGTGACATCATAATTTTTCAGGTATTTATTTATTTTCCTGTTTCTCTCCAGTGTCTGAAAATATAGGGTTGCTTTCTTTATAAATATCAGTACCATTTGTAGTCATGTTCAGTTGTTTGTTTTTTTAAATTTCATTCCATGATGTTGATGGTGATGGTGCGTTTGAAAACTTAAGCGCAAGCTCATTTCATTTGAGTACTATTATTTTTATTTTTCTGTGTTTTTTAAATTTTTATACAGAGGGAGCACACTAAGTAAGACATTGGCAGGGACATGTGATGGAGTGTGTTGATTTTGAGAAGTGATCAATTGTAAAACAATTAGGTTTTTTAAAATTTCTTATACTGAAGTATTCAGCTGCAATTTTGTTTCCTTATGCTTTAAAAATGCATTAAAAAAAACACCCAATGCCTTATCTTGACTGCCTATTACAACACAAAATTTGTCAAATTCGCAGTTGGTCCTTTTCTGGAGTATAGCATTTCAATTTGTAATACTCTTTCATAGAATTGTTTGATTTTCAATATCTTTTTTTTTTAAATAGTTTTTTTTATATTGCAGATTAATAACATGTTCATTAAAAATTGACTTCCAAAACGATGTGACTTATTATGTGGTGGAGAGTCACATTTTAGAGAAGCACAGTGTATGTAAGACTGCAGTTTGAAAACAAAAAAACAAAGCAGATTTCCTTTCTGTCCTGTTGTACAGCGCTTTGTCTGAGAGAGGAGGGCTGCCCCAGTTGAAGTATTTGGATTTATCTGGCTGCCTCAACCTGACAGGGGAGGGCGTGGCCTCTCTGGTTGACACCTGTCAATCACTGGACCATGCCTACCTCTTCTACTGCGACAACATCTACCCCGACCCTTTCCCCACCACCGCCAGTGGCTGTCGTAACCTGGAGTGCAACACCGCTTTCTGCTGTCGCTCTGGCCACTGAACTGGATGGATCACCAGGTTTGTGTCAAATAAAGGGTAGGCTAGGTTTGAAAATGATATTGAGGTACAGAAAAAACATATAGCCATAAAATGGTATGCTTTGGAATAGTGACATGTGTTGATGTTAGTGTTCATGACATAACATTAAAAATTCTGGCCTCACACACACGTGCACACTCACGCATGCCTGCACACATGCGTGCACACACACACTTACACACACACTTGTCTCATATCACTTTGAGTGAAGAGATGGTAAATTAAAGAAAGCACACACACACACACACACAGACAGTGTCAGTAGAATGAAACCAGCAAGTACATTCCCATTCATACCTGGTATTCCTGTCACAAAAGTCATAACATTCCAACTCATACTTGACTTTCCTCACAAAGGCAATAACATCTTCATTCATAATTTTTTTTTTTTTTTTTTTGCCTTGGTTGGAGGTCCAAGATTCATCAATGGCGAAATTTTTCAATGTGTGACCGTTTTTGCCCACCATGAAGGTAGCCGTATTCCTACTTTGGGGATGTATGCTGGGCATATTCGTGATTCCATAACTCACCAAACACTGACATTCATTATGGGATCTTTAATGGGCAGTTTTGATCTTCTGCATGTGTATATATATACACAAAGGGAATTAAGGTACTGGAAGGTCTGCGCTTGAAATTGACCAGGGAGATGTAAAAATCCCCACCCTTAATTTCACCAGATGCTGCCGAGATTCAAACCCATGACTTCATGGACTCATGGCATTCATCCATGACCTTCCTCTCACCAACGTCACAACATTTTCTTTTATACCTGACCTTCCTCGTGCAAAGGCCATAACATCTTCATTCATACCTGACCTCACAAAGGTCCTAACATCTCCATTTATACAAGACCTTCCTCTCACAAAAGTCATAAAATCTCCATTCATTCCTGACTTTCCAGTCACGTATATAGATCTGTTGGTGGTTGATGATATTGATGTGCTTGCAGTATCTGATAGTGTGACTAAGAAAGCACAACTGAAGAAAAGTGTCCTGTGTTTCAGCGTAGGGGACAGAGGTCAGAGACAACCTTGTGGGCATCAGACATTTCACCATAACCCTGCAGAGCTTCAGCATTAAGTTCTCCATGTGACGTCAGTGATTCTGTCTGCATTGTCTTCAACGCCAGAGCAGTGCTTCAGGCCATGTGGCATTTCTGTATAGTTTTTTTTGGCTTTGAATCCCTTGTGGTTATTTCTTGTCATCTTTTTAGTCTGAGTGGTGCTTAGATTTGGGTCTGATAACTTGTCTCCTTTTCTGCTCTTGTTTGTGACCAGGGGTCTTGCTGTGTGTGAGCGACGTGTGCTATTGTTATTGTTGTTGCTGCTCATAGTTTTCTTTTTAATGTTTTTTAGTTTTAAAAAATGGAGAGCGAATTTGCTTGTGACTTTGTTTTTTTCCATGCATGAGTCTTGATTTTAAGTTCTGAGGAGAATCAGTGGAAGAGGATCACAGTGTTCTTCAGTTTAGTCAGCTGTGGACTTGGTCAGTAGGACACTTGTAGGCCTGGGGTGTCACTAGGACGCGTAAGCGCCCTGATTCTCTGAGCTGTCAGCCGTCTTGGGCACTGTGGTAGATGTTATTAGGAAAGTTTTGTTGTTTTAATACTTTGTTTCATTTTGAAACATGAGCAGTTTAGAGCAAAGTTTAATCCACAACGTGTACAGTTGAACACCATGATTAGAACAGGATAGAAGAAGACTGGTGAAAACTTAAAAAAGATAGTTTGCAATGTAAAGTATAAGAGAGTAGGCACGTCTTTATAAGTATTTCTTCCATTTTGTTGAAGCAGCATGGCATACCAGTTGTGGTGGTGGTGATGGTGGTGGGTTGTTTTTGTTGTTGTTTTTCTTTTAGTCTTTGGTTTTACTGTCTTGAGGTGAAAATATCGCCCCACCCAACCGCTCTCCTCAACTTTTTTTTTTTTTTGTGTGGCAAATTTACATTTCAACAGCATCATATAAAGATTTTATTCACTTCTGTCAGCAACATTTAAAAGACTGTGTAAAGTATGGTGAAATCCTTAATGACTTGCGTTAAGTTTTTCAGGGATCATTGAATACTATCAGATCCTGTGGAGCACAGTGAGAACAACATGAAGCTAGTTGTTTTTTTTATTGTATACTGACCTCAACCTGACAGTGTTCATCACTTGCGTCAAGCAGCAAAAGTGTAATCCTGCACTGGGGTGGACTGGTGTTTCCCAGAGGAAGAAAACAAGTGTGAAGTTGTAAATCAATGGATGCTACATTATAAACCCTCCCCCCCCCCCCCCCCCCCCTTCCCCCTCTTGTGCCATTTATTTGGAGCAGAAACAGCAGGTGATTGTAAAATGTCAGGAATAGTGGTTGAGTTTTACAAAATTTGACAACACGCCTCATAATGCACTTTTGTTAAGAAGGAAGCAGAGTATGGTTAGCTCCCTTCCTTTTCTCTTCCATACCTTCTTTGGCGTTGTTGAGCAAGTCCAAGGAAGTGGATGGACAGGAACAATCTTTTTATTCCTTTGCAACTGCCTGCTAAAGGTCATTGTCTTTCTGCTTTATTTTTCCATATTGTCTGCAAAAAGTGGTTGTCTATGTGCTATTTCAAATTGACAGTGAGGAAATGTTGCTGTCCTTCTGATCTTTGTTATTGTTGCATTGTCCTTGTTGAGTTGATTGGCATTGTTATGACTGATCTGACACCGTTGATTGGTGTGTTTTTCTTTTGCTCCTGATATGTTTTCTTGTTGTCATCTTTTCTTTTCTGTTGGAAAATGGCATTATTTAGTGTTGTCTTGCAACAGTAGGTGGAGCAGTTGTTTTTGTAATAATTCAGATCTCTTTATTTACTTACTACTGGGTTGGGTTTTTTTAATCTGTTCATTCTAATAATACTCATTTTTTTGAATTTGTTGATTTTGAATTCATGAAACGGAGTAATATAAAACCCAGATATTTTGACATTGTAGATTTTGAACTTGTGAATTGTGTAGAATCGTACAAAACCAGGACAGTGCCATGTGCAGTACAGAACACCAACGAATGCCAAGACCACATACATGGTTAAAGCTGTTGGCAGCATCGCTTATCCTTTCTTTTCTTTTCTTTTTCTTCTTTTTTTGTTCTTAAGTTTTACTGGTTTTGTTTTATCTGAGGAAACTTTAAAAAAAAAAAAAATGTCAAATATTCTGATTTTCTTTATATCTGAGGAAATCAGGGTTTTTCTCTTCTTTTCTAATCATAGGTAAATGTCAATAATGAAATATAAACTTATTTTCTTTATATTTGAGGAAACCGTTCTTTTCTTTTTTTCTATTCTAATTATAGTTGAATGTTTATAGTCAAATGCAAAGTGATTTTCTTCATATCTGAGAAAATATTTTTATTTTCTTATTATTGTTAACTGTTGATAGTCAAATATGAACTGATTTTTTTTTATTTCTAAGGAAACCTTTTTTTTCTTTTCTAATTATAGTTAAATTGTACACACACACACAAAAAAACCCCATCCCAAATTCATGTACGTACTGTGTCATGATCTTTTCAGTAGTGATGTCCTCAGTTCCCTCTGCTTCTGAACACTCTTGAACTCAGATAAAACACAAGGCATTGTAGCTCCACACAAACACTCACGTTCTGATGTGAACTCATGGAAAACAAAGTATATGCAGCATTATAACATCAATAAAAAAAAAACATAATAAAAAGCTTCACACAAACACTCATGTTCTGATGTGAACTCATGGAAAACAAAGTATATGCAGCATTATAACATCAATAAAAAAAATAAATAAATAAATAAAAAGCTTCACACAAGCACTCCATGTTCTGATGTAGACTTAATGGAAAACAAAATGCATCATACCTTCAGTACAAGCGCTTTTTTTAAGTAGCCATCTTTCATCCTTCCAGACCCCTTCAGTGGGTTTGGTTTAGGATATTTTTTAGTTGTTTGTCTTTTTTAGGAGGGAGGGGTGTTTTTGTTTTATCTGTTTTTACACTTGTTTCCCATCCGTGATGAGATGATGTCATTTTTTGTGTGGTTTCAGTATCACGAACTGTTCTTACAAGTGTCAGGGTCTTTTGTCAGTTGTGTTTATTTGTTTCTGACGTATTAGAGCAAACCTGTCTTGTACACTTAGGTAAGGATTTTGAAGAAGTTTGCGTCCCTGTCAGGTTACTTTCCTCTCTTGGACTTGGTTGGGTTTGTTCTATATCTGGGGGAGAAAAAAAAATCCCTGAAGTCAAGAGTATGGCTGCCTATATGACACTGTACTTGAAAACAGCCATACATGCAAACCTCTCATCTAGTGTGTACTCAGGGGTCTGGCAGTATTTCCTGGATGCTCTGGTAGTTTGGTTTTTTTAACGCTGGCAAAGGAAGATGTATAATGTAGACAGCAGGTGGCTTTTTTGTTGTTGTCATTGTTTTTACTTGGTTTCTGGTCATATTTATTTTGAAAAGGCAAATTTGATAATTTTTCAGATGATTTTCCCATTGCTGTTCCATGTTGGGCATCTGATGTGAGATGTGTTGTTTTAGATTTTCCTATTGCTATCCCATACTGGGCCTCTGATGTGTTGTTTTATTTTCCCTGTTGCTATCTCGTACAGGGCCTCTGATGTGAGGTGTGTGGGTTTGTTTTTTCCCTTTGCTATCCCATGCTGGGCCCTTTGATGTGATGTGTGGGGGGTTTTTCTTTGCCATCCTATGCTAGGCCTCTGTGATGTGTGTTGTTTTGGTTTTTTCCTTTCTATCCTATGCTAGGCCTCTGAGGTGATGTGTGTTGTTTTGGTTTTTTCCTTTTCTATCCTATGCTAGGCCTCTGAGGTGATGTGTGTTGTTTTGGTTTTTTCCTTTTCTATCCTATGCTAGGCCTCTGAGGTGATGTGTGTTGTTTTAACACTGCTGTGTGTTCAGTCGTACAACTGCTGCCTGCTGTTTTCAGTGAGGAAGATAAAGGGGAGCTGTAGTCTATAAGTGATGATGAGCTGAGTGCTTTGTACACCACACCTGTAGGCAGGAGGTAGTGACAATGGAATACTGCATACACCATGAGGAGTTGTTGTTTTTTTAATCCTCTGAGCCACCATGGTGCACTGAGATGGTCACTGGATTGACCTTGGAATGTCAAGCTTTGATGCTCTCTGTCATGCTTAACCAGACTTCGTCAATCGTATCAGACGTTGAGAATGAATGACTGAATGAACGTATGTTTGATTTATAGAGCAAGTCAAAACCGCCACACCCGTGATGGCATGATCACAATGCTGGGAGAGAAGGAATAAGAAGACTGTGCTGTAATTGTTTTTTGATCGTAATGCAATCAGTGTGAAAATTACTGTACAGGAGATGAGACACGAAGGAAGTGTACACAAGAGAGGAATCTTTGAATGATGCTTTATGGGTTTTTTTCAATATGTACATACATATAGATATTAACATACTTGTGTACATACCTGATTGAGCTTTAATGTGTACACATCCATCACCTTGATGTGATGGATGCTAAACTGTGATGATGTACAGATGCCTTTTGTTCTGCTGTACACACTGCTTTGTGTCTGCCAACAGTTTTCTTTTCTTTTCTTGTGCTTTTGGGGAGGGCTCAGGTGCTGGTGCCCAAGTGCTCTCAGCTTTGAGGGGTTTCTGTCATAGCGTTCTTGTGTAGGAATGAGGGTTCTTGAATAATCAATGGCTTCAGCATTTGTGTCACAGCAACAGATTTACCTGATTTTCAGTGGTAAAAGTGTTGAAGGCTTTTGGTTGGGTTTTTTTGTTTCAGTCCTTGGCAAGAGTTTTGAGGTTCATCAATGGTGAGATTTGGCATATGCTACTTTTTACAGTTGACAGGAAGGTAGCTATATTACAACTTCAGGGGTGATGTCTAAACCAGAGCGCATACATTTATAAAAAAAAAAAAAGAAATCATGTCTGTTCCGACTGGCACAAAATGGCATGCTGTTCTGAAGAGCAGAAATGGTTTTACGTGTGCACAAGATATTCTGCGTGCGTTCACACATGGGACCTTGGTTTATAGTCTCATCTGAAGGATTTTCAAGGGAGTGGAGCGGGTACTGACATTGACCTCATGGGAAAAAATCCTCCCAAACAGGCACCTCAGTAGTGGCTTGAACCCCGGCCAGAAATATGGAGAATTAGGGAATGGTAGGTTGTGAAAAACATCAAGCAGCTCTGCAGACACTTGGCCAAGAGAGCAGATTCTTCTTCTTTGAATGCTCAGACAGCAACTATTTTTTTCTGTCATATAAACAAAAATACGTTCAGAAAGCAGATGAATGTTGATGTTATTGCCAAACCTTCCAGAGACATTTTCAATTCACATATTATATTCTCTTCAGATTGATCAAGATCTACTTTTTATAATTAAAACTGAATCAATGCGATCAAAAAGTTTTTTTCCTTTTATGTCATTTGAATTATCTGATTGCTGAAGCCGTGTTGACTGTCAGTGGTGGTGTGGAAATGAAGAAGAAATGTCAGGAAAGAAGAGGAAACCAAGGGCAGCTGGCTGGCTTTGCTGCAGAGGTCAGGTTGTGTGTCCACCACTGCTTCATTAAACGTGACACCAAGTCTTGATATCAACAGCTGTGTTTTGTCTTTGTGTATGGATGTGTGTTTTGTGTGTGTGTGTGTGTGTGCGCGCGTTGACACACTTTCATGTCCGAAAACTTGAGAAAAAATTAAATAGCAAATTTGAAAATTATGGTTTTAAAAATCACAGATAAACAAAAACTAATATCAATTTTTTTAAAAAGATAAGATACTTTCCTCATACAAGTAACATAAAACAGATCTAATCTTATGTATGCATGGTGATGCAAACTGTAAAGAAATATATGTGAGAGACATGATAGTAACACATGCTGTGAAGGCAGAAAACAAGCCAGCAGGAACACAAAGTGCGTTGGCAAAGAAAGGGGACATATGGGTGATCACATCAAACCTACACTTTGGTCCCCATATGTGGATGAACTGTCAGTATAGAGACCTTGGCTGTTTACCAACCAGTCTATTATTTGCTTAGAGCTTCTTGGTGGTAGTGGTGGTGGCTGGTTAATGGTACAGTCCCGTAATCGATAACTCTGCCGGGACTCTATTTTTTTTTTCATTACTCAGCTAGAACTAGGTTCACCCATGGTGAGATTTTGCGTACAGGGATTGTTTTTGCCCACAATGAAGGTAGCCACATTCTGACTTGGGGGGATGTATGCTGGATATGTTCATGAAATTACAAGATCTTTAAAGTGCATATTAAATTTGGTCTTCTGCACATGTATATACATGAAGGGAATTAAGGCACTGGCAGGTCTGCACTTAAAAGTTGTCCTGGGAGATCGTAAAAATCCTTACCCTTGAATCACCAAATGCCACTGAGATTCAAACCCACGACTTCGTGGACCCATGGGATTAAAATTAAACGGTCTGAACCCCTCGGCTATAGCATCCACCAGACTCTAATATAATCAAAGGAGAACCAACCAGTCTGCTTTGCCATGAAGACCTGTCAGGAAGAAAACCTTAGCTGCATGCATACCTGAGATCATAGGGAGAGTGCTTTGTTTGAAGGAGTCGCTATACGTGCATCTGCCTCGTGCGTGCACGCATGTGTGCGTGCACGCATGCGTGCGTGTGTGTGTGTATGTGTACACGCGCGTGCGCACACCAGTACTTTTTTATGCTGTGGTCTACACAGAGAGAGAGAGAGGGAGCAATCAGAGCAAGTGCAATCACACAGTACGTGCTGTGAACCGTGAAGTGACTGTTGACATCAAAAGAGAGGGGCTGATGGCGAGCACAGCCCAGCACTGCACTGCACAACACAGCACAGCACAATACAGCACAGCACAGCACAATACTGCACAGCACAGCAGGGTGGGCTGTTTTTGTTGATAGATCGATCAGCTGTACAGTACTGGTGCCGTGGGCTCTCTCCCTGAAGCTGAAGAAGAAGTGTGCAGAAAATAACACACTTCACTCCACTCAGGGCTGACCTGCCGGCCGCTGAAGCGTGAATGTTGTTTTGTCCCAGTATTTATTGTAGGGCCTAAGACCTGTGTGTGTTTTTTTTGTGTGTGTGGCGTCTGTATGGAGGGAGACTTGATTTGTGTGTGTAGTGGGTGTGTGTGTGTTTGTGAGTCTGTGTGTGTGTTTCTCTTTCTGTGTCCGTTTTGTTGTTGTAGTGGTGGTGTGTGTAGTGTATGCGTGTGAGAGTGTGTATTTATTTTATTTATTTATTTATTTATTTATTCTTTTATATCAAGAATAATGGAATAAGCACTTATGTGCTTTTTTTACAACCAGTCCCCGTGTGTATGCGGTTTTGTAAATTCTGTCGTCTGTTCCCACCAGCACACAATGGCCTACTCTTACGAAAAGCGGAACAGGATTTAACGTGTGCGCAAGATGTTCTGAGTGTGCGCAAGATGTTCTGTAGTGTGCGTGAGTGTATGTAGTGTTTGTGTGTGTGTGTGAGTCTGTGTGTGTGTTTCTCTTTCTGTATCAGTTTTTGTTGGTGGTGTGTGTGTGTGTGTATGTTGGAGGGTGTTTTTCTGTCTGTGAAATACGTCTCTGAGATCACTGTCTGTGTCTTTTGTCCCTGAAACAGACTGGAGGTCAAAACTTGCGCTATGCCAGAGCAGCAGAGCACAGAACGCTTTGTCAAACAGTGCCTGGCCACGCGAGACTAAAAGTTTTACTTTTTGATTGCCATTCTTATCATATTTTAAACTGTTCTGTCGTGACTTTGTAAACAAAGAGGATTAAAAGCTTCACGTTTTCATCAGTGATTTAAAGTTTCATGTTTTAATCGCTATTCTTGTCATAATTATGGCTGTTCTCTTGCGACTTTTTAAACAAAGGGGAGTAAAAGCTTCATATCTTTAATCGCCATTCCTGACTTCTGTTGTGACTTTCTCAACAGTGAGGACCACCAGTTTCGTGTTTTAATCGACATTCCTGTCACCTTGCTGTTCTGTGGTCTTTGTATAAACATAGGGACTACATGTATATATGCTTCAAGAAATGGTGGAATTTTAATGACAAAGAAATAGATTTTTAAAAAGCAGCGACAACACTGTCTGAATATGAATTCGGTCTCCGAGACAGAAAAAGACGAATCCGTCCTCCTGTGTCTGTATCTCTTCGCCGCTCTGCTTTCTCCCCCTTCACCTATAGCAATGAGTTAGCAACTTATAAACAGAGAAGTGCATGTGGGTTGCAAGCCAGACATGAAAACAGTCCAAAACAAAAGCATTCATCCCAGGAAATAGTACAACACAAGTCAGAAAATCAAGTATTAATCATACTAAAGAAAAGAAACTACAAGGAGTTATCGTAAGGAAGAGGTCAAATTAGACTTTTAAAAATTTATTTTATTTATTCTTTTATTTCGAGGATAATGGAATAAACACTCATGGCTTTCTTCATCCAGTCCTCGTGTGTATGCAGTTTTGAAAATGTTGTCAACCATTCCCACCGCCACACAATGGCCTACTTTTCCGAATAGAGCAACGGGTTTTAACGCAAGCACAAGATGTTCTGCGGGAGGAAGGGTAGGGGAGACAACAAAACGCTTCTGCAGCTTGGAAAGGGACACCACATACATGAACGCCTGAATGAATAAATCAATCAAAGTTATGGTGATATTCACAGACCTCAGGAAATAAAGTCGAAAAAGAGCATACAGTTTTTACAAAGTGACAGGAAAAAGAAGTCTTTGGAAACACGTGAAGTGAAGAACTTGATAAAGCAATGGTCCTCATTATCGAAGGAAGAAATAAATCCTGAAGAGGATGGATGACACCAGGATGTTGTCAGGGCTAACAGCCTTGCCCGTCTTCATCCTCTTCAGTTTCTGTTTTCACTTCAGTCCTCGACACTTCCTCTCTCAATCTTTCTTTCTTCGTTCTGTGGCACGTCTCGTTCTCGTTCGTTCAATCCTTTCATTTTTTCTATGTTCATCAGATGTTTGAAAAACTCACCCCTTCTCTGCTTGATATCTTCATCATTTGCCAGTAATGATCCAGTCTCATGCTTGACAGTTTATGTCTGATACAGATCTGCCGAATCTCTGTGTTTCTTCTTCGCTATTCTGATTGCTGCCTGTACTCCTACTGCTGGTTCAAGACTGAAGTACAAAACCTTAGGCCTATACATCCCAAGTGTTGTGTTACCACTGCTCTTTTAGCTAACTTTTTGGCTTTTTTTTGTAAATCTTCTCTAGTCTCCTCTGTCACCCATCTGAAGAAAAGGAACCATGGTTAATTCTCTTTATCTCTGTGACGGTTTTTGCTTTCTTTTGGCATTTATGCACATGCCTGTGTGATGCCAGAACATAGTTCATTTTGCCTGACTGATCTGTCTGTCTCTCTGAATGTTGTCTTTTGGTTTGTTAATTGTCCGCCCGTTCGTCCGTCCTAACGTTTGTCTGCCTACCTGTCTGCTCTGTGTATTTCTGATTTTCTTTTCGAACAGTCTTTACTATCTTTGTATTTATGTATTTCTTTCTTCCTGTGTATTGCAGACACTATCTCTGTCAGTATCTGTGACTGACTGGTTGACTGACTGATTGACTGACTGATTGGCCAACTGAGTCACTGAATGCTGCAGTTTATTTCTGTACTCAACAACAGGCCTTTGGCACCCTATGTGTCTGGCTGGGTGTTTTCAACAACAAGAGTTGAAGTGCTGTCCTGTCTGGAGGATTCTGTATGGCCGTGACAGCACATGGGATTGATAGAACTGATTTTAATGGCCTGTCACTCACAGCAGAGACTGAAGACGTGATTGAAATTTGACATTCGTACATGAGAGAGAGAGAGAGAGAGAGAGAGAGAGAGAGAGAGAGAGAGAGAGAGAGAGAGAGAGAGAGAGAGAGAGAGAGAGAGAGAGAAGAGAGATCACATAAGGTTTCTTCAATTGGCCGCATTTTGACACGAAAAAGGAAATGAAGATGATGACAAAGGAAGAAAGAATGAAAGAAAGAAAGAGAGATAGACAGAAAAAGCAGAAAAGACTCTTTGATCGACGAAGAGAAGGAAACTGGACTGTCCAGAGGTTCCAATAGCAGGCTGCCATAGAAATCCTTCAGCCCCTCCCAAATAAAAAACAAAACAACAACAAAAGACCCCACTGTGGTGAAGAAAAACAGGAGTGACCCAATACTCCACAGCCATACGTACACTGCCAAAAAACAGACTTCAGCACTGCCTGAGTTTGCTTGCGTTAGAGAAGGGAGTACAGAAGGCTGTGGAATCATGAAGTTGCCACCAGCATTGTCACAAAATAAAGGAGATATCGAGTAGAGGGAAGGTTTTCGATTTAGTGCGTTATATGTATGATTAAGTTTAAGCCAGTTTTTTGTGCACTTTAACTCGGTATCTTAGGTATCTAGGAAGCTGTTTAATTAACATTTCCGTGTTCATCAAGTCAGGACTGCCAGATTTATTCTTAACAAATCAGAATTGGTGTAATTTGAGAGAGAGAGAGAGAGAGAGAGAGAGAGAGAGAGAGAGAGAGAGAGAGAGAGAGAGAGAGAGAGAGAGAGAGAGAGAGAGAATGACAAATTCTTTTATTTCGAGGATAATGAATAAGCACCCATGTGCTTTTTTACATCCAGTCCCCTCCCTTAAGGATATATATGATAATAAAATAAAATAAAGCCCATAGCAATACACTTTCACAGTTTACGAAAAAATATCTTCACAAAAATCCCCACAAAAATCACCGAAGAGAGAGAAAAAAAAAGTAGCAACAAGTAAGAAAGAAAGCAGAACAGAAAACACAGAAACAACAGAAGAAATAGCAAGAACCAAGAGCAAAAGAGAAGAGAGAGAGAGAGAGAGAGAGAGAGAGAGAGAGAGAGAGAGAGAGAGAGAGAGAGAGAGAGAAGCAGACAGACAGACAGACAGACATAGAGAAGGAGATTTGTTTTTAAATGTCAAGAGAGATTTTGCGAGTATCCCTAGCTCAGTGATGGCTGGCCATTGCCCGGAGCAGGAAGACTTGTATGTGACTAATGCAAAACCCCAATGAGAGTTAATGCCCCCACAGTACATGTGTCATTGTCACTTAGAAATGACAGGGGCGATTGTTTTCTTTGAAAGACACAAATTTCTCAAATCCTTTTGCAAAACTTGATTGCTGTACATTTAATTTATGTTGCGCTTTGATTTGTTTTTTTGCAAGATTCTGAATAAATTTCATGTATTATTATTATATTATTATTATTATTATTATCATTATTATTAGATTCCAAGTCGGAATGTGGCTACCTTTAAGGTGGAGGAAAAAACGGTCATATACGCAAAAATCGCGCCATTTGGTAAACCTCGGAGCTCTAGCCCAGTGATGTTGTTGAAGCACGAACAACGGACTAAAAATAAAATGAAAATAATTTTACCTCATATCCCTGTTTGCTGGCTAAAGTCTAAATATTATACGTGTACATCACACACACACTGAAGGCAGAACTTTTAAACGATATTGTAGGATGGAAAACAAGTTTCTTGAGACGTGAAGCTTTCTTCACCACTGATGACCTGTTGATGGGATCCGGGAGATAAAACTTCCCCAACTTTGGACATCGACCTCTTAACCTAAGCTTTGTTTGCAAGGAACCCTTACACCATAAACCCTTACACCATAAACTCTCAATCTTGCTACCTGGATCCCCCTCCCAACAAATCTACCCCCTCCTCTTTAATGAGGGCGCCATGGGGAGACAGGCGGGGAGGATGATTGACAGATCAGAGAGGGGATCAATGACCTTTCCATCCCATCAGCCCCGTGCACAATGGCGGCAGACAGGGACACAACCGTCGTCTATCAGCCATCACTTCCCCTTTTCCTGACAGAAAGTCGATGAAACGAGAAGACAAGACATCTGAACACAACGGGGATGGCATAGTGAACAGAACAGGGACAGCACAGTGGGGATAGTCTGATGAACACAATGGGGATGGTGCCGAGGGGATGGAACAATGGGGATGGCACAATGGGGATGGCACAGTGGGGATGGAAAAATGGGGATGGCACAGTGGGGATGTCATGTTGAACACAACAGGGGATGACATGTTGAACACAATGGGGATGGCATGTTGGACACAATGGAGTTGGCACAATGGATGGTGTGATAAACGCAAAGGGGAGAGAACAATGGGAATGGCGTTGATGAATACAATGGGGTTCGACATGATGAACAGAATAAGAATGACATGATTAATACACTATCACTGGCATGATGAACACAATGGCGATAGCAGCGACGATGAGCGCATTGAGAATACCGGTGATGGACACAAAGGCTGTGGCACTGTAGTGGTGGCTGCAGTGCTCTGATTCATTATTGATGAACACGTTTCCCAGCCATGACTGATGTTGTGTTCTCAGTTCTAGGTCAGCGAGTGTCGGAAGACTCAGCAGCACTATGGTTGAAATCAGTCAGCATCCCTATAGTTCTGAAATGGATATCAATCAGGTTTCCAGATGATTTGGATCCGACAGTTAACTGCCTGATCAGAATGTGTTGTTTTAATTAATAAAAACAACAACACCAAAATAACATTGAGTAAGTGAGTGAGTGAGTGAGTGAGTATAATATATATAAATATATATATATATATATATATATAATATATATATATATATAATAATATAATAATGTGTGTGTGTGTGGTGTGTGTGTGTGTGTTGTGTGTGTGTGTGTGTGTGTGTGTGTGTGTGAGAGAGAGAGAGAGAGAGAGAGAGAGAGAGAGAGAGAGAGAGAGAGAGACAATGACAATGACAATGACAAATTCTTTATTTCGAGATAATGAATAAGCACACATGTGCTTTTTTACATCCAGACCCCGCCCTTAGGGATACATCTTAATAATAATAACCCAATACTTATAACAGTCTCACAATAAAAACAAGGGGAAATAACCCTTTTCAAACAGCTCCCCCCCCCCCCCCCAACAACCCCCCCCCCCCCAAAGCAAGCAAATAAAAGAAAACCATAAAAATACCCCACCCCCACCCCCACACCCCCAAAAAACCTTAACCAAAACAAACAAACAAACAAACAAAAGAGAAGGAAAAACCAAACCAACAAAGATGATAAAAAAGAGAAAAACAGACAGACAACAACAACAAGAACAAGAACAACAACAGAGCCAAGAAAAATAACACAACCAAACTGAATAGGTCATAAAGATAAACATCTACACATTGTCAAATGGTACACATACTTTTACACATAATTATAAATCAATTAATTAACAAACAATATCATTTCAAATAACAATGAAATATTTCACTCAAACTCCCATTCAATTAGTGAAAAATCAAGAAATCGAAAAATCAAATGAATAAACAAAACCAATTAAACAAGAAAAAAAGACCCACAAAACACTCCCCTTCCCAACACCCCCTCCCCTAAACAAAACAACAACCCCCCAAAAGTCCAGACTAAATGCAAGCGTGCGCGCGCGCGCGTGCACACACACACACACACACACACACACACACCACACATACACACACATACACACACACTTACGCACGTATAGCCACGCATGCACACCACACACACACACACACACACTCTCTCACACATACACACTCATATCGTCTAATATCACTATAAGTGAACAGACGTAAAATTGAAGACACACATACACACTCACACACACATAATACACACACACACACACACACACACACACACACACACACACACACACATCCTGGATACATATCCATTCGCAAGACATTTCCTCACATACAGATAATAGACACATGTCATAATTATCAAAATATCATAACCGTACATTTGTACAGACAAAACCAGGAAAATAAACATTATTTGATGTACAAGACAGCAAGCCACAAAGCATCAAGAAAAATGACCAGTCTAACATCAGCTAATTCAACAATAAACACACAGAACTGCTTTCTTTCCGCTCTCATCTGCACACACTGTGAATGGGCGCTCATACTACTCACTGACACACACATACACACATAACACACACATATACACACACACATATTCATGCATGCGCAATCCTATAACACATTATTAGAATTGATACAAAAGTCCACAGAAGTAATGAAATTGTCCAACAGAACATTGCAAATTAACAATCCATACCATTCTGCATTAACAACAAAATACAACCCAAACTTCATTTTAAGGGGGAAAACTCAGACAAGTTCATTGTTAACAAAATCAAAACAAGCAAGGGCACACACACACACACACACATTATAATTCAAAGCAAGCTCACTAATGTCAGTTACAGAGAGAGAGAGAGAGAGAGAGGAGGGAGAGAGAGAGAGAGAGAGAGAGAGAGAGAGAGAGGATAATTTGGTATAAAGCAAGGGAGATATATTTACTTTGTTTCCAACAGACCAATTGTGGATTTTTATTTTTGATGCATAAGTGGATGAAAAAATGACTTTTGAAGATTGTTAATGATTGGATTGTCTAAATGAGTCAGGAAGGGAGTTCCACAGCACAGGGCCTGAGTAAAGTAAGCTAGATTTGAACAAATCTATTCTTGGGATTGGGACACATGGCTTTTCGGTATTTCTGGAATGATCATTGGGAACTTGTCTTTCAAGGATGAGGGAAAAGTTCCTGTCATTATCTTAAACATCATGATGCCTTTGTTAAATCTTAGTCTTGGTGTAGGGGAAGAATATTTAACTGGTATAACCACTTCTAGTAAGGTAGTCTTCTTCAGAAGAACCAGTTTAAGAGCACGTTTATACAGACTTAATAATGGTTTCATAGTGTTTGCACTAGCAGAATCCCACAGGGTTGAAGCATAATCTATGAGGATTGTATATAAGCTTGAAAGAATAGTTTTCTTGAATGAAAGTCAAAAAAATTTTGATTTTAGTCAGTTGGTATACTCTTTGAGACATGTATTTGCACAGATGGGATATGTGATGGTACCCAGCTGAATTTTCATCAATTGTTACTCCTAGAACTTTGTGTGAGAGGCTTGTTCTATTGTTTCCTTTTCAATATGGATTGGAGAAAATTTATTAGATAGATTTTGTCGCTTTTGTCTGTAGTGATAAGCATGCATTTTGTTTTTTGGGGTGTAAAGACATGTGATTTTTCAGATCCATTTGACAAGATCATCAGTGCTATTTTGCAATGTCTTTGCAAGAGAGTTAATGTCAGTATGGCTTGTATGTATGGTTGTGTCGTCAGCAAAAAGTTCGCATTTAGATTTGATATGGAGAGGAAGGTCATTTATGTATAATGAAAAGAGAATTGGTCCTAAGATGGATCCCTGTGGTACTCCATAATGAATGGGTTTTAGTGTGGATGTGGACGTAGTTATTGAAACACATTGTTGCCTGTTTGTAAGATAAGAAGCAAGAAGTTCAAGAGTATTTGTAGAGAGATTATATAAGTCTAGCTTTTTAATGAGAAGTCTTCGGTCAATTGTATCAAATGCTTTTTTGAAATCTACAAATAATACTCCACAAAATTATATTGTCATTAAATGTTAGACAGCCAATTGTCTACAAGACTAGTTAATGCCGATGGCACGAGTGATTTTTTCTAAATCCAGACTGATTGGGTGAAGTAAGTTGTTAATATCTATATAGGACTATGTGTTTATTCATATGTTTTTCCAAGGGTTTTGAAAGGTAAGATAAAATAGAGATTGGCCTATAATTTGAGGGATCAGAAGTGTCTCCAGACTTGTGGATCGGAATCACCTTAGCAGTTTTGAAGGCGTTGGGGAAATAGTTCTTATGAAGACAAAGGTTATAGATATATGTCAGAGTGTCTGTAATAACAGGAGCTGAGAGTTTCAGTATTCTGCCATCTATTCCATCAAGACCACGCGTACTTGATTGTTTGAGGTGAGTCAGGTAATCGTAGACCTCAGAAACAGATATGAATGGTATGTGAGTTTTGATGGAATAACGCTTTTCTTGGCAGAATTGTTTTAGTTCATTGAGATCATTGGAACTTCGATTTATCATGTTAATTATGTTACAAGAAATATTAATGAAGTGATGTGTTAGTTTTTCAGCAGAAATATCTTTAATTACGTTAGATTTGGAAGACAATTGAGTATTTGTTATTTGATTGATTGCCTCCATACAGTCTTTGAATTTTGTTTGGATGAAAGTAGAATCTTGGAAATATTTCCTTTTCTCTTGCCGTTTTGTGAATTTATTGGCATTTCTTAATTTTTTGCCTCCTCATAATATTATGTTCTTTTAAGAAATCTCTAAGATAGCATGCTTCTTCTAGTTCCTTTGTAAACCAAGGTGGTTTGCGGACATGTTTGATCCTTATGGTTTTAATGGGGCATGTTTGTTATAAAATTTCAGTAAAAACTTTTATCCAGAACTCAATGGCCAGGTCTGGATCAGTAATATTGAATGTTTCCGAGAGCATGGAACTGCTTAACTCTAGTAAGAAAAGCTGCTCATTAAATTTTGCAAAAGAGCGATAGGTTATAGTTTTATGGCCAGGTTTAGGAATTTTTGTTCCTTTTTTTGACCATGTGGTACAGACTGGGTAGTGGTCGCTACAGTTGTGTACAGGGACACAAGTTTCTATGATGTTTTTAGGGTCTGATACATAGATGTGATCAATGATTGTGTTAGAATTTGATGTGACTCTTGTGGGTGAAGTTACTAATTGGTGAAGATTGAATGAGTTAATAACTTGGGTCCATTGGTTGTTTACTTTTGCTAGGTCAATATTAAAATCACCTAGTAAGATAATTTCCCTAGATTCTAATAGGACTACGTTCATCATGGAGTCAAACTTGTCTATCCAATTTTTCTTTCTGTTGGATTTCTGTAGCAGAACCCCATTATAATAGGCGCTGCACCTTTTATAGCTACTTCGATCCAGATGGATTCTACTTCATAACGTTCAAGATGGAAAAGACGTTTGAACGTTACAGACTCACTAATATAGATTAAGAGACCTGTTTCTTTGGGCTTTTGCGGATCTTTTCGCATGATTTTATATCCTGGAATCTCCGTCAGTGTTGGTTATGTGTTCTGTAAGTCTTGACTCGGAAAGACCTAGTATATGAAATGGTTTGCCTTGGTTTGTGATGAGTCTTGTTATATCTTCGATTTTATTGACTGCATGGTTTATATTTAGGTGACAAATTCGTAAGCCATCCTTGGAGGGCCATGAATTGTGTCTTGAATACATCTATTAAAGTTAGTTTGTGAGGAAAAGTATAATGTTACAAGAATGGTGAAGATAAGGAAGAAAAGAGAGACAATGAATAATAATAATAATAGGAGGGGGAAGTGAATACTTGATAGGGGTATAGTGGAGGAAGGGTGAAGAGAGGATAAAATCAATTACCACTCTGTACACACAATGTGATATAAACTCAATCAGTCTGACAGTAAGTCTGACGAGAAAAAATTAAAAAAAAATAAAAAAATAAAAAAAAAAAAATAAAAAAAAAAAAAAATAAAATAAAAATCTACAGTGGCGTGGTTGGTTACCGAGAGAAAGGGGAGATATTTTAAAAAGGAAAAACAAACAAACCAAAAAAACAAAACAAAAAAACCACAAAAAACCCAAAAAAGAACAACAAAAAAAAAAAACCCCAAGCAAACAACAACAACAACAAAGCAACCAAATCACCCTCAACAACGAAGGCGAGACAAACAGTAAAGCACCTGTAAATAAAAGATGCCAGAATATGAATAATAAGCACAACTACAATCAGCACAGTTCCTGAAAATATGATTTTAAAAGAGAATTAAAAGTAATAATACAAAAAAAAGTAAGAACAATAAAAAAAAATAAAAATAAATAAAAGAAAGGAGAAAGGAAAGTGATGAGCACAATCAGCACTGTTCCTGAAAGCTGGTCCTGGTACAGGAGATTGACACGATTTGCCTGTCACTGTTTGCTTCACACTGCAGCACTGGGTGGGCGTGTCTCGAGCACAGAATACAGATTTATGAATAAAAATTAAACTGTCTGCTTCACACTGCAGCACTGGTGAGCGTGTCTCGAGCACAGAACACAGATTTTATGATATAAAATTAAAACTGTCACCAAATGACATTCAAGCCATGGGTAGCAGAACACAGAGTAAGTCCTTGTAAGATGTTAGGCACACTTCTAACTAAGATGGTTAAGGGAATGTATCATACACATGCATGCAGTATGAACGCACATACAAATCCTTGTTCACACACAACACAAACACACATACACACACGTAGTGCACACATAGCACACATAGGTGTACCTGCATACCCACCCACACCCACACACACCCACCACCCACACCGCACACGCCGCGCACACACACCCACACACACACACACACCAACACACACTTAATGTGGAACATTGGTAGGGAATTGTTACACCAGAGTTTCTAGTGTACCCTAGACGGAAAAGTGAGCAGGTGAAGTCTGGTGGCGGAACACGCTAGGGTAGGTGGGGGCTGGCGGTGGGAGGAGGTAGGGTCGTCACATATCGTTGACGAGGGAGAGTTTGTCTGTTGGCCCAGACAAACCGTCATTCAGGGTTGAGGGGTAGTGGCGTCCGAAATCCGTGATGAAAAAAGGATCCAGGGACATGATACCTTTTTGAAGCAGAGGTAAGGGTTGCGTCCTTTGTACGTCAGTGGCCGGTAGTTGGGGTCGTACAGGAGAGGCTGTCGTTGTGTCGGGGTCGCGTATTTGAGGCTGTACGCTAACCTGTCTGTACCTTTGGGGCTGGGATGGAAAGGGTCAGAATATAAATCTTTGCGTGGGGCCCCACTAGCATTGTAAATATGGCAGCGTGGTCTGCAAACGTGATGTTTTTCCTGCAGAACACACTTTGGCAAGGGACTATTGATAAATTGACGGTCTTTTTAGAGAATGTCGTCCCATTGGGGGATAAGGACGATGCCAGCAGCCTGGCTTGGGGAACACATGCTTGATATTCTGATAAATGTGTCCATTTATTGTCTGTGATGGATGTATGTTTGCATGGTTGATTCCAGTAGAAAAAGAGTGCGTACATCTTTGTTGCGGGGAATGGTTGAAGCCAATGAATAAGGTCATCAACTGTGAGACCTGAGATGCTGATGTTTTGATTTCTGCCTTTGTAATATAGAATATCTGACTTGATGTGTCGTGTCACTGAGTCACCCAGGATGAGATATCGTTGTGCTGGATGTACTCTTTGTATGCTAGTTGTTGGCGTGGTTGTGGGATGTTGTTGGTAGTAGTCTGAGGTGCTTCAGAAGTGTGTGATTGTATTTGTCTGTTCTTTTTCTTTGAGGAACTGTTGTCCAAACATTTGGTTTGGGTCTTTCTCCTCTGTGTTGTCACGGGCTTGCTTGCCAGAGTCTGTTTGGTTGTTGATGCTGACAGTGTTGGCAGTGTTGCTTGTGGATTGTTGTTGATTTCTACAGTAAATGTCGATGCTTGTTTGCCAGAGTCTGTTGGTTGTTGATGTTCACAGTATGTCCATGGCTTGGTAGTGAATTGTGAGTCAGGTGAGTTGGCTTCTGGTCAGTGTTTCATGTACATTGATTGTGTGTTCGTCGTAGGGTAGAGAAGAGAGAATCTGTTGGTGGTAGGGAAGGATGATAAGTAAGGTCCTGTTCTTTGTCTGACTGCGTGTGTGAGGTTGAGTCTTTGTGTGATGTGTGCTTTTGATAGTGTGCGTTTCAGTTCCGTGATGTTCTGACTTCAAGTCGTGTTTTCTGTTTGCAGTGTGAGAATAGTTTTGGTGAGGAACCCAAGCTTTGGTGGTTTTTGGATTGACAAGACAGTGAGTGTATCTTTGCTTCAGTCGTTGTGAGTGGGTAACTGTTTGTTTGCACAGGAAACGAGGAAAGCGATGTGATTTTTGGTGAGATCGGTAACTGATGGTGCAACGTTTGCACAGTATGGATGATGTGTTTTTGTGTCTTTATTGGACTGAATGTTAGATGGACTGCTTACTGTTGAGTGATGAGAACTAGCGCTGCATAGGTGTGAATGTGGTGTTTTCGCTGGTGTTGGTGGAGTGGTTTGTGTTGTGTTTTCCCCTGCTGAAGTTACTGGGCTGGCTGCTGAACTGTGGGGATGAGGGTGGTGATGCTCACACAGTGGGACATCAGACTGGGTGGTGGGCTGGTGGTGACACGGTAACATGGGACAATCTGGTTGGGGCCAGGACTCCTGGATGGGGAGGGGATGTCCTGGAAATTATTCCGCCAGAGGGGAAGTTTGGGTTGGGGTAGAGGTACTTCGGACAGGTCACGCACAGCCTCGTCCAGGTTTGCTGGCTTCTTTCTGTGTCAGGCAGAAGATGGCTCGGATCACTTGTATCAGAGTCTGAAATTCTCTTTTTAGCCATCTTCTGCACAGGTTACCTGCACAAGTACCGTTCCTGTATGTAGAAGTGGTGAAGTGATCAGTTTTTGTCTCCACAATTCACTTGTATTTTAGTTTTATAAAGTCTTCACTAGGTAGGTGGTGGGATGCTGTTAGGTCTCTATTTCACTGAGGAAATGGGTTTGTTAGGTTTGGCAAAGTCATTCCAACAAACGCTAAAGGCGGGTTGATCGTTTACATTGTGCATGTAGCGTTTGTATAGGATCACTCTGGCCAAAGGGAGTAACTGAAAAGGGATTTAAAAGTTAACTGTTTTGGTCCATTTTTATGTCTATTTGGGGGGCCCAGTCACACTGGGTTTTATCGGTACAGCTGACATTTGGGGTGGGTGGGGGTGGGGGTGGACAAAGGGATTAGAGATGTAAGATAGAGTGGGGCGAAAACTGGGAGATTGGTGGTTCTGTTTCTAACCCATGGCCCCTGGCCCACGATCACATGTTTGAATAAGGGAACACTCAGTATAATATTATACTGACCATGGAAGTGTCAAACAATACTAGGCCTATGCAAAATAAAGGGAGAAGGCTTGGACAAAAGGAAGAAGAGAGGAGGAGGGGGTGGGGGGTGTTAGATGCAAGGCCATCAAAAGCTGTGAACACAGACAAGTCTAGCCTAGTGATGGCACTAGGCCTATGGCACAATTAGTATGAAGGCCTACACACACACAAACACACATCACTTCCTGATTGGGTAGTGCCTACCTAGCCTAGACAGCCATCCAGCCAGAACTGAGATTACTTCACACCTCATGCTGTAACACACCTTGGTGGCTGGCCGAAACCGGACATCCCACATCTGTAGCACAAGCCAGTGAGGCTGACTCAGTCACAAGGATTAGTGCGTCAAGGATAACATTTCGACTAGGCATATCCATGGGCAGTCAACTGTGACGGGTGAATAGACATCATGTGACAAAATGAAGAAAAATTATATTACTTTTTCACCAATATCTCACAAGGACACACCGTTACAAGAAAACCAACAGCACAGGTGCAATCCACATAATGAAAGAGGACCACAGGTCCAAAACTGAATATATTGGAAGACAGGTTCCGTATTAAATGAACATTTTTTCCAGAGCACAAGAGCACACGTCTGCACACGTTGGAAGTCGCTGAGAGAGAGAGAGAGAGAGAGAGAGAGAGAGCTTGTGCCAAGGCCTTCAGGTTAAATAATTTTTTTGTGTTTTTTTTAAAAATTCATTTTATTCTTTTATATCGAGGATAATGGAATAAGCACTTATGTGCTTTTTTTTTTACACCAGTCCCCGTGTGTATGCGGTTTTGTAAATTGTCATCTGTTCCCACCGGCACACAATGGCCTAGTCTTCCGAAAAGCGAAACAGGATTTTAACTTGTGCGCAAGATGTTCTGCGTGTGTTCGCACATTGGACTTCGGTTTATAGTCTCATCCGAAGGACTTTTGGGGACAGTGGAGTCTGCCCTGATGTTAACTCCGGGGGGAAATATCCCCTTGAACGGGAATCGAACCCGGGTTGTCAGATTGCGAGCGCAATGTTCTAACCACTAGGCACCCGTCCCCCCCCACCCCCACCCCCCATGGGAGGAGATCGTTGGAGGGGACTGTGGTAGTTCCAAACCAGATGGGCGCTCACTCAGTCTGGCTCAGGGGACTAATTTACTGTCGACACAATGAGGCAGAGGGCAGGGGCTTAGGGTGCTGTTCTGCGTATACTAGTTCAGAACAAGAAACTATAAACGCCACAAAGTGACAAGCAGCAGGCAGGGCCTCTCGGGTTGGTGGCCCCAGGGGTTTAAAACATGATAAGCCCTGCAGACACTGACCTGATGAGCAGATTGGCGATGGGGGGAGGGAAGGAGGGGGGGGGGGGGGGAGAGACTTCGAAATGATGTCGCGGAATAGCAGGGACATGACGGGAAAAGGGTCACAGAACAAAAAAAGACAAGCGTAAAAAATGGTTTAACTGTAGTGAAGCTTCTCAATTAAACAAAAGTTTAAATGCAAGCTTTTCCTTTGAAACAAAAATGTAAATGAATAAAAGGGATGGGAGATAGAACGAAAGACCAGAGGGATGAGGGAGAAAGAGAATGGAAAAAAAACCAGTGAGACTGAAGAGAAGAGAGAGAGAAAAGAAGAGAGAAGAAGAGAGAAGAGAGAGAGAGAGAGAGAGAGAGAGAGAGAGAGAAAAAAGGGGATTGAGAGAGAAGAAAAAAAAGCAAAGAAGAAAAAGGGAAAGAAGAGAAATAAAAAGAAAGGAAAAGAGGAAGGGGAAAGAAGAAGAAAGAAAAAAGAAGAAGAAGAAAGAAGAGAAGAAAAGAAGACGAAAGAAAAAGAAAAAGAAAAGAAGAAGAAGAAGAAAAGAAAAAAAAGAAAAAAAAAGAAACAAGGAGGGATTGGGGAGAGAGAAGAAAAAAAGCAGAGAGAAGAGGAAGAAAAGAAGAAGAAGAAGAGAAGAAGAAGAAGAAAAAAGAAGAAAAGAGTAAAAAGAAGGAGGAAAGAAGAAGAAGAAGAAGAAAAGAAAAAGAAGAAGAAGAAGAAGAAGAAGAACAAGAAGAAAAAGAAGAAGAAGACGACGACGAAGGGCAGGAATCGATACTCCCAGCAGAGAGCTACATTGACAGCGAGAGGTCTCACTGACACTCCTCTTGGCTGAGGAGCCTGCAACACCGCCAAAACAAGTAGCGCGGGAAAGGGGATGGAAGTGGAAGAGAGCGGAGTGCTGGCTGGGCTGGCTGGCGTTCACGGCACTGCTGGTCCACAGTAACCTTGTTAACAACTTCTTGCGAAGCACAGGCCACATTGGTGCAGTGGTCATTGCTGTGGCTTTTCGCC
Source organism: Rapana venosa (assembly GCA_028751875.1). Taxonomy (NCBI): domain Eukaryota; kingdom Metazoa; phylum Mollusca; class Gastropoda; order Neogastropoda; family Muricidae; genus Rapana; species Rapana venosa. The sequence goes on along the minus strand of CM054142.1, from coordinate 17,501,381 downwards.
TAGGGAGGGGGGAGGGGGGAGGGAAGAGAGAGAGTTTGAGTCCTATCGCAGGTGTGGGCTATAGTTAAGGGTTTTGTTTGTTTGGGAATTTTTTGGTTTGGTTTTGTTTGGTTTGGTTTTTTTTGGGTTTGGGTCTAGTTTTACATGAAGTGGTGTTATCGGTCTCAGGGGAAAGAGGAGACTCTCAGAGGAGTGATCCCTAGCATCTCATGTAGGAATGGAGGAATGTTTGTTTCTTAAGGTGCCTGGCCTGTGATTGTTCTGTAACCCCCCCCCCACACACACACACACACACACACGCGTGCGCTGTGTATTGACATGAAACTTATAGCTGCAGGCTGAAAGTGATTGATTGATAATCTTATTTCCAAGGGTAACACATAAGCACAGAATAGCAGGAAAGGGAGAAAGGAAGAGAATATTTTTTCTTTTTTTCTTTTTGCTGCCTCATCTTCTCTGATGTTTCTGTCCTCCTGTCCCGATGTCGCTGATTTCGATCTCTCAGCCCTCAGCCATACCCTGACTCGCTTTGTCCCACCCTCCAGGTCTGAAGGCCACAGGGAACCCTTCAATGTCAGGCTGCCCTCGGACCATCAGCCAGAGAGACCATCCACTTCTGCTGGGTCCCTTTGGTGGTGCTCAGTGGTGCCTGTTCCGAGCTAACATACCGAGAGCACGCACCACCTACTAAGCCCCCTGCGGACAAAAATTAATCCCTACGACTCTTATAGGATTCGAACCCGCGACCCCTTCCAGCGCGTACCCCCGAGGCGTTAACCACTGCGCCATGGCGGCTGGGTTGGAAGAGAAATAACTCACTTGATCTCTCAGACTGGAATGAGAAAAGGGGAGACAAAAAAAGAGTGGCCCTATAACTCTCTTGAAGAAGACAGGGGGTAACAAGAGTTGTCAGCGCTTGAAAGGATGGCAGACGACTGAAATGTCCTTTCCATTCACTCCCCTACAGCCCTTTCCCCACCCCCACCACAACTACGATTGCAGAAGGCGTCGTTTGAAGCCGTCTTGTTCTTCTGTTTTATTCTAGAGAAGAAAATTATTTCAGCTGTTTCCTGCTCTGTGTCTGTTCATTCTTCGTCGTCACTTGTGCAGTCTGTGTGTCTGCTTCTCTCTTTTTGTCTTTTGCTTCTTTTCTTCTTCTTCTTGCCCTCCTCCCCCCTTCGTCCCCCCCTCCCCCCCCCCCCCCCCGCGCGCGCGCGCGGGGCGCGTGTGTGTGTGTGTGTGGTTGTTGCTTGCACCTATTGACTGATGGGTTGCACTGCACTAATGGCTTGCGCTGATTGATGGCTTGCACTGCACTGACTAGTGGCATGCACTGCACTGACTGATGATGGCTTGCACTGCACTGACTGATGGCTTGCACTGCACTGACTGATGGCTTGCACTGTACTGACTGATGGCTTGGTGCCCTTGACAACTGGTGCCATGCTGATGCTGGATCGCAGGTGCAAGCATTGTTGAACAGGTCTGAGCTTCTGCCCATACCCACACAGTCACGCTGATGTCCACATGAAGATGAAGTTGTGGGTAGTTATCAACTTAGTCTCTCTTTTTTCTTTTTTAAAAATTTCGTTCCTGTTACTACAGCTCCAATCACTCAATGGTAAGATTTTTGCGTACGCGACCGTCAACCCACCATTAAGGTAGCTGTATTCCGATTTTAGGGATGATGATGGGTTTTAACGTGTGCATAAGATGTTCTGCGTGTGCTTGCACACAGGGCACTCGGTTTACGGTCTCATCAGAAAGACTGCCGGGGAAGTGGAGGCGGTACTGCTGTGTTTCTAAGAGGAAAAATCCCCTCAAATGGGAATCTCGGTCATGGCTGGAACCTGGGCTGTCAGATCAGGAGCTCAACGTTCTGACCACCAGGCTATCCCGCCCCCACACTTGGTCTTTTCAAAGCTGATTTTCATGCCGCCATATCTCCTTGATGTTTCATCCAGTCTTTTGATCATCTTGGCCTGTTCTTATTCACTTGGTTGCCAGGCTGTCAATGTCGTCTGAAAAACGAAATTCATCATAGTCCTTTGTACAATGTTGACAGTGCTGATATATAATCTTCTAGTGCATCAGTCAGCATGCATTCCAGAAATATGGTATGAGTAAAAGAAAAGATCCCTATCGATCTCCCACCTGAAATATGGACCTCTCTCTCTCTCTCCGTCAGCCCGATGTGTGAGTGCCTGCCGCATTGATCGCTGTGAAGGGGCTGAAGTGTTCCTTCATCTTGGCCAAGAGTTCCTTCAGACTCGGTGAAACGGCACGACCGACAACCCTTGCTGCATTTGTCATGACACTGATCTCCCTTCATGCAAAGAGTGCACGCTTAACTAAGCGGAACTGGCAATACTCCTTGTGAATGACTCGCAGCAAAATCCACACAGTTGGGGTTGGGTTTGGGGGGGGGGGGGGGGGGGGCTGTTAACGTCACAGACACGTGTAACTTAATTATTAACGTCAGCACCTTCCTGCTGGGTCGAAAGAATGGAAGACTGTTTTTGTTCATTGGAAAGAGACACAGGACAACTGTGACTGCAAAAAGCATAGAGTCTAGTTTGCTTTTTGAGAAAATGTGTTTACAATGATTGGTTTTAGCTAAGTAGTATATCTATAATGAAAATTGAAGTAACACCTCTTTCAAAGTTGAAAGAACCATTTCTCAGATAAAAAGACACGCTAACAGCATCAATAATTTGAGGAGTGGAAATGGAAACAGAATGGGGGAAGTTTGATGGGAGGTAAGAGGAGGGGAGGGGTAGGGAAAATAGAAAAAACAATCCTACAGTCCCCTCCTAAATATATGAGATGTCAATAAACACTACTACTGGGTTACTGTAGATGAAAAAAAATAATAAAAATGGGTTTATATAGGCTATATCTTGCAAAAACAAATCAAAGACCTTACACTCAAAATCATTTTGACACAGTCATACAACCCGTAACAATAAATTTTAAACAAGTGCAAATGTGCACGCGCGCCACGCACGCACACAACCCCACACACCACAGGTCACACAACCCTGGCGGCGATAGAATCTGGCTGTTGAAGGTAGGAAAAGCTGTGAGATGAAGCAGAAAGAAATCTTAGGTTGAAAATAAAAATGTCTTGTGACTGGGTTTAAGGTCAAAGAAGCTTTTGGCGAAGAGAGAGTGAGGAGGTCATACCATAAACCAGATCGAAGGACCAGAAAGAGCGACGGGCGACGGTGGATTGGTTAATCTAGTATTCGTAGGACAAGGTATCTGCAGCAGAGCGAGGAAAAGAAGGAGTGTACAAGTGAAGGGCATTCACAGAGGTAAGGATGGGTACTGTTTTGTGAACATTGTAAAAGAGGGGCTGTTATAGTTTAATCTCTGTGCACAGGCGCCAGTGGAGAGATCGCAAGAGAGGGGTTCTGTGCCAGATTTTTTCTTTCTGATACTAGCGAAGGTGCAGGGTTTTGTATAGTTGAAGGGAGTGGATTGGGTGATGCTGGCAGGGCCACCAAAAGAGAATTCAATTAGTTCAGACTGAAAGAATGAGAGAGGTAATGAGTTTTGGAAATTTTTTTTCATCTGTGGGCAGGTACTTTCGAATTGCACTAATACGCATAATTGTTAGTAGCACGACAGGATTAACGTGTGCACAAAATGTTCTGGTGCGTTCGCACACGGGACCTTTGGGTTTTAGTTTTATCGAAGGGACTTGTGTGTGTGTGTGTGTGTGTGTGTGTGTGTGTGTGTGGTGTGTGTGTGTGGTGTGTGTAATGTGTGTTGTTGAGTGGAGAAAGCGGAGAGAAGGGAGGGGAAAAAGAAGAGAGGGGAAAAACCGTCTTCCAGAGCCCTATTTTTATTACTCTTAGTGTGTTAACAATCGTTGGTGGGCGTCGCTACGTGGTCATCACAGCCTGCCAAAGCCGGCACCAGGTCCCTTTCCAAATGTGAAACAAACACCACACAATTGGGCCCCTGTAACGTTTTTGCCCGAGGTGTGTGGTGTGTTTACTGTATAAATTACTATTTATTTTTAATTTTTAGGGTTTAAAGGAAAAGCACTCAGTGCCTTATAAACTAGTCCCGTTTGCCTAAGTTTGCAAAATTTGGGCCATCCGTCCCACTGGAAAAAATGGTCTAATCTCCGAACGTGCAAAACTTCTGCGTGCATTTGTGCACGGGGCCCCGGTTTACGTTCGCATCTGAAGACAACACACCACACACATACACACCAGCTAGGGAGGGGGGGAGGGCCCCCCCCCCCACCCCCGCCCCCGACGCCAGCCCACGACAGGGCGCAACCCTGCGGCGCACCCACCCCAAGGCATCAGTTGGCAAATGTCTCCTACCGATTTCGAAAATTGCCTTTGACTT
>CM054142.1:17487013-17492013 GCA_028751875.1 Rapana venosa | reverse complement strand
ACAGACAAATACAGAACTGACGAACAGAGTGGATAAGGTAGAAAAGAGGGCAGACCATTCAGAAGGACAATCATGGCGAAACGACATTATTGTTCATGGCATAGAGAAGAAAACAAATGAGAGTGGTGCTGACTGTGAGTTGGCTGTGAAAAATCTTCTTTCTGAAAAAATGGATGTCAAGTATGTAAAGTTTGATAGAGTGGCCCATATCAATTCTAAAGCTAACTCTCCTATTATTGTCAGATGTTGTTTTCATCAGGATAAGATTAGAATTATGAAGGCAAAATCTCACCTGAAAGGCTCTAGTATTTTGGTAGATGAAGGCTTTTCTCAGTCTGTTGGGGAAATTAGGCGTAAACTGACCCCATATTTTTAAAGAGCACTAGATCAGAGGGGAAACAAGTAAGAATGGTTTTTGACCATCTGATAATAAATGGAGAAAAGGTGATCCTCAATCATCTCTATAGAAAGGAATAGCTGTTTGGCCAGCCCATACACACATCTATCCCTGGACCAAATTCACAGTGTAAGCCAGAAAGTAAACCTACATGGGTCATAAGTGGGCCAGAGTCAACCACACACCCAATACAGCTTTGTGCTGTGGAGCGTGACTGAGAGGCAACTAGCTTTAGGAGGCAAGACAAAGACAGGTCTGACCAAGGTTTTCTAGGCTTAGGACTAACATCTGTCCCCCAGTATTTGTCTGGTTGTAGGCAGCCCCCCAATAAAGAGCCCTTGTTAATAAATGATGACGACAGTACTGATGATAGCATTAACTTGGTTTCTAGTCTCATCAATATAAATAGGGATAGTGTCAGTTTACATGATGTAGACTCATTGGATCATAGCAATAAAAATGAAACAAATAAAACATTTTCTTTTTTTTAAATCTTGGAACATAAATGGGTTGCTTTCTAAACTCTCTGACAGGGACTTTGTATCTTATGTGTGTGGTTTTGATTTTATTTGTTTGTCAGAAACGTTCCTGGAAAATATCCAGCCAGATGTTTTTACTGGCTATAAGGCCTTATGTAAGTCCGCAATTAAAGTTAGTCATCAAGGAAGATGGTCCTGTGGATTAGTTTGTTTGATAAAGTATGAGTTAGCTGCCCTTGTGAAATGTTTGGATGTTCCTTATTCTAACATTTGTGGTTTTCTCTTTGACAAATCTTTGTTGTGTACTTGAAGGAATGTACTACTTGTATGTGTGTATATACCACCTGAAGGTTCACCATTTTATAACATGTTTGACAATGATAATGGAATTGCTATGCTAGAAGAATGTTTAGTCAGTCATGTGGTGACATTGGATGAAGTAGAGATTTAAACAGCAGGACATCAAACTTTTCTTCTTATCATGTAGCAAATGACTTTAATTCATATTCCCATAGTAAAAGCATGTCTCTCAGTAGTAATCATAATTGAGAAGATTCTGTTATCAATAATTATGGTAAATTATTGAATATGTGCACTGCTCTTGGGTTACAAATTATAAATGATGTGTGTAATGGTGACCAACTAGGACGCTATACATTCATTTCTGATGGAGGATGTAGTGTTAATGATTATTTTTTAGTGTCAGATGCTTTGTTCTCTCAGATTTTTGACACATGTCATTTGTTCGTTGCTGAGCGTTCTGATTCTGATCACCTTCCTGTTGAATTACATATTAATCCAGTATATGATACATGTGCAGTAACTGAGGAGCCAGCAGTTGTGGAAAAGTTTGTGTGGGATGAAAACAAACTATCAGTTTATAAAGGAAATCTCTGTGAAGAGAGCATGTGTGAACAATTTCTAAAAGCCTTCCAGATGATCGATGAAAACATTGATGAAGCCCTAGGATTTGTTTAATGATCTCTTAAAAACCAGTGCTGTATGTATGAAGAAGCATATTTATATCAATAAAAGTCTATCAAATGATACATGGTTTGATATTGAATGTAAAAGAATGAAATGTAGGGTCAGAAAACTTTTGAAGTCTTACCGTAAAACGTTAAAGAATGAAGACAAAAACTTGTATTGAATCACAAGAAGGGAATATAAAGACATGCTTGAAAGGAAAAACAAAGAGTATAACAAGACATTACTTGCAGATATGATGTCCTCCGTCACTTCTCAAGTTCAGTTCTGGAAGAATATTAAGAAGGCTTTATTTAGAAAGAGTCAGCCAAAGAATAATATATCTGTCCACAGGTGGTTGCCAGCACTTCAAAACCCTGCAAGAGAAAGACTCAGTAGACAACTCCATGACCACTGAGGGTGACTATGAAGAAACTGAGGAAGATTTTGATCGTCCCATATCTAAAGATGAAATATTATTGGCACTTAGAAAACTTAAACATGATAAAGCAGCTGGTCCTGATCAAATCATTGGAGAATTACTAAAAAATGGAGGTTAAAATATTGTACTTTTTCTGCTAAAATTATTTAACAAAATCTTTGATAATGGTCTTTTTCCAGATAACTGGTCTGAATCTATCATTCTAACATTACATAAAAAAGGCGATGTTGACAACCCTAATAACTACAGGGGAATCTCTCTTAGTGATATAAGTAGTAAGCTGTACAGTACCATCATTAATAATAGGTTACAGGAATGGGTTAAGAAAAACATTACAGGTGAGAACCAAGCTGGTTTTAAGAGAGGGTATTCCACTATAGATTATATGTTTACTCTGCTTGCATTTATCCAGAAACAGTTTGCTCATAACCATAAGCTCTATGTAGCATTTATTGACTTTGAAAAGGCATTTTATTCTGTTAATAGAAACTTATTATGGCCTATTCTCCTGAAAAATGGTGTGAAGGATAAATTATTACGTTGTTTGAGAGCCATGTATCAGAAAGTCAAAAGCAGAATAAGATGTGGATCTAAGCTGAGGGACATAATATACAGCACCACAGGGGTCAAGCAGGGTGATGTATGTAGCCCTTTTTTGTTTTCAGTTTTCATTAATGAGTTAGCCATAGACGTCATTAATAAGGGTAAACATGGTGCCACTTTCCCCCAAGATTTAACAGAATTGTTTATTCTTCTGCTTGCTGATGATGTCATCCTGCTATCTGAAACTGTTGTAGGCTTACAACAGCAGCTGAATAGCTTAAGCAGTGCTGCAACAGCACTTGATCTTAAGGTTAATCTGAATAAGAGTAATATTGTTGTATTCAGAAAAGGTGGTTATTTAGCTGTTCACGAAAAATGGTTGTACAATGGAAAAGTCATGCCTGTGATAAATGTATATCAATATTTAGGAATCTGTTTTTCTACAAAGCTTAGTTTCACAACTGCATGTAAAGATCTGGCAAGTCGAGGTAATAGAAGCTTGTTAATTGTTTTGAAAAAATTACGATTATTGAATAATAATGCTTTTGGCTTGTTCATTCAGATATCTGATGCACAAATACAACCCACTGTGTTATATGGCGCGGAAATTTGGGGACTGGATGCAGCTGTAACACATTGTGAATCAGTACACCTCTTTGCTTTAAAGCAGTTTTTAGGCTTAGATAGACGTATACCTAATGATATTGTTTATAGTGAAACCAATAGATATCCTCTCTCTGTTAATGCTGCTGTAAGATGCATTACATATAGGATTAAGATTCCGCATATGGATGAGTGCAGGTTACCTTTTAAGTCTTACAAGATGCTTTATGATCTAGATGTCAAGGGGAAAAGCACCTGGGCTTCACAAATACGTACCTGTTTATGTGAACTTGGCTTTGGGTTTGTTTGGCTCAATCAAGGTGTCGGAAATTGTAGAGAGTTTATCAACGTTTTTAGGCAAAGATTGATTGACTGCCATTGGCAGCAGTGGAGTGGTCATATACAAAACAGTGAAAGATTTCAAATGTACAGACAGATTATAGGCTCACACGATGTCAAACCTTATCTAAAGCTTGCTATGGACATACATTTGAAAACAATTATGTCTAAGTTTAGACTTGGTGTATCAGACATAAATGTTCATAAATTTAGATATATAGAACATGATGATGATGACCTCAGGTTGCTATGCCCATTATGTAAGCAAACAGTGGAAGATGAAGTGCATTTTGTGCTGTGCTGTCCAGTATTAGAAGATGTTAGGCAGAATTACATTCCGGTAAAGTATAATAGACAGCCTAATTTATTTAGATTCTGTCTACTCATGGCATCTAGTCAACCTGAGATTTGCGCAGCCTTGCTTTATATTTGTGTAAAGCCTTTAGAATAAGAGATATCTTGGTTTCTTAAGTCATATTTTTTGTAAATGACTTTATTGTGGTGGTTGCGGTTATACAATAACATTTTGGGGTTTTTTGTGCTTCCTTATTTTTCTCACTAAAATACTACGCAGCTCGGCAACTCCCCTTCATGTATGGGCCAATGGCCTTTTTGTGAATAAATCTTTTGAGTTCGAGTTCGAGTTCTCTCTCTCTCTCTCTGTCTCTCTGTCTCTCTGTCTCTCTGTGTCTGTCTGTCTGTCTTTTCCTCTCTCTCTCTCTGCGTCTGTCTGTCTGTCTTTTCCTCTCTCTCTCTCTGTCTATCTGTGTCTGTCAGTCTTTTCCTCCCTCCTCTCTCTCTCTCTCTCTCTCTCTCTCTTCTCTCTCTCTCTCTCTCTCTCTCTCTCTCTCTCTCTTTCTCTCAGTGTCTGTCTGTCTGTCTTTTCCCCTCTCTCTCTCTGTCTCTCTGTGTCTGTCTGTCTGTCTGTCTTTTCTTCTCTCTCTCTGTGTCTCTCTGGTGTCTGTCTGTCTGTCTTTTCCTCTCTCTCTCTCTCTCTCTCTCTCTCTCTCTCTCTCTCTATTTCTCTCAGAGCGAACTCTTCTAGCAAAATGTCCCAATCCAACATTTATAGAGGCCCACACCACTCTCCTGTCTAATCCAATTGCGCCAGCTCTCTGTCAGTGAAGGGTCAACACGGACCCATCCATTGCCTGCCACTCCCGATGAATCCCTCCCTCTTCCCCCCCTTCCACCCCTCATCCCCCCATCCCCCCGATAGTGCACTGAATGC
>CM054142.1:17467013-17484513 GCA_028751875.1 Rapana venosa | reverse complement strand
GGCAGAGAAGCAGATAGACAGAGAAACAGACAGACAGACAGAGGGACAGAGAGACAGACAGACGGATAGACAGAAAAACAGAGGGACAGACACAGAGAGAGAGAGGCAGCCAGACAGACAGGCAGAAAGAGGGACAGGCAGACAGACAGAGGGACAGGCAGATAGGCAGAGAGACAGACAGACCGACAGGCAGATAAATCTAGATGATATTTATATTGCAAGGAGACTTATAAAAAGGGTCGGATAAACATTGATTTTCTAGATGGTATCATTGCAATTATATAAAGAGGTTTGGATAAACGTTGATAACCTAGATGGTATCATTGCAATTATAAAGAGGGTTGGATAAACGTTGACAGAACATTGCAGTGATAGTTCGCTTTGAGAGAGAAAGAGAACACGACCAAAGAAGGGACACCAGGCAGACAAACACTGGAGTGACCCCTCCACAGTCAGCAGTCAGTACATCACCCCTGTCTGTCTGGCTCCAGGACTGCTCTGTTATTGCTGGCAGAAGGGGTGTTGCTGTGAATAGTGTGTGTGTGTGTCTGTGCGTGTATGTGTGTGTGTTTGAGAGAGAGAGAAGAGAGAGAGAGAGAGAGAGAGAGAGAGAGAGAGAGAGAGAGAGAGAGAGAGAGAGAGAGAACTCGAACTCGAAAGATTTATTCACAAAAAGCCATTGGCCCATACATGAAGGGGTGAGAGAGAGAAGAGAGGAGAGAGAGAGAGAGAGAGAGAGAGAGAAGAGAGGAAGAGAGAGAGAGAGAGAGAGAGAGAGAGAGAGAGAGAGAGAGAGAGAGAGAGATATCACAACAGATAATTATCAGTCAACACCATCCATGTCACCAGCAGCAGCGCAGGGTCAGGTCTGGGTAGTGGCCTCATGATGGCTGGCATGCACAGATCTTATGATGCGATGCTGGCTCCTTGGATGCAAGTCTGAACTAGAAACTGCTCATGTAAGTGTGTGAACTCATAATAAATTACTTGGCACACACACACACAACACCACACACACACACACACACACACACACACACACACACACACACACACACACACACACACACACACACTTGTGCTTTTTATGTGTTTGAACAGTATTTTCTATGCTCCATTCATGGGCTTGGCTTTTTTTTTTAATTCCCTAATATAAAAGGAAGTTGTCTTGTAAGTTAAGACTAAAAGCATATTCAGGTTTTACTTCCTTGAAATGTATTTTTACTATACCAAATTTTCTTGTCCAGTTTTTTAGCTTCTAGTTTTTGTCTCAAAGCTTTAATAAAAGCCAACATTAACAATTGCAAAGAGAACTCAATCAGAAACTGCAAATAAATTTGAACTCTCTCTGTCTCTGTCTCTCTGTCTCTGTCTCTGCAGGTTAACGTTCTAAAAGAATTTTTAAAAATATTAATGAGTTTTATGTGAACCTCAATTTGCAGTGATGACAGAACTAATCCAAAATTCTCATTTTGTTAGGGAGACAGACAGACAGACAGACAGATAGATAGATAGATAGATAGATAGATAGATAGATAGATAGATAGATAGATAGACAGACATACATACATACAGACAGACAGACAGACATATAGACACACAGACAGACAGACAGACAAAGGGGAGGGGGTAACATTAAAAAAGAATCAAGAAACTACTAATGAGTTCTATGTAAACCTCTATTTGCAGTGATGACAAAAACTGCTCCAAAATTCCCATTTTGTTAGAGAGAGAGACACACACAGACACACAGACAGACAGATAGAAAGACAGACACGCACACAGACAGACGGACAGACACACACACACACACACACACACACACACACACACACACACACACACACACACACACACACACACAACATACACACAGATAGACAGACAGACAGATAGAGAGGGGGAGGGCTTAACATTCAAAACGAATCAAGAAATTATTGATGAGTTTGACGTGGACCTCCATCTTCAGTGGTGATAAAACTGCTCTAATGCCCCCATTCAGTTAATGTTATTTGCATCCCCACTTTTTAGCCCCTACTCTGGTGCCATGATGAATGGCGATTCTGAAGGTTGAAAAATCTGTTGTTTTTTTAAAAAATGTCCCCACACTCTTTCCATGCTGTCAAAATGAACTTCAGTATTCTTTCTTTATTCTTTTATATCGAGGATAATGGAATAAGCACTCGTGTGAACTTAGGTATTCTTTCTTTATTATTTTATATCGAGGATAATGGATTAAGCACTCGTGTGCTTTTTATGTGTTTGAACATTATTTTCTATGCTCCATTTATGGGCTTGGTTTTTTTTAAAAATTATCTAATATAAAAGGAAGTTGTCTTGCGTTAGGACTAAAAACATATTCAGGTTTTACTTCCTTTAAATGATTTTTTACTATACACAACAGTAACAGACGAAAGCGAAAAGAAAGGATTACAGCTCAATGCAAAGAAGACAGAATGCATGGTGATCTCGAAAAAAGCTGTTATACCACAATGCAACATAGCCTGTAAAGGAGAGAGAATCAGACAAGTAAACACCTTTAAATACCTTGGTTGTACTATCACCCCCGACGGCAAGTGTGACACAGAAATCAAGAAGAGAATCGGTCAATCTAAGGCAACTTTTAACAACATGAAATGCATTTTTACCAACAGTAAGATAAGCCTCAAGACAAAGATCCATGTTTTGAGAGCCTACGTATGGTCCATTCTTCTGTACGGATGTGAGTGCTGGACCCTAGCCAAAGACACAGAACAGCGACTAGAAGCAGTGGAAATGTGGTTCATCCGGAGAATCATGAAAATCTCATGGACAAAAAGAAAAACTAATGCAGAAGTAATGGAAATGGCTGGGTACAAGAGATCCCTTCTCAACACCATCAGAGAAAGACAGCTCAAATTTTTCGGCCATATAATCAGGGCTGACGGACTAGAGAAACTGTTATGGAGTGGCAAAATATGTGGAAACAAGAGCAGAGGAAGACAACGCACAAAATTCACAGACAGCTTAAACAAATTCGCAACGAATAAAGAGGGCACTAACAACGAGCTCATGAGAGGGACCGAGAACAGGGAAGAATGGAGAGCCATGATCGTCGATGTCTGCAGGACCAGACCGGACACTTGAAGAAGACTATACCAAATTTTCTTGTCCAGTTTTTCCCCACAGTTTTTTTTAAAGAAAAAGGGACCCAGTTTTCAAGGCTCCTACAAAAGCCAAATTAAACATTATTAAGACGAGAGCTTAACCTACTACATCCCAAACTGCCAATAAATTTAAAATAAAATAACAAAAGCAAGATCTCTCTTTCTCTCTGTCTGTCTCTCTGTCTGTCGGCCTTTCTGTCTTTCTGCTTGTCTGTCTGTCTCTGTCTCTCTGTCTCTGTCTGACTCTCTCTCTCTCTTTCATTGGATGTAAAAAATAAAAAAAAGCACATAAGTGCTTATTCCATTATCCTCTATATAAAAGAATAAAATATAAAATCGTAATTTTTTTTCTCTCTGTTTGTCTGTATGTGTGCATTGGTGCGTGCGTGCGTGCGTGCGTATGTGTGTTTATTATTTATTTATTTATTTACTCTTTTATATAGAGGATAATGGAATAAGCACTCATGTGCGTTTTTACATCCAGTCCCTGTGTGTATGCGGTTTTGTAAATTTTGTCATGTTTCCACCGGCACACAATAGCCTACTCTTCCGAAAAGCGGAACAGGATTTAACGTGTGCGCAAGATGTTCTGCATGCGTTCGAACACGGGCCCTCGGTTTATAGTCTCATCCGTGTGTGTGTGTGTTGTGTGTGTGTGTGTGTGTTGTGTGTGTGTGTGTTGTGTGTGTGTGTTTGTGTCTGTGTTTGTGTCTGTGTATGTGTGTGCTTTTTCTTATTCTGTTATTGTTTTTCTGATTTTGTTCTTGTTTTTGTTTGTTGCTGTTGTTTTTGCTGTCGTTTTCTTGAGGTTTTTTTAATAGGTATGTTTGGTTGGTGTGTTTTTTTTCTTTCATGATGTTATCCCTCATAAGGGTGGGGACTAGATGTACAAATTAAAGCACATGGATGCTTCTTCATTATCTACGAAATAAAAGAATTTTGATCTCTCTCCAGCGCGCACTTGATTGCTAGCTTAGCTTGCTTGTTTGCTTTCTCATTCCTACATATTCTCTCTCTCTCTCTCTCTCTCTCTCTCTCTCTCTCTTCTCTCTCTCTCTCTCTCTCCTCTCTCTCTCTCTCTCTCTCTCTCTCTCTCTCTCTCTCTGAGCAGACTCTCCAAGAGAAAAAACGTCCCAATCTAACATGTATAGCAGGCCATAAGTGCTACTACTCTTCTATCCAATTCAATCGGGTTCATCTCTCCGCCAGTGAGGTCACCATGGACCGGTCCGCTGGCCTCCATTCTAAGTGGAATCCCCTATGTAGCTGTGTATCCTAGAGCACACTGCTCATGATGCGATGGTGAGGTGCCTCTGTTTGCCTAACCCTTCACCCAGTTACGTGTATACATGTATGTCTACTGTTTTGAAACCACATCCTGAATTTTTAAACTATGAATTGACTTCGCCGGTATTTTTCTATTGACATCATCACTTTGGAAGAAAAAGGATTGCTAGTCACCTGCTAATCCTCTTACATGCAAGCGTGCACACACACGCACACACACACACACAACACACACACGCGCGCGCGCACACACACACATACACACACAGATGGAAAGAGTGAGAGAAATACTAGACTGAGAGAGAGAGAGAGAGAGAGAGAGAGAGAGAGAGAGAGAGAGAGAGAGAGAGAGAGAGAGAGAGAGAGAGAGAGATCAGACAGACAGACAGACAGGCAGTTAGAGGACGGTGGGGAGGGGGGGGGGGGAGGTTAACATTCTAAAAGAATTTTTTTTAAATATTGATGAGTTTTATGTGAACCTCCATTTGCAGTGAGGACAGAACTAATCCAAAATTATCATTTTGTTAGTGAGAGAGACAGACAGACAGAGAGACAGAGCGAGAGAGAGAGACAGATAGATAGGTAGATAGACAGACAGACAGAGACACACAGGCAGAAAGACAGAGAGACAGACAGACAGATAGATAGATAGACAGACAGACAGACAGACATATAGACACACAGACAGATAGACAGCTAGACAGACATATAGACACACAGACAGACATATAGACACACAGACAGACATATAGACACACAGACAGATAGACAGACAGACAAAGAGGGGGGGGGGGGTAACATTAAAAAAGAATCAAGAAATTATTAATGAGTTCTATGTAAACCACTATTTGCAGTGATGACAAAAACTGCTCCAAAATTCCCATTTTGTTAGAGAGAGAGACACACACACAGACACACAGACAGACAGATAGAAAGACAGACACGCACACAGACAGACAGACGGACAGACAGACACACACACACACACACACAGATAGACAGACAGACAGATAGAGAGGGGGAGGGCTTAACATTCAAAACGAATCAAGAAATTATTGATGAGTTTGACGTGAACCTCCATCTTCAGCGGTGATAAAACTGCTCTAATGCCCCCATTCAGTTAATGTTATTTGCATCCCCACTTTTTAGCCCCTACTCTGGTGCCATGATGAATGGCGATTCTGAAGGTTGAAAAATCTGTTGTTTTTTTTAAAAATGTCCCCACACTCTTTCCATGCTCTCAAAATGAACTTAAGTATTCTTTCTTTATTCTTTTATATCGAGGATAACGGAATAAGCACTCGTGTGAACTTGAGTATTCTTTATTTATTCTTTTATATCGAGGATAATTGAATAAGCAGCCGTATGAACTTTAGTTTTCTTTCTTTATTCTTTTATATCGAGGATAATGGAATAAGCACTCGTGTGAACTTTAGTATTCTTTTTTTTAATTCTTTTATATTGAGGATAATGAAAAAAGCACTCGTGTGAACTTTAGTATTCTTTCTTTATTCTTTTATATCGAGGATAATGGAATAAGCACTTATGTGCTTTTTCTTTACATCCAATCCCCGTGTGTATGCAGTTTTGTCAATGTTGTCATCCGTTCCCACCGGCATGCAATGGCCTACTTTTACGAAAGCGGAGCGGGTTTAACATGTGCGCTAGATGTTCTTCGTGCGTTCGCACACCGGACCTCGGTTTAAAGTCTCATCCGAAGGACTGATTCGTTAAAAATGATTCATGGTCATTTGTTTCTGGTTTTGTTTGGTTAAGGAATACGTAGAAGATGTAACAAAGATCTAAGTTTCTAGATGATGATGATGATGATGATGACGATGACGACGACGACGACGACGAGGACGACGAGGACGACGACGGTGATGACAGTGATGACGGTGACGATGAGGACGACGACGACGATGATGATGAATTGCGAAGAGAAATATTGTAGAGAAGAATTGCGAAGAATTGTGAAGAAGAAGGTCATCATCATCATCATCATCATCATCATCATCATCATCATCATCATCATCATCATCATCATCACCCCTACCCCTACCACCATCACCACCACCACCATCTTCATCAATCATTGCAGACAAGCACTGTATACTGACAGACAGAATTTGTTGACCCACTGACCCAGTCTGGGCCCCCCAGTTCCCCAGCAAAGACGATGAACAATAGAATTATGGAACATTGGGATGGGACCGCTGGAAGAATAGTGAGGCCCCAGAGGGGAAGAGAGAGAGAGAGAGAGAGAGAGAGAGAGAGAGAGATGAGAGAGAGAGAGAGAGAGAGAGAGAGAGACAGAGACAGAGACAGAGACAGACAGACAGACAGAGAGAGAGAGAAACAGACAGACAGACAGACAGAGAGAGAGAGAGAGAGAGAGAGAGAGACAGACAGACAGACGAGAGAGAGAGAGAGAGAGAGAGAGAGAGAGAGAGAGAGAGACGCTTTGACCAACTTATTGTCATTGCCCAATGTAGCCTATTGACAAGGGGGTTTACACGCGACTTTCTTTTGTAAATACAAATAAATCCAAGAAAAATTACATGATGCATTTAACATAATGAAAAAAAACACCCCAAAACAAGAGCTCTCTATGAATGGATACGACTTTAAGCTCTGGCGTAAACTCAGTTTCAAACTGAACACAAAGTAATGTCAAGGATAAACAACAGGAACCAATAAACAATAACTAAAATAATAACAAGAACATTGAAGAATGCTACATTAGACCATCCAATCAAACTCCATGTGAAATTTTCAATAAATATTCCTGCTGGAGATTACACGTAATTATAAATATTTCTTTAGGTGTATCACAAAACATTGCTGGAGACTACAGAATATATATGCTTCTTTAGTTTAGTCACAAAAGTTAAACTAATTGGTGTTTAGCTATGATTGTCGTAATTTCAATGCTTCAGCAATAAACTTTGCAACAGATTGGATCACAATATCGTCATCAGACGATAAGATAGGAAATATATCTTGCCTTCGGAAAGCTTTTAGACTGAGAACACTACAGTTTTCTCGTATGGAAACATATGCTTGACGCTGAAACAGGAACAGAGAGAGAGATAGAGAGAGAGAGAGAGAGAGAGAGAGAGAGAGAGAGAGAAGGGGGAGGGGGTCTCTAAAAGGGGTCGGGGAAGCTTCATCTTACATCATCCCCCCATTTTCAGCTTATATGACGGAAGGGCTGTTTTGCTGCCATCTTTCCTCTATCCATTATCTTCCTGGGGGCTTTTTAGCTGTCTGACTGTCCATCTGCTTGTTCATTTGCTAGTTTGTCTATCTGTCTGTCTGTCGGTCGGTCAGCCGTCTGTCTACCTGTGTGTTTTTCAGTCTTCTATCACGTCTGTTTCGGTGTTCCAATGCAGCTGTTTAGGTCATTGACACTCAGTGGACCAAAATGACTGAAGGATGAACAGAGACACTTGGGCACTTTGGTTGAGACTATAAACCAATGTCCCAAGTGCAAACGCACGCAAAACATCTTGCGCACACGTTGAAACCTGTTCTGCCTTTAAAAAAAGTAGACCATTGTGTTGCCGGTGGGAACGGGTAATGAAATTAACAAAATCACATGCACATGAGGACTCCATGTAAAAAAAATTTAAAAAGCAGTATGCTTATTCGCATTTCCTGAAATAAAAACAATGTAAGAATTTGATTTTAAAATGTAGAAAACAAAACGTGTACGGCAATGAATGAGGGAAAGACCAGCGGAGAGACAGGCAGATAGATAGGCTGGCCAAAAAAAACCCCAAAAAACCAACAGATGGACACAACTGAATAAACATGAGACACATACTCTTAACTGATCTCAAAAAAACAAGACAATCGGGTGTAGTCAGAAAGAAAGACTTGGAAATGCTGTTCTAGTGATGTGTCTCAGTCAGTCTGGCTCCGTGACTAAAGTAATTGCTGTTAGAGGGGGGCTAGTACACGGTGTTACCTGTTTGTTAGCTCATGATGAACATCACAGAACACCATGATAGTGACCCAGCAGCAGTGCAGGGCCTGCTCTGTAGGGTAGTCATGCAGCTGATATTTGTCTCCCTTGTGAGATGCGCATAGAAGAATGTGAATATTTTAACGCGACGACACACAACCACACACACACACACCCAACACACTCTCGCACGCACGCACATGTACGCACTCATAGACACATGCACCACACACCACACACACACAATCACACAACCACACACACACACACCACACACACACCACACACACACACACACACATCTCTTGTTGTCATCAGTGTATCTTAACTACAGAGAGAGAGAACAGAGAGAGAAGAGAGAGTGAGAGAGATATCAGAGAGACAGAGAGACAGAGAGACAGAGACAGAGACAGACAGACAGACAAACAGACAGACAGATGGACAGACAGATAGACAGACAGACAGACAGATAATTATACAGACAAACAGACAAACAAACAGACAGAACAAGTCCATGATGACCCTTTAACCTCACATGGCTGGAAGTAGGAGGAGGGGGCGAGGGTGGAGGGGGGGGGGGGGAGAGAATGACGGGGCAGGGGAAGGAGGACACAGCATGAACACAATCATTTCCCCTTGTCTGAAAGACCTCTCAGCTGAGATTGGAACGGTCCGTTGTATCAGGGAGGCTGGTCCATCTGCCACAGGGCCATGAAGACAGACAGAAAGAGAGAAGAGGATAGAAGGAACAGGGGGGAAAAACAAGACTGAAAAAGAAGAATAACGCTGGCCACAAGAGCTGTGAGTTACATAAACTCTGGGAAATAGAGATGTGGGTGAGGTGTTTTAGATAGGGCCGGTGTGTGGATAGCTAGTGTGATATAGAATTAAATATGTGTGTGGGGGGTGGGGGGTTGGGGGGGGGGGGGCATGTTCATGAAGAGACATTCAAGTCATTATGGTTCTGTCTATTGTCTGGCATATATAAAGAAATATCCTGGTACAGAGCATGTTCCAATCTGCACTAGTAATATTGCTATGGGCTCCATCCGTTATTCTTGCTTCATAATCATTCTGTGTATGATACTTTTTTTTTATGAAATGCATCTTTTTTTTAATCATGTTTAAAGTTTTTGTTCGATGCTCTTTTTAAGGACCCAGTTTTCATCCCTACCAAGAAAGAATGCAATCTTGTCAGCCTAGGCCAAAAAACAACATCTGATGCTTGCGTTACTGCATCCAATTTTCCTGTCCAGTTTTTGCACTAAAGCTTTTAGCAGAACTAAAGACCTAAGTAAATAAACAAGGCATAGACCTAGTGCATCATCTGTTATGAAGAGATTTCCAATGGAATAACAATCTCTCTCTCTCTCTCTCTCTCTCTCTCTCTCTCTCTCTCTCTCTCTCTCGATCTCTGGGACTGATGTAAAAAAAGCACATGGGCGCTTATTCATTATCCTCGAAACAAAATAATTTTTCATTCTCTCTCTCTCTCTCTCTCTCTCTCTCTCTCTCTCTCTCTCTCTCTCTCTCTCTCTCTCTCTCTCTCTCTCTTTCTCTCTCTCTCTTTCTCTCTCTTAGCGGGGAACTCCAGAGATCGTGTCCCACTCTCCTCACATTAAATTTTATAACAGACCAGGCTATTGGCCTGTTTCATCCAATATTATGATCTTCTCTCTATCTCTGACTGTCTGTCTGTCTGTCTGTCTGTCTGTCTGTCTCTCTTCTCTCTCTCTCTCTCTCTCTCTCACACACACACACACACACACACACACACACACACACACACACACACACACACACACACACACACACACACCTGGAAAAGGTGGAATAATCTCTCTGTCAATGAGGTCACCACGAGCCAGTCCAATGGCAGCACTTTTAAATGGGATTCCTGACAATGCTGTATATTCTCTGGCACACTGCTGACAATGGACTGAGGAGATCCTGGTTATTTGTTCTGAAGGTTCTGCTTCATTTACACGTTTGCCTTGTGTTGACAGAAACACCATCGATTGTAAGCGCGACCCCCTTTGTCACCTTTCTGCACTAGTTATTGGTAACAATGTGCTGTATACCAAATGCTAGCACATATATGCGTGCGTTTGCACTCACGTTTGCACATAAATACTCGCACATTTACACACGCACACAAAAAAAACACACGCCATACAAATGCAGGAACTAATATTTGCACAGATGCACACACATATGCTCTTCTCTCTCTGTTTGTCTGTCTTTCTCTCACTCTCTCTCACACACACACACACATCTACACACACGCACGCACGTACGCACAGAGAGAGAGAGAGAGAGAGAGAGAGAGAGGGGGGGGGGGGAAGAGAGGCCTGGCTGGGGGTTGAGGAAGCTCCCTCTGGGTAATTCTGCCATTTTCAGCTTATGGAATGTCTGCAGCTATTTTCTGCCATTTTTCCGCTAGTGATCTCCCTGGCTGTCTGTCTGTGGCTCTGTGGCTGTGTGTCTGTGTGTCTATCTGCCTTTTTAAAAAAAAAAATCTTGGTGTTATTCCTGATAATGGTGGGGACTGGATGTTTAAAAATAAAGCACATGAGTATCTTCGAAATAAAAGAATTTGACTTGACTGGACTGGACTGGACTAGACTTGACTCTCTCTCTGTCTCTGTCTCTGTCTCTGTCTTCTCTCTCTCTCTCTCTCTCTCTCTCTCTCTTCTCTCTCTCTCTTCTCTTCTTCTTCTTCTTCTTCTTCTTCTTCTTCTTCTTCTTCTTTCTGTGCCTGTCTGTCTGTCTATCTATACACTGTCCACCTTTCTGTCTAACTTTTCGTCTTTTGCCCCGTTCTCAATGCCGTGTTCATGCCACTGTTCCATGTCACTACAAGCAGCCACCCAAGCAGACTGAGGAATGAAAAAAAAAGAGAAAAGACCTCAGGCAAGCAAATGACACATACACAGGCCACTGTAAAGAAAAGACAGACAGACAGAGGGACAGGAAGACAGACAGACAGAGAGACAGACAGTCAGACAGAGGGACAGACAGACAGAGGGACAGGAAGACAGACAGACAGAGGGACAGACAGACAGACAGAGGGACAGACAGTCAGACAGAGGGACACAGTCAGGCAGAGGGACAGACAGACAGAGGGACAGGAAGACAGACAGACAGAGGGACAGACAGACAGACAGAAGGACAGACAGTCAGACAGAGGGACAGACAGACAGAGGGACAGGAAGACAGACAGACAGAGGGACAGACAGACAGACAGAGGGACAGACAGTCAGACAGAGGGACAGACAGACAGAGGGACAGGAAGACAGACAGACAGAGGGACAGACAGACAGACAGAGGGACAGACAGTCAGGCAGAGGGACAGACAGTCAGGCAGAGGGACAGACAGACAGAGGGACAGGAAGACAGACAGACAGAGAGACAGACAGTCAGAAGAGGGACAGACAGACAGAGGGACAGGAAGACAGACAGACAGAGGGACAGACAGACATACAGAGGGACAGACAGCCAGACAGAGGGACAGACAGACAGAGGGACAGGAAGACAGACAGACAGAGGGACAGACAGACAGACAGAGGGACAGACAGTCAGGCAGAGGGACAGACAGTCAGGCAGAGGGACAGACAGACAGACATACAGAGGGACGGACAGACAGACAGAGGGACAGACAGTCAGCAGAGGGACAGACAGACAGAGGGACAGACAGACGAGGGACAGGAAGACAGACAGACAGAGGGACAGACAGGCAGACAGAGGGACAGACAGACAGACAGAGGACAGACAGTCAGGCAGAGGGACAGACAGACAGAGGGACAGGAAGACAGACATACAGAGGGACAGACAGACAGACAGACAGAGGGACAGACAGTCAGAGGGACAGACAGACAGAGGGACAGACAGACAGAGGGAAAGGAAGACAGACAAACAGAGGGACAGACAGACAGACAGAGGGACAGGAAGACAGACAGACAGAGGGACAGACAGTCAGACAGTCAGAGGGACATACAGACAGAGGGACAGACAGACAGAGGGACAGACAGACAGAGGGAAAAGAAGACAGACATACAGAGGGACAGACAGACAGACAGAGGGACAGGAAGACAGACAGACAGAGGGACAGACAGTCAGACAGAGGGGACAGGACAGACAGAGAGGGACAGACAGTCAGACAGAGGGACAGACAGACAGAGGGACAGGAAGACAGACAGACAGAGGGACAGACAGACAGACAGAGGGACAGGAAGACAGACAGACAGAGGGACAGACAGACAGACAGAGGGACAGACAGTCAGACAGAGGGACAGACAGACAGAGGGACAGAAAGAAAGACAGACAGAGGGACAAAAAGTCAGACAGACAGGGGGACAGACAAACAGACAGATAGACGGAGGGACATTCAGACAGCAGATGTTGCAAGAAGAGTATGCAGAGAGTTGGAAAAAAACGTTGATGGACCAGCCCACTGATTGCTTCTTTATGGAGAGAGAGACAGATAACAAGACCAAATACAGGACAGCCCGCAGACACCAGTGACCGCTCCACAGTGAGTACCGTGAGTACCTCACCTCCACTCTCTCAGTCTTCTCTGACTCCAGGACTGTCCTGTTATTGCTGGCAGGAGGGGTGCTGCGAATGGTAAGCTTAGGTCTGTGTCTGAGATCAGAACAGACCAGACATCAGTCAACACTGTCATAGTGACCCGGCAGCAGTACAGGGTCTTATACACACAGAGACACACAGAAACACACAGATCTAATATCACTTTAAGTGAACAGACGTAAAATTGAAGACACACACACAGATACACACACACACACACACGCACACACACACACACACACACACACACACACACACACACACACACACACACACACACCACACACACACACACACACAGATACACACAACACACAACACACACACATTAATTTTGTCATGTAATACATGTGCATACCTAAAGAGAGACAGAGACTCTTCCACGGGGCTCTGAAAAAAGACAAAGAGAGAAAGAAAGAGAGAGAGAGAGAGAGAGAGAGAGAGAGAGAGAGAGAGAGAGAGAGAGAGAGGAGAGAGAGAGAGAGAGAGAGAGAGAGAGAGAAAAGACAGACAAAAAGAGAGAGAGTGCTAAAGAATGTTTGTGGCTGGAGAAAGTGAGTTACATAAACTCAGGAAAATGGAGGATGTGTTTTAGATAGGGACAGTGACTGGATAACTTTTGTGATATGGGATTAATAATAATAATAATAATAAATGGAACTTATGTAGCGCTATACCTTGCAAAGACAAATCAAAGCGCTTACACAAATTACATGTGTCTGTGTGTCTGTGTCTGTGTTTAAGGAGGTGTTTGCATATTGCAAAACCTTTTTTAAAAAATTGTGGCTAGCAAATAGACTGGGGGAAGAAAAAGAATTATCTTGCTACAGAAAAAGTTTCTCTGGGGAAAATGATGATACCAGGCACCTATTTTATGGTAACGACATTCTGTATCAGTTCTAAAGTTTTCCTGCTGTAGTCATCCCCTGTACATTAAAGCTATGTCTCAGGGGTAAAAGAAAAGTCTCCAAAAAGATTCCTGACTGATTGCTGTATGCAAAAATATTACTTTTTTTTAATTATTCATCTAGTTTTCTGGGAGAGGCTGGAACTCTTCCAGAATAATCTTCTCCCCGCTTAATGGAAAAAATCAGAAATTAGGTTTTATCTTGTCTTTTTTTTATCTTTTTTTGTTCTTTTGATCTTTTTGGGGTTTTTACCATTTCGTTTCTATCTTCGCTGTGGGGATGCCGGGGGCCTGTCAGTATAATAACACCCCACCTTCTGGAAATTCTGTGCTAGAAATTTCCTCTTTTTTTTTATCCCTATCTTTGTTTCTGTCTTGTTCCTTTTCTTTCTGTAACCACTTTTTGTCTATATTCTGCCTTCTGGTCCACTCTCCTGCATTTTTTCCCAGACAGACTAAAAAAAGGGATGATTCTCTCCCACTCCCAAGTCAGATGCGCTAGGCCTAAGTTGCCAGGCGCTTAATGGCAGCGCAACGCATTGCCGTTCATATGGCAGACAACTATAGTTTTTGTATGAACATTCAATGAAGAAGAAGAAGAAGAAGAAGAAGAAGAAGAAGAAGAAGAAGAAGAAGAAGAAGAATGTAAAAAAGAAGAATGCAAAAAAGAAGAAGAAGAAGAACAACAACAACAACAACAACAAAGACTGCAAAGAAGAAGAAGAAGAAGAACAACAACAACAACAAGTTTCTATCTTGTTGCTGGGTGTTTGTTTTGCTTTGCCGATATTCATCCCTTCATGTTTACGTTCCAGCACCTTGTTTTCCTGTCCTGTCTCCTTTTCCATTCGAGGCTCCGAGTTTCGCACTGAAGTAGAAGCCAAACAAAAACACAACGAACAAGAAGAACAAACAAGAAATGGACCCGGCCTCTTCAGAGCATCACACCAAACTGGCCAGCCAGCCATTCCTCCTCTCCATCAGCCAAGATGGCCGTTTACGTGGCTGAGGAAGAGGAGGAGGAGGAAGATGAGAAGGATGAGGACAAGGAGGAAGAGGAGAGGATGAGGATGAGGAGACGACGACGAGGATGAGGAGGAGGAGGAGGAGGAGGGCAGGGGCAGATAATCAGGGATGTGCTGAGAAGAGAGGGGATGTGTAGAATCGATACTGACAGTCCTGTTTACAGACAGTTTGTCTACAGACAGACATGTTGTATTGACCGTTAGGGTGGGGGGTGGGGGTGGGGATGGGTGGTAGGGGTGGGGGTGAGGGGTGGGGGTAGGGGGGTGGGGGCTTCCTATTAGCTGTTTGGGACCCTGTCTGCTGCATGAGACACTACTGCAGGTGCCGCCGTCTTCCACTGGTCTGAAACCTGAGTTGTCATCTCTGTCTGGCGTCATTCTGTCTACTGCACAGGAGAGAACGTTAGAGGAAAAGAGAAACAGACAAACAAACAGACAGACAGACAAAGAGACAGAATGACAGAGACAGAAACCAGATGTGACATTTCCATCTACTCTTGTTCTGTCTACTGCACCTGCCAGAGAGAGAGAGAGAGAGAGAGAGAGAGAGAGAGAGAGAGAGAGAGAGAGAGAGAGAGAGAGAGAGAGAGAGAGAGAGGTTGGGAGCATATGGTAACAGGAGAGAGTTGATTGATTGATTGATTGATTGATCGATTGATTGATTGGTTGATGGATGGATGGATGGATGAATGGATTGATAATTTTTATTTCCAATGGTTCCAAGGGTTAAAATTGAGTTCAAGAGACTCCCTCATGGTTGGTCTACAGACTCTGCCCCTAAACCATACATTTCCTGTAAATGCGTGAATGTAATAATCACAACAACAACAAATTGGGCTACAGACTTATGGGCTACTCTTCCAGACCAAAGAAAGTTTAAAAGCTTAAGTAGAACTTCACATCAGAGGAAGGTCTTTAGAGAAAAAGCTTCCTTCTAGTTAAGTCTTACTGCCCCCCGAAACTTCTTACAATTCGTTATCAAATAAGTTCCATAGACCGTTTTATGCAACACAGCATTCATATTCATAGCCAAGCGTTCATGCAGAGACGGGCTATGGCAAAACAAAGCAAATAGCTATGGTAAAAACGTGCACGGGTTGTACAGAGTGATTATGTAAAGCACTATGAATATTCATCACTAATCACACGCAGAGAAAATAAACGAGGCAATGGATCGATTCTGTGTCCAGCGAGAGCATTTTACCATGAAGACATAGTACAGTTCAGTGCAGGGTTTTTTTCAGTGAGGCATCGCTACCTGCACAATATTGCATATAGGCTTGGCAACATCTTATCTGCAACAACAACAACAAAATGTTATGCCGAAGTTGGATATGCTGGGCCTGACTTGTCAGGCGCTTAACGGCAGCGCAATGCATTTTTGCTCCTATGATAGACAACAATAGTTGCTGTCTGAGCGTTTGACGATGGAGAAGAAGATTCTGCAAAAAAAAAGTGAACAGATGCTTGACCAGCTGCCTAGACTGAATGTACAGGATTTAGCCAAGAGAGTATGCTGGGTGTTTTCAAGTTTCCAAACATCGCTAAAATCATTCTAAAATGCGGGATCGTTTACGTGTACATTTCGTATCCTGCATCAGGCATGTGTCCAAGGACGGGGTTAATTAAGGTATTGGCAGGTCTGCGCTGCGCATAACTAGTCCTGGAAACGCTCCATGTTTAATGACCTTGTTGACACATCGATTCCCCAGAGAGAGAGAGAGAGAGAGAGAGAGAGAGAGAGAGAGGAGAGAGAGTGAGAGAGAGCGAGAGAGAGAGAGAGAGAGCGAGAGAGAGAGCGAGAGCCAACAAATCAACCCTCTGTCTGTCTGTCTGTCTTTAGGTATGTATGTATGTATGTATGTAACTACGTCTCTGTCTCTGTCTCTCATTCTCTTTCTCTCTCTCGCTCTCTCCTTCCCCACCCCCAAAACAAACGGATCAGAAATTGAAAAAGCAAAAGAAGCAAAGGCACAGTTAGCACTAATTCTCAACTTCAACAACAAATCTGAGACAAAGGAGAGACTACAGAAATAGACTGTGGAGAACCAACAGCGCGTACAACCAACAACAACTGAACACGGAATCAGCTCTGACCGCATGGGTGCTGTAATACAAATTTTAAAAAAAAACAGAAAACAAAAGCAAAACAAAGTAGAGCAAAACAAAACAGAACACAATACACAAAACAAAACGAAACAGAACAGAACAAACAAAAACAAGAGAGAAAAACAACACAAAGAGTCTGAGGTGATCGATTCTGGTTGGGCAGACTGCATTATTCAGATCACAGAAAAGAGCAGACTGAATACACTATGGCCAGACAAATACCTTTATGCAAAACAATGCCCCACCCCCACCCCCACCACACAACCTTTCACAAACACATACTCTCTCTCTCTCACTCTCTATGTCTCTCTCTCTCTTTCTTTCTCTGTCTCTGTCTCTGTCTCTCTATCTCTGTCTCTCCCTCTCTCTCTCTCTCTCACACACACACAAAGCAGCTGACGTCATCATTCCTGACAAAAGCAGGGGAAACAACCTGTGAGAGAGGTTACTGTGAAATATAAACACT
>CM054142.1:17457013-17462013 GCA_028751875.1 Rapana venosa | reverse complement strand
GGTAAGGGACATCAACAACAAAACCAAGACATTATTGTTCCCAAGAATTTCGAAAAGTTAGACCTCGAGGAGGCGTAAAAGATAAAAGCAAGCAAGCAACAAAGGGAGAAAGAAAAGAAAGCTGGAAAGGAAACACCGAGAAAGAAAGAAAGAAAGAAAGAAAGAAAGAAAGAAAGAAAAAAAGGAAAACAGACAGAGAGAAATAAAAGCAAGAAAGAAAGTTAAAAAGAGAAAAGAAAGACAGACAGACAGAAAGAAAGAAAGGCAGAACGAAAGAGCAACAGAAAGAACCTAAGGAAAGAACGACAGAAAGAAGGAAGAAAGGAAGGAAAGAATGAAGGAAGGAGGGGAAAAAAAGAAAGCAGAAGCCACGACTTGATGCCAGAAGCAGCAGAAGTAATTGCAGGAAGAATACCACAACACGGCCTGGTTTCATTACGTCCGAAAGTTGGTCAGCTGACCTTGTTCCATGCAGCAAAATGCAGCCCTTGATGTTTTGTTTTGTTTTGCTTGTTTTTGTTGTCTGTGTCTTTGTTTCTTTGTGTCCTTTTCTTTCCCTAACTTTTCTGTTTTTTTGTTGTTGTTGTTTTTCTCAGCTTCTGGTGGGCTTTTAGAGAGAGAGAGAGATTTTGTAAAATATTTATTCTTTTATATCGAGTATTAATGGAATAAGCACTCGTGTGCTTTTATACGTCTAGTCCCCGTGTGTATGCGGTTTTGTAAATTCTGTCATCTGTTCCCACCGGCACACAATGTCCTACTCTTACGAAAAGCGGAACAGGATGTAACGTGTGCGCAAGATGTTCTGCGTGCGTTCGCACACGGGGCCTCGGTTTATAGTCTCCTCCGAAAGACTTTTGGGGAGAGTGAAGTCTGCACTGATGTTAACTCCAAGGCAAAAATATCCCCCTTGAACGGGAATCGAACCCGGGTCGTCAGATTGCGAGCACAATGTTCTAACCACTAGACAGAGAGAGAGAGAGAGAGAGAGAGAGAGAGAGAGAGAGAGAGAGAGAGAGAGAGAGAGAGAGAGAGAGGAGAGAGAGAGAGAGAGAGAGAGAGAGAGAGAGAGTTGTTTGTTTTTGTTTTCTTGTCTGTTGGTGGCTTTCTCTTTAGGTTTTCTTTTCCTTGTTTTTTTCTCCTTATTCCACGTCACCTTTTTTTCCCTTGATATTTTTTCTTCTCCTTAAATCTCTTTTCATTATCGTTTCTACGTCTTCCTCCCTTCTCTTTTCCCTTTTTTTTTTTTTGGGGGGGGGGGGGGGGGGGGATTTGGATCGATAAGTGGACGGCTAGATAAATGCATCAGCGAAGTTATCAGCTACACCAAATTTCCAAATTGAATTTTTTTCTGACAGGAGCACCAGGCCAGGTGATTGAATGAGAATTTGGATGCCACACCATGGAATATTGGGTATGGGGTTTGGGGTTTGGAGTTTGGCATCCAGTGTCGAATGAAGAGAAGAAGTCAGATTGTTTTGTTCGTTGGTTGGTTTATTGGTTGGTTTTGCTTGTAATGTTTGTTTGTTTTAGCTTTTCGTTTTTTGGGGGGGGGGGTCTTTCGTTTTGGGTTTTTTTGCGGTTGTTTGTTCTTGGCTGTTGTTGTTCGTATTGTTTGTTGCATTTGTTTGGGTTTCTTTTTTTTTAGGGGGAGTGGGGGTATCAAATTTGAAGGCTAGCTTACGTACGGATTTATTATTTATCAACAGCTCTTGTTTATACGTGCACAAGTTTAAATCCATTCCTAGATGTTCATGAAACATAAATTATACCAGTGTTGGTAGCAAAGATTAAAAAAAACCTATTCTGCAAGTATATTTGCTAATACAGAGCATGATTGAATGAATTATTTCATAATATGTAAATCAAATGCTTCAGACAGTTAACTAGGCAAGATGTTAGACTTCCAATTCTTGCAGTCCCTGAAGTGACAGTTTAGATTGCAGTGGCCTGTTGTGCTGTTAATTCCTCTCTTTTGTTTGCTTTCAGTAACGTTCTTAACTTGAGCTTACCTGGGCTTATATCCAGATGCAACTGCAGATTATATCTGAAGTCATCATATTATGTGATGTATCCCTGACTATGATTGAAATGTTCCCTACCCCGACACACACACACACACACACAGACCTCACAGGTCACATACGGGTGGATGTATGTGAACATGTGCTGAGAGAGAGAAAGAGAGAGAGAGAGAGAGAGAGAGAGAGAGAGAGAGAGAGAGAGAGAGAGAGAGAGAGAGAGGAGAGAGAGAGAGAGAGAGAGAGAGAGAGAATCTTTTAATCTTTATTTTTCCAAGGGTAACAGAATAAGCCTACACATACTTTTTTCATCCGGCCAGAGAGAGAGAGAGAGAGAGAGAGAGAGAGAGAGAGAGAGAGAGAGAGAGGAGAGAGAGAGAGAGAGAGAGAGAGAGAGAGAGAGATCTTTTAATCTTTATTTTTCAAGGGTAACAGAATAAGCCTACGCATACTTTTTTCATCCGGCCAGAGAGGAGGAGGAGAGGAGAGAGAGAAGAGAGAGAGAGAGAGAGAGAGAGAGGAGAGGAGAGAGAAGAGAGAGAGAGAGAGAGAGAAGGAGAGAGAGAGAAGGAGAGGAGGAGAGAGGAGGAGAGAGAGAGAGAGAGTCTTTTAATCTTTATTTTTCAAGGGTAACAGAATAATCCTACGCATACTTTTTTCATCCGGCCAGAGAGAGAGAGAGAGAGAGAGAGAGAGAGGAGAGAGAGAGAGAGAGATGAGAGAGAGAGAGAGAGAGAGAGTCTTTTAATCTTTATTTTTCAAGGGTAACAGAATAATCCTACGCATACTTTTTTCATCCGGCCAGAGAGAGTGAGAGAGACCGAGACAGAGACGACAGACAGACGACAGAGAGAGAGAGAGACGAGAGACAGACAGAGAGGATCTTTCTCGCATACATATCCAATACACGTGATATTTTCAGCGTGCTTGTCATGACTGATTTTTCCCTGTATCTGACTGGTGTTCTGAAGTCACGGCTCTCACACGGTGTGACGTCATTGTATCGACTTGTGACGCAGACTGTGACGTCAGTCGTGCTGAAAGAGACACTTTAGCAGCCAGACAGCAAGGTTTTTTTACATTTTTGTGTGGCTTCCTCGCATAATTATCCGAAAAAATCACACGAACATGTTTTTTGCGTTGTAGCATTATATATCGGTTCTGGGCAGGTGTCTCTTGAAAGTTTACGGTCTTTTCTTCCACGGTATGGACGTCATTTGTATCGACTTGTGACGCTGATTGCGAGCGCAGTGTTCTAACCACTAGGCTGTCCCGTCCCCCTGACACAGTACTAACACAGTGAGGCCCTCTGTGTTCATGAGTGATGAGGACTGACACAGTCAGGGCCTGTCACAGGATAGGAAGAACAAGGTGAACTGGGAGGTCAAAGTTAAAGTCAAATATTTAGATGAGCCAGGCCATCCGCCCATATCAAGGGAAAGAGTGGGAGGGGCATTCTACCATGCTGTGATCATTTGTTCATGAAACATTAGTGGAACAGAAAATGGGTTTGCTCCCTGCACACATTCCAGATGGTTAACCGCACTAAATACTCTGTTAAGGTCAGCTAGGAAGAGTGGAGAGAAAGAAGATGAAAGCACCCCTTGTGTCATTGTCCCAACACTTAGCTTCTGTTGACTAAGTATTTTAACCACCCAAACAACTTAAATTTGCGTTCGAGGAGTGAGGATTGTCGATGGTATGGTCTATGGGATTGAAGTTTTTAGGTCAATCTTGTAGGTCATTTTCAATGATTTTTTAAGGTAAACATGCTTTCGCTGCATTTGAGAACAACAAGGGAGGTAATTTTAACGGTGCGGTAATATGGATCTGTCTCTTGGTACGTGACTGGGCTTCACCCAAGAGGCCAGTCCCAGCTGACATCTTTCCTGTTCTAAACGTTTTTCATTTGGAAGTGATTCAGCCACAAAGGACTGGGTATAAAACGGTAACATAGATTGTTTATGCTTAATTATTCATTCTCATGACTTTGAGTAACTTTGCACTCAGTCGAGGAATGCAGTACTGGGGACAGGCATCATTGCAAGCGTGCAATGGTGGAATGGATTAATATTAACTACAGTCAGGCCGTTTTACCAAACGTTACTTCGTAGTCAGCTTGCACAATCACAGTCCCGCTACTGTAGCTGCCTTTCATGAAACAGGTCCCAGGAGCATTAGTCATGGTTTACTATCAACAACAACGTCACCTTTTGTCTCTCTCCCAACAGAAATGCATCCAGCTTACTTTAGTCAGTGATGCTTATTTTGTGGAGCTAACGGCAGATTTAGTGTAGGATTTTTTTTGGTGCATGATAAGAATGGTGTGAATCACAATCAGAATCAGAATCAGAATTTTGTTATTGCCATAAAAGTCACGTGGACTTATTTGATACAACAAAATAAACTTTTCATAATTCAATACAACATATTATTCATTGGTCGGCGTGTCTGAAATGATGTGCACGAAAACATCATGTTGCATTCTCTCTTATTCAAATATTTTTCTCGTTTTTCAAAACAGGTACAAACAAAATTAATTATTTCGGCTTGATGATCATCGGTTACAATAATCTTGCTTAATTTGACGATAACGTTCATATTTGCTTGACATTAGCATTAAGAGTTATTAATAAGTTTTCTCTTTGCTCGGTATATAAAATGCACTCATCCAGTAAATGAATCTCGTCTTCTATTTTGTTACAGTATTGACAAGTTCTATTCTCTCTTGGTATATTCTTATATCTTCCTTTCTCTATCATTAAGTTGTGGCTATTTGTATAAAACTTACAACATATTTTCCTATGGTTTTTCTTTTCACAGTTAATCAGATATGGCTCTAACCTATATTCATTGGTCACAGAATTATAAAAGTTAAGTTTTGTAGAATTTTGTGTGTGTGTATGCGGGTGTGTATATGTATGTGTGTGTCTGCGTGTGTGCGTATGGTGTGTGGTGTGTCTGTATGTCCTTGTGTTT
>CM054142.1:17432013-17452013 GCA_028751875.1 Rapana venosa | reverse complement strand
CGAACCATTCTATTAATAATATGTGGCCTTGGATTTGGACTGAGTAGCTTTATATACTGTTTTGCAGTGATGTGTGTTTTTGTGTGCGTGTGTCTGTATGTATGTATGTATGTATGTGTAAGAGAGAGAAAGAGAGAGAGCAAGAAAAAGAGAGAGAGGGTGTTTATTTATTTATTTTATTATTTTTAAAATTCTTTTATATCGAGGATAATGGAATAAGCACTTATGTGTGTGTGTGTGTGTGTGTGTCTGTGTGTGTGTCTGTGTGTGTGTGTCTGTGTGTGTGTGTCTGAGTGTCTGTGTGTGTGTGTGTGTCTGTGTGTGTGTGTGTGTGTGTGTGTGTGTGTGTGTGTGTGTGTGTGTGTGTGTGTGTGTGTGTGTGTGGTGTGTGTGTGTGTGTCTGTCTGTGTGTGTCTGTGTCTGTGTGTGTGTGTGTGTGAAAGTCAAAGTCAACTGTTTTTCTTTCTAGATGATACATCGAATAAGCAATGCGTTTGCTTTTTATCTTATCAAGCCATCTATCTAAGAAAAAAAGCACACACCTCTGTGTGTTCTGTGTGTGTGTGTTTGTGCGTGCGTGCGAGGGTGTGTGTGTATGTATGTGCGTGTGTGTGTGCGTGTGCGTGTGCATGTGTGTACTAAAAGAGGTGAGAGCGCAGAATTCTAAATACACGACTACAGCAATGTGTGGGTGGGCTGAACGAGAAACGATTTGGTGAAAGCTGGCGTTTTTTCTCTCGCTGTTTACTTTTCTCCCTCCAACTACCATCCACTCTCTCTCTCTCTCTCTCTCTCTCTCTCTCTCTCTCTCTCCTCTCTCTCTCTCTCTCTCTCCTCTCTCTCTCTCTCTCTCTCTCTCTCTCTCTCTCTCTCCCATGCTTTCATTTTTCATGGCTATAGTATGTGTGAAAATTATCCCATGCTTTAATTTTTCATTGCTATAATATGTGTGAAACTTATCCCATGCTTTCATTTTTCATTGCTATAGTATGTGTGAAGTTTATCCTATGATTCCATTTTTCATTACACTCACACCCCTGCCCCCCTCCACCCCCATTCACCTGGTGTATTGTGGCCTAAGACCGATGTACCATTAAACCAGTTCAGAGTTCAGAGTTCTCTCTCTCTCTCTCTCTCTCTCCTCTCTCCTCTCTCTCCTCTCTCTCTCTCTCTCTCTCTCTCTCTCTGTCTGAATATATATATATAATATATATATATAATATATATATATATATAAATATATATATAATATATATATATATGTGTGTGTGTGTGTGTGTGTTGTGTGTGTGTGTGTGTGTGTGTGTGTGTGTATGTGTGTGTGTGTGTGTGTGTGTGTGTGTGTGTGTGTGTGTGTGTGTGTGTGTGTGTGTGGCTTAGAATAACACATATATATATATATATATATATATAATTATGGCTTAGAATAACAAGATATATATATATATATATCTTGTTATTCTAAGCCATATTTTTGTAACTGTTATACAATAACATTTTGTTGTTACTTTTGCTCCCCCCCCAACCAAAATACTAAGCAGTTCCGCAATTCCCTTCATGTATGGGCCAATGGCCTTTTTGTGAATAAATCATTCGAGTTCGAGTTCTCTCTCTCTCTCTCTCTCTCTCTCTCTCCTCTCTCTCTCTCTCCTCTCTCTCTCTCTCTCTCTCTCTCTCTCTCTCCTCTCTCTAGTACTATGACATGGAAACTATGCCATGATGATTATTTGGACTGTTGTTAATTTTTTGTATTCTTAGTTAAAGAATTTGTTTTATGCACAATCCCCTTCCACAGCCACCTTGTGAATGAGATTAAAAGCTTACCACAGTAAACTATTCTCTCTCTCTCTCTCTCTCTCTCTCTCTCTCTCTCTCTCTCTCTCTCTCTCTCTCTGTTACACACACTCTCTTCCTCTCTCTGTCTGTCTCTCTGTCTCTGTCTCTCTCTGTGTCTGTATTTCTATCTCTGTCTGACTCTCTCTCTCTCTCTCTCTCTCTCTCTCTCTCCCTCTCTCTCTCTCTCTCTCTCTCTGTGTTACACACACTCTCTTCCTCTCTCTGTCTGTCTCTCTGTCTCTGTCTCTCTCTGTGTCTGTATTTCTATCTCTGTCTGTCTGACTCTCTCTCTCTCTCTCTCTCTCTCTCTCTCTCTCTGTGTTATACACACTCTCTTCCTCTCTCTGTCTGTCTTTCTGTCTATGTCTCTCTCTGTCTGTCTCTCCGTCTCTGTCTGACTCTCTCTCTCTCTCTCAACAGAGGCTGAAGGCAATGGGTCCCCTGATCTGCTTCTAACAGGAGACAGTCGCTCTATGAACTGTGATGGCTGATTCTCCGTGCCTGTATCCCCTGCCTTCAGCTGCAGAGTTTAGCGGATGGAGAGAGGCATGAACATTGCAGTTCAGCTTCAGAAAACTTCATTCAGACTCCACATTTTTCCCCCGTTAGAAATATATCTACTTTCTCTGTGTTAAGAACAAAACAAATTTAAGCTATACTATTTTTTGTGTCTTGTACTATTTCGTAAACATATCTCTGTCCTATCTCCCCGGCAACCATCTTGGTCAAGGGACTGATGATGATGTTGATGGTGGTGATGAGGGAGAGGATGGGGGTGGTGGTGGTGGTGGTGGTGGTGGTGGTGGTGGTGGTGGTGGTGGTGGTGGTGGTGGTGGTGGTGGTGATGGTGGTGGGGGTGGTGGTGGTGGTTCACCTGTGGTGAGATTTTTCTGTATGCAACCGTTTTTACCAATCATTAAGGTAGCCACATTCCTACCTCGGGGAGATGAGGATGATGAGGATGATGAGGATGATGAGGAGGAGGAGGAGGAGGCGGAGGAGGCGGAGGAGGAGGAGGAGGAGTAGGATGATGATGAGGAGGAGGAGGAGGCGGAGGAGGAAGAGGAGGAGGAGGAGTAGGAGGAGGAGGAGAATGAGGAGGAGGAGGAGAATGAGGAGGAGGAGGAGGAGGAGGAGGAGGAGAAGTAGGAGGAGAAGGAGGAGGAGGAGGAGGAGGAGATGTGTCCGCATACAAAGTTTTAACAAGAAAATTGTCCCATGCCAAGAGGCGTTGTCAGTTGTTTTGTTTTTTTAATTTCTTTTATATCGAGGATAATTAAATAAACACTTATGTGCTTTTTTACATCCATTACCCGTGTGTATAAGGTAAAGGAGGTAAAGGAGTCCCATAACCTATAAGGTCGTAGGGGAGCGAGGCGTCAGAGACCTCACTTCTCTAGGGCCAGCATATTGAGGGCGGCGCCCATCTCCTCTCCCTCGCTGCTTTACCTTCCCTGACCCTAAAGAGGGCAGGTACCCATTTACAGCTGGGTGAACTGGGGGAACTGTACTGAAGCCAAGGCGCGCAAACGGTCACCCATCCAACTGGTAACCACGCTCGACGCTGCTTAACTTGGCTGGGGGAAAGCGAGTGCTTCGACCACTGAGCTATCCCGTCCCCGTGTGTATAATGTTTTGTAAAATGTCATCTGTTCCCACCGGCGCACTATAGCCTACTCTTCCGAAAAGCGGAACAGGATTTACCGTGTGCGCAAGATGTTCTGCGTGCGTTCGCACACGGGGCCTCGGTTTATAGTCTCATCCGAAGGACTTTTGAGGAGAGTGGGTCTGCACTGAAGTTAACTCCAGGGGAAAATATCCCCCTTGAACGGGAATAGAACCCTGGTCGTCAGATTGCTAGCGTAATGTTCTAACCCCTAGGCTATCCCGTTCCCTTTATACTGTCAGCTATGTGCTGATGCTACATGTAACTGTTGTTATGCCTTAAAATATTGTGTTCAGATTGTCTTCAGCCATGACAAGCTTTTTTCCCTTAACAACCTGCACTATCCTTCAAAGGAGAAAAAAAAACAAATCTTCTGAAGTCGGATTATGGCTGCCTGTATGGTGAGGCC
This sequence comes from Rapana venosa, assembly GCA_028751875.1. Classification (NCBI taxonomy): domain Eukaryota; kingdom Metazoa; phylum Mollusca; class Gastropoda; order Neogastropoda; family Muricidae; genus Rapana; species Rapana venosa. Next base: position 17,448,102 of record CM054142.1, on the reverse strand, counting down.
AGGCACTTGAAAAGAGTCGTACACGCAAAAATCCTCATCAAGTATCATACTGGGGGGACGGGATAGCCTAGTGGTTAGAAAATTGCGCTCGCAATCTGACGACCCGGGTTCGATTCCGGTTCAAGGGGATATTTTCCCCTGGAGTTAACATCAGTGCAGACTCCACTCTCCCCAAAAGTCCTTCGGATGAGACTATAAACCGAGGCCCCGTGTGCGAACGCACGCAGAACATGTTGCGCACACGTTATAACCTGTTCCGCTGTTCGTAAGAGTAAGCCATTGTGTGCCGGTGGGAACAGATGACAGAATTTACAAAACCGCATACACACGGGAACTGGATGTAAAAAAAAGCACATAAGTTCTTATTCCATTATCCTCGATATAAAAGAATAAAATAAAAATAAAATAAAAAATGATATACTTTAAATCTCACAGTAATCCCCAGGTGTGCAGAGTGAGACAGAGTGCACATTCTGGGTGACCCCGGGGTGTTAAGCTGGTATACTCGGGACAACAACAACAGCAGCAGCAACAACAGCAGCAGCAACAATAACAACAACAGCAGCAACAACAGCAGCAGCAACAATAACAACAACAGCAGCAACAACAAAAACAAAAACAACAGCAACAACAACAGCAACAACAACAGCAACAACAACAGCAACAACAACAACAACAGCAAAAATAACAACAGCAGCAGCAACAACAACAGCAACAACAACAATAAGAACAACAGCAGCAACAGCAGCAGCAACAACAACAACAACAACAACAATAAACAGAAAATGTTTGTGTCTGACTATCGAGTAAATAAAATAATATATCCACATAATCATACTCTGTCACTGTATTGCCATACTGTCTACACGATTTTACTGCGGTAAACTATTTTTCTGTAGTGTGTATGGTGAGCAATTATTCTAACCTCTTACTGTCTCCTGAAAATGTCTATGTCTGGAGGGGATTGGGGTTCCTCTCTCTCTCTCTCTCTCTCTCTCTCTCCTCTCTCTCTCTCTCTCTCTCTCTCCTCTCTCTCTCTCTCTCTCTCTCTCTCTCTCTCTCTCTCTCTCTCTGGTGTACTAGCGCCTGTATGTCTGAAGAGGAAAATACTCCTTTTTTCTCTCACTAGAGGTAAAAAGGTAAAGGTGTCCCATTACCTATGTGGTCGTAGGGGAGTGAGGCATCAGAAACCTCACTTCTCTAGGGCCAGCATATTGAGGGCAGCGCCCATCTCCTCTCCCTTGCTGCTTTACCTTCCCTGACCCTAAAGAGGGCAGGTACCCATTTACAGCTGTGTGAACTGGGGGACTGTACTGAAGCCAAGGTGCGCAAACGGTCACCCATCCAAGTGGTAACCACGCTCGATGCTGCTTAACCTAAGCTGGGGGAAAGTGAGCGCTCTGACCACTGAGCTATCTCGTCCCCAATTTCTATCACTGCTTTGCAAACAAAAACAAAAACAACAAAGAAAAGAAAACCAACCCCACCCCCCTCCCCTTAACAAAATACACACAGCTGAAAAAAACCCCACACAAAACAAAAAGAACTCCTATGTTTTCTGTCTGCAGACAAAAGATTTTTTGGCCTTGTCTTGTTTTTGTTTTTGTTTTTGTTCCTCTGCTGAGGTTCACCAAAGGTGAGATGTGTGCATAATTATGCTTTTTGCCCACAAGTAAGGTAGCCGCATTCCGATTTCTGGGATGATTTCTAAATACGACACAAGTACGCATGCGTTATCTTTTTTTTTAAGTTGTCTCCCATTCCTACCGGCACACGATGGCCTACTCTTTTGAAGGGCAGAACGGGTTTTACGATTTAGTCAAATGTTCTGCGTACAAAGGACTTCGGTTTATAGTCTCCTCTGAAAGACTTTTGCGGGGAGCTGAGTAAGTACTGATGTTAAGCCCGGGGGGTGGGGGTGGATCCCCTCAAACGGGTGTCTCTCTGGTGGCTCGAACCTTGGCCATCAAATTGTGAGCGCAACGCTCAAACCCCCAGGCCCCTTTCTTTGTGTTATGTGTCTGCATGTCTTCAGAGGAAAGATGAAGTCGAATGCGCTGCTGGGCCTGTCTTGTCAGGTGCTTAACGGCAGCGCAACGCATTTTCGCTCATATGACAGGAAACAATAGTTGTTGCTGAGCGTTCGACAACAACGACGACGACGACGACGACGACGAAGAAGAAGAAGAAGAAGAAGAAGAAGAAGACAATTTCTTTATAGTAACATATAGTTCATATGACTGACAACAAAACAATAGTTGCTGTCTGAGTGTTCGACAATGAAGAAGAAGGACACTTCTTTATTGTAACATATAGTTCATATGACTTGCCAACAATAGTTGCTACCTGAGCGTTCGACGAAGAAGAAGAAGATGATGATGAAAGTTTCTTCATTGTTCTCTAGCAATATTATCAATACCACAATATTAAGATCGACATCTAAAATACTAAGAACATTCACAGTGACACTCCATCTGCCGGTATTCTGCTGCCCAAACACCCAACGAAATAGCTAACGAACCAGCGACCCTTAATAACCAGTCAGCATCACGGGTGCAGTACATACACACATATACATATATATATACAGGCAAGCCACCTTACCTGAACAACAACTAATTAGCCACCCAGCGTGCATAATTAACACCTTGTTCAGCCAACCGAACCCAGCGCTTAACGAAGGAAGGCAGTTCTCAGTCACGGATGGCCGACAATGGGGTAAGTATAGTGTGTCCGTCCATGTAACCTGGACATAATGCTGACAATCACCTCGCTGGCACAGGGTGACTGAAAGTGCAGGGTGGAATTAGGAATGTTTTATGTCATGGAGGAGGTAATAGTGGGTTTGACAATGGCATGTCGCTAAGATTCGCCCTTCTTGTTCCATCTCATTGCTGTCCTTGCTCTCAACAACCTAAACCCCCATCACCCTGCCAAAGTGTACAACGTGTGTGTGTGTGTGTGTGTGTGTGTGTGTACACTTGAATTTGTAAAAACTATTAATTGTAACTTGTTGCATGTGTAAGAGCAGAATGAATGCAAGCGCTTTGATTTGTTTTATAAGATATAGCGCTCTATAAATTCCATTTAATATTATTATGGGAATTAGTTTCTAAATAATAATAATAGCTTTTTTCTGCGGTAAGATTTTGGGCAGAGAGAGTGGGAAATAGCTTTTGATATTAATAGTTGGTTATTGGGACGGTGTTGATGACGACATGTCTTTCCTGGTGTCTAAAAAAGTGTGTGTGTGTGTGTTGACTTCAATTTTACGTCTGTTCACTTTTAGACGGGGGAAAAAAACAAAAAAACAAAAAACAAACGGGTGAGGTGGATGTGTTATTAAAAAAAAATTTTTAAATAAAATTTTTTTTTTTTAATCTCGAAAAGAAACTTGGCAATGCAACAAGAATCATTAACAAGCAAACAAACAAACAAAAAGTCATTAACGTTAATGTAACTATAACAAATGTCCTATGGGACTGTGACAAAGACCTTTTACAATTTCAAATGCTAGTTTTAGATTGCTGAATATGCTGGTGAGGGAGTTTTCAGAAAAATGGGGCATGAAAGGTTTTACACTCTGGCAGTCAAAAAGTATATGAGTATTAGTGATATTCTCACCACACAGGCATTTACCATTTTTGCTGAATTTGGTTATCAATGCATTTAGTTTCATTCTATAGAATAAAGTATTAATTCTCCTTGACGTAAAAACACTTGTACTAACTTCTAAATGGTTCACCACTGTTAAATTATCGGTATTGATTGCAGTTCTAGTTAAAAGTTTCTCATTTTGCTGATTACTGTCAGTGACCTTTTTCCATGATTTTTTATTTTTTTCCATGATTTGTGTGTGTGTGTGTGTGTGTGTGGTGTGTGTTGGTGTGTTGTGTGTGTGTTGAGTGTGTGTGTGTGCTCTCTAGTCGAACATCAAACACACACACACACACACACACACACACACACACACAACAAAAGCCTATAGATCTAGAGACTACTGTTTTCTTTACAGCCGGTTTATACCGCGGCCTCTGTGCATTGATCTGCTGGTTCTACTTGTCAGGTTTTCATCTCCGAACACTCTCTCATTCCCTTACTACCAAGTGCTTTTTTCCCACTCCTCCGATCTTCTTTATTCTCTCTCTCTCTCTCTCTCTCTCTCTCTCTCTCTCTCTCTCTCTCTCTCTCTCTCTCTCTCTCTCTCTCTCTTATATATATATATATATATATATATATATATATATATATATATATATATATATATATATATGTGTGTGTGTGTGTGTGTGTGGGTGTGTGTGTGTGTATGTTGTGTTTAAAAGAATAATTGAGCACTGCCAGTTTTGATCAACCCTGCTTAGAACTATTGGAAACAATATGCTCAGAACTATCATACAGAACACACACACACACAAACAAACACACACACACACACCAGAACACACACACCATACAAAACACACACACACACACCAGAACACATACACACACACCAGAACACACACACGCACCCTCACACACACCAGAACACACACACACACACACCAGAACACACACACACACACACCGGAACACACCCCCCACTCCACACCAGAACACACACACACACACACACACACCATACAAACATACACACACACCAGAACATACGCACACACTAGAAACACACACACATACACACACACACACACACACACACACACACACACACACACACACACACACACACACACACACACACAGAAAAACACACTCACACACACACACACACCAGACTTACGCCATCTCCCATGACTGTATATGCTATTCGCAGGTTAAAAAAAACAACAACCCAGCTATGAACCTTAGCCAAGATCCAGCCAGGGTCTCCTGTGCTGCGCATATTTCCCAGGGATTAGCTACCCCTGTTGTTGTGCACCCAGACAGCCAGCCAGCTCAGCGATTAAAGAGGGATCTGTACCAAGGGATTATCAGTTTGGGCAGCTGACCGTAGCTAGCTAGCGTGATCGGTTTTTTGGGCATCTTACCAGGTCATTTGGGCAGCCTTACCCCCCACCCCGAGTGTCTGTGTGCCTGTATCACGTACTGTGTACAAGGCGGCTTGTTTTGCTGCTGTACAAATAAATGTGTGGTGGTGATTGGTCCATGATAGTTATGTAAGCACTGGAGGTGACATTGACTGCATCCAGTGCGGTGTGGTGTGGTGCGGGTGGAGTGTGGTGTGGTGTGGTGGGGTGGTGGTGTGTGGTGTGGTGTGGGTGTGGGTGTGGTGGGGTGTGGAGTGTGGGTGTGGTGTGGTGTGGTGTGTGGTGTGGTGTGTGGGTGTGGGTGTGGTGGTGTGGGTGTAGTAGGGTTTTACAGCGTATTGTAGTGCAGTGCTGTGCGTTGTAATGTGATGTATTTATAGTTTTGTACGTATGATGCTGTTATGTATATATCGCCTTGTATTGTCTTGCACTGTATTGTAGTGTGCGTTTTTCTTTATTGTATTGTGTTGTAATGCATGTATTGTACATAGTGTAGTGTAGTGTCAAAAAAAGGTAACGGTAAAGGTGTCCCGTAACCTATAAGGTCATAGGGGAGCGAGGCGTCAGAGACCTCAACTTCTCTAGGGCCAGCATGTTGAAGGCGGCGCCCATCTCCTCTCCCTCGCTGCTTTACCTTCCCTGACCCTAAAGAGGGCAGGTACTCATTTACAGCTGCGTGAACTGGGGAACTGTACTGAAGCCAAGGCGCGCAAACGGTCACCCATCCAAGTGGTAACCACGCTCTAAGCTGTTTAACCTTGGCTGGGGAAAAGCGGGTGCTCCGACCACTGAGATATCCCGTCCCCGTAATGTAGTGTAGTGTAGTGTAGTGTAGCAAGCAGGTCGGAGATCTGCAGAGTGAATCAGAATCCGCTACATACGAGTAGCCTTTATGTAATGTAGACACTCTACAACACTTTCTCTTAAGAGCTGAAAACTAAGAGATTTGGCTTTTAGTAACACAGGGGACGGGGTATCTCAGTGGTCGGAGCACTCACGTTTCCCCAGCCAAGTTAAGCAGCGTCGAGCGTGGTTACCAGTTGGATGGGTGACCGTTTTCGCGCCTTGGCTTCAGTACAGTTCCCCCAGTTCACCCAGCTGTAAATGGGTACCTGCTCTCTTTAGGGTCAGGGAAGGTAAAGCAGCGAGGGAGAGGAGATGGGCGCCGCCCTCAATACGCTGGCCCTAGAGAAGTGAGGTCTCTGACGCCTCGCTCCCCTACGACCTTAATATAGGTTATGGGACACCTTTACTTTTTTTTACTTTACCACAAAAATCTCCAGCTATCCACATGTACCATTACAGGGCCACCGAAAATTAGAGGCAAGATGCAAACAGACGAAATCATAACGTTGGCTCTGGACTCTTTCAGCTGTTTTAAAGCACTGTCCCACTGATAGCTCAGTGGTCGTAGCACTCGCTTTACCCAAGCTAAGGTTAAGCAGCATTGAGCGTGGTTACCAAGTGGATGGGTGACCGTTCGTCGCACCTTGACTTCAGCACAGTCCCCCAGTTCACCCAGCTGTAAATGAGTACCTGCCCTCTTTAGGGTCAGGGAAGGTAAAGCAGCGAGGGAGAGAGGAGATGGGCACTTCCTTCAATATACTGGCTCTGAAGAGAAGCTGAAGTCTCTGGCACCTCGCTCCCCAACGACCGCGCGCGTTATGGGAATGCTTTTACCTTTTTTTTTTAAAACCCAGTTGCACAATAACAGAAAGCACAGCTAACACTTCAGGCATTGACACACTCTCCTGCAGTCTGATGTCGATCGAAATCTGACAGCTTTCCTGGTGCCGTGCTCGTGTAGAGAGGGATTTCAGAAAAAACATGGGCTGGGTAGACATGTAGGTGTGCCCAGCTCCAGTCAGACAGGTCTCCCTCCAGCCATGTGAATGTAGTTCCATTTCCTAGGGTGAAAACAAAAACTTCAGGCATTGAGCAGTAGCCCTTGTAATATGGTCACCTCGAGTAAAGTCCTTCGGATGAGACTATAAACCGAGGTCCCGTGTGTGAACGCACGCAGAACACCTTGCGCACACGTTAAATCCTGTTCCGCTTTTCGAAAGAGTAGGCCATTGTGTGCCGGTGGGAACAGATGACGAAATTAACAAAATGCATACACACGGGGACTGGGTGTAAAAATGTACATTAGTGCTTATTCCATTATCTTCGAAATAAAATAAATAAATAAAGAGTACTGCTGACGGAGAGTCATTGCATTCACTGCTAGTCTGTTAGCAATGTTAGTGACAGTACTAGTGATGGTTCATTTTACCTGTAAATAAGTTTTGAAAATGGTATCCAGTTTTTGCAAATAGATTTAAACTTTTTCAGAAGTCTCGATACTTTTTTTTAAACAAAACTGACAAATATCCACAGTCTATGGTATTCTAGGAAGTTTTAGAAGTATCTAGGATGTTATTCAATATTCTGGAGAATTCTTAAAGTTTCTGGAATGCTTTATGATATTCTAAGGATTTGCTGAAGTTTCCAGAATGTTCTGGAGAGTTTCTGGCACATTTTGGAATTCTTTTTAGTCTTTACAAGTCACCAATAGGAGTTGTCTGGTACTACATAAGGGAGGCTGCCATTGTAGCAGAAGTGGAGGAGGAACGAAGAATGTGAAAAGAAGCGATAATTCATCTCATGATAAATGACTATAATGACAATTTTGATCATTGAATTACTGTGGGGGGTTTTAAAAAGGGAATCTGTTTGAAATTAAACCTACATTTTGTTGTGGGGAGACTGAGTATTTTTAGGAGATAATTGGTCAGAGTTAAGGGGATAGACATTTTTTATTTTCCCACAGTCTAAAACATGGTCAGATAATCCTCCCCAGCAGTTCATTGTGTGCCCTCGATATTCTTTATCACAAGACGTAAACGTTCATTACAAAAACTATCAAAGAAGAGATCAATTTTTCTGAACAAACACACCTGTTTCATACTGATTGCAGTCTTTGTATGCTTTACCAATGGAGCTGACTGTGACTTAGCGACAACATTGCCAGTCAGCTACATTGTCACACTGTACTCAGTGACAACATCAGCTTCATCATCACACTGTGACTTAGTGACGACAACAGCTCCATCATCACACTGTGACTTAGTGACGACAACAGCTACATCATCACACTGTGACTTAGTGACGACAACAGCTACATCATCACACTGTGACTTAGTGACGACAACAGCTACATCATCACACTGTGACTTGACTTAGTGACGACAACAGCTACATCATCACACTGTGACTTAGTGACGACAACAGCTGCATCATCACACTGTGACTTAGTGATAACATCAGCTACATCATCACACTGTGACTTAGTGACAACAGCTGCATCATCACACTATGACTTAGTGACAACAGCTGCATCATCACACTGTGACTTAGTGACGACAACAGCTACATCATCACACTGTGACTTAGTGACGACAACAGCTACATCATCACACTGTGACTTGACTTAGTGACGACAACAGCTACATCATCACACTGTGACTTAGTGACGACAACAGCTGCATCATCACACTGTGACTTGACTTAGTGACGACAACAGCTACATCATCACACTGTGATTTAGTGACGACAACAGCTACATCATCACACTGTGACTTAGTGACAACATCAGCTGCATCATCACACTGTGACTTAGTGACATCAGCTGCATCATCACACTGTGACTTAGTGACGACAACAGCTGCATCATCACACTGTGACTTAGTGACGACAACAGCTGCATCATCACACTGTGACTTAGTGACAACATCAGCTGCATCATCACACTGTGACTTAGTGACGACATCAGCTGCATCATCACACTGTGACTTAGTGACGACAACAGCTGCATCATCACACTGTGACTTAGTGATAACACCAGCTACATCATCACACTGTGACTTAGTGACAACAGCTGCATCATCACACTATGACTTAGTGACAACAGCTGCATCATCACACTGTGACTTAGTGACGACAACAGCTACATCATCACACTGTGACTTGACTTAGTGACGACAACAGCTGCATCATCACACTGTGACTTAGTGACAACATCAGCTGCATCATCACACTGTGACTTAGTGACGACATCAGCTGCATCATTACACTGTGACTTAGTGACAACAGCTGCATCATTACACTGTGACTTAGTGACGACAACAGCTACATCATCACACTGTGATTCAGTGACGACAACAGCTGCATCATCACACTGTGACTTAGTGACGACAACAGCTACATCATCACACTGTGACTTAGTGACAACAGCTACATCATCACACTGTGACTTAGTGACAACAGCTGCATCATTACACTGTGACTTAGTGATAACAGCTACATCATCACACTGTGACTTAGTGACAACAGCTGCATCATCACACTGTGACTTAGTGACGACAACAGCTACATCATCACACTGTGATTCAGTGACGACAACAGCTACATCATCACACTGTGATTCAGTGACGACAACAGCTGCATCATCACACTGACTTAGTGACAACATTGCCAGTCAGCTGCTTCATCAAAGGAACAGCCCCAGGCAGGGTTGGTACAGTGCAGTGCAGTGCATCAGTCAGTCACAGTTGGGATCGATGCCGTGCTGCACAGGCAGCCAGTGGATGATGAAGTGGAGAGGGGCGGAGGAAGGGGGCTGTATCACGCTGTGTCAATAAAGAACAACAAAAACAGACATCGTCTAGGCACAGCAAGCCAGTTGATTTCGACACGCCATTGGAGATGCGTGGAATTGTTCTTACAGTTTGCACGTAATTATGATAGAATGACATGTGTGTTTTATAATGTAACATAATAAATCTGGTCATAGTCGGCTGTCATGTTGTTCTATATAGTTATATCATTATATAAAGATTGACGTCTCCAAAACAAACAGAACTTATTTTCACTGATTGTAATATCAAACAACACTAAAGGTTTTGTATTATACTAAAGAAAAACAAAACAGGCTAATGAAGTAAGAAAGCAGACCGTCGCTTTTTTTTGTTGCAGTTTGGGCAATGGGCTGGACTTTAATCATTTGGAGTTGTCAGTAATCCCCTTATCAGCGTGTTTGTGTAGCTTAAACACATTAAAAAAAATAACACTGGAGAGAAATCGTTCCCTAGTTAGCGATCATCACATTCCAGACAGAATTTCTTATCCTAAAGAGTGTTTAAGAATCTTTCTTTTTGAAATGGCCAGTTGGTGAATCAACGTCCTCAACATTTGAGCCATATAATCTGACAAAAATGTTATGTCCTGAGAAACATTTTTCTTTGTAGAGAAAGACAAGTTAAATGAACAATTGTATTTATCTGAATAAGATAGTGAAGCAGCACTACAAGAAGAAATGTATGGGCACAGCAAGAAGAAAAAAACAAGAGGTTGTGTACAACAGCCCTTGACAAGCATAGGTCGCCATTTCACAACATTCGCCTCAGAAATGAGACTCGGGTCATGGTTCTCTTTTCATAAAAAAAGAAAGAAATATTTTTCAAAATGGAGAGAAAATAGAGGAGGAGTACATGTTATTTCTCAATGCTGAATATTTGTTGTGATCTTTTGGGGTTTTTTTTCATGGGAAGTTTGTTTTCTCCTTTATATATGAATATTTCCTCTGATGTGTTCATTCTTGTTCCAAAGAACATTGTCATTCTGGTTCACTGTTGACTGTTTACTCTCTGATTCTGCCATCCTGGCCTCACTGTTGACTGTTTACTCTCTTATTCTGCCATTCTCACCTCTCTGTTGATCACCTCTCGCTGATTCTGCCATCCTGACCTCACTGTTGACTGTTAACTCTGAATCTGCCACTCTGACCTCACTGTTGACTGTGTACTCTCTGATTTTTGCCACTCTGACCTCACTGTTGACTGTGTACTCTCTGATTCTGCCACTCTGACCTCATTGTTGACTGTACTGTGATTCTGCCATCCTGACCTCACTGTTGACTGTTGACTCTGATTCTGCCATCCTGACCTCACTGTTGACTGTTAACTCTGATTCTGCCATCCTGACCTCACTGTTGACCGTGTACTCTCTGATTCTGCCATCCTGACCTCACTGTTGACTGTTTACACTGATTCTGCCATTCTGACCTCACTGTTGACTGTGTACTCTCTGAATCTGCCATCCTGACCTCACTGTTGACTGTGTACTCTCTGATTCTGCCATCCTGACCTCACTGTTGACTGTTAACTCTGAATCTGCCACTCTGACCTCATTGTTGACTGTACTGTGATTCTGCCATCCTGACCTCACTGTTGACTGTGTACTCTCTGTGATTCTGCCATTCTGACCTCACTGTTGACTGTTAACTCTGATTCTGCCATCCTGACCTCACTGTTGACTGTTAACTCTGAATCTGCCATCCTGACCTCATTGTTGACTGTACTGTGATTCTGCCATCCTGACCTCATTGTTGACCGTGTACTCTCTAATTCTGCCATTCTGACCTCACTGTTGACTGTTGACTCTGATTCTGTCATTTTGACCTTACTGTTGACCGTGTACTCTCTCTCTCTCTCTCTCTCTCTCTCTCTCTCTCTCTCTCTCTCTCTCTCCTCTCTCTCCTCTCTCTCTCTCTCTGAATCCGCCATCCTGACTTCAAAGGGCAGCTGTCAGTCTGGTTCGTTGTCGGCTGTTTACTTTACATTTCCCCTCCTGGCTTCCCATACCAGGGTGAGAGCTGGCCTCAGGCGGTGGCCGTGTGCATGCACTGCTGCTTTCCCTGTGTGTGATGTCGCTAATGAAGGGCCTCAGCCCCCAGGCAGACAGCAACAAAGGCTAACCCCTAGACTCCTGCACAGAAAAGGAAATAGTGCGTTTGGGGGAAGAGAGCGTTCATCTGAGATGGTAATGGGAATGGAAGACGAAAGGAGAAAAAGGGAAAACAATGATTCATATGAGATGGTAATGGGAAAGGAAGACGAAAGGAGGAAAAGAAAAAAGAAAACAATGATTCATATGAGATGGTAATGGAAAAGGAAGACGAAAGGAGAAAAAGGGAAAACAATGATTCGTATGAGATGGTAATGGAAAGGAAAGACGACAGGAGCAAACGAAAAAAAGAAACAATGATAAAGATGAAACTGCCATGAATATAGATTGCTGGCATTTTTGGTCCATTTCTTGCAATAAATACCAACATCAATACTTTATTATCTCAATAATGAGAGATCCATGGAGGTTACAAACCGTGTAATAAGAACAATAACAGAGAGAGAAAAAAATTATCACAGAGAGAAATAACATTCAATATTTTCCCCTTTGTCTTGAAAAGAACCTTTATTTATTCTTTTGTTTTTAGGATATTGGAATAAGCACTAGTGTGCTTTTTTAAATCTAGTCCCCGTGTGCATGCAGTTTTGTAAATTTTGGCATCGGTTCCCACCGGCACACCATGGCTTACTCTTCCGAAAAGTCGTCATTTGATGTAACGTGTGGATTAAACATGATGAACTCAGAAATATTTTTTTTATTAAAAATCAAAACGAAAGACAAAGAACGCAAAAACTGTGTACATAAATTAAGTAACATAATCACAGTTGATATATATCAAGCAGATATCATCAGACATGTGTATGAGTGTTTTGAAAAAGAGAAAAAAGAGAAGTAGAATGAAACATGGTGGGGTTTTTTTAGTGTACATCACTTTTAGCCAAAATAGATAATAATTATAATTGATGTTTTTGTTGTGTCAAATAAGTCTACATGACTTAAATGGCAATAAAATATTCTGAATCTGAATCTGAATCACACACACACACACACACACACACACACACACACACACACACACACACACACACACACACACACACTACATATAGCATTTTCATGTAACATAAATGCTGACACTCAAAGTTGAAGAACACCTTTGTAGGGGTTTTATCACTCTTCAGGGTAAAATTGATGTACACTAGCTTTAAAACCAAGTTTGTTGTGGTTTTGATTATTGTCTTTGTTATCTCACATGGTACAGCTCTGTAGCATCTTGTTCTAATAACAACGGTGAAAATACAAGTGTTTGTTGTTGTTTTAGTTGTTTACTGTTGTTTTCTTATTGTTGTTGAACAAAAACACAACATTGTGGATGATAACGACAAGAATAACACATTCTTTTGATCCGACATAGTTCCAGATGATACGACTGTCAGCAAATGATTTCTGCCATGAAAAATCTATTTTTAAAAAATATATACGACCCCATTGACCAAGGACGTTCTACACATCATGTTGTGACGTCACTCATTTCTGAGTTGTCTGGGGGGGGGGGGGGTTAAATGTCGGTTTGCAGTGATGGCAACATAGAGTAATATCCTGCTCTTGACACTCTTTGGGGGTGAGAGAGACAGAGAGAGAGAGAGAGAGAGAGAGAGAGAGAGAGAGAGAGAGGGGGGGGGGGGGGCGTCATCAGCCACACTGTGATCCACAGGGTAAATGTTGCCAGTGGCAGACAGGGAAAATGTGTTTTCCTGAATCTCATGGTGTCACGTCATACGCTGACTGTGTACACGCCTCAGACATGATTTGCCTGGGAAACGAGGGCTCATTGATCTGTGCCTAGACTGCTTTGATTCCACCGCCATGGTTGCTTTTTTCACAGCTCTCTTAAGCTGAAACTGGCTTCTGGATATTCGGAATGAGATGGAGACACTCAACCAAATTCATTCCTGATTGCAGCTCCTATCATGCTCTGGTGAAGCAGCCCGCGGCAACAAGAGAGATGTCTGTTGAAAATGTCTGCAGCTAAAAAGAAAAGTGTTCACCCTTATTTTGAAAAAATATAACACCCCCCCCCCCACCCCCCAAAAAGACAACAACAACAACACACAAACAGAAAAATACAGACTGAGGAAAATTCACAATACGGGGTACTGTTAAAAAAACCCACATGATGATAATAATGAATATAGAAACTACTACTACTACTTCTTCTTCTTCTACTACTACTACTACTACTACTACTGCTGCTGCTGCTGCTGCTGTGCTGCTGCTGCTGCTGCTGCTGCTACTACTACTTCTACTACTTCTACTACTTCTACTACTGCTGCTGCTGCTGCTGCTGCTGCTGCTGCAGCTGCTGCTATTACTACTTCTACTACTGCTACTGCTGCTGCTGCTGCTGCTGCTACTACTACTACTGCTGCTACTACTACTACTTCTATTGCTACTGCTGCTACTGCTGCTGCTGCTGCTCTGCTGCTGCTGCTGCCGCTGCTGCTGCTGTTATTACTACTTCTACTCCTACAACTACTACTAAGGAGAAGAAGAAGACGACTTTGTTTTGTGCTTTTATTAACACTAATAACGCTCAAAGAGCATTACTTGGGTATAATTGCAACAACAACAAAAACCCATCAAAAGTCAAATTTGCAGACATTCTCTCGCAAAAAAAAACCACCACTCTCTCTCTCTCTCCTCTCTCTCTCTCTCCTCTCTCTCCTCTCTCTCTCTCTCTCTCCTCTCTCTCTCTCCTCTCTATCTATCTATCTATCTAATCTATCTATCTCTGTGCCCTTCATGGGATGATTAAGTGTTTTTTGCTCTCTCTCACTTTCTCTCTCCCCCCCCCCCCCCCACCTCGTCTCCTCCCAGGTCCTCTCTCCCTTCTCTCTCTCTCTCTCTCTCTCTCCTCTCTCTCTCTCTCTCCCTCTCTCTCTCTCTCTCTCTCTCCTCCCTCTCTCTCTCCCCTCTCCTCTCCCTCTCTCTCTCTCTCTCTCTCCCGCTCTCTCTCTCCTCTCTCTCCCTCTCTCCCTTTCTCTCTCTCTCTCCCTCTCTCTCTCTCCCTCTCTCTCTCCTCTCTCATCCCTCTCCTCCTCTCTCTCTCTCTCTTCTCTCTCTCCTCCTCTCTCTCTCTCTCTCTCTCCTCTCTCTCTTTCCCCTCACCCTGCTTTCTATCTTGCATCCTTTTCAATAAAAACAAAAAGTCAGAAAAAAAAACCTGTCTGTGGCTTTTCCACTCTGTTGCTGCTGATGCTGCTAATGAAGACCGAAGGATCTGAAGAAGTGCATCATCATCAGAACAAAGAAAGAAAGAAAGGAGGAAGATGAAGGTTTTCATGCCAGACTTAAGAAACGACCTTTACCTGAATGCCTGTGATGACGAGAAATTATATAATCAACTGCCAGACATCTCTGTCTCTGTCTCTGTCTCTCTGTTTCTCTCTGTCTTTGTCTCTCTGTCTCTCTGTTGTGTATGTTTTATGTGTGTGTGTGTGTGTGTGTGTGTGTGTGTGTGTGTGTGTGTGTGTGTGTGTGTGTGTGTGTGTGTGTGTGTGTGTGTGTGTGTGTGTGTGCATGTTATTTATTTTATTTTATTCTTTTATTTGAGGATTATGGAATAAGCACTCATGTGTGTGTGAGTTTGTATGTGTGTGCGTGAGTTGTGGTGTGCGATGTGTGTGTGTTATTTGAAAAAAACATATGAAAGGTGAAATATATGGGTTTGCTGTCATTTTCTTTCTCCAGTTTGATGAATAATGAATAATGAATGTGATGATAATGATAATGTATGTGATGATATGGAGGATTTATATAGCGCTGATCTTACAAGGAAATTCCAGAATCTGAGGATCGTGACGGTTGACGGAATCTTGCAAAGCAAACAAATCGAAGCGCTAGCATTCAAATCATTACACACATACAACCTTCCACACAATATTTGAATTTATATATACACCATACAAACATATTCCTAAATATATATAAAATAATATCATAGTAATATATATATAATATATAATATATAAATATATATATATATAATAAAATTTAGCTCATACACACGCAATGCACATACTCCGCAAAAACATGCACCGCGCGGCGGAGCAGCACCGAACACGACACACACACCACTGACTACACATGGACAAAACAACATAATTTTAGTTAAAACTGGTGACTGCATTACACTTCTCTCAGTTACACATGATATATCTGATTTGGTGATATTAAATTTTTTTATTTTGTTGCTATCTTGGCTAAGCACTTGCATCCAATTTCCCCAATGAGATTTTGCGCATAGTGAACGTTTACCCACCATTAAAGG
>CM054142.1:17394513-17427013 GCA_028751875.1 Rapana venosa | reverse complement strand
AAGGCAAGATTTTTTTGTGAATGCAACAGTTTGCCTACCATTAAGGTAGCTGTTTTCCTCATTCTAGCATGTATGTATGTGGGGGGTTTCCCCTAATTTTGTCATCTGTTCTTATTAGGGCGCAATAACCTACCTTCCAAAAAGGCGAAACAGTTTCTTCATGTGCACCTAAGATGTTGTGCGTGCGTTCATAATTATATACTGGACTTTCGGATATTAATCTCATCCGAAGGACTTTTGGGGGGGAGTGGTGGAGTCAGTCAGTACTGATGTTAACTCCAGAGGGGGGAAAAATCCGCTGGAGGTGGTGGCTGGAACCTGCACCGTCAGATCACGAGAGTAATGGTCTAACCACTAGACCCACCCACTCCTCTGGTGCCTGCTGTGATAGAATGTAGGCTACACCGGACACCAGGTATGTTTGTTTTGTCCGTCGTGTCCGACGATGACCTCGAAAACAGCAGAGGAGGCAGCTGCTGTTTTGGAAACTGGGCAGAAATTTGATTATAGTGGAGATGCCTTGCCCACAGTACATCCCCACTCTCTCGGCCAAGTGGGCATAAGGACAGTCAGCGTTGGAGATGTTCTCCAAAGGCCAACCAGCCCCCAGGGCTGCAGCACATAAGGACTGTGCGAGTCAAGCCTCCTAGTCAGAGAGTCATAGTCGATCACTAAAGACTAAGCTGTAAAGTGGAATTCCATGAGTGGGAAAGAAAGCCACTGGTCATACTACGTCCTCTCACTTTGCTGCTGTTGCCCCCAGCGTCAATGGCTTAATCCAGAACTGTGATAAAGCCTAGGCGGACACCAGGGGCTTCACCAGCAACAGCAGTGTCCGCTGACTGAGCTGCCTTCACTGGGGAGGTGGTTGCTTCCCACCACTCTAGCTACAGCAGATGCATTGGTTTTTCCGTCTGTCTTTCTTTGACTCTTTCTTTCTTTTTATTATTTTTTGTTTTGTTCCGTTCTTTCTTTCTTTGCTTCTTTCTTTCTTTCTTTCATTCTTTGCTTCTTTCTTTCATTCTTTGCTTCTTTCTTTCGTTCTTTCTTTCGTTCTTTCTTTCTTTTTTCGTTCGTTCCTTCTTTCTTTCTTTCTTTGCTTCTTTCTTTCTGTCTTTCTTTCCTTCTTTCTTTCCTTCTTTCTTTCTTTCTTTGCTTCTTTCTTTCTGTCTTTCTTTCCTTCTTTCTTTCCTTCTTTCTTTCCTTCTTTCTTTCTTTCTTTCCTTCCCTTTCTTTCTTTCTTTCTTTCTTTCTTTCGTTCTTTCTTTCTTTCGTTCTTTCTTTCGTTTTCTTTCTTTCTGTCTTTTTTTGCTTATTTTTTTCTTTCTTTCTTTCTTTGCTTCTTTCTTTCTTTCTTTTTCTTCTTTCTTTCTTTCTTTTTGCTTCTTTCTTTCTTTCCTTCTTTCTTTCTTTCTTTTTTCCTTTCTTTCCTTCTTTCTTTCTTTCTTTCTTCTTTCTTTCTTTCTTTCCTTCTTTCTTTCTTTCTTTCCTTCTTTCCTTCTTTCCTTCTTTCTTTCTGTCTTTCTTTGCTTACTTCCTTGTTTCAGCTGGTTGATCAGAAGCGAAGGAGTGGTAGAGATGGTGAGGGTGGGGGTAGTGGAGATTAAGGGACGTAATTTATGCTTTTAAAGAGTGGACAACCTACTTCATCCCTGCATGTTGTGAAAGAAAGAAAGAAACGAGAAAGAAAGAAAGACAGACAGACAGACAGAAAGAAAGACAGAAAGACAGAAAGAAAGACAGAAAGAAAGAAAGAGAGAGAGAGAAAGAAAGAAAGAAAGAACAACAACAAAACAAAAACAAAACAAAAAACGGCCTGGCTTCTAAATAAGACTTTACTCTGTGCAACAGATCTGATTCAGTTCTCAGATTACCGCGATATAGAGCCTGTTCTTTTTTCCTGCTTTGTAAACTTTCAATGCACACCCTTGAAAGTGTTTCTTTATCCTAGAAATACATAAACCCGCAGAAATGGATATAGGCCTATATGCACAAAGACACACACATTCATGTATGCCTGCAGGGATAGTGGAGAAAGGAAGAAAGAAAGGCAAGAGAAGAGAAAGGGGATGATGAAAAGAAAAACAGCTAAAAAGGAGAAAAAACAAGTAGCAGACTCCATACAAACAAATTTCTACCTGCTGACCAGCACTGACAAGAATAAAAATGACTATGATTATGACTGCGTCATTTTCAGAAGGCATAACTTTAATTACGTATGCTGCGTGCCGAGAAATATGATGGAACTATTGATGTCAGGCAACACAATACCATCCCATGCAAGTCGATATGAGGAAGTGCAAAATAGTACAATGCTGTGTCATACGTGTGTGTGTGTGTGTGTGTGTGTGTGTGTGTGTGTGTGTGTGTGTGTGTGTGTGTGTGTGTGTACGCTCGCTCAAATTCGCATGCATTCAGACTTTCTTTTATGAACAAATGCATTCATGTATGCTGGCATAAGCGTAATGTACGTACAGGAATATCTATGTGCCAGTGTGCCCACTTTCCTGTGTGTCTAGGTGAATTTGTGTGTGTGTGTGGGGGGGGGGGGTATATATTTTTATACCACTTTTAAGTCCCACCAGATTTCTATGCGTGAAATTCGGACTGTTCTCCCCAGGGAGAGCGCGTCGCCACAAGAGCAGCGCCACCCATTTTTCTTTCTTTTCCTGTCTGCAGCTGTATTTGTTTCCCTAACAGAGGGGCTTTTTTCTACAGAATTTTGCAAGGGACTGGGATTACACTATTCCCTTGGCCAGTAAGGTGCTCAGCAAGATCCTCATCAACAAAATACAAGTGGGAGTAGACGCATCTCTCAGAAAGGAAAAAGCTGGATTTCGAAAGGGGAGGGGAACTGTCGGCCAGATATTTATACTCAGGAACATCTTGGAACAAGTCAACGAATGGAACACGACACTGTGCATACACTTCATTGACTTTGAAAAGGCCTTTGACTCCATACACCGAGACAGTCTCTGGATCATCATGCGTTAGTATGGAATCCCACAGAAACTCATCCAGATGGTCAAGACAATGTACGAGGACTTTCAGTGCTCCGTCATTGTTGACGCCGAAACAACAGACTGGTTCCCAGTGATTACCGGGGTGAAACAGGGATGCTGCATGTCAGGATTCCTCTTCCTTCTCGTGATAGACTGGGTGATGAGAAAAACAGTGGAAGGCGAGAGAACTGGGATAAGATGGGACTTCATGAACATGTTAGAAGACCTTGACTTTGCAGACGACATCGCCCTCCTTTCATCAACCATGAACCATCTACAACACAAAACTACAAGACTGGAAGACAACGCAGCAAAGGTTGGACTCAAGCTGAATGGACCGAAGTGCAAAGCCATGAAAGTAAACAGCAGGAACATCGAGGGTCTGAGGGTTGGAGATCAGGAAGCTGAAGAGGTGGAGAACTTCACCTATCTCGGAGCAAACGTCACCAAAGACGGAGGAGGAACAGCAGACGTCAAGAAGAGAGTAGCACTGGCCAGTGCGCAGATGAAACGATTATCCAACATCTGGCAAATGGGAGACATCAGCAGAAAAACCAAAGCATCCCTTTTCAAGAGCCTTGTTTTGTCAGTTCTTCTCTACGGATGTGAGACCTGGAAATTAACGAAAGGAGAAGAGAAACTAGACATTTTCCAAACCAAATATCTGAGGAGGATCTTGAAGATCCGATGGCAAGAACACATTTCCAACAAGACAGTCTTGGAAATAGCAGGAGCAGAAAAAATCAGCCAGGAGATTAGAAGACGGAGATGGAACTGGATCGGACATGTCCTAAGAAAGGACAGGAGTGACGACTGTGCTGTTGCCCTCGGATGGACACCTGAAGGGAGAAGGAAAAGGGGACGCCAAAAAAACAACATGGCGACGAATGGTAGAAGTAGAGCGGAACGGCGCAGGCTGGAGCACGTGGAACGCCGCACGACGCACAGCTGCAGACCGGAACCAGTGGAGGAATGATGTTCAAGCCTTGTGTGCCTCCTGGCACAGAGAGAATTAAGGTTAAGGTAAGGTTTGCCAGGGACAACTCTCTCTCTGCCCTGGGGGTTTTTTACGTGCCCTAAGCAATTATATGCAACCTACGGGACTTCTGTTTATCGTCTCACCCGAAAGACTAGCACCCAGACTACCACTCATGTTCTAACGGATGGGGATGGGGGGGGGGGGGTTAAATTTCGGGTCCAAACGAGATTCGAACCACCGCACACTTCCGACCCGGACTTTTCGCTTTTCTAGGCAGGCGCGTTACCTCTAGACCACCGATCCAGTGTGTGAGTGTGTGTGTGTGTGTGTGTGTGTGTGTGTGTGTGTGTGTGTGTGTGTGTGTGTGTGTGTGTGTGTGTGTGTGTGTGTGTGTCTACATGCTTCCAGTGAAAATCCTTGAGATAGGATCACTCCCCAAATAGTCTGGAAGCAGAACAGAGGCCGCTCTGTGTTTTCCTAATCCCGGCGCTGAATGAGATGGATGGCAGAGGAAACACTGGATTACTAGCTTGTGTGTGCGTGCGTGCGTGCGTGCGTGCGTGTGTGTGTGTGTGTGTGTGTGTGTGTGTGTGTGCGTGTGTGTGTGTGTGTGTGTGTGTGTGTGTGTGTATGTGTGTGTGTGTCTTTGGCCATGTTTGGGGAAGGGTGGGATGTTCTCCCTTTGTGACAGACTAATCTCCCCGGCCTGTAAGGATTACTAGTTCTGCTACTGCTGCTGCTGCTGTGTATACCATCTCATTCAGTGTGTGTGTGTGTGTGTGTGTGTATGTGTGTGTGTGTGTGTGTGTGTGTGTGTGTTTGTGTGGGTGTGTGAAAGTGCGTGTGTGTGTGTGTGTGTGTGTGTTGTGTGTGTGTGTGAAAGTGCGTGTGCGTGTGTGTGCACGTGTGCGTGCGTGCGTGCATGTGTGTGTGTTACCAAAAATATCTACAAGTAAGATCTGCTGATCTGACAAAGGAGCTGAGTTTCTCTCCATCCCTAACCAGAAAATGAACGTTACCTAACTCCTCCTGATTCTCCATCTTTCCATCTGACCCTAGTTCGTTCGCCAATCCGCAGCCCCCCCCCCCCCCCTACACCCCCCCCCCCCCCCCCATCCCACCACCACCACCATTACCCTCCTCCTGCACTTACCTTCCCTATTTCCCAGCTTCTCTTCCCCTCCCCTCTCCTCTCCCATTCCCTGTCTCTCTTTCTTCCCTGCCACGCCTTTGTACCACCACCACCACCACCCATCCCCCATCCCCCCCCCCCCCCACACACACACACACACACATCCCACCCCCTTTTCTGGTGTTTTTTTCTTTTTGTTTTGGCTTTGACACCCGCATACCCCCGTGTGTTGTCCCTCAGCTTAGTGGGTCAGCCCTACTGTGTGTGCTCTCATTCCATCCGCTGTGTAGAATTAGTGCGTTCTCTAGATATGCTAAGCGATTCGATTCGATTTTACGTCTGTTCACTCTCAGTGATATTAGAGATATGCTAAGCGTATGTCAATCTATTACGCCACAAGAAAACAATACTATGAGGTCACTTCCCCTCCTCGCCACTGGTCATATGACGCTGCCAAATGAAACTAGGCCCCTTCATGTTCGTTCTAACGCCTCGGACTTTTCATCTTGAGTGGATGCACGTTCTACTACGTGGTGTCAGAAGCGGGATACGAACCCACGCCCACACACTCTCTCGCCTGACTCTCTGACAGATTAGGAACTAGGAATCCTGGCGTTGAAAATGCAGTGAGGAGCAAGATGGATGAGAGGGGGGAGGGCTGAGGGGATGGGGTCAGGGACAGGGAGGGGGGATTCTTGCTTGTATCATCTTTTCCTTCGCCCAGCCAACGAGATAGTTTCCTGTCCTTTTTTTTTTTTTTTGGTCTTGATGTATTTTCTTGCACGTGTGACTGGCTCCCCCCCCCCCCCTCCCCACTTTCTCTTTTCTTTCTAAGACTTTCTCCCGGAGTCTTTTCTTTATACTTTTTTTTCTTTCTACTATCTTCTTTTTGAAGCTTGTACGCTTTGTGTGTGTGTATGTGGTGTGTGTGTGTGTGTGTGTGGTGTGTGTGTGTGTGTGTGTGTAGTGTGTGTTGCGTGTGTGTTGTGTGTGTGAATCTATCATATGCACAAATACATCCATATGACATCCATCCTGTTAAATCTACTATATGTAAGGAATGATTTATACAAACACTTCGTAATCATAATCACACACACATTGTTTCGAAGTGTCTATACGTGCTTTTGATGAAGAGTCATCAAAACTGATACTACCAGACTAAAAAAAAAACCACAACAACAACAGAAAAACAAAACAAAACAACAACAACAACAAGAATAGCAGCAGCAGCAACAACATCAACAATAATAGCAACAATAACAATAACTACGCAGCAGTGCTTGCACAGAAGAGGATGTTTTTGTTTTCCCTACCAGACTATGACTGAACGCTATTGATCCGCGCAGTCATCGAGCACTGCCGACCTGCTTCGCTTTTTGCCATGTCCCGAAGAAAGATGGGAGGGAGGGAGGGAGGGAGGCTTTGAGACAGACTGAACTCCCTCCCGCCCTCCCCTCCTGAACAACCACCCCCCTCTCCTCCTCCACCGCCCCCCCCCCCCCCTCCCAACTCTCCGTGCCAGCCACTGTCGCCAGAATCCATGTCTGCATGTGGTTGTCCTCATTAAAATAAATACCAAACACAGACAGCTATACAGACGAGAGGTGTCGACTTACTAATGAAGTCTTCCTTCTCCTTATTGTTTAGCACAGGGGGAAAAAACGGTTCCTGACCTTATTCTGTTTTTTGCCATCTCTCCACACCCGTTCTTATCCTCCCTCATCCCCCTCTCTTCCTGCCGAAACTCTCTCTCTCTCTCTCTCTCTCTCTCTCTCTCTCTCTCTCTCTCTCTCTCTCTCTCTCTCTCTCTCTCTCTTCTGTATGTCAATACTTATGTGTAACCCTGGGGAATAAAGATTATCAATCAATCAGTCTCTCCCTCTCCCTCTCTCTCTCTCTCTCTCTCTCTCTCTCTCTCTCTCTCTCTCTCTCTCTCTCTCTCTCTGTATGTCAATACTTATCTTTAACCCTGGGGAATAAAGATTATCAATCAATCAATCAATCAATCAATCAATCTCCCTCTCTCTCTCTCTCTGTCTCTCTCTGTATGTCAATACTTATTTGTAACCCTGGGGAATAAAGAATATCAATCAATCAATCAATCAATCTCCCCCTCTCTCTCTCTCTCTCTCTCTCTCTCTCTCTCTCTCTCTCTCTCTCTCTCTCTCTCTCTCTGTATGTCAATACTTATGTGTAACCCTGGGGAATAAAGATTATCAATCAATCAATCAATCTTCTCTCTCTCTCTCTCTATCTCTCTCTCTCTCTCTCTCTCTCTCTCTCTCTCTCTCTCTCTCTCTCTCTCTCTTCTCTCCCTCTCTCTGTATGTCAATACTTATGTGTAACCCTGGGGAATAAAGATTATCAATCAATCAATCAATCTCTCACTCTCTCTCTCTCTCTATCTCTCTCTCTCTCTCTTTCACTGTATGTCAATACTTATCTGTAACCCTGGGGAATAAAGATTATCAATCAATCAATCAATCAATCTCTCTCTCTCTCTGTGTCTCTGTATGTCAATACTTATCTGTAACCCTGGGAAATAAAGATTATCAATCAATCAATCAATCAATCTCTCTCTCTCTCTCGCTCGCTCTCTCTCTCTCTCTCTCTCTCTCTCTCTCTCTCTCTCTCTCTCTCTCTCTCCCCTCTCTCTTCTCTCTCTCTCTCTCTCTCTCTCTCTCTCTCTATCTCTGTGTATGTATGTCAATACTTATCTGTAACCCCGGGGAATAAATATTATCAATCAATCTCTCTCTCTCTCTCTCTCTCTCTCTCTCTCCTCTCTCTCTCTCTCTCTTTATTTTATTTTATTTTATTTTATTTTATTATCATATATATCCCTTAGGGCGGGGACTGGATGTAAAAAAGCACATGGGTGCTTATTCATTATCCTCGAAATAAAAGACTTTGTCATTATCATTGTGATTGTCTCTCTCTCCCGTGACTGCTATCTCCTCTCCTCCTCTCAGACAACCCAACCCCCCCCCCCCTTCCTTCCCATGGCATGTACCCTGCTCTTGGGTGAAATCAGTCCCCCTATTAGTGACAGGGGGGGGGGGGGGAAGGGTGTGTCGCTAATGATGAAGTGAGGAGGGTGTAGGCCTCTCTACTGTCCACAGCAAACCCCGTCAGTGCCTGTCGCCATGTCTTGATTTAGGTTCCATTTCCAATACTGTGCTATGACTCACAAAAAGTATGTAAAAATGTTCATTTGTAGCCCTTGAAAAAAATTAAGATCTCTCTCTCTCTCTCTCTCTCTCTCTCTCTCTCTCTCTCTCTCCTCTCTCTCTCTCTCTCTCTTTCTGTATATATATATGCATTCGTTTAGTTTACTTTCCCTGCACGTGTGCATGCACGTACACATCCACGCATGCATGCACAGCAGATGTACAGGAATGCGTATATTATTATGTGAGAATGAATGTACACGCATACAGACATAAGCGCCAGTCTTCGCTCTGTTCTTACCCAGGCCTTCCACATCTAGTGAGGAGAGTGTTAAGGACGCAGCATCAGACAGTTAGTGCAGAGAGGGAGCAGAGGAGGGCTGTACCAGCAGCAGCCTGTGTGAGGGGATTGCCCTGATATGACCAGGAGAGACACTGAGTGGGATCAGCCCTCATCAGCCGTCACTGGAGGACTGACTGGCCTAGTAGTAGTAGTAGTAGTTAGTAGTAGTCTCTCCTCACTTTCAGCTGAAGGAGAATCGACTGTCCTTCCCCTTCAGGAGAGTGTTCTCCTACTTCACACAGTATGTACTGCTCTACTTCACACAGTCTTACCCTACTTCACCCAGCTCATACTACTCTACTTCACACAGTTCATACTACTCTACTTCGCACAGTCCTTACTACTCTACTACTCTACTTCACACAGTTCATACTACTCTCCTTCACACAGTCCGTACTACTCTCCTTCACACAGTCCGTACTACTCTCCTTCACACAGTTCATACTACCTTATTTCACACAGTCCATACTACTCTACACAGCTCATACTACTCTACTTTACACAGTTCATACTACTCTACACAGCTCATACTACTCTACTTCACACAGTTCATACTACTCTACACAGCTCATACTACACTACTTCACACAGTTCATACCACTCTACTTCAAACAGTCCCTACCACTCTACTTCACACAGTCCCTACCACTCTACTTCACACAGTCCCTACTACTTCACACAGTCCCTACTACTCTACTTCACACAGTCCCTACTACTCTACTTCACACAGTCCGTACTACTCTACTTCACACAGTCCCTACTACCCTACTTCACACAGTCCCTACTACTCTACTTCACACAGTCCATACTACCCTACTTCACACAGTCCCTACTACTCTACTTCACACAGTCCCTACTACTCTACTTCACACAGTCCGTACTACTCTACTTCACACAGTCCCTACTACTCTACTTCACACAGTTCATACTACCCTACTTCACACAGTTCATGCTACACTACTTCCCACAGTTCATACTACTCTACTTCACACAGTCCATACTACTCTACACAGCTCATACTACTCTACTTCACACAGTTCATACTACTCTACTTCACACAGTCCATACTACTCTACACAGCTCATACTACTCTACTTCACACAGTTCATACTACTTCACACAGTCCATACTACTCTACTTCACACAGTCCATACTACTTCACACAGTCCGTACTACTCTACTTCACACAGTCCATACTACTCTACTTTACACAGTCCCTACTACTCTACTTCACACAGTCCATACTACTCTACACAGCTCATACTACTCTACTTTACACAGTTCATACTACTTTACTTCACACAGTTCATACTACTCTACACAGCTCATACTACTCTACTTTACACAGTTCATACTACTCTACACATCTCATACTACTCTACTTCACACAGTTCATACTACTCTACACAGCTCATACTACTCTACTTCACACAGTTCATACTACTCTACACAGCTCATACTAATCTACTTTACACAGTTCATACTACTCTACACAGCTCATACTACTCTACTTCACACAGTTCATACTACTCTACACAGCTCATACTACTCTACTTAACACAGTTCATACTACTCTACACAGCTCATGCTACTCTACTTCACACAGTTCATACTACTCTACACAGTTCATGCTACTCTACTTCACACAGTTCATACTATTCTACTTCACACAGTTCATACTACTCTACTTCACACAGTTAGGGGGACGGGATAGCCTAGTGGATAGAACATTGCGCTCGCAATCTGACGACCCGGGTTCGATTCCCGTTCAAGGGGGATATTTTCCCCTGGAGTTCACATCAGTGCAGACTCCACTCTCCCCAAAAGTCCTTCGGATGAGACTATAAACCGAGCTCCCGTGTGCGAACGCACGCAGAACATCTTGCGCACACGTTAAATCCTGTTCCGCTGTTCGTAAGAGTAGGCCATTGTGTGCCGGTGGGAACAGATGACAAATTTACAAAACCGCATACAGACGGGGACTGGATGTAAAAAAAAAAGCACATAAGTGCTTATTCCATTATCCTCAATATAAAAGAATTTTTAAAAAACAGTCCATACTACTGTACTTCACACAGCTCATACTACTCTACTTCACACAGCCCGTACTGCTCTACTTCACACAGTTCATACTATTCTACTTCACACATCCCGTACTGCTCTACTTCACACAGTTCATACTACTCTACTTCACACAGTTCATACTACTCTACTTCACACAGTCCCTACTACTCTACTTCACACAGTTAGGGGGACGGGATAGCCTAGTGGTTAGAACATTGTGCTCGCAATCTGACGACCCGGGTTCGATTCCCGTTCAAGGGGGATATTTTCCCCTGGAGTTAACATCAGCGCAGACTCCACTCTCCCCAAAAGTCCTTCGGATGAGACTATAAACCGAGCTCCCGTGTGCGAACGCACGCAGAACATCTTACGCACACGTTAAATCCTGTTCCGCTGTTCGTAAGAGTAGGCCACTGTGTGCCGGTGGGAACAGTTGACAAATTTACAAAACTGCATACAGACGGGGATTGGATGTAAAAAAAAAAAAAGCATATAAGTGCTTATTCCATTATCCTCGATATAAAAGTGATGTTTTTTTAAAACAGTCCCTACTACTCTACTTCACACAGTTCATACTATTCTACTTCCCACAGCCCGTACTGCTCTACTTCACACAGTTCATACTACTCTACTTCACACAGTTCATACTATTCTACTTCCCACAGCCCGTACTGCTCTACTTCACACAGTTCATACTACTCTTACTTCACACAGTTTCTTTACTATTCTACTTCCCCACAGCCCGTACTGCTCTACTTCACCACAGCCCCTACTACTCAAACTTCACACAGTCCCTACTACTCTACTTCACATAGTCCCTACTCCCTACTTCCACAGTCCCCCTACTCCTCTACTTCACACAGTTCAACTACCTACTTCACACAGTTCGTACTACTCTACTTCACACAGCTCATACTACTCTACTTCACACAGTCCTTACTACTTCACACAGTCCTTACTACTCTACTTCACACAGTCCATACTACTTCACACAGTCCTTACTACTCTACTTCACACAGTTCATACTACTCTACTTCACACAGTCCATACTACTCTACTTCACACAGTCCATACTACTTCACACAGTCCTTACTACTCTACTTCACACAGTTCATATACTAATTTCACACAGCTCCTTTATTTCCCCAACCCTACTTTCACACAGTCCTTACTACTCTACTTCACACAGTCCATACTACTTCACACAGTCCTTACTACTCTACTTCACACAGTCCATACTACTCTACTTCACACAGTCCATACTACTTCACACAGTCCTTACTACTCTACTTCACACAGTCCTTACTACTCTACTTCACACAGTTCATTACACACCTCACTTCACACAGTCATATACTCTACTTCACACAGTCCATACTCCCTTCTTCACACAGCCTTACTACTCTACTTTCACACAGTCCATACTACTTCACACAGTCCTTACTACTCTACTTCACACATTTCCCATTACTACTCTTACTTCACACATTTCCATACTACTCTACTTCACACAAGTTCCTTTATTTACTCTACTTCACACAGTCCTTACTACTCTACTTCACACAGTTAAATACTACTCTACTTCACACAGTCCTACTACTCTATTCACACAGTTCATACTACTCTACTTCACACAGTCCCTACTACTCTACTTCACACAGTCCCTACTACTCTACTTCACACAGTCCCTACTACTCTACTTCACACAGTCCATACTACTCTACTTCACACAGTTCATACTACTCTACTTCACACAGTTCATACTACTTTACTTCACACAGTTCATACTACCCTACTTCACACAGTTCATACTACACTACTTCACACAGTCCGTACTACTCTACTTCACACAGTTCATACTACTCTACTTCACACAGTTCGTACTACTCTACTTCACACAGCTCATACTACTCTACTTCACACAGTCCTTACCCCTCTACTTCACACAGTTCATACTACTCTACTTCACACAGTCCATACTACTCTACTTCACACAGTTCATACTACTCTACTTCACACAGTCCTTACTACTCTACTTCACACAGTCCCTACTACTCTACTTCACACAGTCCATACTACTCTACTTCACACAGTTCATACTATTCTACTTCACACAGCCCGTACTACTCTACTTCACACAGTTCATACTACTCTACTTCACACAGTCCATACTACTCTACTTTACACAGTTCATATACTCTACTTCACACAGTTCATACTACTCTACTTCACACAGTCCGTACTACTCTCCTTTAAGCAGTGCTTCTACTCTTTATCCTCGATACGAACTGTTGATTCCATTCTCTCCCACTCCTGTCTCCCTAGTGCTGACTTGATGATTTTTTTTTTAATTCCTCGGCTAGAGCTCCGAGATTCACTATCGATAAGATTTTTTTTTTTATTCTTATATATCGAGGATAATGGAATAAGCACTTATATGCTTTTTCACATCTAGTCCCCGTGTATATGCGGTTTTGTAAATTCTGTCATCTGTTCCCACCGGCACAATTTACATGAGTATAGAAATGTTGTATCTATTATCTACAGGTTTAAGCTCAATGCTTTTAAAACTAAATTTTCAAAAAAAGCAACATGTATCTGTGGCGAAAATCTTACCAATGACCATATTCTTTTACGATGCAGAGATCTGAAAAACGTTTTACCTGCCTTCCCAGTCCGTAGCTTACAGCAAATTCTACAAGACATTCCATTAATGAAACAAATTGTTTTGTCATTAAATCATACTCCTATTTTTAGACTCCTTTAATATGAGGATTGCTTCTAGTTATATGAATTGCAACGTTAATATTTTAACTGTTCATTTTTTTCTGTTCAGAATTCTTGTTTATGCTTTTTTTTCATAATATTTGTTTATTGCGATTGATTATTTATGTGCATACCCCTCTCCCTACACACACACACACACACACACACACACACAACACACACACACCACACACACACACACACACACACACACACACACACACAGAGTCTGATATCACTATTTAGTGGAAGGACGTTAAACTGAAGAACTACTACTACACGGGGCCTCTGTTTATAGTCTCATCCGAAGGACTTTTGGGGAGAGTGGAGTCTGCACTGATGTTAACTCCAGGGGAAAATATCCCCTTCAACGGGAATAGAACCCGGGTTGTCAGATTGCGAGCGCAATGTTCTAACCACTAGGCTATCCCGTTGCGTGTGCGACCGTTTGTTTGGGCAATTTGTTGCCAGCCTTAATGGTAGCTGAATTACGACTTTGAGGATGATGTCTAAACACCACAGAAGTGCATGCGGCTTTATAAAAAATATTTGTATCATCCCTTCTTACCGGCACACAATGGCTAACTCTTCCTAAAGGCAGAACGGGTTTCAACATGTGCATACAATATTCTGCGTGCCTTCCTGCTCGGAGCTTTGGTTTATAGTTTCATCCGCCATACACTGTATCACCTAAAAAACAGTATCACTGAACACGGCCCATAATGATCCAGCAGCAATGCAGGGCCTCGTTTGGTCAGTATCTTCATGGCGCCTACACATCGGTGTCTGTATGTGGACTGCTGGCTCTCAGGGTGTTCTAGGACCAATGCTACGGAGCCAGAGCTATATGAACAGCTCTGACTGTAGTGGATGTAGTGTGTGATAGCAGATGGGTGAGCGGCATGTGAAGAGCAACGTTGACATACTTCTCTGGCTGACTCTTAGTATACTCTTAGTATGTCTTAGTATAATCATTACGAAATTTGTTCTTAGATAGATGGCTTGATGAAAAAAAGCAAATGCATTGCTTATTCAATGTACCATCTGAAAATAAAATTTTGACTTGACTTGACTTGACTCTCCTGTTGTGGAGAGGAGGGCTGTAGAAGTCCTGGAACTCAGGAGTTGTTGGACTGTTCAGCAAACGTATTTTTCTTCCTGCTGTTTCAGCCAGGAAATAAAGAACCCAGTATAGGAGTGTCCTGTGACTGCCCCCCACCCCCTTCTTTTCCCTACCCTTCCCCCGCCCACCTCCTCCTGTTTTTCTGCCTTCCTCCCCTTGTCTCATTTCCTTGCTTCTCTCTCTCTCACTCTCTTTCAAACACACACACACACACACACAACACATACATACAACGCACGCACACCACACACACACACACACAACACACCACAACACAACAACACCACCAACACACAACACACACAACACACACACAACACACAAAACACACACACGCACGCACGCAAACACACACACACACCACAACACAACACAACACATACCACAACACAACACAACACACACACACACAACAACACAACACACACACGTCTAATATCACTTAAAGTGGGGGGAAAAAACTTTAAATTAAAGAACGAACGAACACACACCACACACACACACACACACACACACACACACACACACACAACACACACACACACACAACACAACACACACAAAACACACACACACTCACACACAAGTCTAATATCATTTAAAGTGGGGGAAAACTTTAAATAAAAACGACAAACACACAACGAACAACACACACACATACACACACAACACACACAACACACACTACAACAACACCACACACACACACACACACACACACCACACCACACACACACACACACATACACATACACCACACAAACAAACACACACATCACACACATACACAAAACACACACTGGTACACGTCCCACCAATCTCCCCGTCACCTCTGCCCTGTTGCAGGATTCAATCTGCCTGTCTCTTTATTTTGCCCTGGGGGGCAGATTAGGCCGCTGTCGCTATAAAAATGCATCCCTGGGGTGGTCTGATTTCTCCCTAGCCCCTGTCCAAACATTCACACAAACTCATGCATTTATGCATGCGCAGGCTCATACACACACACATACATGCACGCGCACACACACACACACCACACGCATACGCACACACAATTTCACGCAACCACAAACACACACACATGCATACACACATTACATGCACACGCGCACGCTTGCACACTTGCACCACATCACATGTGCCTTTTTGGTCCTTGCCTCTTTCCAATGATGTAGTTTTCCTACTCTTTATCTCCTCCTCTTCTTCTTCCTCCGCCTCTAAGTCTTTTTCTTGTTCTCTTAAACCAGTCATCTTAGTCTTCTGTTTGTTTCTTTCCTCCTTTAAGTCTCTCTTTGGTTCTTCTCCTATTCTGTATTTTTCTGGTTTTCCTTCTCTAAGTCTTCTTCTTGTTCTCCTTCTCCTTGTTCTTTAAGTCTTCTTCTGGTTCTCCTCCTCTCTGTATTTTCTGCTTTCCTTCCCTAGTCTTCTTCTTGTTCCCCCTTCTCCCTATTCTTTAAGTCTTCCTCTTGTTCTCCTCCCTTCTGCATTTTTCGGCTTCTCCTTCTCTAAGTCTTCTTTTCTGGTTCTCCTTCTCCTTTAAATCTTCTTCTGGTTCTTGTTCTTCTCCTTATTTAAGTCTCTGTTCTCTCGTTCCTCTCAGTGAGTTTATTCTTCCTCCTCTAAGTCATCTCCTTGCTTTCCTCTTCCTCCTTCTTCTTTATATTCCTTTCGTTCTCAACAGAGTGGTGGTGTAGAAACGTCCTCCACACTTGTAAACCAGTGGAAACCATGTGCTAGAATATTCATCTTTTTCTATCACTCTCTTTGTTTCTGCCTTGCTCGTTTTCTTCCCGTCACCTCTTTCTTGTCTATTTTCCGCCTTCTTGTTCCATTCTCCTGCCTTTTTTTCCCAGAAAGACTTAAAAGATAACAATTCTCCCTTATGTCAGGCGCTTAACGGCAGCGTGACACATTTTCGCTCATATTACAGACACCAATAGTTGCTGTCTGAGCCTTTGACAAAGAAGGAGAAGTCAACCGGCTTTGCTGTGTTTCCGGGGAAGCAGCCATGGCTGACAGAAGTTGTGGAAGTGTCGATGACTTATGGTGCTATGGCAATGCTGGCTGCTGAAGTAGCGGCAGTTTGGTTTCATTGGTTGGTTGGTTGGTTAGTTGGTTGGTTGGTTGTTGGTTGGTTGGTTGGTTGGTTGGTTGGTTGGTTGGTTGGTTAATTGGCTGGTTGGTTTTAGGACAGTCACTGTGAAAATATTGTCTATGAAGTGATTGCATTGCCACTGCTGGCATAGTTGTCATAATTAACAGAGTGTGCATGTCATTTTGTGTGCAGTGTGTGTGTGCGTGCGTGCGCGCGCGCGTGTGTGTGCGTGGGTATGTATGTGTGTGTGTTTGCAAGTGTGTGAATGTGTGTGCGTGCGCGTGCACTCACGCACGTCCATCTCCCATCCCCCAACTGTTGGATAAGCACCATGGATGGATGGATCTGTTTTGGTTGAAGATACAACTGTTTCCAAGTATAGACGCACAAACATCACACAGCAGGAGATGGTGGGGGTGGGGGAGGATGTGTTGTTCTAGCCTGACAACACGCTGCGATCGATGGCACAGAGTCAACACCGAATTAGTCGCCTGTTTTCCTTTCTCACCTGCTGCTGGGGGAACTGGATTATCTCCCCTTCAGGAGACAGCCTCCAATTACCTCCCTGTCCGATGCCCTTCCCTTTATTATCTCAGCCACTTCTATTTTTACTCCCTCCCTCCCTCCTCCTCCCCTTTTTGGGGTTTTTATTATCCCACACTGAAACTTCCTTGTCCCTGCTATGAACTGTTTTTTCAGAGCAAGGAAAGAAGGAAGATAGGTGTTGTGTAAAGTGCAGGTTGTTAGGAAGGCAATGATTGGCCCCGTCCCCACAGCCCTTAACAACAGACACACTGATTGGCTCCCTGCTATTCCTTGGCCTCCATTTTCTGATTTAAATGGCGTGAAGTGTGTGTTCATATGTCCTAAATTAGAAATCTCCGCTGGGAGGTAAATACAACCAGTGTTCCTGTTTTCTATGGCAATAACACCACCGCCACAAAGTGCAGTCATACTAGGCAGCCAATGTGCCCTGTAATCATCAAGTCGTGGAGGCAGCATTGAATCCCCTGCACTATCACTGTTAAGCTCCATTGCTCTCTGCAATCAGAAACGGTCAAGTTTGCCTTTTGGAGAATAATGTGGTCTCCAGTTCGCGCGCCTTGGCTTCAGTACAGTCCCCCAGTTCACCCAGCTGTAAATAGGTACCTGCCTTCTTTAGGTTCAGGGAAGGTAAAGTAGCGAGGGAGAGAGGAGATGGGCGCCCCCTTTAATATGCTAGTTTTTGGAGAAGTAGAGGTCTCTGATGCCTCGCTCCCCTGCGACCACATAGGTTATGGGGCACTTTCACTATACCTTTATCTTTATGTTCTCCAGAGGAATTGAACATGCTGAGTCAGTCTCTCGAGCAGGAAATATCTCTATCAGAATTCTACAGGGTTTTGAACACATTTTCCAACTCCTCAACTCAAAGCAGGTTTCCTCACCCACCCCCACCCCCAGACCATCAGTAAATTACAAACACAGAAGACCAGGCACTACACAACCCACCGATAAACTACCCGGTGGGAACAGATGACAAAATTTACAAAACTGCATACACACGGGGACTAGATGTAAAAAAAAGCACATGGGTGCTTATTCCATTATCCTCGAAATAGAATAAATTTTAAAAAATAAAGGAACACAGAGAAGAGAGAGAGGGAGGGGAGAAAAAATATTTTAAGAAGCTGATGGAAAATCAAAGAGGTTTTGTCTTTTTACCGTATGTATTTTTTTTTACTAAGCACATTTTGGGGAAAATTTGCAGTTAATACACAATTTCAGTCATTCTTTTTTTTTTTTTTCGAAAACGGCCTCTTCTTGCAGGAAGGCTTGTGATCTTCTGATGAAATCACCCGACCGTAGAATTAAATTCCTCACTCATAAGATTTCTTCACAACATTAACAAGTAACAAGCAAAGAAACGATTTCATTATTTCTGCAATTTTTTTTTTTTCAAATTCAACTGAGATGTGAAACTAACATTCCAGAAATAACCCCCCCAAAAAAGAGGAAGTTTTCTAGCAGCCATCGAATCCGAAGAGAGAGAGACAGACAGACAGGCAGATAGACAGACAGAGACACACAGACAGACAGAGACAAAGAGACAGACAGAGACAGGCAGACAAACAGACAGAGATGCTTTAAAAAAAAAGTGGGTGAGGAAGGGGTGGGGTGGGGTGGGGGTGTGTCGGGGTGGCATAGCGCCACATCATGCAGACAAGACAGTCTGTCTGTAGGCTGAAGTCGATGGCAGAGAAATGCCAGACCTTTGCAGAGCTTCTAAAGTGCACTCCCTGTTCTGTTCTGTTCTGTTCTCTCTCTCTCGCACTCTCGCTCTCTCTCTCTCTCTCTCTCTCTCTCTCTCTCCTCTCTCTCTCTCTCTCTCTCTCTCTCTCTCTCTCTCCTCTCCTCTCTCTCTCTCTCTCTCTCTCTCTCTCTCTCTCTCTCTCTCTCTCTCTCTCCATCTTCTCTCTCTCTCCTGTCTCACGTTTGCCAGACAGACAGATGATGTGTTATGTGGCCGACAAGAGAAAAGATGAAATACACTTGTATGCATGTACCAGCAGACAGGCAGGCAAAGCATATATGCACGGACGTTCGCACGCATGCACGCACGCACGCATGCACGCACGCACGCACCACATACACACACATGCGCGCGAGCGTTTGCGCATTCTCAAAATAAAGGTTTGAAAACTCTTCAGATATTGTCTGTGTGTGATTTCATACCTCATGAGATGGGCACTCCCTCACTCACTCCCACCCCCACCCCTGCTTTGTTTTGTTTTGTTGGGGAGTTTTGTATCGACATTACTATGTGGTTGTTAGGGTTGGGGGGAGGGGTATTAATATTACCGCGTGACAGTTCACTCCAGATTTTTTCTATTTGTTTTGGTGGTTGTTTTTTTAAAAATTAATAATGTTCTTTGACCTGGATGCAAAAAATCAAATGCGTACTTATTCCTTTCCCACAATAACAAGATTCATTCGTGCCCAAAATGGTAAAAAGATGCTATTTTCTCCT
The DNA here is from genome assembly GCA_028751875.1 of Rapana venosa. Lineage (NCBI taxonomy): Eukaryota > Metazoa > Mollusca > Gastropoda > Neogastropoda > Muricidae > Rapana > Rapana venosa. The sequence continues at coordinate 17,407,326 of CM054142.1, read as the reverse complement.
TCTTTATCGAAATAACTTTTCCCATCTTCATTCCCCTTGCATTCGAACCCCCACCCCCCACTACATCCCCCAAAAAACACACAAACAAACAAGTTCTTGAAAAATTGTTGAATTCGAAATCCCACCGTCCCCTTAAGGCTTAGAGAAAGGCAGCCATCAGAAGACATCAGCCCCTACAACATCTTCCAGTTCATTCCATCGCATTGTGTTGTGCTGAAATGACTGCCCCCCCCCCCCCCCCCCCCCCCCACAAATCCCCACAATCGTGGACACACAGCACTACTCGTCTGCTTGTCACTTTTTTCCTCTCCTTCATTTTGCTAGGACAAAATGGAGAGACAGAGGAGACAGACAGAGAGAAAGAGAAGAGAAAGACACAGAGAGAGAAAGAGAGAGAGAGAAAGAGAGAGAGAGAGAGAGAGAGAGAGAGAGAGAGAAAGAGAGAGAGAGGCCACACAGAGAGGCAGAGAGAGAGAGGCAAGAGAGAGAGCAGAGAGAGAACTACGCAGAGGGAGAGAGAAGAAAAGAAAAAGAAAAGAGAGAGAGAGAGAGAGAAGAGCATAGAGAAGCCAGTAGAGTGAGGACGGAGATGAGAAAGGCAAGAAGGAAGACACACGAGAGAGACAGAGAGAAGAGAGAGGGGAAGCCACCCCCCCAAGTTTTCCTGTGGCCTTTGAAACCGTGGGCAAGCAGTGAAGGGAGATAAGGGGGTGGGGGGAGGATGAGGGCTGGAGCGGGATGTGTCGAGGCTGGTGCTTCACAGAGTTGCGGAGTGCTGTGCTGCCGCAGTGTCTGCCAGCCCCTGACATCAAGGGCTCTTCTTGGCTGTCTGCTGACATCCAGGACCCTTCCTTCAAACCCCTGCCCACCACCCCACCACCACCTCTCCGCTCCCCTCCCCTCCTCCCCCCCACCCCGACCCCTTGAGTGTCTGCTGGCATCAAGGACACAGCATGTTGGTCTTGCTGTAATCACGATGAAGGAGTTGTGCCCCCTGTGTTCTAAAGTGTCCCTTATTCCCAGACCCTAATACTATTGTGTTCACGGTGTCCCTTTTCTCTCCAGACCCTGAAGTAATTCTTACTTCTCCTGGAGCGTCCCTTGTCTTGGACTATTGCCATTCTCTTCTGGCTTGTCTGCCACCATCATCATCTACCCACTCCCTTCAACGTATACAAAACTCTGCCGCTCGACTAGTCCTCAGAAAGAAAAAAATCTGAGGACATTACTCCTCTCTTGCGATCTCTCCACTGGCTGCCTGTGTCACAGAGAGTAAACTATAAGATCAGTACCCTTTGTTACGAATGTCTCCACAAAACAGCACCTTCCTACCTCTGTGAATGTCTTCACCTGTACACTCCTTCTCGTTCCCTTTGCTCTGCTGCAGATTCCTTGTGCTTACGAATACCTAGATTCAGCCAGTCCTCCGTCAGCCGTCGCTCTTTCTTTATTTCTGGTCCATCAATCTGGAATGACCTCCCTCTCTCCCTTCGCCAAAAGCCTTCTTATGACACTTTTAAATCCAGCCTCAAAACACACTTATTTCAAATCTAAGACTTTCCCCTCTTGTTTCATCTCATTTCTGTCCTTGCCCTCAACAGCCAAACCCCCATCACCCTGCAAAAGTGCTCGACCTCTTTGTGTGTGTGTGTGTGTGTGTGTGTGTGTGTGTGTGTGTGTGTGTGTGTGTGTGTGTGTGTTGTGGTGTGCGTGTGTGCATGCGCGTGTGTGTATACATTTGAATTTGTAAAAACTATTAATTGTAACTTGTTGCATGTGTTAGAGTAGGATGAATGCGAGCGCTTTGATTTGTTTTTGCAAGATACAGGGCTATATAAATTCCATTTATTATCATTATAAACCTTGAACTTGTTGTGTTCACTTCTCCTGCAGTGTCCCTTTTCTGTCCAACTTCTGAAATAATTCCCACTTCTGTTTTTGTTTGGTTTGGTTTTTCTTTGTTGCTTGTTTGTTTGTGTTATGCGGATATTTTTTTCAAGACTTTTGAATTATTTGAATTGTATGGTTTAATATTTTTCTGGGTTTTTTGTTTTGTTTTTAATTCCATATATGCGTATGTTATTGTCTTTTCTTGTTTGATTTGTATCGTTTACCATAGGTTAGGTTTTTTTATTCTATGTCTGCATATACATTATCTTTTTTCTCGCTTTTTTTTCTTTAGATAGATGGCTTGATGAAAAAAAGCAAATGCACTGCTTATTCAATGTACCATCTGAAAATAAAAGTTTGACTTTGACTTTGACTTTGACTTGACTTTGCAGTGTCCCTTTTCTGTCCAACTTCTGAAGTAATTCTCACTTCTCCTGCAGTGTCCCTTGTATCCGTTTTCTGTTCATACTTTGAAAAACTCTGTATACTGCGTGTGTCTGTGTTGTTATTCATAGCCAACCTTGGTTGCGTGTTTTGTTGGTTGGCTGGTTGGCTGGTTGACTTGTTCGCTAGCTGGTTGTAGTTTTGGTTTGGTTTGCAAGGGACGTGGAAAACAACCGCCTCAAAACTGATCTTTGACCTCGTGATATCCCTCTATCTCTATTCACACCCCCAGCCACCATTCCCATGTCTTTTTTTTTGGTTGTTATTGGGAACGCAAAGTGGAGGCAAAACATGACATATCCACATTTTGTATTGAGCTTTGAAGCCGGAAAAGGAAAGGGAAAATAACTGGATAGACCATAAATTTGCCTGCGTTGCTTAATTGCTTTGATAATGGCATAATATCGTAAAGGTCAGCAGTCCGATTCTCCGGTATGTCATGTAAATCTTGGCATTTCCATCCACTATCTGAATGCATTGTCATTTGGTGATTCTTCCCTCAATCTCATGGGAGTATTGTCTCGCCTGGTTAGTGCATGAGCGAATGGTAACATTCGAGTTTCAATGGACAGAAGAACATCACTGCGATGTGGTGTCAGTGTTGTTATTTTCAAAAACAGTCCCTGCTTTCTACCAGAAGGTATTGCTGTGTGAGCAAATGTTCCATAAAGGCTACACCAACTCTGTCAAGAAGTCTGCTGATTAGAAGATTCACCAGCCGCAGAACCCAGTTTGGTTGTGAAGCCCCAAGTACTTGTACCTATCTTAGCAACTTACCACTGCAGACATGGCATTCAGGATCTTAAGTATAAACACTTGGTCTCCTGCAAGCGTAAGCACGCACACCTGTATCTGTGTCTATGTGTGGTGGTGTTGTAAGCATGATGTCAACTAGAATTCATCCCATCCGTCAGATATTCATATATTGTCTGTCATATTTCATTTATCCGGAATATGGATAGCCTCTAGGTGTTCATTCTGTACAGCATAGTTGTGGCTGACCAGTACCCACGGAATGACGAAGTCCTATGGACAATGGGCTACTTAAAATAAGAACGCTGGTCTATTGCTAAGAGATAGACTTTGTTAGTCTTCAATTTCCTTTTAATCTCTTGATAATGGATAAGCACCATTGTTTTTAATCAGTGCCCTGTGCATGCCGTTTTGTAAACTTTGTCATCTGTTTCACAGCACACAATGCTTACTCATCCAAAAACTGAGAAGAAATTGAAGGCTGTGGTACAAAGCAAATGAATACATCAATACAACTCCTTTAAACAATCCAAATTTGAAAGATCAAATTGACAATGCCACGGTTGTGAGTGTGCACCTAATTGAGTCAGTTTGTAATGACATATACATCAACACACAACCACACTACACACACACTTACACTGACTACCCACACACACCACACACATCACCACACACATGAAAGTTAAAACATTTAAGCTAAACGAGGATGATGAGTACTTATTTTCATGACCACAAACACACACACACACTTGACAATCAGGGAGGTATATCAGAGAATGTAAAACTGTTTGTTACATGTCAGTGTTGTAATTGCCATTCACGGGATGATTTTAAAGCATTTTTCTACTTTTACTCGACTTTGACTTGACTTGACTTTCCCACAGCCCACCCACCACACGATCGTTAGGCCACTGCTTGTGCTGAAAGATGGACGGACAAACTGACAGCGGAGGAAATGATGTCTCCTTTTTTTAAAGCGTGTAGGAGACTTGGCCGAAAGGCATGAACTCAACAAAGACTTGATATGGAATGTGAGTTTTCCTGTGGCCTTTAAATCCGGAAACACAGACGGGAAATAAGAGGAAGGGAGTGAGAAGAAAGATGGACTGGATAGAGAAATTGGAGGGCAAGACTGGATGGAGAGGTTGGATGGAGAGACCAAATGGGGAGAGGCAGGCGAGAGAGCTGTACAGGCCTGTCTGCTACGTCTCCTGCACTCTGCAACGGCCATAGAACTCTATCACATTACTAGTGAGAATTATGCCTTGCACTGGCATCACTAGTGAGAATTATGCCTTCATGACATTACAATGAGAAATTCTGCCTTTCTGACATTACTAATGAGAAATTGCCTTCATTGAATTGACATACTGCTCAATTCGATTTTGCTTGACATTCTACTCAATTTGACGATCCAGAGTATAGTGAAGAATTCCTGAACGACAGTGTTACATGAGAAATTATCTTCAGATTCAGAGACAGACAGACACAGAAGACAGACATGCACGATTATAAAGAAATCAGCCTTCAATGATTCTAAATTAAATTCTTCAATGCAACTAATTAGTATCGCTTTCATACATTATTTATTTAATTATGCATTTCACACTGTGCTGAATAGCAGCGTTCATGAGTCTAATGGATTGCTTTCCTGAATAGCCACGTTCTCCCCAGTTTTGCTATGTTAACTCATCTGCTTGGTTCTAGAGTATAGTGAGTACACACAGAGACAGAAAGAGACAATGTTACTTGAGAGGGACAGACAGACATACAGACAGACAGAGACAAAGTCAGAGTTGCTAAATATAAAATGAGGGCACCAATGCTTGCTACCAACTTTTAAATGATCTGTCAAACTGAGTTGTTCGAAAAAGTGCACAGGCTTTTTTCTCAAAAATCAATTATTCCACCTGCTGCTGCGATGCAGCGGTTAGTGCATGGGGTTCCTGACTGACAGGTCGCAGGTTTGAATCCCCTAGGACTCATAGGGCTTCTGAACTCTGGCTGGCTCTTGCTCAGAGTGAGTGTGCTGTGGGCTCTTTGGGAAGACTTGGAACCACACAGTCGAGCTTCGTCCACTTTACGGATGCGAGTTTGAGAGTGTTGCTCAATTACCTGACCAGCACTGCAGGTGTCTGTATCTCTCCGGCCTTGATTACGCCGGGATATTTTAAGATAGGAAGCAAGAAGTACAGGTCTGTCAAGGAATATCACAGTTAGTGCTCTTCTACAGCATCATAATTATGTCATCTGCATCACCATTGATCATTATGCAATAAAAGAAAAATGTCTCTGCTTTGGTGGCCCCAGTTGCTCTGATCTCATGAAGATCTGTTTTAATTTCTCTGAACACTTCTGGGCCTATAATGAGTTATGTCATGGAACTTCAGGGTGGAGGGGATTTGTTGTCACCACCCTGGGTGGGTGTCTCACTCAGTCTGGCTCTGCCACTAAGCATTGTTGTCGTCAGTACACGGTTTAGTAGATGATATCCTGCGGCAGGCACCACTGAACACCACCAAAGTGACCCAGCAGCAGTGCAGGGCCCCTCATCGCTGGTGGCATCACGGTGCCATGACATTGGTGGGCTCCCTGTGGATTCCGACTCTGATGATGCGACATGACGAGTCTGGGCATGGCTGAGGCACGTGAAAACAGCAGGACAGGAGTGTCACGGAAGATGAAGTAGCAAAAATAAAACTGTGCAATTCCAGTGCTTATTACTACCAAAAAGTGAGATCGTCAAAGACAAACGATGTCAACAGTCAGCTTATGCGAAAGCTTTTGGCATTGCAGATGGGCGTGTCTTTACCTGTAGCTAGGCTTCTTTCTTTCAGTTGCTTTTTTGTTTCTTTGTAAAATTATTTGCTTGAATGTTTGCAGATTAGTTTGTTTGATTGTTTGCGTTGTATGGATAAGTTGAGAAGAGAAGGGACAACAGCTATTCCCAAAACTGAGTCCTTGAACTTGTGATATTACATTAAGGTCAGAAGTTGGATAGCTGTGGCGCTAAAGAAACCCTGCACTTATCGATGTGTCACCTTCATACACTGCCGTACCTGGGAAGGCAGACGACTGATAGCCAGCCCCTCTACCTCCACCTCCTCTCCTTCCTTCCTTCCTCAATTCCAAATTTTTTTCCCATAAGATTTAGTGGAAAACTTGGAAACTAGAAATGGAAGAAAAGTGAGAAGTCCACTTTTTTCTAGTGGCTTTTAAGGTCAGGGAAAGGAGGACAGGGGAAATAACAGGGAGGCTGGAGATGTGTCTGTCTATGGCTGAAATGCTTCAGTGCCGCTCTCATGAATACCAAAAAGGTCAGGAGATCCATTTCCTGGTACTTCGTGTAAAACTTGACATTTTTACCAGTCATCTGAATGCGTTGTCGTTTGGTAATGTTCTGTGATGCCTGGTAGGTCCTCTGCCTCCTATCTACCTCATATCTCTGGGATGATTGTTCCCCTGCGGGTACTTAGCATGAATGTTTCCGTTTGAATGGAAGAGGACAAATTCTTGTTTGGATGGATCGTCAGTGTGTCGTTGTATCTACTAGCTTTGGGTTTTTTTGTGATTAGAGTTGTCCTAATTCTCTCCCTTGTGGAAGATGCAGGAGCGCAACGCTGTTACTAAAATAAAACACACAAGCCAATAGTGCGTGCTTCTGTCACCGTGGGTGAATGGTTCCAACCTCTGTCAAAATACTCATCGTAAGGCTTGTCAAATTTAATCGGCTTCTCTTTAAAAATCCCTTTTGTCAAAACAAGCTTCCTAATGTACACTACAAAAGTATGCCTAAAATGGTTATGGTCTATGTTGACCAGCATCTTCTATACCGTTCAACCATTTTCGACAGCTTTTACTCCCGAGTAGATTACTGTCTGTTTCAGGATGCATCTGTTCTACAGAGCGAAGTCTATGGCCAACATTCCCTCTCTTACTGGGCCTCTTCCTCTGTGCTTGTACTGCTCTGCTGTATTCGTTATTCTCTTAACACTTCTGCTGAAACCTTTCATGCTTTCCTCCTCGAAAGCTGCAAAATGGTTGCTGATACTTCAATGAAGTTTTGTGACTGTACACTTGTGGCTTTTATACAAAAGTGTGAATAAAATTCTATTCTCTTTAATCATGTTGTATGTGTTGGCTGTTACTTACTTACGCCTAGTGCCTTGTTATGCAGCCTAAACATTTGATGTTGTTATCATTTTTTAAACCATTTTTATTCAGTTTTATCATGTTGTGCCTTGCTATGTCATGAATGTTATTATCATCTTGATGTGTTATCATTAAACAATCGAAAAAGAAGAGTTTCGAATTCTTTCCTTGTTCTCAGTTGTTGAATGACTTTCCATGTTGGCCACATCACAGAATTCAATGTCAGCGTGCAATCTAGGTAGAGTGGGAAAAAAACGCTTCAGAATGGGGTGTAAATCTTATTGGCAGTAGTTTCCTGTCACTGGCGTTATCTCCACCCCCTCCTTTCTTACGACCGGTACCCCCACCCCCATCCCCCAACCCCAGGCTTACACTCCCCAGGGATGATCATTCCCCCAACTGTCTAATCACAAAATGGGGATCAGTCTGAAATCGACTAGAAAGGAAGAAAATGCCCATTTCCTATCTCAATGCATTGTTCGTGTGGTGGTCACGTGCAATGTCAAGGACTCTCCTTCCTCTTTCCAGCAAAATGCTTTCCTCCTCCCCCCCCCCTGACCTGGGTCGCTGGTCCCGGCAGGCAAATGACAAACAGGAGTCTTCAGTCAGGAGTGAGGGAAGAAAGGAATGAGGGTGAGCATCCTCCTGTAACCATGAATCTGCAGGCCACAGCCCCATCTCTGGCTGTTGTTGCTGTGGCACCGGAAATCTGTGATGGAAAATGTCTTCTGTGCACCACTAACCTCCCTCCTGGTAGCAGCAGTAAGACATGCCAGTTTGATGAAAATTCGTTCGTACCGGGACTTGCTGCCGAGTTGACCACAATTGATAACCTGCCAAAGAAATGTAATTTGCGAACAAAGTTTGACTTGACTTATGCCTCTTGGTTCCTTGGGGAACATAGGGCTGCAACAACACCCCTCCAATAAACTCGGTTTTGGGAGATCCTCTTCAGCTCGGCCCATGTCATTCCGGCTGCCTTCGTTTCTTGGTCAACACTTCTACGCCAGGTCTGTTTTGGTCGCGAACAAAGTTTGAGGACCCCATATTGAAGTAGACACACTGTCTTGTCCACTCAACTGCAGTGTTTACCTCAATTGTAGATGGCAAGTCACATCCCGTGAACACTTTTTCAAGATCAACATACTTTCACTGCTTGAGAGAACAGCAAGGGGATTAGTCTTATCCACGTAGTAATAATAGTCTATCTCTTTGTACTGTTTACTCATCTACTAATCGAGAGGCCGGTCTCCTTAAAGTTCTTCCTCATTCTGGGCGGTTTTTCTTTCAGTTTGAAGTGAATCACTCGCAAAGGACCGTCTACATAACATACCGTATTTGTTATGTTTAATAAATCATTTCGTCTTGTTATTTTGCGTCATGTTATCGTCAGTAGAGAACGCGGTGTTGAGGAAAAAGAGTAGCACTGCCATCGCGTAACAGTGGGTTAAATGAACAGCAGCTGGATGATTTCCTTGAACACAGTGTCATCAGACCATACCAAGAGCTCCTGACTTCAGTGAAAAGGCACAAACTAAAATGGGACGGGCACGCCACACGAACATCTGAACTGGCCAAGACTGTTCTACAGGGAACAGAGAAAACGATGAGAAGACAACAGAGAGTGAACTTGAGTAGAACGAATTGCTACAGAAAGCAGAGGACCGCGGGGAGTGGAGGAAGCTGGTTACAAAATCTTCAGTGATGCCTCCACGGTCCACGGGACTACGGGATTGGTGATGGTGAAGGTGAAGAAGAAATGTCATCAGACAGCGGTAGTCAGCTCAGACAATGGCAGTCATACAACTGTGATTGGCTTTTACCAAAACATCCCCTGATCGACAGAGAGAGACAGAGAGAGGGGGGAGAAAGAGAGAGGAGAGAGAGAGAGAGAGAGAGAGAGAGAGAGAGAGAGAGAGAGAGAGAGAGAGAGAGAGAGAGAGAGAGAGAGAGCAGGCATGCCTGTGTAGGGATGAATTTTTTTCATTTTATTTTATTCTATTTTATGAAGTGACGGAAAGAACCATGGAGTTTAGAAGGATAGGAAGGATGAGGGAGAGAAAAAAAACTTCTCTCTGTATCTCTGTCTCTGTCTGTATATCTTTCTGTCTGTCTGTCTCTCTCATTATCTTTGTGTCTCTGTCTCTGCCTGCCTGCCTTCCTGCCTCTTCTCTCTCTCTCTCTCTCTCTCTCTCTCCTTCTCTCCTCTCTCTCTCTCCCTCCTCCCCCCCCCCCCCCCCCTACTGTTCAGAGCAGCTGGGTAAGCAAACAAGAACGGTTGAAGACCCTGCATCTTTCTTTTGCCATTAAAGTCTATTTCTTTGCCATTGGTCTTTTCCTTCAGACTTTATGTTAACTTGAAGCACAACATTAAAGTCTGAAGAAAAAGAAGGTTGGAGGGAGGAGGGGAACAAACTAAGCTGGTACCAAAGGGGCAAGATTGGTTGGTTTGTGTAGTCCTGGATTTTACATTCTTGCCATCTTGCGATTTGTGGACGGTTGCATGCGTGTGGATGATTTGAATGCAAGCGCTTCGGTTTGTGTACTTTACCAGATTCAGCGCTATATAAATCCCATACATTATTATCATCACCATCGTTAGTAGTAGTAGTAGTAGTAGTAGTAGTAGTAGTAGTAGTAGTAGTAGTAGTAGTAGTAGTAGTAGTAGTTGTTGTTGTTGTAGTTGTTGTTGTTGTTGTTGTATCTTAAGTTCTACTCCTGTAGTGTTGGTCTGTATGTTGTTGTTGTGCGTTCCCCAGTTTAACACTCTGGGGATCGTGCAGAATGTGCACTCTAACTCACTCATCCCACCTGGGAATTACTGTGAGATTGAAATTGCACACTGAATAAGAAATTTGCGTGTATGACTGTTTTAAGTACCTCGCCAAAGAGGCAGCCATACTCCGACTTCAGAGGATTTTTTTCTTCATTAAAGGAGAGTTCAGGTTGATATGTTAATAACTTGTCATGGCTGAAGGAAATCTCAACACAACATTTTACAACATAACAACATTTTAGCGTAGGCCTTGACAATTATTAGCTGACATCGATAACTGATCAAGCTTTTAAGGTCTGGGCCATGTTGGTCTGTATGAAAGTGACTGTTTCCCCCACCCAATGTTGCAGGGGAAGAGGTCAATTCCCCGCTACCCCACAGAGAAACTGCTCTTTTAACTACCTGCTTTGTCCGTGACACACAGAAAAGTGCTGTTTTTACTACCTGCTTTGTCCGTGACACACAGAGAAGTGCTGTTTTAACTACCTGCTTTGTCCGTGACACACAGAAAAGTGCTGTTTTTACTACCTGCTTTGTCCGTGACACACAGAAAAGTGCTGTTTTTACTACCTGCTTTGTCCGTGACTCACAGAAGTGCTTTGCTTTTCTTTTTCTTTTTTACTACCTGCTTTGTCCGTGACACACAGAAAAGTGCTGTTTTTACTATCTGCTTTGTCCATGACACACACAAAAGTGCTGTTTTCACTACCTGCTTTGTCCGTGACACACAGAAGTGCTGTTGTTGTGTTGTTGTTTTTTACTACCTGCTTTGTCCGTGACACACAGAAAAGTGCTGTTTTTACTACCTGCTTTGTCCGTGACACACAGAAGTGCTGTTTTTACTACCTTCTTTGTCTGTGACACACAGAGAAGTGCTGTTTTTACTACCTGCTTTGTCCGTAACACACAGAAGGGCTGTTTTTACTACCTGCTTTGTCCGTGACACAGAGAAGTGCTTTTTTCCTACCTGCTTTGTCGTGACACACAGAAGTGCTGTTTTTACTACCTATTTTGTCCGTGACACACAGAAGTGCTGTTTTTATTACCTGCTTTGTCCGTGACACAAAAAGGGCTGTTTTTACTACCTCTGTCCGTGACACACAGAGAAGTGCTGTTTTTACTATTTTATTTGTCCGTGACACACACAGAAGTGCTGTTTTACTACCTGCTTTGTCCGTGACACACACAGCAGTGCTGTTTTACTACCTGCTTTGTCCGTGACACACACAGAAGTGCTGTTTTACTACCTGCTTTGTCTGTGACACACAGAAGTGCTGTTTTTACTACCTGCTTTGTCTGTGACACACAGAAGTGCTGTTTTTAACTACCTGCTTTGTCTGTGACACACAGAAGTGCTGTTTTTACTACCTGCTCTGTCTGTGACACACAAAGAAGTGCTGTTTTAAGTACCTGCTTTGTCTGTGACACACAGAAGTGCTGGTTTTACTACCTGCTTTGTCTGTGACACACAGAAGTGCTGGTTTTACTACCTGCTTTGTCTGTGACACACAGAAGTGCTGTTTGTAACTACCTGCTTTGTCTGTGACACACAGAAGTGCTGTTTTTACTACCTGCTTTGTCTGTGACACACAGAAGTGCTGTTTTTAACTACCTGCTTTGTCTGTGACACACAGAAGTGCTGTTTTTACTACCTGCTCTGTCTGTGACACACAGAGAAGTGCTGTTTTTACTATTTTATTTGTCCGTGACACACACAGAAGTGCTGTTTTTACTACCTGCTTTGTCCGTGACACACACAGAAGTGCTGTTTTACTACCTGCTTTGTCCGTGACACACACAGAAGTGCTGTTTTCACTACCTGCTTTGTCCGTGACACACAGAAGTGCTGTTTTTACTACTGCTTTGTCCGTGACACACAGAAGTGCTGTTTTTACTACCTGCTTTGTCTGTGACACACAGAAGTGCTGTTTTTACTACCTGCTCTGCCTGTGACACACAAACAAGTGCTGTTTTAAGTACCTGCTTTGTCCGTGACACACAGAAGTGCTGGTTTTACTACCTGCTTTGTCTGTGACACACAGAAGTGCTGTTTTTACTACCTGCTTTGTCTGTGACACACAGAAGTGCTGTTTGTAACTACCTGCTTTGTCTGTGACACACAGAAGTGCTGTTTTTACTACCTGCTTTGTCTGTGACACACACACGTGCTGTTTTTAACTACCTGCTTTGTCTGTGACACACAGAAGTGGTGTTTTTACTACCTGCTTTGTCTGTGACACACAGAAGTGGTGTTTTTACTACCTGCTTTGTCCTTGACACACAGAGAAGTACTGTTTTTACTGTCTGCTTTTTCCGTGACACACACAGAAGTGCTGTTTTTACTATCTGTTTTGTCCGTGACACACAGAGAAGTGCTGATTTTACTACCTGCTTTGTCCGTGACACACAAAGAAGTGCTGATTTTACTACCTGCTTTGTCCGTGACACACAGAGAAGTGCTGATTTTACTACCTGCTTTGTCCGTGACACACAGAGAATTGCTGATTTTACTACCTGCTTTGTCCGTGACACACACAGAAGTGCTGTTTTTACTATCTGTTTTGTCCGTGACACACAGAGAAGTGCTGTTTTTAATAATAATAATAATAATAATAATAATAATAATAATAATAATAATAATAATAATAATAATAATAATAATAATAACTAATAATAATAATAATAATAATAATATAATAATAATAAGAAATAAAATAAAAATAATAAATGAAACTTATATAGCAATATATCTTGCAAAGACAAATCAAAGAGCATGCATTCAACCTAATCTTACA
>CM054142.1:17379513-17382013 GCA_028751875.1 Rapana venosa | reverse complement strand
TTTGGCCCCGACGTGAAGGTAGCCGCATTCCGACTACTATGTATGTTCGTGTTTCCGTAACCCACCGAACGCTGACATGAATTACCAGATCTTTAACGTGCATGTTTGATCTTCTGTATGCGCCTATATACACGAAGAGACTTAACGAAATTGCAGGTCTGCACTTGACCTTGTTCACCTGTTCATCAGTGGAAGTTGACCTTGGAGATTGTACAAATCCCACCCTTCATTCAGCAGAAGCCGCCAAGATTCGGACCAAAGACTTCTTGGACCCATGGGATTGAAGTCAAACGGTGTTAAGCACTCGGCTATAGCGTCCGTCGGACGCGATATGAAACATCAGAGCTGCCGTGTGATGAAGACTCTGCCCCAGGGCAAGACGGAGGGCAAGAGATGACACGAACGACCACGGACTTCCTTTATGGAGAACACAGCCAAGTGGACATAGATGTCGAAAGGTGAAATCTACAGGAGGACTGACGACAGAAGAGGATGGAGACAGCTGACATGACAGAGCATGCATCGGAGGCTACCATCACAAATGATGAAACTCAAAGGTGAACAGAGGAAGGGGTGTGAAGCGAGATGGGAAGAGGTGGGGGGGGGGGGGGGGGGGGGGTGGGGGGGGGGGGGGGGTGGGGGGGGGGGGGGGGGGGGGGGGGGGGGGGGGGGGGGGGGGGGGGGGGGGGGGGGGGGGGGGGTGGGGGGGGGGTTGGAGGAACCTTCTCTGAGCTGTCCAGCTTGTGGATTCTTCCCTGGAATTATCATCACTTCCCAATGCATTCCCTTGAAAACCCTTCCAGCAAGACTGTATACTAAGGTTTTAGATATCCAGTCTATGTGTGCTTGCGGTTTTGTAAATTTTGTGATCGGCTTACACCGCGTACCGGTAAACAATGGCATACCCTTCCGACGGGATAGCATGGTGGTTAGAGCGTTGCCCATTGCGCTCACGATCTGCTGACCAAGATTCGAATCCCTTTCAAAGGGATTTTTTTCCCTGCAGTTGACCCCCCTCGCCGCCCCCCCCCCCCCCCCCCCCCCCCCCACCCCCCCAAAAAAAATACCAACAACAACAACCAACCTTTAGATGAGACTATAAACCGAGGTCCAGTGTGTGAATGCACACAGAACATCTTGCGCACACGTTAAACCTGTTCCGCTTTTCAGAAGAGTAGGTCATTGTGTGCCGGTGGGAACGGATGATAAAATTAACAAAACCGCATGCACACGGGAACTGGACGTGAAAAAGCACATGAGTGCTTATTCCATCATCCTCGAAAGAAAGGAATGAAAAGATAAATAAATAAGAAAGGCAGAACAGGTTTTAACGTGTGCGCAAGATGTTCCGCATGTGTTCACTCACAGGACCTCGGTCTATTGTCTCATCTGAAGGACTTTTGAGGGAGAATGGAGTCAGTACTGGTGTTAACTCCAGGGGAAAATTCCCTCGAACAGGCTCCTCGATGGTGGCTCGAACCCAAGCCGACAGACCGCGAGCTCAACGCTCTAACCACTAGGCTATCCCGCCCCTCAGAGAGATATGTAATCACAAACAATATTCAAAGATACAAAGACCCATTTTATTATCTCATAAAGACTATGTCAGATACAATCACATGAAAAGTCTAGACACTAACGTATCAAATCTAATATAAAACTACGAAACATTCAATATGGCTTTACGTCTATCTATCTATCTATCTATCTATCTATCTATCTATCTATCTATCCTTCTGTCTGCTTCCAATTCTCACTCCTTTTTTAAGTGTGTGAAGAAGTGTGTCAGGTTGGTGGCGCCAGGCGAGGCGACAGAAATGGCACAGAGAAAGAGAAAGAGAGAGAGAGAGAGCGAGAGAGAGAGAGAGAGAGAGAGAGAGAGAGAGAGAGAGAGAGAGAGAGAGATTTTATTTAATTATTTATTCTTTTATTTCCAGGAAAATGGAATAAGCACTCATGTGCTTTTTTCATCCAGTCCCCGTGTGTGTGCGGTCTTGTAAATTTTGTCATCCGTTCCCACTGGCACACGATGGCCTACTCTTCCGATAAGCGGAATGGGTTTTAACGTGTGGGCAAGATGTTCTACGTGCGTTCGCACACGGGACCTCGGTTTATAGTCTCATTCGAAGGACTTCTGGGGAGAGTGGAGTTGGCACTGATGTTAACTCCAGAGGAAAAAATCCTCTTAAACGAAATTCGAACCAGGGTCAGCAGATCACGAATACATCACTCTAACCACCAGGCTATCCCGTCCCAGAGAGAGAGAGAGAGAGAGAGAGAGAGAGAGAGAGAGAGAGAGAGAGAGAGAGAGAGAGAGAGAGAGAGAGAGAGGAGACAGACACACAGAGAGAGACAGAGACAGAGAGAGAGGAGACAGAGAGAGACAGAGAGACACAGAGAGAAAGAGACACAGAGAGACACAGAGAGAGACAGTGACAGAGAGAGACAGAGAGAGAGACAGAGAGAGAGAGAGACAGAGAGAGAGAACTCGAACTCGAAC
>CM054142.1:17359513-17377013 GCA_028751875.1 Rapana venosa | reverse complement strand
TCACATTCCAAGTATATAACTATATTGCTTTTATCATGGTTTTTGTTGTTGTTGCTGTTGTTAGTAGTAGTAGTAGCAGCAGCAGCAGCAGCAGCAGCAGCAGCAGCAGCAGCAGCAGCAGCAGTAGTAGTTAGTAGTAGTAGTAATATCGTATTATCGTTGTCATTATTATAGTAATTATCATCATTCATCATCATCATTATTTCATTACTATCATTTTGATTTTTACAGGCATCATCATCACCCCCATTCTTGTGACAGTGCCTTCATCATTACTGTCGTTATCGCTGTCGCTGCCGTCGTTGTGTTGTCGTTCTCATTATCGTCATTGTTGCCATGATTATGATTGATCTTGCTGCGGTCGGTTATTTTTGTTGTGTGTTGATATTGATGTGTATTCCGCTATTCTGGGGCTGACCTTGAGCGCGCAACATTTCAAATAAGGCTCTGTAGCTTGCTTGCAGCGCACGGCAGATCAAGACTTGCAACATTCATTATTATACAGTACAGACCCTCTCCGAAAATACAGACAGACGCACATGCATGCGCGCGCCCCTGCCAAACCTGTTTGCCTCTTATGTGTATATGTATTATGTATGTATGTATGTATGTATGTATGTATGTATGTATGTATGTATGTATGTATGTATGTGTGTGTGTGTGTGTGTGTGTGTTATGTATTATGAATGTATGTACGTATTATGTATGTATTTATGTATGTATTACGAATGTATGTATATATTATGAATGTATGTATGTATTATGAATGTATGTATGTATGAATGTATGTATGTATGTATGTATGTAAGTACGCATACATGCATGTGTGTATGTATGTATGTATATATGCATGTACTTATGAATATATGAATGCATGTGTGCGTGTGGTTGCACGTTATCTCTTTCTGTTATATACAATACTGATGTGCATTTATCAACATACGACTGCAAAGGGTTAACGTTTATTGTTATTGATAATGTTTGTCATGCCGTGCATATAATGTATTCGTACAACAAAACTAGTTCATAAAAAGTTTTTATTTATTTTTATCTATATCTATCTATCTATCTATCTATCTATCTATCTAGGTAGATAGATAGATAGATAGATAGATAGATAGATAGATAGATAGATAGATAGATTTATATAATCTGTTTACCTGTCAGGCCAAGAGAGTTTGCCCGCCGCCACAGCCATAGAGTGATCTACATTCTCAAACAAATGCTGGGGCGGGACAGCCTAGTGGGTAGAGCGTTGAGCTCCCGATCTGACGTCCCGGGTTCAAGTCACTACCGAGGAGGAATTCGGGAGGAATTTTTCCCTTTTGAGTTAGCATCATTATCAACTCCACTCCTCTGAAAGTCCTTCGGATAAGACTATAAGCCGAGGTTTCGTGTTCGAATGCACGCAGAATATCTTGCGCACACGACAAAACCCGTTCTGCTTTTTTGGAAGAGTGGACCATTGCGTGCCGGTAAGAATAGATAGCAAATGTTTAAAAAAAAAAAAAATACGCATGCACACTGGTGTCGTGTTTAGACATCTTCCCATAAGTCGGAATGCAGCTATCTTAATGGTGGGCAAAAATGGCCGCATACTCAAAAGCCTTACCATTGAAAACCTCAGAGCACAAGCTTAGGAACAAAAAAGCAACAATACCAACAAAACAAAACATCCATATGCTTCCTCCTCCTAGGTGCTAATGGGCCTGTAGTTGTCAGATTCCAATCAATGCTTCCAGTAAGCTCTGAATATTTCAGGAACTTTGAATTCAAGTTTTAGAATAGCATTTTTCTTGAATGTCACCTTTCAGCAAAGTTTCACGGTAAGTCTTAACCAGCTATCGGCTCCAATACAGCGCTGTTTCAGCTTGGCTTGACTGAGAAAAAGTTTTGGGGTTTTGTGGAGTTTTCTTTCCTGTGGAGGAAGGTTCTGAAAAGAGCGTAATTTAGCAGTTTACCCTGGAGGAATTCAGTGACAGGACCACAGCAAGTGACAGTGCTGTTCGGCCCTGAAAGACTTTGTCAACTTGTAACTTGTCCTTCCCCGATACTTAGCGAACTTGCCACTCCAAAAAGTCTCTAGAGATGTAACCTTCACATGGAAAAAGGGAACTTCTCATGTGTTAGAAAGCTGACATAAAAACTAGTATGAGCACCAAGTTCGTCAAAACTCGCAAGGGGTATGTGTCCAAATGTTTAACTTATGGAGAATGTTGAGGACCAGCAGAAAGTAGTCACCATTACTCGCTGACTATAAAATGACTTTGCTATGGAAACTACTATTGGTAGAAAATAAAAATCATAAGACTACTGGAGTTTTATTTCTTCTAGAACATGTTGAAAACGTATTCGGAATATCTGTTGCTTAAATCCAGTAACATGCACATCAGAATCAGAATTTTGTTTCTTTGGGTTGACAGTAACATTCATCAGCACTTACTTTTTCTTTCTTTGCATTGACATTAACATTTATTTATGGGCATTTACATTGTGTTTCTTTGGGTTGACAGTTACATTGGTTAGTCAGGACTTACTGTCTGTTTCTTTGATATGGCAGGGCCTGCAAGCCTTCAGTTAGATTTTCGTATTGAGAAGGCAACAAGAAAGCCCACATTATGAATGGACTATAAATAAAATAATATATCAATAAACGGAAGGTCAGGCTGACACCAGCCCCAAGAGCTCTTCAAGACAGAAAAACCAGCGCCGTGTGCTGTGTGCGGATCAGATTTCAGGCAGTTCACGTCAGGTGTGCTAAATCCATCCTGCCAGTACCAGCGCGCTGTGTAGACGACATCAAGATGTCCTTGAATCCAGGCTAGGCTTTGATTTATTTTTAATGAAGAGGAAGCCGAGTCTGTCTTCAGTGCTGTTTTCCTGTAACGTTACACCCTCCGTTTCGCGACCTACTCCAATCCTACTTTTTTATTCATCTACTTCTCTCCCTTCCTTGCTGTCGTCTGCTCTCTTCTCTCTCTCTCTCTCTCTCTCTCTCTCTCAAAGCTTAAAGGCTGAAAACGAAAAAAGAAACAGGGTAAAAATCGAGAGAGAAAAAAATCAGGCCAAATTCATAATTATTTTAAGGTGGGTGGGACCTCAGAATCGTAGCTTTTGGCGTCACTGGCTCATCATATGCTGTTAATGTTGATGGTTATTGACGTCAGAAGCGGGTTTAGAACAGTCTGAATGTGTTCGGCTTACATCCCTTGCGCTCCATCTGTGGCTGATACGATTTTTCTTTGACGCCAACACTGACAATTCTGATACGTATCTATTTCTCTTGCTTTCCCATTATTGTTCACTACAGTGCAAACGCGCTCTCGACGCAATCACGCGCGCGCGCACACGCACACACACATACACGCACACACACGCATACACAAACACGCATACACACACACATACACAAAACACACACATACACACACACACATCACACACACACGTTGAATGTTATCCTTTCAGCCTATCACAGAGGATTAGGGAAAATAACACGCTATGTTATCGAAGAAAAGCACACAGTGCAAAAGCTGTAGACCTACATTTCAGGGTTAAAAAAACCCACACCAACAGATGGAAAGCTCTCTATTTCTCCTTCTGCTCCTCTCTCTCTCTCTCTCTCTCTCTCTCTCTCTCTCTCTCTCTCTCTCTCTCTCTCTCTCTTATTTTTATTTTTTTATTTTATACCACTTTAAGTCACGAGATTTCTCTGCGTGAAATTCGGCCTGCTCTCCCCGGGGAGAGCGCGTCGCCACAAGAGCAGCGCCACCCTTTTTTTCTTTTGGTCTGCAACTGTATTTGTTTCCCTATCAGAGAAGGTTTTTTCTAAGAATTTTGCCAGGGACAACTCTCTTGTTGCCGTGGGTTTTTTTACGTGCGCTGAAAATTTTGTGTAACACACGGGACCTCGGTTTATCGTCTCATCCGAAAGACTAGCGCCCAGACCACCACTCATGGTCTAATGGATGGAGGGAAATTTTCGGGCCAAAACGGCATACGAACCGCGCACACACCCGACCCGGACTTTTCGCATTCTAGACAGGCGCTGTTACCTCTAGACCACCGATCCACCTCGCACCTCTCTCTCTCGCACACACCACACACACACACACACACACACATACACATATACATATACACACGCACGCACACACGCACGTACGCGCATACACGCATACACGCACACACGCGAGTGCGTGAGCGCAAAATAGAAAAAATATTAAGAAAGATTGATTGATTGAGTGATGATCTGTATTTCCAAAAGATGGGGAGATACTGTGACAGGCAGACATAGTGACAGGCAGACAGACAGAGTGACAGGCAGACAGACAGAGTGACAGGCAGGCAGACAGAGCGACAGGCAGGCAGACAGAGTGACAGGCAGACATAGTGACAGGCAGACAGACAGAGTGACAGGCAGCAGCAGAGTACAGGCAGACAGAGTGACAGGCAGACAGACAGAGTGACAGGCGACAGACAGAGTGACAGGCAGACAGACAGACAGAGTGACAGGAGAAGCGACAAGTGACAGGACAGACAGGCAGAGTGACGGGAGACAGCAGAGTGACAGGCGCAGACAGAGTGACAGGCAGACAGAGTGACAGGCAGACAGCAGAGTAACAGGCAGACAGACAGAGTGACAGGCAGACAGACAGAGACAGTCATCAGACAAAAAGTGGATGAGAAACAACGAGAGAGAGAGAGAGATGGAGAGAGAGAGAGAGATGGAGAGAGAGAGCGCTAGTTCAGACTTCAGATAATTTATTCAGATAGGTCACAGAACGTTCTGAAGGGGTGAAAACATATATAAGTGATAGTGTCAAAAGAGACAGACAGACAGACGAAGACAGAGACAGAGATAGAGAAACAGAAGCAGAGAAACAGAGTGATGGAAGACGGACAGGACAGACAACCGGCAGAGACAGAGACGAGAGAGCGAGATGTAAGGTTTTGTCACCAGTAAAGTCGATGGCATGTGATCGTTATATGCGTGGGGAGTGGCAGGCACAGTTTTGGACTGAAAACAGAAACAGACGTGATGAGAGAAGAGAGAGAGAGAGAGAGAGAGAGAGAGAGAGAGAGAGAGAGAGAGAGAGAGAGAGAGAGAGAGAGAGAGAGAGAGAGAGAGAACTTTCTTCCTCTTTGAGTTCACTTATGATGTATCGAGCTCTGTCTGGGGCACCGGAAAGTAGCGGTAAAGTGATGTGTGTATATTGTTTGTTGTGGTTTGTATTGTTTTTGGTTTGTATTGTGTTGCGTTGTATTTGTATTGTATTGTGTTGTATGTGTTGGTGTTGTATTGTGTTGTAGTGTATTGTGTTGTGTTTAACGCTGGGTTTGTATGTAGTTTTGGTTTAGTATTGGTGGGGATACGTGCAATGGTGCGTTAGTATTGAATTGCTTCAGTTGTGTTGTGTTTTATGACTTATGCGTTCTGATATTACGTTGTATTGTATTGTGTGAGCCTTTGGGCATTGTTTGGGATGATTATTGCCACGTGATGATCTTATGTACCACTTGCCAAGCTTGTGATGTATGTGGCAAAGCATTCATCATTTGCTTTTTCTGCCTATGTATTCTATCACATATGCTGTCTACCTTGCTGTTTTGGAAGTATCGTCGACAGCGGACAACATACATATTGTGTTGTATTGTATTGTGTTTTGTTGTATTGTGTTGTGTATTGTGTTGTGTTGTGTTGTAGTGTATTGTGTTGTAGTGTATTGTGCTGTATTGTGTTGTGTTGTAGTGTATTGTGTTGTGTTGTGTGTGTTGTAGTGTATTATGCTGTGTTGTATTATGTTGTATTGTATTGTGTTTTAGTGTATTGTGTTGTGTTGTATTGTATTGATTTGTATTGCCCGTATAGTTTTGTACCGGATTCCATTGCTCTGTGATTATATGGCAAAGACCTGTTTTATTCTATTCTATTCTGCTTTTTTCTGTTCTATGCTATTCTATTCTATTCTATTTAATTCTGTTCTACTCTATTTATTCTGGTAAATGTTGTTTCGTTCTATTCTTATTTATTTCCTATTCCATTTGGCTCTCTTCTATTTTATTCTGGTTAATTTTGCTCTGTTCTGTTCTATCTCTATTCTATTTTGTTCTTTTCTGGGTTTCTGTTTACAAAATATTGGGACTACTCACTTCGGGTACACTGTGCGAGAAGTGTGTGAAACCCCCCTACCATCTTGCGCAGAACATCTTGCGCACACGTTAAGACCTGGTCCACCTTTTGGAAGAGTAGGCCATTGTGTGCCGGTGGGAACGGATGACAAAATTTACAAAACTGCACACACACACGGGAACTAGATCTATATAAAAAATAAAAAAAAGCCCACGCAAGAGTGCGTATTTCATTATCCTCAAAATAAAAGAATGCAAAAAAAGTAAAATCGTTAGTAGTGCCCCCAACAGTTGACCAGATTATGGGAAGGGTGAAGGTGAAGAATATGAAAATGCACATTACATAATTATGGGGCCTCGGTTTGTTGTCTTATAAAAAAAAAATACCAACACCCAGGCTACTACTCAATATATTTCTATGGGTACACGTGTGGGAGTTGAGGGAGGGGGGTGGTGGTGTCTTACTTCAGGCAGAATTGGAACCAGAGACTTGCCGTTTTCCAGTTAGATGTGTTAAACCTTTAAGCCACTTGTTTCTGAGGAAAGTAATGGTGTTATTTATTTATTTATTTTATATCGAGGATAATGGAATAAGCACTCCTGTGCTTTGTTACATCCAGTCCCCATGTGTGTGCGGTTTTGTAAATTTTGTCATCTCTTTCCACCGGCACACAATGGCCTACTCTTCCGAAAAAACGGAACAGGATTTAACGTTTGCGCGAGATGTTCTGCATGCGTTCGAACACGGGGCCTCGGTTTATAGTCTCATCCGAAGGTGTGAGGGAAGGAGGGCTCTGGTATTTGAAACAGAGGAGTGACAACATTTCATGTCACCAGTTTCATCACCGACGTTTCTCCTCATTTCGACGACAGTCTACGAGAGGATTCGAGTACTACTCTTGAAGAAGCGTCTAGATAAGGTAGAGAGATTCCCTCCACATGCTGCAGACATTCAGCTGGTGTACAAGTAATCAATCAAGGCTGGAGAAGAGGAAGCAGGCTATGGTAGCATGGTAGGCTCCTTCTGTCTGTCTCGGGAGACAATAGCTCCGCCGTCTGTAGTCAATCCAAGTCTGGTTGAAAGCATCGTCTGTGGTGTCGTTAAATGGATTCCTTCCTTGTCGCTAACTGGATTCATCATCATCATCATTAACCATACACCAGTGGTGAGGGCAGCACAAGCGCTTCACTCCTCATTCGGCAACTAGTCACTGATCCAAGATGCTGCATGCTTCAGCTAACTATTAAGTGTTCAATGCGTGAACAGGTCAAAAGAACTGAGTTTTATAAACTGCAAGCACATCATTTATATCATACATGAAAACACGGCCAAAAACACTGGGGTGGGGGCTGCTCGTCGTGTTCGACTATGACCTCCAAAACAGCAGAGGAGGCAGCTGCTGTTTCGGAAATTGGGCAGAAATTTTATTATAGTGGAGATGCCTTGCCCACAGTACATCCCCACTCTCTCGGCCAAGAGGGCATACAATAGTCAGCGTTGGAGATGTTCTCCAAAAGCCAACCAGCCCCCAGGGCTGCAGCACATAAGGGCTGTGCAAGCCAAACCTCTTAATCAGAGAGTCATAGTCGATCACTAAAGACTAAGCTGTAAAGTGAAATTCCATGAGTGGGAAAGAAAGCCACTGATCAGATACACAGCCTGTTCTCACTTTGCTGTTGCCCCGAGCGTCAATGGTTTAATCCAGAACTGTGATGAAAGCCCAGGCGCTAAAGGCATAAAAAATACCAGTAATAAAAAGATATTAAATAGATAAAAACTTCAGTCGAGACTGCCAACGTAAAACAAGTATTCCATTACCAGTGCAGTAGGCGCCATTCCAAAGGAAGGTACCACAAGAAGCTTCCAGACGGGGGAAGAAATTCTCATCTCCTTTGAGCCTGTCCACTTTACACAACTGCCACATAACGACACATCAGACGTCTGGAGTAGTTCAGAAGTCCAGACTGTGCATGGCAGCCTGTCCAGTGATCTCCAGCAAAATTATTATCTGCAAGCTGAAGAGACACCCAACCCTGTTGTCAGCGTTCCTAAGGGGCTGATGCAACAAGTGGGAATGTCCACCTATGCTGCACCCAGCCACACCGAAATCCAAGGAGCTTACCTCACAGTAGTGTCCTGGTCATCAGATGAATGGTAACGTATAGATCATAGCCAGTGAAACTGCCAGTCACCAGGTGAAATGAGATAGCCAGTGAAACTACCAGTCACTTTATCAGGTAAACTGCAATAGCCAGTAAAACTACCAGTCACTTTATCAGGTAAATTGAAATAGCCAGTGAAACTGCCAGTCACTTTATCAGGTAAATTGAAATAGCCAGTGAAACTGCCAGTCACTTTACCAGGTAAATTATGATAGCCAGTGAAACTGTCAGTCACTTCACCAGGTAAACTGAAATAGCCAGTGAAACTACCAGTCACTTTATCAGGTAAATTGAAATACCCAGTGAAACTGCCACTTTATCAGGTAAATTGAAATAGCCAGTGAAACTGCCAGTCACTTTACCAGGTAAATTGATAGCCAGTGAAATAGCCAGGTCACTTATAGTATAAATTGAATAGTCAGTGAAACTGCTGTCACTTACCAGGTAATGAATACCGTGAAACTGCATCATTACAGTAAACTGAAATAGCCAGTGAAACTGTCAGTCACTTCACCAGGTAAACTGAAATAGCCAGTGAAACTACCGGTCACTTCACCAGGTAAACTGAAATAGCCAGTGAAACTACCGGTCACCAGGTGAATAATAACGTATAGAGATAGTCGGTGAAACTACCGGTCACCAGGTGAATAATAACGTATAGAGATAGCCAGTGAAACTACCGGTCACCAGGTGAATAATAACGTATAGAGATAGCCAGTGAAACTGCCGGTCACCAAGTGAATAATAACGTATAGAGATAGCCAGTGAAACTGCCGGTCACCAAGTGAATAATAACGTATAGAGATAGCCATTGGAACTGCAATGTATTGTTTACTCTTTCATATTGAGGACAATGGAATAAGCACTCATGTGCTTTTTACATCCAGTCCCCGGGTGTATGCAGTTTTGTAAATGTTGCCATCCCTTCCCACCGGCACACAATGGCCTACTCATCCGAAAAGCGGAACGAGTTTTAATGTGTTATTTCTCATTGTGCGGCCACTGAGAATAGACCTGTTATCTTCTATTCTATACTGCTAAGAACTAGGTGTTCTAACAACCAAAGAATGCAATCGCACGTAACAACAGCATATCAAATCACCTTAAAAATCTACATTGAATACAGTAAAAAATAAAATTGTATGAGAATAACCTACATCCTTTGAAGAGTCTCCGACACGGGCAGATGCCGTCACTGGCATTTTGCCTTGCTTTGGAAAAAAAAGGCCTATTACCTTTTAGGTCAAATACAAGAGAAAAAAGGGTGAAGACAGATGGCGAAAAAGAAAGCATTTGATCAGTCAGTCCAGGTCTGTGCTTTTCATGCTTTAGTCAACAATGTTACCCAGTCTTCACACACACACACACACACACACACACACACACACACACACACACACACACACACACACACACACACTTAATGGGACTAATACCACTTCATTATGTGTTGTGTCATCATCATCATCAGACCCGTGACCTTGGAGGTCGTGGGGGAGACACGAAAGACGATGCCGTGGTAAGCCTCCTCCATCCATCTCGGTCCTCGGCTCTGCGCAGTAGTGCCGAGTCATTCATCCTGGTCCATTCTCTGATGTTGTCCATCCATGACTTGTTCTGTCTTCCCCTCTTTCTGCCACCTTCGAGTGTTCCCTGCAGTACTGTTTTTGGCAGAGTGTTGTGGCGGGTGACGTGGCCGAACCATGTCAGCTTTTTCTTCTTGACGATGGTGAGAAGGGGTTCCTGTGGACCTGCCAGCCGTGTTATTTGACTCTTGACAAATTCATTGGTCTTTCGTTCTCTCCAAGATATGCCCAGTAGTTTTCTATGGCATTTTGTTTCAAATGACTGGATTCGCGTTGCTGTTTCAGCAGTCAATGTCCAGGTTTCACTTCCGTACAGCAGGATAGTCTGAATTAGGGCTTTGTAGAGCTTAGTTTGATGGGAAACTGATCTCTTTACTTTTCCATATGGTGGTGAGTTTTGTCATGGAAGATGTTGCCATGGCTAGTCTGACTTTGATTTCTGTCGTCGATCGCCCGTCCTTTGTCCTTGTGTTGTGTGGGCTGAATTAAAACGCGCTTGAAAATCGACGGGGTCAGTTTTCGTTCTAGACAGAAAATGTTCGGTAAGCTTCTTTCTTCGTTGCTAGCAGACAAACAGGGTCATGTTTCAGCATTGCACCGACTTAGGAACACTTTATGGGAGTTTGTGGGAGTCGGGGGTCGCTGTATTAAAATCCCTTCACCTGCCTACAGACCGCAGTTTTCCAAATGTGGAAGCCACCTCTGACATAGACCAACTGAGAAATCTCAACTTCTGTATAAAATTCAAACCCGAAATGTATCCCCCTCCCAACACACACACACACACACACACGCGCGCGCGCACACAGAGAGAGAGAGAGAGAGAGAGAGAGAGAGGAGAGTGTGTGTGTGTGTGTGTAGGTGTAGGTGGGCGGGAAGGTACACACACACACACATACACACACACATATTTGTCTAATATCACGTAATGTGAAAAGACGTTAAATTAAAGAAAAAGAGGAACACACATACACACACACGCGCGCGCGCGCGCGCACAGAGAGAGAGAGTGTGTGTGTGTAGGTGAAGGTGGGCGGGAAGGTACGCAAGGCCTCATTTTTAACATTACCACCTCAGTTCATCATAGTTTCTGAAAATGAAATGTTAAAATACTCATAAGTGAGCTAAACTGCCTCACCCCCACCCCCCACCCCCTACCCCACTATTTTTAAAGAAAAATTATGCGTTGTTATTATGTCTTTGAGGCAGTGTAATATTTTTTTAGTGTTTTGTTTGGTTAGAGTCCGTATCGATCTACACCAAAGCGGACATCTGTTTCCACGACCGACATGTCTACGAAAGCTTAACAGTCACTCAGCATTTTAACATTGCACATCTGTCTTTTTTGTTGTTGTCATAATGTTGGTGTTTCTTAACATGGGGCCGACATATAAACCGTGATCACTGAATACACTGTGGTTAGTTTTGTTCCTCTCTCTCTCTCTCTCTCTCTCTCTCTCTCTCTCTCTCTCTCTCAACGTGGTATAATTATAGTCACGTCCAACATTAGGGACATGCTGCGATGAATTAAGCGGCAATGCCATTCCTTGGCCGTAACTCAATATTCACAAGGTTCTTTTTACAGCATTAGCCGTTAATGACGAGTCTGATCATCGTCTGCCCATATCAAAGCCACCTTGTTGCTAGCTATCAGAGAGAGTCAGAGAGAGAGACAGACAGAGACAGACAGAGGCAGAGAGGATGATGATGGTGGTGGTGGTGGTGGTGGTGGTGATGATGATGATGATGATGATACTAATCTTGATTTCCAACGGTTACACATGAACATTCACATATTTATCTTTTCATCCGGCTATTGCCCTGAACAGGAATCACGAAAATAAGATTTAAACTGTGATTTAAAGGAGAGAGAGAGAGAGAGAGATAGAGAAAGAGACAGAGACACAGAGCCAGAGACACAGACAGACAGACAGACAGACAGACAGAGAGACAATAACAATGACAATGACAAATTCTTTTATTTCGAGGATAATGAATGAGCACCCAGGTGCCTTTTTACATCCAGTCCCCGCCCTTAAGGATATATGTAATAACAAAATAAACCCAATACCAATATATTCGCACAGTAGACTGAAAAAATACCCACACACACAAAAAAGCACAAAAACCACCGAAAAAGAGAGAGAGAAATAAAACAACAAATAATAAAATAAAGCAAAACACACAAAAGCACAGAAAAAACCAACAACAACAAAAGCAAAGAAACCACGAGCAAAGAGACAGACAGACAGACAGACAGAGACAGAGAGAGAGAACTATTTTTGAGAGCGGCTTTCATTCCAGATATTGACTTTTTTCCCTTTCATCTTATTACCTAAATGGATAGAGATTACTCTCTTCAGACATGGCTATAAACTTTGACATGGTGGTCTCTTGTGATCGATACAGTGATAAAATATCTTTAAACGAATGATCAGACCCTGTCTGATAACACACAGCTTTTTTTTAACAGCGAAAAAAAAAGGGGGGGGGGATTTAGGTGATGTGATCCGCAGTGTTTGGTGTAATCACTGTTCCTGACAAAGCCGCCTGCAGACCACCCAGCCGGACGTGACTCCCGCTCTGTCCAGTTCCATTACTTGATTGGTCCGCTTGGGGAGGCTAGGCAGGCAGAAAGGGCAAGCTGTTTGTAGGATAGGGTTGGCCTTAGGGTCTGTTTAGTGTGTGTGTGTGTGTGTGGGCGGGGGTGCGTGCGGGCGGGCGGGCGGGCGCGCGCTCGTGCGTGCGTGCGTGCGTGCGCACGCCTGTGTGTGTGAGAGTTGGGGCTGGTTGTTTTTTTGTGTGTGTGTTTTTTGGTTTGGTTGGTTGGTTGGTTGTTTTTTTTGGGGGGAGGGGTCTTTTCTCTATTTATTTATGATGTTGTTTTCTGAGGGGGAGGGGGGGTGGAAGGGTGGACCTAGAGAAGAATGGCCAGTCTCTGGTGTGGCATAGAATAGATTGCGGCCCTAATACCCATTGGAAAGTCGGCCCTATGACCCAATGTTACGTCATCCCTATGGCCCAATGGAAAGTCACCCCTATGGCCCAATGGATAGTCAGCCCTATGGCCCAATGGAAAGTCAGCCCTATGGCCCAATGGAAAGTCAGCCCTATGGCCCAATGGAAAGTCAGGCCTATGGCCCAATGGAAAGTCAGTCCAATGGCTCAATGGAAAGTCAGGCCTATGGCCCAATGGAAAGTCAGGCCTATGGCCCAATGGAAAGTCGGCCCTATGGCCCAATGAAAAGTCAGGCCTATGGCCCAATGGAAAGTCAGGCCTATATCCCAATAGAGAGTGGAGAAAGCAACAGGTGGGCGGTTCAAACTTGTCCTGAAGCAAAGTTTTCGGTACTCTCTCCACTCGACCTTGACTGGTGGTCTGGGTATCAAACAAATTGTTGTCAATCAGAAGAGACACTGAGGTCTCACATCCCAACGTGCATTTAGGGAACGAAAAGGAAGCCAGAGCAACACAATGCATTGTCCCAGGCATGAGTGACAGGCCACAGTCGTAGCTGTCCTCCACAAACAAATACACAGACAGGAAGAAAAGTGATTTTAAGAAACCTAAAGTATGTCTATTTGAAATATGCACATTAAGAACAATTATCCGTAGTCCGAGCGGAATTGATATTGTCATCATCATTGGTAGACTCTACATAGAGTTGGCTCATTAAGTAATGAAATTGTATGTAATGTCCATGATATATACAAGAACATGTGTATATCAATACATGTACAGTACACTACAGTTTGAAATATTAACTGATTCAGTAAAACACGTAAGCAATGTATGGGGATTTCATACAAAGCTTTTTTCTGCCTTCTTCGTTTATTTTGAATCTAATTGTTTACTGATCATCACTTGTTATTCTGCACGCTCTCTTTTTTTGTTATTGCTGTTGTTATTGTGGTCGCCAATGCTTCTGATTTACGTTTCTAAAGTTGATATTGTATGAAGATAATGCAATATGATCAATAACGCTTCGCAAGACCTCTTATTCAATGTTGTTGCTGTTGTTATTTTTATTTGATGATGTTACTGCTTCAGCTGCTTTGTTTTTGCTGCAGTCTCCTTCCTCACCCCCATCCCCCTACCCACTTCCTCTCCCCTCCCCTCACTCCCCCCACCCCCCCTCCCCCCCTTCCCCCCACCCCCACCAACTGCCAAACTGCATTAAATCACGTTCCTATCACTGAACAGAACAATGAGCAATACCATCAGTCATCTACAACTAATCTCTGGGGTAGAAATTCCAAGTTTGCCCGTTGAGTGTGTGGAGAATGTCATTGAATGAATCATACAATAAATTGGAAAGCAGCCAATGACCTCTCTCTCTCTCTCTCTCTCTCCTCTCTCTCTCTCTCTTGTGTGTGTGTGTGTGTGTGTGTGTGTGTGTGTGTGTGTGCTGCTTGTCTCTCAATCCATTCTCTGGATGTAAAAATAAATAAATTTTTAAAAAGCAAACGAGTGCTTATTCCATTATCCTCGAAATAAAAAGAATTAAATAAAAATTAATCATTCTCTATTAGAGAGACTCATAAACCAGCCCTCTATGTTCAACTTCTTTTACTTACGGCAATACGTCATGAATAAACTGTCAAAAGTTTCGCAATAACATTTGTTATATAGCGTTTGGAATTCGAACCCTTCGCTTTCCATGATAGCTAAACTTGATTGCTTTCTGTTGTCTTCATTCTTCGTTTATGTTTATCGTTTAATCCATTATACTTACCAACTGAAGCTTAACGTTCACTCCATCCCTACATAAAGGGATATGGCCTTTATTGAATAAGCACACACACACACACACACACACACTCTCTCTCTCTCTCTCTCTCTCTCTCTCTCTCTCACTCTCTCTCCACCCTTATACCTTCGAATGTATTGTGGCCAAAGGCCGTTGTGCATTACACAATTTCAGAATCGAGAGTTCTCTCTCTCATATACGAATGTAATGGTAATGCTGCACATGAACGAACAAATGTGTACTACCCTGGAAAGAAAAGACAATACATAATAGGGATTTGATGTGTATTGCCTTCCACTGTTTTGGGGGGTAGCATTTATTTTTTTCGTCCCTCGGTTAAGAGCTTTCAGGTTCACCAATGGTGCTATTTTTCGTATGCGACCGTTTACCCACCATTAAGGTAGCCGCATTCCGACTTTGAGAATGAAGTCTAAACACTACACCGGAATGTATGCCTTTTTTATAATTTTGTCATCCATTCCAACAGGCACCACATGACCAACTCTTCCAAAAGGCAGAACGGGTTTTTAACGTGTGCATAAGATGTTCTGCGTGCGTTCGCATGCAGGACCGTGCTTTATATAGTCTCATCCGAAGGTCTTTTGGGGGAGTGGAGTCGGTACTGATGTTAATAATAATAATAATAATAATAATGTATGGAATTTATATAGCGCTGAATCTTGTAAAGCAACAAATCAAAGCTCCAGTGGATAAATCCTTTCTAAAGAACATCTAGCAAAACAGTCTGTGGGTAGGAGAGGCAGACAAAAAGACATGGGTGAACAACATCACGGAATGGACCACAACAAAAGGCTTTGCTGAGAACCAGGCGTTGCTAAATTATCTTTCCCCGTGGGGATGATGCCGGGGGCCTGTCAGTATAAATAGCATTCCCACCTTCTGGAAATCCTGTGCTTGGAATTCCCACTTTTCTTTTCCTATCTTTGTTTCTGCCTTGTTCCTTTTCTTCTTGTCATCTCCTTCTCATCTATTTTCTGCTTTCTTGGTCCATTCTCCTGCCTTTTTTCCAGAAAGACTTAAAAGATTTTTTTCTCTCCCATGCCGAAGTCGGATGTGCTGGGCCTGACTTGTCAGGTGCTTACGGAAGCGCAACGGCCTTTCGCTCATATGACAGATAATAGTTGCTGTCTGAGCGTTCGACGACGACGACGACGACGACGCCGACGAAGAAGAAGAAGAAGAAGAAGAAAAAGAAGAAGAAGAAAGAACAAGAACAAGAACAAGAAGAACAAGAAGAACAAGAAGAACAAGAACAAGAAGAACAAGAAGAACAAGAAAATAGGCATATCATCGCAACAAATTGAGAAATCTGACTTTTCTTGTCAGTTCAGCGCTTTCACGACCACTAAAGGTTAATCAAGAGACTAGTGGAATGAAGCAAAGAGGGGTTCGCGGAATAGATAGCATGCTGGATAGAGCGTTGTGCTCACAATCTAACGGCCTCAGTTCCAACCACCACCAAGACGAGACGCCCGTTCGAAAGGGGATTTTTCCCCTGGAGTCAACATCAGTGCCGACTCCACTCCTCTGAAAGTCCTTCGGATGAGAAAAAAACCGAGGCCCCATGTGCAAATGCAAACAAAACACCTTGCGCACAGGTTGTTCCGCTTTTCGAAAAAGTAGGCCATTTACGTCAGTGGGAAGGATGAAAGAATTTACAAAAACCACACAATGAATGAAAGACTTTACAAAAACCGCACGTACACGGGCACTGGCTGTAAAAAGAAAAAAAATCTCGTGAGTGCTTATTTATCATCCTCGAAATTAAAAAAAATAGATGATTTTGTAACTGTTTGTGGTGACAAGGTGGTAAACACCAACATCAATATTTGCAAGAAAGCATTCTGCATGCAAGCACATCCTAACTAAGTTCTGCATGCGAGCACATTCTAAAGTTCCAACCAGCCAACGACGGCAACAACATTATCAACAACAACAACAACACCAACAAAACAACAACAAGGAAACATGCCCCGCGGGACAGACAGACAGAGAGAGAGAGAGAGAGAGAGAGAGAGAGAGAGAGAGAGAGAGAGAGAGAGAGGAGAGAGAGAGAGAGAGAGAGAGAGAGAGCGGAGGGGAGAGGAGAGGAGAGGAGAGGAGAGGGCAGGATGAAAGGATCTGGAGGAGGCACTGAAGCAAGTGGGCACACAAACAAACACACACAAGACGGCTGGGGGGGGGGGGGGGGGGGGGGGAATAAAACTATAAGAAAAAGAAGAAGAAAGAAAGAAAGAAAGAAAGAAAGAAAGATTGCCAGGTTCCTTGAACAGCCTTGCCGACTCCTATCCATTGGTATTGATCGAACAGCCACCAAAAAGAAAAAGAAGCAGAAACAGCAGAAAGGAAACGGTGGGTGGAGGTGGGAGTATGAAGTAAGGAGGGGGGGCGAGAGTGGGGAGCAGGGAGGGAGGGGGAGGGGGAAGAAGGGATCAAGAAGATTGAATGGGGAAGGCTTTCATTTGCTAAGTCTCTTTACCTTTTTTGGTTGGTTTTTTTTTTGGTCATCCAAAACCGCGGTGCTGGCTGTTCATCATGAAACCCCCCCCACCCCCAACACCAACCCCCCCCCCTCCCACACCCCCGAAGCCCCCACCCCTTCTCCCTACTCCCCTTACCCCACTCCCCCTCCCATCTTCCATCCTCCCTTAATGCTGTATTCTGAGGTATTGATTTTTACAGCGTCTGTATCTGTCTCAGGTACTGAAGGATTCCATTTAGCTTGTTTTCTTTGTGTGCCAAAACAGCCAGAAAGGCGCTATTTATGTCTGCAGTCTTTCTGGACCTTCTCAGCGATTCATACAGGCAGCGATTTTTGTTTTTTGGTTGTTGTTGTTGTTGGGGGTT
>CM054142.1:17284513-17354513 GCA_028751875.1 Rapana venosa | reverse complement strand
AGAGGAACCCTAGCATACAACAGAACAAGCTTGACAACAGCTCCTACAGTACATTGCAAAACCAGGACACGGAGGTGGGGGGGGACCTTTTTTCACAGTCCTCGGAGCTTCACCGTGGCAGTCCAATCTCATTATCGCCAATGTATTGTCTCATGCTGTCGATGGTTATTGTCACTTGTTACTACCCCTATAATGAAGTCTGCAGGAGACCGGACTTTTTTGTTTGTTTGTTTTGTTTGTTTGTTTGTTGTTTTGTTTGTTGTTTTTGTTTTACTACTCACTGGCACTATCAGTGTGCCGTTTGTTCCACCTCTCTGATTGTGTCCTGCCTAAGTGTATAATAAGAAATTCACCGGCTGGAAAGGATTTTTAGTTTACCTGAAATAAACACCAGTGCCGACTCCACTCCCTGAAAGTCTTTCCGATGAGGCTATAAACCGAAGTCCCGTGTGCGAACCCACGCAGAACATCTTGAACGCACGTTAAAACCCGTTCTGCCTTTCGAAAGAGTAGGCCGTTGTGTGCTGGTAGGAACGGATGACAAAGTTTTAAAAGCGCATGCGTACTTGTGTCGTGTTTTAGACATCATCCCCGAAGTCGGAATGTCGCTACCTTAGTGGTCGGTAAAAACATTGGCATACTCAAAATCTCACCATTGGTAAACCTGGGAGTTGAGGAATGGAAAAAAAACCCAGGTTGCCCTTGTTTTCAGACTTCGGTCATTTGAACAAAGGAATATACATTATATCGAACAGATCCTAAACATTGTTTCATAAGCTACCAGCTACCAGCTACCAGCTTCATAGTCATCCGTTTAGTTGTAATTGTAGCCTATAGTTGGTTGGATGGATCTGTACCATACTTATCTGAAGTGTAGGTCTTCGATAGTAGAGGGAGGGGAGGGGAGGATTTAAGTCACAAGAATATAAAATTACAGGTTAATAAATAACTCTAAACTTAAGTCCAAGAGGCCAGAGAAGGTAAGGAAGTAGAGAGAGAGAGAGAGAGAGAGAGAGAGAGAGAGTGAGAGAGAGAGAGAGAGAGAGAGAGAGATGAGAGAGAGAGAGAGAGAAACAGACAGACAGACAAACAGACAGACAGACAGACAAACAGAGACAGAGACAGACAGAGAGCTGTGAGAGCATTTTTTCAATAGAGTAGATGCTTGAATAATTGGTGGGTGGGGGGCGGGGTGCACACATTGATTGGGTCGATGAGGTAGGGTAAAGAGGAAGTGGAGAGTAGGAGGAGAATGCGGGGGAAGGGGGGGGGGGGGGTTCTGCTCTTAAATTCAGAGCTGAGATTTTGGAGGTCTGTTCTGTTTAAAATATCGATTACATAATGTAACATTTAATGTAGCATATTTTGACAGTCTAGCCAGTATGCTTAGATATCGATTATAGAATGTAACATACAATGTAGCATGTTTTGACAGTGTGCATGCTTAGATATCGATTATAGAATGTAATATACAATAGAGCATATTTTGACAGTGTTCATGCTTAGATATCGATTATAGAATGCAATATACAATGTAACATATTTTGACAGTGTTCATGCTTAGATATCGATTACAGAATGTAATATACAATAGAGCATATTTTGACAGAGTTCATGCTTAGATATCGATTATATAATGTAACATACAATATAGCATATTTCAACAGAGTTCATGCCTAGATATCGATTATAGAATGTAACATACAATGTAACATATTTTGACAGTGGGCATGCTTAGAAGAAGTAGCTTTTGCGCACACAGCTCGATAGTATTGCAATTGTTAGTGCTCTGATTTTTGTTTAACTTGCAACGTAAAATTATGATCATTATTATTATTATGCAATTGGGCAACAGGCTTTGATGAAGATCCATCGATGCAAATATGAGTGGATTTGGTTTGCTCATCGATTTTTACATAACCGTTTGACGATATTACAGAATGCTTTGATGAAAAACAAACAGACTCTTTCGTTTTATATATTATTTATTCTTTTATTTCGAGAATAATGGAGTAAGTACTTGTGTGCTTTTAAAAACTGTGTATGTACATGTATCACAAAAGGACTTCGATTCTGGTTCCCCTCCGGCTCAGACTGGCCACAACGAAGACTGGAAGAAAACCCCAAACCGGTTTCTTGGTCCAAAACCGCTGCCAGAGTCTGCCGGGGGCTATAATAGTTAACCCGCCTTGCCACTCACTTCAGCATAGCGAGCACATTGGACTGAAAATACTGACTAGCTGTGCATGCGTCCTATTAGTTCTTTAGGTTTGAAGACCAAAACACACACACAAAAAAGCCCAAACCCTGCAGAGTCTAATAACTGCTTCCACCATCCATAACGGTTACAGCAGTCTGCTCAACCAGCCTGGATCAGGAATGAAACCATGTCTGTCGTTCTGACTAGAATTTTATCTGTAAGGGGTGGGGATGGGGGGGGGGGGGGGGTGTTTATAAATGAACTTAATACTGTTGACGGTCTGCCGCTAAGACCAGAATTTTCAGCTGGGAGTCTCGTTGGTTATTTATGAACTTAACAGTTTTGATAGCTTGTCGTTTTGACCAGATTTTTTTCTGGAATTAATAAATGAACTTTGCAATTATATAAATGAACTTTATAATTATAAATGAACTTTACAATTTTTGACAGTCTTCCATTCTGACCAGAATGTTTCTGGAAGTTTCGTTGGTTATGAATGAACTCGAAATTTCGACAGTGTCGTTCTGACCAGAATGTTCCTGATTTTTTTTTTTTTTAGAAATTAAACCATACAATATTGGCAGGTCATTCATTTCATTTCACTTTCTTCACTGTCATTAGAACTTAAGAGACTTCTGATTCGGAAGACTCTTAGTTTCACTCCATGTGAATCCCCTAGCCGATGGCCAGACTCCCAGACAATTTTATTTTATTTTATTCTTTTATATTGAGGATAATGGAATAAGCACTTATGTGCTTTTTAGCATCCAGTCCCCGTGTGTATGCGGTTTTGTAAATTCTGTCATCTGTTCCAACCGGCGCACTATGACCTACTCTAACGAAAAGCGGAACAGGATTTAACGTGTGCGCAAGATGTTCTGCGTGCGTTCGCACACGGGGCCTCCGTTTATAGTCTCATCTGAAGGACAATGGCGTTGC
This sequence comes from Rapana venosa, assembly GCA_028751875.1. Taxonomy (NCBI): domain Eukaryota; kingdom Metazoa; phylum Mollusca; class Gastropoda; order Neogastropoda; family Muricidae; genus Rapana; species Rapana venosa. Next base: position 17,351,374 of record CM054142.1, on the reverse strand, counting down.
TAGGGGGTTGGTATAGAACTGGTCAAGGTGACCACAACATACTGCAGGAAAGCATTTTCTCTGTTTCATTTAAACAGACTTTTTGTTCAGAAAAAGATGTTGCTTGACTTTACCAATTTAAATGACAAAAATGTGTGTGGGTGCGAGTGAGTGTGGGTTTTTTTTAATTATTATTCTTTTATATCGAGGATAATGGAATTAGCACTTATGTGCTTTTTACCACCAGTCCCCGTGAGTATGCGGTTTTGTAAATTCTGTCATCTGTCATGTGTGTGTATGAGTGTGTGTGTGCGTGCGTGCGTGTGTGTGCGCGCGCGCGTGCGTGCGTGTGTGTGTGTGTGTGGTGTGTATTCTGCAGGATTTGCCTTGACTGTTCTCACCACTGATCAACTCCATCTGACAGTCAGTCCTAGGCTATTAACCAGCCAGCGCCAGGTGTATGGTGTTTACAACCCAGCCGACCACGAGGGCCGCATCAGGGCTGATAGCACGATGCAGGAAAAGCAGCATCAATGACACGGCATCCTAAAGAAAGGACTGGACCAGTGAGAGACTAACCACTGAGTGGGGAAACGCAAGAAACGGTCCACTTAAACTGAAGTCATTCCTTTGATGAAAGCGATCCGGTTTTGTTTTTGCTTCTTTTTTTTTCTTTTTTTTTTGTTGGGGGGGGGGGGGGGGGGGCGTTGTTGGTTTGGGTTTGTTTGTTGTTGGTGGGGTGGTTTGGTGGGGGGGGGGGGGTTTTGGGAGGGGGGGGGCTTTTTTTTTGGCCGGGGGTGGGGGGGGGGGGGTTGGTTTTGTTGGGGGGTTTTTTGTGGGTTTTGTGGTTTTGTTGGGTTTTTTTGGGGTTGGGGTTTGTTTGGGGTGGGTTTTTTTTTGTTGTTTGGTTTTTTGGGGGGGTTGTGTGGTTTGTTTGTTGTTGGGTTTTTTTGGGGGTGTGGATTTTTGTGTTGGGTTTTTTTGTTGTTGTTTTTTTTTGGGGGGGGGGATGTTTGGTTGTGTGGTTTGTTTGTTGCTGGGTTGTGTTGTTGGTGTGTTGTTGGTGGTGGTGGGGTTTTTTTTGTTTGTTTTTTTGGGGGGGGGGGAGTTGGAGGGGGTGGGGGTCTTCTTTCTTTTTAACCCAGAAGGGGTTACAAATCCTGGAAGGGGTTGCTTAACTTGAAAAGGGTGGGGATCAGGATTTGAGGCGCTGTTCAAACACAACTTAGCCCATGTGGCTTTTTTATGCCCCAGCAGTTTCTCTTCTTTCTCTGTTTTCGTTGAGATTTTCTTTTTCTTTTCTTTCTTTTTCTTTCTCTATGTTGGCATGGTCGTTGACTAGCTCAGTCTCTTCGTAATCAAAAGTCATATATGATTTCTTTCATTACTTCATTTTCTTGATGATTACATATAATTATGGAAAGTGGCTACTTAAACTGAACGGTGCTAATTAAACTGAAAGGGGTTACTTAAATTAGACAGAAGGGGTTTTGTTTATTTGACTGAGGTTGTTTGGGGGTTTTTAGCAGGACAGTTTGTTTTGTTTCTGAATAAACTGTTTAATTAATTGATACTTTTTGTTAATGCGTTTACTGGCGACCTGTACTTTTTACGAGAAGGGTCAATTAGCAGGTTTCTTCATAGTCAAGTGTGTTGTCCTTTTTTATACACGGTTGCACAAACACTATGAATATATCTTCAGGCATTAAAGATCCCAGGCAATGCATATCCATAGGGAATACTATGAGAAGGGAGGTGGCAGGATGGTTAAGACGTTTGCCTGCCAACAAGTAAACCGTGAGGTTCTGGGTTCGATTCCCAGCCTCGCCCTTTCTTCCCAGTTTGAAAAAAAATCGAACTGAATGTCAAAGTCCTTCGGATGAGACTATAAACCGAGGCCCCGTGTGCGAACGCATGCAGAACATCTTGCGCACACGTTAAATCCTGTTCCGCTGTTCGAAAGAGTAGTGTGCCGGTGGGAACAGATGACAAAATTTAAAAACCCGCATACACACCGCAAAAAAAAAAAATCATCTGAGCGCTTTGATTTGTTGCTTTACAAGATTCAGCGCTATATAAATTCCATACATATTATTATTATTATTATTAATACTGACAGACTTGCTCGGAATACAGCGGACGATCAGGTGCTAACAAAAGGCCTTAAAGATTTTGTCCGCCAAAAGAAGTTAATTGATGTTTTTTTGGGGGAGAGGCTTTATGCGAGGGTACTTTCTTCCATATGTATGAAAAATGTCAGATCAACCTGCAGTTTCAAAGTGCGTTTCTGCGCGCGCATGTGCGTGTGTGTGTGTGTGTGTGTGTGTGTACTGGTACTCACAATTGATTTTTTTTCCTAATCTAAATGTTAATAACATCCCTTTCCAGTTTTGCAATGAAATAATGTGTAGTTTGTCACACATGGATAAGAACATGTGTTGTCAGATGGTATCACTTACAATGGAAAGACATTAAACTGAACATGTTTATCAGAATTGTACACCCTGACCAAAGTTTGCTTACACATGCATTTTTTAAATAACAGTTTAGTTTTCACATAATGGCAGTTCCTACAATCTGTTATGGGGTGTTCTTAAGTCAGATAGACGCTCACTTATAATCGAAGTTTTGTATTTTTAAAAAGCTGTTTAAAAGGGTATGAAAATAGAATAGCATTGATTATAATCACCAGCAACTATTACCATTTCGGAATCTTAACTCAGCTGTCAGATGATTACATAGTCCCTCAGTCAGTGATGATCTTTGATACTATGCGTGCAGTAGACTTGTTTTATCTCCTTGTGTCTATCAGCAAAGTTAGGAAACGATTTTTATGAGGGGGGGCCATCGGCTTTTCACACATTCTGCTACTTTCATTCTAGGTCAAATAATGTGCAGACCTGCCAGTGCCTTAATCCTGACCATGCATATGTTGGTATTGAGAGAGGCCTACATGTAAAAGATCCAGCATTCCATGTCACTATTGCAGGTTACAAAAACAGGAAGACCCCCTGCACTTAGTCTACTGACTTTCAGCAGCACCTTGAACAATAAAGCCAATGAATTATCAGCTTGGCTGCAAGGAAACTAACTGGACTGTTGTGCAGACGTGGTGTGGCTTATATAGGCTAGATCAGTAGTGGTCATACCTCCAATGGAACATTTGCACTCAACTGCTGTCCTGTGGACAGGTCTGCTATGGTCATGTATGTTATGAAGAAATAGTGAAGGATTTATGGGCAAGCTGTAATAAATCAAGATGCCTATTTATGACTACAGCAGATTTGTAGTTTTGACTTTAGATTATTTTCTAACTATAATTTTTTTTTTTTAATGACAAAATTCTAAATAATTCTAGTAGAATTACAATGGTTTGAAATCTGAAGCTCTTGATATTCATTTCTACCAAAGGTAACGCATAGCCAATGCTCTTTTGCTGAAATGGTAAATTAGCAGGGTTATCTGTCATCTTGACAAGCCCACAAAATTAGCACACTTGAACTATGACGTTCTCGTAATCTTTTTTGTGCTAATTGTACTGTTTTGGTTCTGGCATGATATTATCATTCTTATTGAACACATACATTGCAAAACGGTAGCTTATAATATTACATCAGAATAAGTACAGTCAGAGAGACAGACAGACAGAAACAAACATGCACAATACAAACACAAAATAAAACATACACAGCCCTAATGCAACATTCACTCATGCATCATGCAAACAAACAAAAAAAACAAATAAAAGGAAAATGAACACTATAACACATATCCATACGTCTTGAAAAAAAAACAAGTCCACATTCTCCCATGCACCTAAGAACAACAACAACAAAAAACCACCAAAACCAAATGAACAATTTCAATTTTATTTCAACATGAAACCACTCGATGTCAGATTATCTCTATAAGGTGACACATCCGATGTTCTCCCTGTTAGATAAATAGTTTAGCCATGCCGGTGTGCATGAACACTCACATTCAGGTTAACAATACAGTTGTGCTGACAAGTTTATACAGGTCTGACCCTGTCACCAACACCTACCTCACCCACTCACACACACACACACCACACACACACTACAACACACACACACACTACACACACACACACACACACACACACACACTCACACACACACACACACAGAGGAGGATCCTGGGCCACTGTGTGGGGCAACCCAGGCACAGTCAACAACCAGACAGAATGCCTTCAGTTAAAAAACAAACAAAAAATACCAAACTGACACCCAGTAAACAGTGAACTAAAACACCACTCTGTGTAACAATGGTCCAAAGTTGGTCATACAGCGACAGACTTGCAAACCAGATGCCTAATTCATTTTCAAACCATAAAGATATTCTGATTGCATGTTCAATTTTTTTTGTCATTTATTTATATATGTACAAGGTTTGTATACAGGTATGTATACATATGTAGATGCACATCACACATGAATGTGCGAGAGTGCGCATGCATGCACGCACACGTGCACACACACACATGCACGCACACACACACACCTACAGACCATTTGTTCATCTTTTAAGTAAAAACTGAACACTCCATCACACACACATGCATGCACGCACGCATTGCATGCACTGCACACACACACACACACACACACACACACACACACACACACACACACCTTTTATACATTTTAAAGATAAGAACTGTAAGCTTCATCACACACAGACAAACAATATACACTGCTGTTAAGCCTATAAATGTCAGTGTGTTCATCATAACAAAAAGCTTCTCTTAGAACTGACACTTCTTTTTTTCTTCTTATCATTTTCCTACTGAAAAAAAATGGGGAAAGTCACATAGGTGTGTGTGAGTGTGAGTGTGTGTGTGTGTGTGTGTGTGTGTGTGTGTGTGTGAGAGAGAGAGAGACAGAGACAGACAGACAGACAGACAGACAGACAAACAGACACTGGGAGAAATTAAAACATATTTCATGGTCAATTCTTTAAACAGTTGACATTAAAACTCTTACCAAAAAGTAGATACATGTATTAAACTTATCGGTGGTAATTTACAATATAAAAAAGAAATAATATGCTTTAAGAAACAGATGAAACTCTGCTTATTTTGGTTCTCATTTTTCTTGAACTCTCCAAAAGACACTTTTTTCCAAAAAATCCAAAACATTTCAAAAGTGTTTTCCAAAGTCATCAACTTATTCCATTTCTGATTTACAAATTAAAGCCAAACAATATCTGTAGCAATCAAAACCAAACAACACAACATCAAAACATCAGAACATGAACTGGGGTAAAACAGAACATACCTGAAAATCTGTTCCACTCTTCAATTGTGATGTTAAGGGAATGTGGCCCAAAAATTCTACGATACAAATCACACATGTCTGTACACTGATCACAGTCTCAATTCATCTCACTTGCCCAACATAACCAACTAAATTAAACAATATCACAGTCTTGGACAACAACAAAGTATCACAACTCCCATGTTTTCTATGTCAACAACAACAATGCACAATAGCAACAGCAATAACTACAAATCTGTAAATAGCAAAAAGTGTCTCCAGCAGAATATTATGATCACTTTCATTCAGTTTTACAGCCTTTTAAACCAGTGTTGAGTGTGGGAGAGAAACCAAAACAATCATTTGAGCCTGTATGTGTATAGGTAATGTTGAAAAAGCACACACACCAAGCCTTAACACATACAGAGATATACACTAATTTCCACTTTTGCATCTTCTCAACCAGCACGAGTAAGAAAGTGAAACCAAAAAGTCGGCTTATGTTGTAAGTTATGCAAAAACATCAGGTTATGAAACAAACAGATCTGTGTTATGCACATTCCAGCTCAAATGAGTTGGTGTCATTCCCTCACTCTATTGTAAACAACAGCAACAACCTCCAAACGGAAGTCGTTGCCAGTGATGGTGATCAGAAGACTCTGCTGGAGACAATATCTAGGACACCCATTATTGCAAAATCAACAAAGTATTGATTTTTTCACCAGTTCTGTTGGTTTGTGTTTCGTTTACAAATATTGATCTTCAAGTTAAAGTTCAGTTGGTTCTGATTTCTAGTTCTTGAGAAATGAAAACTAAAGACTGATATCAACAGACATAATACATTAACAGACAATCCTGAATGTGTTGGCAGTTTGGAATGATAAAAGTAATTGATGGTAAAAGTAGCAGTCATGTGTACAGACAATCTATATATCTGCTCATCCCATTCCTATTTTCCTGCCAAAAATTTTAACAAAGTTGCTCAGTGAAGTTAAAAACCATAAATTAAACTGCGCTTTTGTGACTCCACATTGAAGAAAAAGAATGTCATTGGTTGAAAGGGGGGGGAGGGGGTCTTCGCAAGCTTTACTGAGTTGTCTAACTTTGCTCTTCAGGCTGTAGTACTTTTGTGCATGCACATAATTATTGTGTCTGTATGTGTGTGTGTGTGTGGGGGGGGGGGGGGGGGGGAGTAAAAGGATCTATGGATGCTTGCACTCCTTTGTTTATCTAAGTATTTTCTGTCACACAAAGCATTGCTTGGAAAAACTTTCTTACAGTCTGCTTCATCGTATGTTTTACTTGTTGGTGATATCATCAACATCCCAGGAAATTGTTAAGTGACTGGCAGGTTAATCTTTTCAATACTTGTTTCATTAATTCTTAAAATAAGCTACACTCTAAAACTCTATGACGTATTCCACTTTCATCAGGTTCTAACAGCACTACTTTCTTGGAATATTGTTATCAACAACGATTTCAGGCCAGCAAGCCAAAAAGGTTCAGGGCAATTGTATGATCAACACTATGAAATTCAATAACTCACCATGTTAAATATATTATTTTTGTCAAGCTCTAATTTTACCTTCTTGTTCCTGACACATTTCCAAATCTAAGCTGTTGTTTAGAATATGATAAATCTGCCCTTTGCAAAAGGTGTAGATATGACATACACTGAAAGAGTCTCAGCTGGTAAGATGTCAAGGAATGTTGGACAATTATCAGGTTTCCCTTAAGAAAAGTCCCAATATTAAACAAGTACTGATCACACTAATTCTAACTGTTGTGAATGTTTTTAAGTACATGATACCGAATTCAGAATATCTTATTACCTAGTTAAATAAAAATGACCTATTCTATCAATACCAGATATGTATAACCAAAAAAAAAGGGGGGGGGGGGGAACCATTGTGATTCAAAACAATCTGTCAGTTGGCATAGCAAAACAATGTTACATCATTTCAGATGCATATATGTCACAAACAGTATACTCTCACTTTCAACCAGCTTCACCAGTTTTCTTCATAAAACTGTTGACAATAAACAAAGGAAATGTGCTGTAAATGTGGCCAACCAAGTCTGCTCACAAAATCTTTTTTTAATGTACAGCTTGCAAAACAAGGCAAAAAAATATATTCATTCGAAGACCTGCTCCCAGAAAAGGATATCACAAGTGCTCAAAAGTTGTGTAAACAAACTTTTACCTTCAGTAAAGATAATTTTGACTTGACTTGTCCACAGTTGTCACAGATTCAGCATCAGCTTTCAACATGGAAGTATTGGCATCACAATCTGAACATGCTGATAGATAACTCAGACATTTCTTTTTTACTATGACTTTACCTAAGATGTTTCACACAGTGGTACAAAATATCCCAATCTGTTCCTGCTTGGGAATAACTTATTTTCAAGAACTAATCATGACAAGAACAAAAGATGGTATCAACTTTCTCTTTTAGCCAAGGTACTGTATAAAGTCATGTTGTGGAAATCTATAATCTGACAGACTATGAGACCAAAAAAGTTTGACTTTGATAAACAATTGGGAAATCTGTAGTCTGCTAGACTGTGAGATTGATCAGATATTACTGTCACTCCAAAGTGAAAAGTAGTCTGATTGTAATAGGAGAGATAGAACCAAAATAAACAACAGAAACAACTATTAAAGACCTGTGGTATTTCTGCCTTGGCCAGCAAATAGCATGTAAACTGACCAAATTATCTAAACAAAACTGCATAGCCCCTGCTTCAACTATAGAATAGAGAAACTACAAAAGCATTTTTTTTTAAATTAACCCTATCATTATTCAAACAATCAATTACAAGTCACACTTACTTCCTTAAAGTTCTTAGTTAGTCCTTACACATTTTGTTTCTTAAGTGCCTCTTACGAAATGTACATGAAGAGATTTTTTTTTTAAACAACTTCAAAATACAACTCAAACAGAAAGTCTCAAAAATACACAGCTCACTGTTTCCAGTATTACTGGTTAACCATTAAGTGTTCTTTTTTTTTTTAAAAAGCTGAAAATGCAGCTATCGGATCTGGGTAAATCTGTCACATGGGTGGGGTCCTTGGCTACGCAATGCATCAGGATCAACTGAACTCATGGCTCAATTTCTGGACCACAGCAAACACAAAAGACATTTTTATCAGTGTTGGTTTCAAGAAAGGCTCAGAGGTTCACTCAAGCGAAACATAAAAAAAGCGAGTGAACAAAAGAGATCCTCAGTGTGTGTGTGGTGTGTGTAGGGGGAGGCCTTTTTTATATTTTACACTACTTCTCTAACAAATTTGATATTGTGTTTGCTTTTGTTTTGTTTTTTATGCCACTAGCTTTACATTTCTTTAAATTTATGAAACAGTGAACACTTTTTTTTTTCTTTAAATGTCAAAACCAGCTAACAGTTTTGTTTACTTGGACAACAGAATCTCAGTTACAAAACAACATTGTGAAAAAATGTTCACAACAAAGTCTCCTTTTTTTTCAACACTCGTCAAAGCACATATGCAGGTACACACTCACGCAAACACACACACACACACACACACACGAGCGCGCGTGCATGCATGCACAGAAGTACACACATCACCCAGGTTCTCGCATTAGAATTATCACCCATGTTATCACATAAAACCATGTATTAAAGTACACTAATATAGCATATCAAGTTTTTTCAAGGTGTTATGACCTACAACTCCAGGTGTGCAATATTTCCTATCTGAGATCTGGATACAACCAAAAACATGCAACAGCAGCAGTGGACTTGAAATCTGAAGATTTTTTTCATCTTCATTCAAATAATCTTGTACACACGTACACACACACATTACACCAAATATACCAAATATATGTACATATTATACATTGTATGCCTGTACACATACATACCCAAACTAGAAACTTGCATACTTTTATGTACACACACCTACACTTACTCTCTCTCTCTCTCCTCTCTCTCTCTCCTCTCTCCTCTCTCTCTCTCCACACACACACACACACACATACACACACATGTACATATGCATAATATTTTACAAATGATAAATAATAATCTTATGCCACAACAAACTCCAAAACAAAAAATCAATAATTACAAAAAACAAACTGAACTTTTTCACAAAATTCAAAGGAGTTGTAATATAAATCAAAACACACACACACACACACACACACACACACACACACACACACACACCACACACACCAAATATCTACACACATTGATCATTGATAAACAAAAAAACCACTGAAAATTGAACAAATGCAGCAAGTGAACAAAACATGTTAACAAGTGAAAAAGTAACAAACTTGTGAAATAATTCAAAATATCATGCAGTCACATTTCATCAAGAACAACATCACAAGTTTTAAAAAAATAATAATAAACTACAGGGGGAAAAAAAGTTCATAAACTGCTTCAAGAACTATTGCTCATAAACTCATTTCACATATAACAACATTATCTTTACTAACTCAGAAAATGAACATACATAAGTTGCACCAAACAATACCAAAACAAAATCGCAAACATCAGTGTAACAATACTCAATAAATAATAGTTAGCCACACACCACTTACAAAATAAACTAAAAAGAATAGTCATCAAAATAACACAAAAAAACTCAACTGCAAAATGCAATTACCTGTATTTCAAAAACATCAAACCATATATGTATGAGAATGCAAGAATCGTTGACATTGACTGAATGTTGTTACATGTGATTTTGTCTACAGATCCAATACCTGATAATGACAAGAGAATCCACGGCACACAGTGATCATCACACCACACACATAACATTCAGCTAGTATACTGATTCCATGCTACACTGGGCATTTTTTTGGTTGGCATTAAAAGTCCTGCCTGACCCCCAGGTTATTCCAGAACAGAAAAAAAAATCACAGATTTAGTACCAGATAGATATCACCAACGTTCAGAAAACTTCAGGCTGATCGGATCTCTTTTCACCAAAATGTACCTTCTGTATATATGTATAATGCACTCAGAGCCTGCTTTGTTTATAAAATGATGTTTTCACAGTCTGTTACCCAGTTAAATAGGGTACATTGATGCACATTCCACTATTGGTCTGTGAACAAGTTCATAAACCGGTTCACTGTGAAGAAAAATGTGTTCAGGCCAAAAACTTGTTTTAATGCAGTAAAAGACAGGTATGTTAGTAGTACACTGGTCTGACAGATTTCTGTTGATGCCAACTTGTCTCATAATAAATGACCAGAACATTCAAAGGACAGTTGTTCACAAAAACTACACAGATTTGTATTATCAGATACATATCTGACATTTTTCCAGTCTTCCTTATCGTTATCTACTGATGTAATATGGATCATGATGTGAAAGGTTACACAACAAATCAATAATGTCAACTGACACTATCAGGAATCATCTAAAAATGTGCAATTTGTAATGACTATGCTTCAGTGCGTGGCCCTTCCTCTACATGTTTTGGCTCACTGTTAACTTTATGACAAGTGATTATTTCAACACCTCTCAGAAAAACCATCTTCAGCTGCATGTTAAAAATTGTTTCTAGTCAAAAGACTTCTGTCTGCAGATGTATCTAGTGCACTCAGTATCAAAAAAAAATGCACTCAGTATCACTTTGAGGTGACTGAACCAATGCTTTTGCTTTTACGTAATCTTTTTGTTGTTGTTGTCATTATTGTACCTATCAATAGCACTGCAAGCTCTTTCATTTCATAACCTGGGCGTTTCAGGTTAAGAAACATTCAAGGTTGAAAGGCCTGCTGCTTTTAGCTAGATCAAGGCCAATTTTTCCAACTTTTGCACTATGATTACAAAACAGTTTTAGAATGACCAGCATAAAAAATCCTGCTCAGATAACAAATCTCAAGTCACAGACTTTAAATAAAATTGTAGATTAGCAAATGAAACATGTTAATTACAAACAGTGGAGCTCAAAGCTACTGACGATGGTTGAGAACAACTAGGTGCAAGTGTGAGGAGTGTCAATACTGAGAAGGCTATCTAAACACAGGATCACAGCCATAGCTTTACATCCACCTGGCAAGTGTGTGGTATGTCACAGACTGGACATCACTATCATTGCCTTGGCTGATCAGTCAGAGCATGACTGACTTCTTTAACACATGGACACAACATTTGGCAACCTTCAAGGACACAGACACATACTGAGGGCAACCACACAATTATAGGCTGCACACTAACTGGGTGCTCAGAGTGTGACTGACCTGTAAACAAGGTCAGCAGTGAGTTATCACACTTACAGATATATCTGCACACACAGGAGATGGACGGCATTGGACACAGGAGGACAGTCAGGATGTTGATTCTATGGCTATCACACACTGCAGTCTAGTGACACACAGCCGATATCACATGGTGGAGCCAATCTGCGGCAGTTTGGTGCGCGTGTTGAGCTGTGACTGCATGTCTTCCTGCAGCACCATCTGCCGGGCCTTGCCACTGGAGCTTCCAATTGTGCCGTTGGTCAGCTTGGGCATTCCTGTGCTGCGGTTGCCAGAGGAGTTCCGCTGCTGGCCAGAATCCCCTCGCCCTTCCACCTGTGCTGGTGGCTTGGGTAGACGCCGCCTCAACCAGGGATGACGCAGGGCTGAGGTGGGATTCAGGCGGGTAGAAGGATCCCAGTCCAGACAGCGTTTCATAAAATCCAGGAACATGGGATCATCACAGCCCTTCAGCGCTGCCGTCATTTCCTTGCTGCTAGGGGGCCCACGTGGCTTTCCCACGGCGTGATCGACCCCCGCTTAGCGATGTCGACCCATCAGACTGTGTGGTGACCGTGCAGTAGCGGGGATAGCCCTTGGAGCTGATGAAGTTGCGTGCTCGTTTGGAGTTATCCAGCAACTTCTGAGGTGGCATGCCCAGCAGCTCGATGATGCAGGCCAGCTGGTCTCCCTCGTCTTCTCCTGGGAACAGAGGATAGCCAGTCAGGAGCTCTGCCAGGATGCAGCCAAGGCTCCACATGTCAATGGGCATGCCGTACTTGGCCCCCAGGATCACTTCTGGTGCTCTGTAGAAGCGGGACTGGATGTAAGTATAGATGCGCTGATGCTCGTAGCAACTTGAGCCAAAATCAATAACTTTGATTCCACTGCGCCCTTGTTGCTTCAGCAAAATGTTTTCAGGTTTGAGATCACAGTGAATGATTCGGTTCTTGAATAAGGCATCCAGGCACTGCAGGATGGAGTGGGCAAACTTCCTGACAAGTTGTAGACTGAAGCCCTGGAATTTGTTCTTTTTGATCAGTTCATACAAGTTCATGCTGAGCAGCTCAAACGTAATACAGATATGGTTTCGGAATGTAAAATGTTCCATCATATGCACAATATTCATGGTATTGTCCTTGTCCTGTTTCTTCAAATGTTCCAGAATTCTGATCTCTTCCTGTGCCTGGCGGTGAAAACGTTTTTCATTCCTCACCATTTTCAGAGCCACATGGACATTTTCTCTGTGATCGTACGCCTTGACTACTTGACCAAAGCTGCCTTTTCCAATCACCTTCAGAACTTCATAACGATAGGCGATATGATCATGAGGCACGTGAATGTAGGAGCCATTTTCATCATCATAACCGTTGTTAGAGGCCCCTCCGACCACACCTTGTCGTTTCTTGGCATTCTGACCTACGAAATAGACACTAGGATAATTGAACACTTCGTGGTGTTCAAATGATGACAGTTTATGCATGTATTGTTTCATGGCGGTTTCTGGCACCATGGCGTTTCCTCTCCGCGTGCCTGAGGACTTGCTGCCAGCACTGCCCGCACTAGAGCTTGGTCTAACCGCTGGCAGTTGTGATTGATCGTCGGGCCGGACGCCATTTTGAACAGGTTCGCGTTGATGGTTATGTTTATGGTCTTCAAACAACTGCTGCACTTTAATGCCATGTTGATTCATGTGTGTGCTGCTTCCTCCCACGGTCTGGCTTGTCAATGGTGGGAGGTGTGACGTATCATACGTGTGGGTCATGATGTCGCCCGTTGAAAACATAGAAATCGTTCTCTGTACCGGTACTGGCATAGGGTTTACTCGTGTGCTCATACTCCCATTTCATAAGACAAAACAATCTACTGACCTTTCCAACGTCATACGATTATCCCACTATCTTTCTCTCAGTGACTCCATCCTTACATCACCACAAAAAAGGATAATTGACGTCCTTAAAGCCGTCCTCTCACCGCAGTCTTTCCAACTCTGTGGCTATTTCCACAGAAATGACACCTCTCGTTGCCATGCACGACCCTGGCGGCCAAACGTCAGGCGTGTGACGTCATGGAAACTAGGGTCACGTGAGTCAACAAAAGCCGAAGCCATGTAGGTCGGGCTTTTCCGGTGGGGTGGCAAAGGCGCTTGAAAAGTTTTAGTTCTTGCTGGGGCGTCGAATCGATGGTGTTATTCGTGAGCTTATTCATGTGCGTCTGTAAATGCAAACAATAATAGTGAGAAACCACAAAAGTAGATAGGATCAAGTTCCAACAAATCATTTTTCTTTTTTTTCTTTCTTTTTTAGAAAAGAAGTCCAGGTTCAAAATTTCAAACCCCCAATCCGTCGCGTAAAGCCAGAAGTGGTTACTGCGACGTATTGATCCAGATCCAGATTTACTAGTAATACAAGAAATCATATGCGCATGATATTATAAAATTCATACCACTGTTTACAAAGGAAATCAACATAAAATTGCAACAAACATTGCCTAAGTTTCCAAGATACTGGGGTAGACAGACTGACAGGTAAGGCTATATGTTCAGACCTCCTCAAATCAACATAAAGAGACAGGCGAAGATGGACAAAGAAGGAGGAGAGGAAAGAAAAAAATATGAAGAGACTCAAGGGAAACAACCAATAGGCGAATAGAAAATACATGACTATTTAAGTTCTGTCCCTTTAATAATTTTCCGTGCCCTAGGATGAGCTAAGACGAAGAAGAAAAAGAATACTACGTTCAGCGTCCTTTTTCGTTTAGAGGTTGACCAATATTTCTTTTTACAAGTAAATAAAATAGGATTACAATAATTTGGATCCAAATGTTGTTTCGCTCATTTTATCCACCTTTCTACCCCTCTCCATGTCAAGTCAAGTCAAGTCAAGTCAAAATTTTATTTCCAGATGGTACATTGAATAAGCAATGCATTTGCTTTTTTTCATCAAGCCATCCATCTATCTTACAGGTCAGGTCAGAGACTCCCTCTGCTACTGGTAACCATGTAACCCAGTACCACCTGCCACATGTGGGGAGTAAACCCAATCAAAAAAATCCGACCTGGAGAGGGATGGGCTCCGCCAGGTTTGATTTGCCCAAGATACACCAATGACAAAGACAGCCAGAATTTCCATACCGGATCGGTCGTCGCCTGGGTTACCAAGGACCGCGCCTTCTGTTGCTCATCAGGACAGAGGTCGAAAGTATGCTACTGATGTAAAACACAACAAAATCCGTGCCAGAAACAACACCATCATTGGCACATGGAATGTACGGACACTAAGAGCTGCAGGCAAAGTGGAAGAACTGACACATGAGATGTCCAGATATCAATGGCACATCCTTGGGCTCTGCGAAGTCAGGTGGAAAAACATGGGAGAGACAACGACCCAGGAAGACCACAAATTATACTACAGTGGAAAACAGGATAAACATGAACACGGCGTGGGGTTTCTCCTTCACAAAGACATTGTGAACACCGTCATGAGCTGTCAGCCTGTGTCCAGCAGACTTATTACCATCCGCCTGAGAGCAACCCCCTTTAACATAACTGTAGTACAGGCATACGCCCCTACATCAGACTGCACAGATGAAGCCATAGAAGAATTTTATGACCAGCTACAAAAGGTTCTGAATCAAACTCCCAAGAAAGACATCCTCGTTGTGCAAGGTGACTGGAACGCCAAGGTAGGAAAAGATGCATGGAAAGATTGGGAGGGCGTTTGTGGGCCACATTGTAATAACCAATCAAATGAAAGAGGCTTGAGACTCCTGGAGTTTGCCAGTAACAACCACCTCCAGCTAGTGAATACACTTGGCCCACACAAGAAATCCAGAAAATGGACATGGCATAGCCCAAATGGAGAACACCACAACCAAATAGATTACATCATGGTGAAAAGATGGTTTCAGTCTAGCGTTAACATCGCACAGACACGAAGTTTTCCAGGAGAAGACATAGGGAGTGATCATGATCTTGTGATGATGACTTTCCGACTACGTCTAAAGAAAATCCACAAGCCGAACAACATCAAGATCAAATTTGACCTCGAGAAGCTGAAGGACCCAGAGGTATTAGAAATTTTTCAAGCAAGGATAGGTGGAAAGTTTGCAGCACTCACTGTGATAGACTCAGACATAGATACACTGACGAATAGTTTCAATACAGCAGTGACTGAAACAGCAAGCGAGCTTCTTGGCAAACACCGACCAGTCAAAAAACCATGGGTCACACCTAACATCCTACAACTATGCGACAAGCGTAGAGAGTTGAAGAAAAAGAAAAAATGAAACAAAAGAAAGAGCAGAACAATATAGGGCAGTCAACAAAAGAATCAGGAAGTCCATGACGGAGGCAAAAGAGAAATGGATCGGTGAACAGTACCAAGACATTGAAGAGAACATCAAGAAAAACAATAGCAAGAAAGCATATCAGCTGGTGAAAGACCTGACTAGCACAAAACAGGGAAAAGGTTTAACAATCCAAGACAAAAATGGGAAGTGTCTCACTGACGACCAGGATATTCTGAACAGATGGACAGAATACTGCTCCGACCTGTATAACTATAGAACCGCAGGAGATCCAGATGTCCTTAATGTACCCGCAAGCAAAGACACAGACAGTCACCCTATCCTCCGAGAAGAAGTGGAAACAGCAGTCAGATCGCTGAAAAAGGGAAAGTCAGCAGGGGCTGACAACATTCCAGCTGAGTTGGTTCAAGCTGGAGGGGAAGCCATGATCAGCGCCCTACTAAGAATTTGCAACAAGATCTGGCAGACAGGAAAATGGCCAACACCATGGACACAGTCACTCATCATCACCCTCCCCAAGAAAGGAAATCTACAACAATGCCATAATTACCGCACAATCAGCCTCATATGCCCCAAGCAAGGTCATGCTGCAGATAATATTGAATAGACTGAAGCCACAAGCAGAGACCATCATTGCTGAGGAACAAGCAGGTTTCAGAGCAGGGCGCAGCACAACCGAACAGATATTCAACCTCAGAATACTATGTGAGCGGTACCTTCAACATCAACAAGACCTTTACCACGTATTTATCGATTTTAAGAAGGCATTTATCAGGGTGTGGCATGCAGCTTTGTGGGCAACCATGAATTTGTACAGCATCAATGCAAACCTGATCAGTCATCAAACAGCTGTACATCGAGGCCACCAGTGCAGTGTACTACAACAACAACATTGGAGAATGGTTTCGAACAACAGTTGGAGTAAGGCAGGGCTGTCTACTCTCACCCACTCTTTTCAACATCTTCCTTGAGAGAATCATGGCTGATGCACTGGAACATCATGAAGGATCAGTCAGCATTGGTGGCAGAACGATCACAAACCTCTGCTTCGCAGATGACATTGATGGAATAGCAGGATCAGAAAAAGAGCTTGCCAGCCTAACAGAACACTTGAATAAGGCCTCCAAAACATACGGCATGGAAATCAGTGCAGAGAAGACCAAACTGATGGCTAATAACACCAACGGCATTAGCACTGATATCAGGGTAATGACCAGAAGCTGGAAACAGTTCAAAGCTTCAAGTACCTGGGAGCCATTGTATCAGACCAGGGATCCAAGCCAGAAGTAGTTGCAGGACTGCACAGACAATAACAGCTTTGTCAAAACTAAACACCATCTGGAGAGATAAAAATATCTCACTTATCTCCAAGATCAGACTAATGCGCTCCCTTGTCATATCCATATTTCTGTATGCCTGTGAATCATGGACCCTGACTGCAGATTTGGAGAGAAGAGTACAGGCGGTGGAGATGAGATGCTTTCGGAGACACCTTGGCATCTCCTACAAAGACCACATAAGCAACGAAAGCGTGCATAACAGAATCCAGCAAACCATTGGACCCTTTGAGAACCTTCTAACGATCGTGAAAAAACGTAAACTTAAATGGTATGGGCATGTCACAAGATCCAAAGGACTTGCAAAGACAGTTTTACAAGGCACTGTCCAGGGAGGAAGAAGAAGAGGCAGACCAAGGAAGAGCTGGGAGGATAACATCAGCGAATGGACAGGCCTAGAACTCAACAAAACCCTGAGAAAGGCAGAACAGAGAGAGGAATGGAGGGAACTGGTTGTTGAGTCTTTGAGGGTGCCCCCACGGTCGTCAGACTACGGGACAGATAGATAGATAGATCTATCTAAGAACAAATTTGTGTGTGTGGTGTGTGTGGATGTGTGTGTGTGTGTGTGTGTGTGTGTGTGTGTGTGTGTGTGTGTGTGTGTGTTTCATTGTATACCACTTTCAATCACAGCAGATTCCTCTAGTGAAACTTGAGCTGCTCTTCCCAGGGAGACTGTCTTCACCACAAACAAGAGCAATGCCACAGGGTTTAGATGTTCTCTTCCTTTTTCCTGTCTGCATGTGGATTTTGTTTCCTGTGAACGCAGCTTTTTTCTGTAAAAATTTTGCAAGTGACAACTTTTTTGTTACCATGGGTTCTTTCACGTCCACAAAATACAGTGTTGCTCATGGAACTTTCATGGTTTCATTCGAAATAGTACCCGGAATGTAGTGGATGCAGAAGAACAGGTTTTAAACAGAAATCCAACAATAGTTGCTGTCTGGGCGTTTGACAAAGAAGAAAATAAGAAATGGACCCGTGATTTCGCGCTTTCTATTCGAGTAGACGAACATCTGGACTGTCCAAGACTGTCCTATAGAGAACAGTGCAAGGAGGGAGACAAAGAGGCTGACAGAGAAAACGATGGGAAGACAACATCAGATAGTGGACTTGCCTTGAGGGGAACGACTCGCAATTGAAAGGTGAAAACCACGAGGGGTGGAGGAAGCTGGTTGCACATCTGCAAAATTTTCAGTAGTGTCTCAAAGGTCTACAAGACTACAAGAAAGGTGAAGCAAGGTGGGGTGAGACTGATAGACAGGTGTGTTACCTCTAAACTGAAGGGGCTAATGTGTTTTCATTCTTATCTTTGTGAAACATCCGCTTGATGAAGTCCATCTGAAACGTGAAACCTTTCTCCGTCATCATTCGTCAGTACCTCACTGACTGCTTTGGAATAAAGTTGCTAAATGGTGCTGAACAGCTTCTGCCCAGAATCAAAGTTATTTATTGTGAACAACTTTTCAGTGCTCAGTAGCTCAGGGAAGAGAGGACTGTTCTACACTGATGCCACTGGGGATTTGCATTGTGGGCACTGCATGCTCGGCATTCGAATATAGGGGATGTTGTATTGCAGTGGCAGATCTGCACAGAAGCTAACATGGTAGTTGTAAACAACCTCTCAGGACACGCTGTTGAGATTCGAGCCTGTGACCTATGACTTAGAGGAAGGATATCGGTCACCTTAGCCGCTCGCCTGCCGCGTCCATCATGTATACTTAGCAGACAAGCAAACAAACAAAACACTTGGGATCCAGAACATTCCATTGGTATTTTGATACCCCTGGATTGAACCCTAATTTTTATTTTAGACTTAAAAAAAATAATTCCTGAGTCGCTGGCCTAATTAAACCGTCAGCCTTACAGTACACATGAATCGTAATCTGAACACGGTGAGCATGGCTCCTTTATGCAGGGCTGTTTTAATTAGCAGGGGACGAGGGGAACATCTGCTGGTCGAAGCCCAACTCATCGCCTCAGCCGGTTAAAACTTACCTGAATGGATTAACCACACGTGTCATTGGACTGCCCGTGATCTTGATCAACATTGTTTTATTGATGGTGTTGTTGTGCTGATTCGATGTGAGAACTTCGGGGATTTAAAAAGCTTGTTTTGTATGTATTTGTAATGTGCTCTATTTTGTTAAGTGTTGGTCAGTGCGCATAGCAGTTATGTGAGCAACTTCATAGTAAATGGACGTTTCTAAAGATTTACTCTGGTTTACCGTGAATTTCAGATAATAAATGCCGCAGGTGTGACACTGGTATCTTTTGAGTTCTTGGGGAGTTCTAACTTTCAAAAACATTCCCAAGTTCCCGCATTTGAATCCCATGTTTAAAACTGATGGTGAACAAATATGATTGATGAAATGATATGTGCATCCACTTTGGCTTCTTTCATCAATAAGAGCTGATCAGACACCTACAGTTGACTGTACACAGTAAACTATGGTATTGATCAGTAGTGTGCTGCCTCTGCCACCATTTTGACACAGCGCTTGTTCATCGTATCGTCGAGGTCAGCCTTGATGGAGATGGTGTATGATGCCGCTCGTTTTCTGGGACACCGCGTGCTGTGGAGACGAGGGGTGGACGGGGAGGATGTAGAGCAGAAGTACAGCAAGCCTCTGCTGCATGTGTGGGAGATCAGGGACCACCCCTGTCTCGTCTACCTCACCAAAGCTGGCGGTGAGTCTTCACTTTCTGCCTTTTCCCACACCAGGGTCCCCTCTCTTCAATGTTCTCTTCAATGTCTATGGTTCCTCACCGCGCGCACACCGTTCTAATACGCTGTGTCACTTCTGCGCGCGCGCACACACACACACACACACACACGTCCGACCCCCCACCCACCCTAAAACAACAAAAACAAAAACAAAACAACAACAAAAACCAACAACAACCCCCCCCCAAAAAAAAAACCAAAAAAAAAAACTACCACCACCACCACCAACAACAACACAACCCTCCAAATTTCATGGAGCAGACTTTAGTGCATTGTTACTCGGTGCAGACTGTGTTGAGTAGTTCTTGTGTGCATGCTGGGTTCTACTTTCTTGTTTTTGCAATCCATCGAAAGTTTGATACGAATGGCAGGTTTTCAATGTGTAGATGAGTGTTCTGCATACATGAATATATATATGAACTTGAACATTTTCTTGGGTAAGCCAGACGATGTTTTACGCCAGTCCCTCGTGAAAAGGGGATAAAAGTCAATAAATAAATGGAAAAACAACTTCAGGTACATACATACGCATGTGCATGTGTTTGCACACGTGTGGTTAAAGACATTTTTTTTTTTATAAGACAGTATGACCAGGCAGGTAAGCACACAAGTTGCTTGGGACCGAGAGAGTAAACATTCTCACCTGCCCTAATCACTATCAGGTACAGTGGAGATTCAAATCAATGACTCTATGACCACTGGTCAGGCTTAGAGACACGCCGCCACTGGGCTACGGTGCCTTCTGCTCTGCAGTAGAGTTTAAGGACAGGCATAACAAGGTTAAAATTAATATAAATGCATGTGGTTTTGAGAGGTAGAATAATCGTGTCGTAGCCTGCTGGAAATGACCCCATAATTTTGTACCTTTACTATTTTATTCCTCAATTGTTGTTGTGTGAGTGTGTTTTGAAAAAAATGTTTGTTCCTTCACTTTTAAAAAAAGTATAATTCTTTTCTCTGTCTGTCTGTCTGTCTGTCTCTCGTGTCTGTCTGTCTCGTCTCTGTCTGTCTGTCGGTCTCTCTCTCTCTCTCTCTCTCATCTCTCTCTCTCTCTCTCTCTCTCTCTCTTCTACTCTCTCTCTCACACAACACACAGAAGGAAGGTGCAAGATGGTTTAGATGTTTGCCTGCCAACAAGTCAACCGTGAGGTTGTGGGTTCGATTCCCAGCCTCGCCCTTTCTTCCCAGTTTGACAAAAAAATCAAACTGAATGTCAAAGTCCTTCGGATGAAACTATAAACCGAGGCCCCGTGTGCCAACGCATGCAGAACATCTTGGGCAGGGTTAAATCCTGTTCCGCTTTTCGAAAGAGTAGGCCATTGTGTGCCGGTGGGAACAGATGACAAAATGTACAAAACCGCATACACACGGGGACTGGATGTAAAAAAGCACATGAGTGCTTATTCCATTATCCTCGATATAAAAGAATAAATCTCTCTCTATCTCTCTCTCTCTCTCTCTCTCTCTCTCTCTCTCTCTCTCTCTCTCTCTCTCTCTCTCTCTCATTTATGTTTTGGACGTTTTTGCACCTATATTTGTTGTCTGCATGTAGGATGCCGTCAGCGCCTGGGGTTTATCACAGTTCTTGATGAAACCATTGACACTGGGGGCAACAGCAAAGTGAGAGGCTGTATGATCAGTGGCTTTCCCACCCATGGAATTCCACTTTACAGTTTAGTCTTTAGTGATCGGCTATGACTCTCTGACTAGGAGGCTTGACTCGCACAGTCCTTATGTGCTGCAGCCCTGGGGGCTAGTTGGCTTTTGGAGAACATCGCCAACGCTGACTGTCCTTATGCCCACTTGCCCGAGAGAGTGGGGATGTACTGTGGGCAAGGCATCTCCACTAAAATCAAATTTCTGCCCAATTTCCGAAACAGCAGCTGCCCCTCTGCTGTTTTGGAGGTCATCGTCGAACACGACG
The DNA here is from genome assembly GCA_028751875.1 of Rapana venosa. Classification (NCBI taxonomy): domain Eukaryota; kingdom Metazoa; phylum Mollusca; class Gastropoda; order Neogastropoda; family Muricidae; genus Rapana; species Rapana venosa. The sequence continues at coordinate 17,329,583 of CM054142.1, read as the reverse complement.
GACAAACATACACATGTAGGAAGAGTGGATCACATATTCTCAAGTTTCTTTCATGCAGTCATCTATCTATGCTTGAGATGAGCCTGTGTTTACACGTTTTTTAACCTCATTGACCAATGTGACAGTTCGTCTGTTTGTTTATTTGTTTGTTGTTGTTTTCCCCCTTAATAATCCTTTCTTTCTTTCTTTTTTCTTTTCTTGGAGATTAGAGTTTTAGTTTTTCCAACACCTTTATTATCCTGTCCCAGATGGGATTTTCTAGGCATAGGATTGGTTGGCAGTGCCTGACATAGTTGAATAATTATTCAGTGACGTGTACTGCACGTTAAAATAAATAGTTGCTGGGTGACAGCTTACTGAGTGTTGCCCAGATAGAGTCGTGAGGAGGCTGAATTTGAAAGTTACCATACCGTGGCAAAGAGAATACTTTCCGCTTATCGGCGTGGTATGTTGGTTTGATTTCAGGTGAACTCCACCATACCTTGGCAAGCAGAATACTTTCCCCTTAGGGGCCTATCAGAGTAGCATCATTGATTAGGTGTCAGTTACTCGTTCAGTTGGTCAGCGGGACTGGACATTAAGTTCTGGATGACTGAGTGTTTAGGCTTGAAATGAAAAATTAATGTCGAAACAAATCTTGTTGGACAGTGTCAAGCATGCAGCGACACAGCTTTAGTTTTCTTCTGCAGGAGTGATGTGGAATGGTAAAGTGAACGATAATCAGCCCATCACTGCGTAGTTGTTCGACTGCCGCTTCTGCCATTCTTTAAAGTGAGACTCATACATGAACAGCAGGGGAAATACAATTTCAAGACATGGAATTTTCAAGGTGTACTATGCTGCTGTCAACAGTTTACACCACCAATTACCCAAGTCGTCATCTATCCTTCTGCAGTAAGAAGATGACTGCTATGATTTTTCAATTTTCTGACAACTGTTGTAGTCCAGCGGTGGATCGGTGGTCTGGAGGTAACGCGCCTGTGTAGAAATCGAAAAGTCCGGGTCGGAAGTGTGCGGTGGTTCGAATTCCGTTTGGGCCCAAAACTTTTCCCCCATCCATTAATAATAATAATGCATGGAATTTATATAGCGCTGAGTCTTGTAAAGCAACAAATCAAAGCGCTCAGATGACTTCTTTTTTTAAAATCGTGTGTATGCGAGTGTTTTTTTTAAAAATTTTGTCATCTGTTCCCAGGGCACACAATGGCCTACTCTTTCGAACAGCGGAACAGGATTTAACGTGTGCGCAAGATGTTCTGCATGCGTTCGCACACGGGGCCTCGGTTTATAGTCTCATCCGAGTGGTGGTCTGGGCGCTAGTCTTTCGGATGAGACGATAAACCGAGGTCCCATGTGTTACACAAAATTATTCAGCGCACGTAAAAGAACCCACGCAACAAGAGAGTTGTCCCAGCAAAATTCGTAGAAAAAGCCACTCTGATAGGGAAACAAATACCGTTGCAGACCCAAACCAAAAAAACAAAAAAAAAGGGTGGCACTGCTCTTGTGGCGACGCGCTCTACCCGGGGAGAGCAGCCCGAATTTCACGCAGAGAAATCTCGTGACTTAAAGGGGTATAAATAAATAAATAAATATCAGGCCTGCTCCCCCCCTCCCCCTGTAGATCCAAATGCTTTTTAGTATTACAAATATGAATACATGTGTAACAGTCTAGGCTTACACCATCTTGCCCAGGACTACCCACACTGTGACGTCTTATACGATCACATTTTGACAGGAAAAATGAGGAATGATAATCATACAGTGCAGATACCTAAATGTGATTTGAGAACTGAAAGTTTCTACTATCAAATTCTTTGACTGCTGGGTCTGTACAGTTTTATAACTGGCTTGAACTAGTGACTGCTGATGAGTGTCATTTGCAAGCTACATATAAACTGAGGGATGTATGGCAGAATATATACTTTAGGGTTGGTTTTATTGTGGTTGGTTTTTATGTTGGTTGTTTTATTGTTGTTTTTTGGGATGGGGGTGGCTTTTGTGTTTGTTTTCGGTTCTTTTGTTTTGTTTGGTTGGTTGTTTGTTTTCATGGTGGTGTGGTGGTGGTGGTGTGTTGTGTGTGTGTGTGTGTGTTGGGGGGGGGGGGGGGGGGAGAGCTGGAGGTGTTCGCCACATATCGGTCTGGAGCAGGCGGCGTTGTATGTAGGCTACTCTCCCAGCCTGAGCACTCTCTGAAGCCCTTAATTCAGACTTACAAACTAGTGCGTTGTATCCGTACCACCTGCCATATCTGCTCTGGGATTCTCTTTTGGTTGTACGAAAGATGGATGGGTTTTTATAGGTGTGTGGCTAGACGCTCTGCATGCACAATGGACATGACTTACAGTTATCTAAATAATTATTATCTGAATTGCACAGTTGTAGAACCACTGTTGAGGAATATAGTCGGAGCCATGGTGGAAGTTAAGCATATTCTTAACCTAGACAGAGAGAAACAAAGACTAATGGGAAGAGGAGTGGGGGGGGGGGGGGGGGGGGGGGAGAGAGAAGATTGCAATGAACAGGTAACCGAACCGTTAGTCCACTTGGCTTGCGAAGTGTAGCAGACAACAAGGAAGTTTTGCGGAAAGTGACAATCTGTTACGGAAGTACGTTTGTTACTGGGGTAGGCCTATACGCATGCGTACAAGGCGATTGACGTGGAGGAAAGCGTAGTGGCAGACGATACAGGTTGAATTTCATTTTGTGATGCTCGAGGTTTTGTTAGTTCAAGATGATGATTCTCAAACGTGACAAGAAAGAAGATGAAGAAGGTTTGTATATGTTTGTCAGCACAGTGAATAGCATTTGTCACATGTAGACAGATTTCAACATACGATTATGATAAAATAATCATTGGGTTGGTTGGCCGGTGGCTGGACTAAATTGCGGACTGCTGCAGGCCTACTTAGATAGTATAGTATAAATGTTACTTTCTTTTGTCACATTAGCTTACACTTTATGGTAAATTAGAGCGCTGCAGTTTCGGACAACTATACTTATGTCTTTCAATAAAGATCGTGAGGGTGACGTAAAATCACTGGTTTTATCTTGAGAACAAGAATCGCTTGTTCACACAGCACTGGACACACACACACACACACCCCCCCCCCCCCCCCCCCCCCCCCTCTCTCTCTCTCTTCCTCTCTCTCACATACACACACATGCACGTATAATACACACACACACAAAACACCAGAGTCACACACACACAGATCACACACACACTTGTGACACTGACAGAGTGGCACACCTACACAGTGACACACACACAGAGATACACACTAACACAGTGAGTGACACACACACAAGAATGCAATATGCATGCATGTGTTAAAATTGATAAATTAGTAAATTATTTGTATCCATTTTTCATTCCTCTATACTTCTGCAACCCCCCACCCCACCCCCAATCTCATAGTTATATTGATTACTAAATGAGTAAATCAGTAAGTGTACTAACAGAACACTAAACAGTAACACTAACAGAAACACTGTAACGGTGAACAGCTGTCAAACTGAACAGACACACATATTATTATTTTACAGTACACACACACACACCCACACACACACACCACATCACACCAAACACACACTCAAACACACACACATGCTGTACACACACATGCCCTTTCTCTCCCCCCCCCCCCCCCCCCCAATCTCTCTCTGCTCTCTCTCTATCTCAGTATCTGGCAAGCTCTTTGGCATTTTGTAACTTAATTTGATATGTTTATTGATAGTATTGGTTGGTTTGTTTTTAAAAGAGGTTTTAGTGAGGGTCTTTCACGTTGTCAGAATTTGAAATCTGGTTTGTTTTGATGTTGATCTTGATGTAACCTGAAAATGCTCTCTCTCTCTCTCTCTCTCTCTCTCTCTCATCTCTTCTCTCTCTCTCTCTCTCTTCTCTCTCCTCCTCTCTCTCTTCTCTCTCTCTCTTGCTTCTTACCGTCTCCCCTCTGTTTTACTTTAATATAGAATTTACTTAATTATAATCAGTGTATCAGTTTTCATGTTAATGTTCGATTCATTTGACTCATTTTGAGAAATATGTGTTTATTGAATGCATATCTTTTTTCCAAAGAAATAAAAATATATGTATCTCTTTAGACTTGACATTAAATTGATGTTCAGGTCAATTAGGAGTTATGTATTGTTAAATATACACTTATGTCTTTTTTAAAATCATGTTGTTGTAGTACTAGTAGGGGTTTTTTCTCCTTGTTTTGTTGATACTATGGTAGTCCCTAATCAGGGCAAGGGCTGGATGAAAAAAGTATGCGTATGCTATGCTTATTCTGTTACCGTTGAAAAATAAAGATTTGAACATTCATTCATTCATTCTCTCTCTCTCTCTCTCTCTCTCTCTCTCTCTCTCTCTCTCTCTCTCTCTCTCTCTCTCTCTCACTCACTCGCTCTCTCTCTCTCGCTCTCTCTCTCGCTGTAAATTTATATTAATATATATTCTGCCTGTTTTTCTCTGTGTTCTTCATATACTATATAGTGTGATGTTTTCGTTGACAGGAGGAGGAAATCCTTTTAACAACCTTGAGAAGAGTGCGGTGCTTCAAGAGGTAAAATTGCTATTTGTACTTTATTTTAATTTAGTATATATATATATATATATATATATATATATATATATATATATATATATATAAAATCACTTTATCAGTCATTGTAAAAACAAAACAAAACCCCAGTAAAACCAGTTTTACCAACCAGTAGTACAGTGTTACAATGTGTTCAACATTTTATCAATCAAAGGTGTGGGGGTTTTTTAATAAAGCGTTTCACAGACTAGTATATGTTGCATTATGACTTTTGGGGTATTGTTCAATAATTTAATATAAGAAATATTTCGTGAATTCAGTATGAATTAGCTTTATATGAAAAATTACATGGTCATAAAATTGAAAAGAAATAGAAAGTTACACACTAGACTCATATATTATAATAGAATATGTAACTTAAATCACATCATCATGATAACAGGTAAATATCAACTATCAATGAGCATACGACAAACCACATAATGTATCAGGTACTGAAATTTAGAAGGAAAAAGATGAACTAAGCGATTATTTGCACTGTAAATGTAATATGTCACTTAAATATGTCACTCAGTAAAATTTTGTGAATAATGAACAAAATTCTATAATCTTGTAAGACTTGGCTTTTTCTGAAATAAGTGTTGTATATTTATTATCATATGATTATGTTTTATTTGTATGTGTGTGTTTCAGTCAAGAACTTTCAATGAGACTCCAATCAATCCTCGGAAATGTGGACACATCCTTACCAAGCTTTTGTACATTATCAACCAGGTATGGACAATATTATTACCGTGGTTATGAGGTTTCTTATTTCTATTGAATGTCAAGTGAACAATATTGAAATCAGGACATTTTTGTATGCATTGTGCATAAGTCCTAGAATTAGTGTATATATGATACAGTTCCATGCAGGAGAAGCTACTGTATCAGTATGTATTGTTGAGAAGTCCTGGAGTTAGTTTGTGCAGAAGTGCTAGAGTTACTCAGCTAGTGTTTACGTAATTTTTTGTGTCTTCATGAGAGCTCTTAGTATAAAGCCAGAAGTTTTTGTCTCCAAAGTCAGATTGAGAACTACATGGGGTCATTTTATCCTGAAAAAAAGTAAAAGTCTTTGTGTTTGGAAACAGAACTTTGATGTGTTATTTTGATGATGACTTTTCTGTGTGTGTGTTGTTTCAGGGTGAAGTCATTGGTTCTAATGAAGCCACTGATGCCTTCTTTGCCATGACCAAGCTGTTCCAGTCCAAAGATGTAAGCCTGTGTTTGTGAACATGGAAAAAAATATTATGACTGTAAAAGTGTTCAGTGTGAATGTGTGCATGTCGGCATATTAGTGTTTGTGAGGGCATGTCTGTATACATGTGTGAATGTGCGAGTGCATGCATATAAAGTGTGTGTGCTCACATACACTCAAGTGTATGAGGGATGGAATGTGTGAGCGTTTCGATGTTTGTGTTCAGAAAGAGAAAGATGGAAGCAGGGGATACTTTTTTATTTATTTACTTTATTGGTATTAATTATCCTTGTGGCAGTTGTAGCATTTCATCAGTGTGCATGCTGAATATTTTATTTGTGTTTTTAAACATACTTGCATTCATGTTAATGTACCAACAATTTTGAATGGCACTGATATGCAATGGATGTTTTACCTGGTGACTCACTGTGTTATTCTGTCTGGCAAAATGGATTTGTTACTCGCCCTGTACAGTGTACTGCACACTGGTTAAATGGTTCTGTTGCTCACCCTGTTAATCGTACTACAAACTGGTGCAATGGATTTGTTATTGATTATTCATTATGTTATGTATACTATAAACTGTGGAAATGGATGTATTACTATGTTTTGTGTTCTGCAGCCCATCCTACGGCGTCTGGTGTATATGGGGATCAAGGACATGTCCAAGATTGCCAACGACGTCATCATTGTTACCAGCAGGTCAGACCTTTCCTTGTACACCAAGAGTTTTGTTATGACATTGGAACGTTTTGATAACAAAGTTAGACGAACAAGTAGTGATTCTGCAAACAGAATCTCTGTCATAAAAGGTGGGCTTGATTTTAGAGGGTTTGTGCAAGACCACTGTTGTATATTTTAGGGGAGTTTTTCTTTAAACTAGGGGGGAAAAAATCCTAGCAAGCAATGTTCAGATTTTACATTCTTCCTATGTAATCCATTCTTCCTATCATATTTTCAGAATCTTTTGGGATACAAAAATTGTTTTAAGTTTTTAGACTAGAATGAGCTTGTTTGACCATGTTGAAAGACATATCATGAAATGAAATAACATTAAATAAAATTTTTAAAAAGGACTGGGATTTTCTCTCAGTATACAGAAGTTTGAATGAAGAAATGACATTTATGTTTTAATGAGAAGGACCTACCCATGTGTGTTTCAGCTTGATGAAGGACATGACAGGCAAGGAAGATCAGTTTAGGGGTCCTGCCATCCGTGCCCTATGCTCCATCACTGATGTAAGTGGTCAGCAGTCTTCTCTGCTATGTGACTCTGTGTGTGTGTGTGTGTGTGTGTTTCCTTTTTTAAAAACTTTCATTTTGGTTGTATGGAATATTTTTACTGACAATCACAAACATATGCCATGGGAAACACATAAAGATGTGCAAATGCACATGTATTTGCACATGTGCTTTGGACATGTTTACACTCAAATATATTCATAGTCGTCAATCTTGTTACAGTGATCTTAAAACAATTTTGTAATTAACTACTAAAATGGCAGTTATCAAATATTTATTAATTATTGCAATATAAATCATAGTGGTCTCAATGATGTTGTAGAGTCCAATACAATTTTGTTTTGGGTGTGTGGTAGTTGTAGACATCAGCATGTTGCTGAGCAGTAAATGTTTCAGGAAACAGAAATAATATATAATGTTATGTTGTTGTATACAGACCAGCATGCTGCAGAGCATTGAACGCTACATGAAACAGGCCATTGTGGACAAGGTGCCAGCTGTCTCCAGTGCTGCCCTCGTTTCCTCCTTGGTAAGTACAGTAATGGTACTCTTTTCCATTAAAAAAAATTTTTTTTTTAATTCGAATTCATACTGCCATCTACCGTCTCCCTTATTTCCCCTGCTCTTAGTTTTAGCAATAGCTACCAAAAGAGGAAGGAAGAACAGTTTAAAAAAAAAGAAAAGAAAAATAGTAAACAGTATCAGTTTGAAAGTGATTAGATTTAAATGTACTGATCGTTCAGTTGCAATATCTAAATGAAAAAAGCCTGATCGCTGTTTTACGTTTCTCAAGACATTGAAGTTGTTTCATGGGCTGTGGTAGTGACAAAGAAAGAAAGCATTTATGGTTCTAAAGGCCTTGGTATCATAACCCTCCTGTAGTAAGTCTGTAGACAGTACTTAGATCACTTTGGTTCTGCCTCATAAACATGTCCTTTTGCTGTCTTTGTTTGTTACTATGACTGCTGTAAAATTGTTGTAGAAGTTACTCCAATTAGCTTTGTTCTCACATATGTATTGTGGAAGATTCCCAGTAAATAAACATGCCGGCATGAAGAAAGAAAAAACTGCTTTGTGAAGTGTGATTTTTTTTTTTTTTATGGATAATGGGAACTTATCATGTAAACTTCTCCCAGTGTCTGTATTTTATGTGTATTTGTAAAAGTGAAAAAGATGTTTTCTTAATTATGTTGATGATAGTCATTTTTATTTTAGATATATATATTTGGCAGCATTTCTCTCAGTCTTTAATTTTGTGGGAACTTTTTCTGTCATATCAGTATATGTAATTGTTTTCCAATGGGCATTTTGATTTTGTGAGGACATTATTCAAAAGTTATACAAGCTAGCTAGGACAGCTGACTAGTGTGATTGGTGATATTAACAAGAGAGGTGGCCGACTGTTGCAGCACCTGAGCAAGAGCAGCCAGGAGGTGACCAAGCGCTGGGTCAATGAGGCGCAGGAGGCCGTCAACAGTGACAACATCATGGTGCAGGTACTGTGTCTATGTTGTAAACTTGAATGTGTGGGGGTTTAAAGATATCGCACTAGCAATAGGGGAAGCGGGAGGAGGTGCAAGCGCTGGTTAATGAGGCGCAGGAAGCCGTCAATTGACAACACTGAGACCCTGTTCAAGGGATTTTTCCCCCTGTAGTTAACACAGTGTACTGGTTCATTACTGAATTCCTTTGGTGAAAACATAAACTGAGAGCTGGGTGAATACATGCGGTAAACATCTTGTGGATTAATTTTAAAACTTGTTTCAAATTTTTGAAGTTAAACCATGTATGGTGGGAATGGATGACAAAATATCTTTTAAAACTCATGCAAACATATTGTGTATTAAACTTTGTAAATTTGGAATGCAGCATTGCTGATGGGGGAAATGACAATATGCAAAACTTATGCCACGGATTGTTGTTTGTGTTTTGAATAATGCAATGATGGGTTAAATCGTCAATATCCAAAATCAGTGGTTTGGGAAGTTTTCAAGGGTTGTTTTTTTTGCTGTTATACTTCAGTGGTTTTAATATTCTGTATAAACGCAGTCAGTGGATATATGAAGTCCCTTACGTTTTTCCCATGGCTGTTTTCATATCCATGCCCTGGTTGCTGTACCAACATCCGTGACAGTGATTAAATGGCTGTCACCAGCTGGTCAGCAAGTTCTCAAACACACCCTCATCGCCCTACGCTTTCTGTCATTTGGTAAGTATATTCATTGTTCTGTTTTTATAGTATCTGTCCAACATATCTATTTGTACTTACTATGGTTAAATACTGCTATTTGTATAGTTATCTGTCTAACACAACCTTTCCTGTGATTTTGTCACGCAGTTTGCTCTTAAATCAGTACTATTATAATTCAGTTTGATATGTTAAAATGAAAATAGTAGGTTCATCAGTGACATAGCCAGACTATGTGTTTTAGATTGCACATATCAAGAATATAGCACAGATATGATTTCAGTTGTAGCAATGGAGAAGAGAAATAGTGAGTCAGTTTGGATTGCTTTTATTTGTTTCAGATCCCATGCAACAAGCTGATAAAAGGAGGATGCAGGTAAGTGGTCGAAGTATTGTAACCTCTAATTGTTAAGGAATTTTACATTTATTCCTATTCCTCCAAAATAAGACAAAATGTCCATCTAACTAGTGTATGCGAATTTATATAGTGAATTTGTAACAACAAATCAAAGCTGAATGACCAGATTTGTGATTCATAAGAAAAATGCTGGTGTTTACTCTGTTGAGCATTCCTGCACAGTCTTCAGCAGTGCCCACAAATTAGCTGCAAGCAGTGCAGAACAGAAAACACAGTACATTACACTGCAGCCTGTCACATCTAGATTTGCAACCCCAACCTTACACAGACCATTTCTCAGATGAAGGATAGGGTTGAAGTGGGCAGAAAAGAAGACAGGTCATAATGGTGGATTTCTTTCAAAATTCTTAGTCCCAGAAAAGAAATGTTAAGCTCTAACAAGGGACACAAGTAAGATCCTGAAATGTTTTAGCAAGAGTTCAGAGGCCTGAGAACTGTCCTTTATGTACTGCTTTAGGGGACTGTGTGTGCTGATTTCATCTCTTCTCATTTTGCATGGTGACAAGGATTGTTTGTGATGTGCACAGGTCAGACAGCCCCATGTTTGACTTCATTGAAAGCTGCCTGCGGCACAAGAGTGAGATGGTGATCTATGAGGCGGCACAAGCCATTGTTCAGCTGAAGAACACCACAGCCAAAGACCTGGCGCCTGCTGTCTCTGTGCTGCAGCTCTTCTGCAGCTCCCCCAAACCCACCCTGCGTTTTGCTGCTGTCAGGACCCTCAACAAGGTAACTTTGTACTGTGTGTTGGATAGGATTAGGGGTGTTTTAAATCTGGTATCTCTAAAGTAAAGAGACATGACTGTCTTCAGAAGATATTACAAGATAGAAGTGCTTTTGAAAGAATAGGGATGTGGGAATAAGGTAGAAAGCTTTGGGCGGAATGTTTGTGAATTGAAATTGGGCTACCAAGTAAATTCACAGAAAACACGTTTTCAGAGATGTCCCTGCTGGAAACCTGTGATCAGGAAAGTGAATGTTTTCAACAACAACAAAAGTAATGGTTATATCTTGAAGCAGTTGGACACAAGCTACCATTTTGTCAGCCCTTATGAGAAACTGTATATATTTGCCGGCCTTAGTTTGTCCTATTGGATGGCTGATGAAAAATGAAATGAGGTCCTTTGGTAATAATTAAGGAGAGTGTTGTGTTACGGGATTCATTTTAACATGTGTCTTGTTAGTATGTGTAATAGTTCTCTTTTGCAGGTAGAGTTATGAAAACTTTTCCAGAGAGATGATTGGGGAACTCAGTATTGCGGTGTTACCTGAAGTATTAGATATTGTTGGGAAACAGTTTTGTAGTCTTACCTGAAGTATTAGAGGTGATCTATTTGCGGGTAGTAATCAGGAAGAGCACATACCTAGCCAGACTGAACAACAGTAGTCAGTGTGAGGTGACTGTCGCCAGGTGGCCATGAAGCACCCTGCAGCAGTGACAGCCTGCAACCTGGACCTGGAGAACCTGATCACCGACGTCAACCGCAGCATCGCCACGCTGGCCATCACCACCCTGCTGAAGACGGGCAGTGAGACTTCGGTGGATCGCCTCATGAAACAGATCTCCAGCTTCATGTCGGAGATCTCTGACGAGTTCAAGATTGTCGTTGTGCAGGCCATCAGGTGGGTACCTGTGGCTGTGACATGTACATCACAGAACGATTATTCTGTTTGTCATTAAACTATGCTGGTCTTGGTTATTTTCTCTTCAGCTGAGCCCTTTGTTTTAAATACAGTGCATCAGAAAATTGTGGATTATTCCTGTTTGAGACCTTTGTTTTATGACTGATTGGTTGTCATTTCCATATCCTTTCTTCTGCTTTCTTACTCCTCTATATTTTGATCTCTTGCAGTGAGTATGACTTGTATATATAGAGGATTTTTATTATGCAAAACATTCTTCAGAATTAAATCTGTCAGAATTGTAACATCTTAAAGAAAACATGTATATGAGAACTGCTCGTTTATCCCATCTGCCTCTGAATCTGCCCAAATTTTATCAAAGTCCAGAGCTAAGGCTTACACAGTCTCTGCACTGTGAGGTAGAGAATCAAGATAGAGAAGTGTGTTACTATGCCTCATCCTAATAATTTTTCCCTCTCTCTGATCCTGTGCGTGTCATCATAGAACTGCATGTCATCACTCTGTGTTCAGTTGCTGTACAAATCATGCTAGTTCACTGTTTTGAGGTGCCTTGATCTGATGACCATTAACTGTCTATTCAGGTCACTGTGTGCCAAGTTCCCCAGGAAACATGGAGTGCTGATGAACTTCCTGGCCAACATGCTGAGGATGTGGTGAGGACACACAGTAGTTTGTAGTCATGTACTGTACTGCACTAACTCACACATGTCGGATCAATATCAACATGCTGAGAGACATAATGGGGACACACTGTAGCTTGTAGTCACATGTGGTGAGGACAGGTGTGAGGACAAAGTCATTGTCAGCCTCAGACTTTTGTGTAAATGAGTTTTCAGAAAGATGCAGAAACATTTGTAAAATATGTCTGCTAGCCAAGTGTATGGAGTAATGGGAGATTGCAGCAAGTTTCAGTAGCATGAAGCTGGTTTACATTGATTACTTACTACTGCAGTACTGAAGATGGTCTGAAATCAGATCAAGAGGGGAGAAAAAAACTATTTGCCATCAAATTTGATTTTTTTCAGGATCATGGTAACATGTATGCATATATGCCAGTAGCCCCCTTTCATGTTACCTTTTTGATATCCAATAATGAATTTTATGTTATAACCAGTAACAGAATACCTGACACACTGCAAGGTTATGCTTGCTGTCTGACAGTCGGTGGATTAGGTATCTTTTGTGAAACTGAAGTAAACAATGTTTGTGTTAAATTACATATAGACTGCGTACTTGGTAGAGGATGTATTGTACCAGGTGAATTAACGTAATGTTTTTTCAGGGTGGCTTTGAGTACAGGAAATGTATTGAAATATATGTAATGTTGTGTTGTTCAGGGTGGCTTTGAGTACAAGAGAGAGATCGTGGAGTGCATCATCACCACCATTGAAGAGAACCCTGAGGCCAAAGAAGCCGGTGAGTGTGTAGGAGAACAACAAACTTTCCCGGGTATCTTAACATAGTGGGACTGTGGTGCCCTTACACCATCTTCCTCAACACCCCAACACCATGATATACTTTCCAGGGTATCTAACATAGTGGGACTGTGGTGCCCTTACACCATCTTTTTTCAACACCCTAACACCATGATATACTTTCCAGGGTATCTAACATAGTGGGACTGTGGTGCCCTTACACATCTTCCTCAACACCTAACACCATGATATACTTTCCAGGGTATCTAACATAGTGGGACTGTGGTGCCCTTACACCATCTTCCTCAACACCCTAACACCATGATATACTTTCCAGGGTATCTAACATAGTGGGACTGTGGTGCCCTTACACCATCTTCCTCAACACCCTAACACCATGATATACTTTCCAGGGTATCTAACATAGTGGGACTGTGGTGCCCTTACACCATCTTCCTCAACACCCTAACACCATGATATACTTTCCAGGGTAACTTACATTGCGGGACTGTGGTGCCCTTACACCATCTTCAACACCCTAACACCATGATATACTTTCCAGGGTATCTAGCATTGTGGGACTGTGGTGCCCTTACACCATCTTCCTCAACACCATGATATAGAGAATGAAGAACTGTTATGTTCATTAAGGTCAGATGACCACAACAGTGTTACTCTCTGCATGCTGCCCATGTCTATTGAGGACTTGAGGTGGTAAACATGGGTGCTGTAATAATATTCTCAAAATCAAAACAGAAAAATAATACCCTCTGTTCCCGTACTTCTCTCCCCTTGTCAATCTTCGATTTTTTAATTTTTTTGGTTTCATGGTTGAAAGAGATGTAAATGATAGGTGGTTTGTCCCAAACAGTATTCTTTTTTTAGTGATAATTATTTCATAAACTGGTAGGCCTGACTCACCTGTGTGAGTTCCGTGTTGTGTTTAATGATCATTATTAACTCAATTACAAGGTGTGGAAATCACAACAACACCTGTGTGAGTTCTATAATATTGTAAGCTGTGTATAGTGCAGTGACCATGATTCCTACTGTGGCAGGTCTGGCCCACCTGTGTGAGTTCATCGAGGACTGTGATCACACTGTGCTGGCCACCAAGATCCTGCATCTCCTGGGCAGGGAGGGACCCCGCACCCCCACACCCTCCAAGTACATCCGCTTCATCTACAACCGTGTCATCCTGGAGAATGCTGCCGTTCGTGCTGGTAAGTTGGGGTACATTCTGCAGGATTCAGTGTGGCAGTGGCAGATTTGGGAGCTGGAGGTGTGGTGTACTGCTGTGATTTTGAAGAAGGGCTGGTTGAACTTCAAGACAGTGTGTGGTGAAAGATCAGACAATTGCAAATTTATGCAATGTGGGTCACAGAACAGCAGTCTGCAAAATATTTGATCTGATGACCAGGATATGTAATGTAAATGTGATTTAACGCTAGTCTCAAAAGCCCATGTGAGGTTTTTGCAATTGCAGTAGTGTATTTTATGCACAAGTTTCATAAAGCACTTAAAACCTGTAGACTAATATGTATACTGCTGAAAACAGAAATGATGCTAATAGGAAAGGGTTCTTCTCCAGTAAAGGTCTTTCTTGGCCTAAGCAGTTCTGATAGTCTTGCGAAAATTATTTTCCTAAATGAAAAAAAGTACAAGTGAGTAAATGATCAGGTATAGAATTGTTTGATTTATGATTAGTAAAAAAAGATCAATGTTTTTCTCAGTGTGTAAGTGAGTTTGTCAACAGATGCTTTCTGTTAATCAGAAAGAAAAGCTGAAGTTGTAAAAAAAAAATTAGATTATCAAAAGTTGTGTGCTAAGTTTTTTATAGTACCACAGTGAATATTTGTTATAGTTTGGTTTCTTCCTGTTATTACCTAATACCTTTCCTTCATCCTCAAAAAGGGGCAAAAAGAATCAATGTTGTTCAATTGTGTGTGTGTAGCTGCAGTGAGTGCCTTGGCCAAGTTTGGAGGTCACTGTGAGGAGCTGCTGCAGAGCTGCATTGTGCTGCTGGAGAGGTGAGGACTGTGCGTGATTGTGTGTCATCTCGAGTGTCATTTTGAGTCATACCTCTGCTCTTGGATGGCTGCTTTCTGCTTTTCTCTGTCATGTTTTGTGTGTTTAGTTTTGCTTGTTTGTTTTTTAAAAGACAGGATTTTACCTGAGTACTATTAATGATATAAAAGTAAATTTCTGAGCATTCTTACCAGGCTCAATAAATTGTGTGCAGCTGGATCCTAGGTGAAATGACAAAAGAATGCATGCTTACTGACACATGAAGTTGTATGGGAGCAGTTGATGAGAAAGGTGCGTTTGTGTGTGTGTTTGCTTCAGGTGTGAGATGGACACAGATGACGAAGTGCGTGACCGCGCCACTTTCTATGTCAACGTCCTCAAGCAGCAGCAGCGGGCTTTGAGCTCTGCCTATATCCTCAATGGTCAGTAATTTTCTCTCACACAAACACACACATACATACACACATGCACTATACATGTGCACACACTCACTATAAACATACAAACATACAAAGTGAAAGATTGAGATTGGTTACATTAGCACTGGATTTTGATTAGTTATAGGTTTCTGTCCCTGTTATAAGTTGTATGTGTCATCAGTAGATATAATAGTTGTGTCATTACTAGGTTTCAGACAAGGCATTTCAGCTCATATTCTTTTCTGATATTCAAAAATAAGAAAACTTAGATCTAAAAAAAATCCAGATCTGTTGAGATGAAATGTGTGTTAATGATTGTAAAATTCAGATTTCACCAGTTGAAATAACATAATTTGAAAAAAGGTATTTAGTATAGTGTTCATTTTAACTCTTCTACTACCGCGTTCTGTTTCTCTTACTTACCACTGTATACCAAGTATTTTCTGCAGTGTCTTTCAGTTTCACACTTACTGACTTTAAAAAATAATAAAAAATCGAAATAAAGACAGATCTACATGAAACTTTCTGTACTTGTTAAGTTGTGAATAAAAATTCAATATTTCTTCGTTTGACTCTTGTGTGACTTGTTGTTGTGGAATGCTGATGGCGATGATGTTGCAGTTGTTGTTGGCTACGGTGGTTATGCAATAATTTTAAAAATATGACTATTTCAAGAGGTAAAGAATTGTAAAGATGAAGTGAAATAAAATCAAACATGCAAAATAAGTAATAATGTTCAGATAATATTAGAATAACATGCAATCACACTCACAAACAAGCATACAGGCTGACGAACAAACAGCCATTGAAATCAGGTCACGGTTTGTTCCAGTTTTATTTTGCACTTCGTCAGTGAAAAACAGAAGAAAAAACACCATCATACTACCCACGAGTCACTAGCATCATTTTGCAAGTTTCTGGAGCCACAATTTTCACGAAATTCTTTCATTTTAAGCCAGTCACAGTCATATGCCCCCCTCGGCAGGATCGTTGTTTACACCACTGTCATAGTCATCTTCATCACTCGAATCACCAATAAACACAGCACATCGATTCCACTCTGCAACTCTTGAATCCTCTGTTCAGCTTCTAAGTCCATTTCAGTCCACATAAGTTCAGATTCTGCCATTATTTTCACAGAAAATCCTCCAAAAAGTTCATTGAAGCAGTCGCCATATTGATGCAGCTCCCTCCAAAAATTGTTACTCGATGACATCGCCGTAAAATCCAAAAAATCGGCACCAAAATCGATCAACTGAAGCGAAAATTGCAAATGGCGGCAGCTACACTATCTGGGAGCTCACTGCGCATGTCTAAAGCGATAAGGGGTGTGAGACCATGGTATATAAATAGCGCAAAGGGAGACACAGGGTGTCCCCAGGTATTCGGCGGGCACACCCGCCCGCGGCTTCGCGGATCAAGTAGTAAGAGGGCGGGTTTTCTAAATGAAAAAAAGTTACAAGTGAGTAAATGATCAGGTATAGAATTGTTTGATTTATGATAATAGAAAAAGATCAATGTTTTTCTCAGTGGAAAGTGAGTTTGTCAACAGATTGCTTTCTGTTAATCAGAAAGAAAGTTTGAAGTTGTCAAAAAAAATTAGATTATCTAAAGTTGTGTCCCAAGTTTGTTTTTATAGTACCACAGTGAATAATTTGTTATAGTTTGGTTTCTTCTGTTTTACCCAATACCTTCCTTCACCCTCAAAAAGGGCAAAAGAATCAATGTTGTTCAATTGTGTGTGTGTGTGTGTGTAGCTGCAGGAGTGCCTTGGCCAAGTTTGGAGGTCACTGTGAGGAGCTGCTGCAGAGCTGCATTGTGCTGCTGGAGGGTAAAGGGACTGTGCGTGATTGTGTGTCATCTCGAGTGCCATTTTGAGTCATACCTCTATTCTTGGATGGCTGCTTTCTGCTTTTCTCTGTCATGTTTTGTGTGTTTAGTTTTGCTTGTTTGTTTTTTTAAAAGACAGGATTTTACCTGAGTACTATTAATGATATAAAAGTAAATTTCTGAGCATTCTTACCAGGCTCAATAAATTGTGTGCAGCTGGATCCTAGGTGAAATGACAAAAGAATGCATGCTTACTGACACATGAAGTTGTATGGGAGCAGTTGATGAGAAAGGTGCGTTTGTGTGTGTGTTTGCTTCAGGTGTGAGATGGACACAGATGATGAAGTGCGTGACCGCGCCACTTTCTATGTCAACGTCCTCAAGCAGCAGCAGCGGGCTTTGAGCTCTGCCTATATCCTCAATGGTCAGTAATTTTCTGTCACACACACACATACACTATACACACGCACTATAAACATACACACACGCACTATACACATACACACACGCACTATAAACATACACACACACACACAAGTGAAAGATAGAGATTGGTTACATTAGCACTGAATTTTGATTAGTTGTAGTTTTCTGTCCCTGTTATTATAAGTTGTATGTTTCATCAGTAGATATTAGAGTAGTTGTATCATCACTAGGTTTCAGACAAGGCATTTCAGCTCGTATTCTTTTTTGATATTCAAAAATAAGAAAACTTTGATCTAAAAAATCCAGATCTGTTGAGATGAAATGTGTGTTAATGATTGTAAAATTAAGATTTCACCAGTTGAAATAACATAATTTGAAAAAACGATATTTAGTAAATAGTGTTCATTTTAAAGACATTAGCAGAATTATAGGCCTGACAGTAAAAGATATTTGAGTTTTAGGGGATGGGGCTGTGGTTTTTTGTTTGTTTGTTTTTCTGTTGTAAAGTCACGAGTGATGTGTGCAGGCCTGACAGTGAAGTTCCCTTTGACATAAGCACAGTGTGCTCTGATAGTGTCAGACAGGAAAATAGTGTAAAGCACAGTATGTTGTGTCGGTGTCAGTTATGAGCGTTGTCATGTGCAGGCCTGACTGAAGTTCCCTTTGACATAAGCACAGTGTGTTCTGATAGTGCCAGACATGAAAATAGTGTAAAGCACAGTATGTTGTGTCGGTGTCAGTTATGAGCGTTGTCATGTGCAGGCCTGACAGTGTCTGTGGTGGGCCTGGAGCGCTCCCTGCACCAGTACACCCTGGAGCCCAGTGAGACTCCCTTCGACATGAAGTCTGTGCCCCTGGCCACTCAGCCCCTGGTGGAACAGAAAGGTGACCGCATCTTCACACTTTTGTCATTGCTTTTCATGCCCACCATTTACTCTGTGTGTGTGTGTGCGTATACGTACACGTTTGCGGACATGTTGTGCTTACGTGCAAGTTTCTGTTTTGTGAGTTTGCAGCTTCTGTCCTTTTATCACTGCCCCCTCCCCATTCACTCCCCAGCTTTTCACTTTCTTTCTTCCCTCCAGTGCTGCCATCATGCCTATGCCAGGGTGTGGAGATTTTCATGCACTCTATAAATTATACATTATCGGTGTAATTACTGAGTACATGACAAAGATCAAATGGGAAGACAGGATCACGAATGAAGAACTATGGAGAATGTGCAAAATTGATGATCTGAAGTCTGTAGCTAGTACCAATAGACTACGCTGGTTTGGGAACGTTCAACAGAAAGCAGACCACCACATCATAAAAAGAGCAATGAACTTCGTAGTGGATGGAAGAGACCAAAGGGAAGACCTAGCAAGGCCTGGGCTGCATGTATTGCAGATGATCTTAGAGAAAGGGGCATAAATAAGGAGGAAGCTCAAAACAGAGAGAGATGGAGAAGGCTCATCAATGTCAAACCTCCCCTGGGAGAAACATGACAAAAAAGGAAGAAGAAGCCTGTCTTATGGCAAGAAATGTGGGTTAGATATTGTGTATAGTATAGTGCTCTGCTTTGTATTTTTAAGGGTGATAAAAAAAAATGTAAATGTACAAAATATTTACAATCTCCCCTCCATTGTCCCCTCCCCATCACATGCACTCACACACACACACGCACGCACGCACATATTGTTTCCAGACCTTATGCATTTTTATGGAGAAATAACAGATCTGTGTTCGCTCACTGTGCTCCTTCGGTAGAAGGGAAAACTCATGCCCAGTCTTGGGAACAGCTTAACTCTAAATTGTTTCCTCACACTGTCTTACACCTCTACCTAGTCTTTAATTTTTTTAATGTTGTTTTGGATCTTCTCTCTCAGTTTTGAACTGATATGTTTTTCCTATCTACAGCATTGCAGTGCAGTGTGAAAGCAGCAGTGATGACTGGGCATGGTGTGTCAATTGTTGGTTTGTGTATTGCAGTGCGGGATGTGCCTGGACTGGCTGGAGAGGCAGGACCTGCCAAGGCAGAGAAATCAGCAGCCACAAGACAGGACGTCTACCAAGGTCAGTACCTCTGTGTGTGTGTGTGTTTTGTACAGTTGTCTTCTACTGTCAGTATATTTGATCTACAGGCATGTTCACAGGCATGTCTACAGCTGTGCATTCATGCTCACTCTCACATAGAAGTCTGGTCTTAAACCTGTTCCCCTTTAAAGGATTCAGAAGACAGTGTGACTGCAGCAACAATAGCAGAGAGAAGCATGTGACTGTCAGTGGTATAAACACAAGACAACTCTCTCTCTTTCTCACGCACATGTACACAACGCTACTTTAAACTGGAACAGTCTTAGTGGAGGCAGTTTACTATGTTACTTATTTGTCTTTGATTTGTAAAAGATTTCAAATCTTTTATTGCGAATGTGTTACATATTGCAACAAAGCAAAACCGATATCTGTTATAAATGTATTTGAATGTACCTAATGAATTATATAAAAGAAATAAGAGAGAAAAGTGATTGACTTGCAGAGCAACTGGCTGCAGTACCAGAGCTGGCCAACCTGGGAGCACTGTTCAAATCTTCACAGCCTGTGGAGATCACAGAGTCAGAGACAGAGTACTACGTCCAGTGCATCAAACACACCTTCAGCAACTACATCGTTCTCCAGGTCTGTAAGAGTGAGCAGGCACACACGCACTCATACATACACACTCATTTGTCATTGTCACTCACTTTATTTGGAAGTCTTGGTGTAGTTGTTGGTAGATGACATCATCTAATGCATTTATAAAAAAAAATTTTTTTAAATATTGTCAAGAGTCTTTCCACAATGGATTTCATTAATTCGTGTTAAAATGAGGTCAGTGGTGTGGGAAGACTATTGGGGGATTTTACTGTCATTAGCAGCAGTGGAGACCATTGACCTGTTAAACATTTATTTAGTATGTAGCAGACATGGTGTTATGTTCATGGAATGTTCCATATGTAGTGATAGCTTGAGAAAGTGAAATGTCCTGAAGAATTGCTTATAAAAAATTTTGCAGGTTTATTTTTGGTGTTTGTAGAGAGCGAACAAGAAGCAAGCACAACGCGCCTGTTTAGAAAGCAAAAAGTCTGGGTCAGAAGTGTGTGGTGGTTCGAATCCCGTCTGGGCCCAAAACTTTTCCCCCATCCATTAGACCATGAGTGGTGGTCTGGGCGCTAGTCTTTCAGATGAGACGATAAACGAGGTCCCATGTGTTACACAAAATTATTCAGCGCACGTTGAAAGAACCCACGGCAACAAGAGAGTTGTCCCTGGCAAAATTCTTAGAGAAAAGCCACTCTGATAGGGAAACAAATACAGTTGCAGACAAAAAAAAGGCGGCGCTGCTCTTGTGGCGATGTGCTCTCCCCGGGGAGAGCAGCCCAAATTTCACGCAGAGAAATCTCGTGACTTAAAGGGGTATAAATAAATAAATATTTGCTGTTTAATTAGGCTGCAGTTTCAACATTTACTATTATGTTCAGTTTTGATGTATGATTTTATTGACCCATGTTCTTCTATCTATCTCTTGATGTCATGAGAAAGATGGTATCTCTATCTGTTGTGTTGGTACATGTGTTGGTCAGTTTGACTGCACGAACACGCTGAACGACCAAGTGTTGGAGAGGGTGACAGTGGAGGTGGAGGCAGGGGAAGGGTTTGAGGTGGTGAAGCAGATTGCCTGCCCCGCCCTGACCTACAACAAGCCAGGCACCACCTACACCCTACTGCATCTGCCCGAGGATCCTACTGCAGGTCTGTTGGTGTGTGTGTGTGTCTGCATGCGTGTGTCTCTGCTCTGTGTGTGTCTGCTCTGTGTGTGTTTGCTGTGTGTGCGTGCGTGCGCGTGTATCCCCCTCCATGCCCTGAAACAAGCCAGGCGAAGGTGAAAAATAATAATTGGTAGTTTATTTCTCTTTCATTGTGTATAATGATAATTAATAGTTTTCTTTCATGTGTTGTATATAACAGTGTTTTATATTAAGAGAGAGTGAGGGATGGAAATGATGGTGTGTGCTGTGTTTCAGTGACGGGCACCTTCCCCTGCACTCTGAAGTTTGTGGTTCGGGACTGCGACCCCAACACTGGAGAACCTGATGATGATGGTTATGATGATGAATATGTGGTGAGTTGTCAAATGGTGATGACGATGAATTTGTGGTGAATTGTCAAATGGTGATGACGATGAATATGTGGTGAGTTGTCAAATGGTGATGACGATGAATATGTGGTGAGATATCCAGTTGGGTATGATGAGGAATGTGTGTTGAGTTACCAAATGGTCATAGTTATGACAGTGAATGTGGTAAGATATCAAATTGTGATGGTTGGGATGATGAATATGTGGTATATAAATTTCTGTTATTATTAAACAATGATGGTGATGATGAATATGTAGCAAGTATCTGTGAAGACGCAGTTAAAGGGAAATGCTTAAAGAGATTATCGCCATTTTTTGACAATGAAGCTCAGCTGTTGTAAAAAAGTACAAAAAGGTTCTTTCCGACTCCATACTGCATTTAGTTCTGAGGTCATTGAACACTGACCACTTGGGAGATTTGCTATGGTAATTACAGGCAGGAAGTCATGTTACTGAGCGATGATGTTCACCAACATACATGATTTAAGCTTAGTAAACGGAGTAGGGGTGGACTGTGGATAGTGTCTGTTACTTTCCTCAGTCATCACCAGATGACGAGAGGTACATAATGACCCAGCTGTAGATGCTGTTACCCTTACTGAACTATGAATAGTTGGAGGATGGAGTGAGTGAGTGACTGTGTGGTGGTGTGTGCAGCTGGAAGACGTGGAGGTCTCGGTGGCTGACCACGTGCAGAAGGTGATGAAGCCAAACTTTGCTGCCTCCTGGGAAGAGGTGGGCACTGAAAACGAGCTGGAGGACACCTACGCCCTGTCCACTATGTCTACACTGGAGGGTGAGTCAGTTGTGTGTCTGAAGACGTTTAGCCGCCTGGATTTCATCGTTATAAATCTGTTGTTACCACAAGACTAACACTGTGCTATGTATTACTTTAGGACATTTAGCTTGTTCTTTTTTCCAGAATGAATTGTATTACAAATTGTTGTTGAAGAATGTATCCTTGTGACAGATGTGACAAAAAGGTGTACCTATATATAGTGCAGGAGTTGGTTATTACCATGTCATGTATAGAATATAAAGTCACAGCAAATTACAGTGTGTGGAATTCAGTTTGGAAAATAATCATTTTCCCCTTTACAAATTCATGATGGCAAGGTATGGTTATATAAGCCACACAGTGACTGTGTTGACCATATAAACAGTTTGTGTGTTTCTAAAAGTGCTTTTTTTTTTAAAATAACATAATGTGCACAAGATGCCTTTTATTTTATTTTATTTTTAATTTTTTGTATGGTCATCTATGAAAGTGATTATGTAAAGAGTGAGTTAGCATTTGTTTGGAGGTACTAAAGGGTTTTGTTTCTTTCTTAGATTTTCATTTCATATTCAGGATTTTTTTTTGCTTTTTTAATGTTATGACTGGACACCTGAAAATTTAGAATGTTAAATGTTTCTTTTGTTGAAGGATTTTCATCCAGTTTACTTGAGTAAGGTGGCTGTAACCTGTGTTCAGATCAAGACAATCCTGTTTGGTAACAAATGACAGAATTCGTTGATTTAGAGCAAGATGATGAGGTGGGAAATAGTTGGTGTTTGTAGAGCACATAGTTTAGTTTATTTAGAGTAAAATGATGAAGTTTAACCCTAGTGGCGCGGTTCCTGGAATATTCCGGGAAAGGCGGGTCTAGGCTGTGTGGCGGATCCCGGAATATTCCGGGATGACGTGGGTGGTCATAGTTGAAAGCTTACTTTCGCTTTCAAAGGTCAGCCAATGAATGTTAAGGCCGTTGTAGGCCCGCAGAAAGGGGTGAAGGTCGTTTGACACACACAAGCAACGAAGAATCTGATTGGTTAAGAGTGTATTTTAATTTTTTTTCGGACCAGCCGAGATCGTCTTCAACAAAAATGGCGGCCAGCGTTTGCACTAGAATTTCTTCAAGCGTTTTTTCGAGCTTTTTTACAAAATTGACAGCGAGGAGGAGTTTTAGAGGCTGGATTTGGTTGAAATAAACAATGAGAGAGACGATGAGGTAAGGATTGTGGAATATTTTTGAAAAACTTGGTAAAAATCGATCGCGATCGGACTGAATCGAGCGGTGCTAGTTTTGCTGGATGGACTTTTTCGCTACTCGGCGATTTCGACGTCACAGATTGTTTTACTTTATTTTGACACAACGAGGCTTCGAAATAACTGTTGTTGAGTCAAATCGCTATGCTGCTGAGTACTTTGCATCACATGAAATCAAGCGATCTTTGTATTTTTGTCATAGAAAGCCACCACTTCGCACATTCCGCCATGACGGTCGCGATGGCGTTGATCCTGTCGCTGAACTTTTCCGAGTATTTGGTGACCGATAAAGCGATACAAACTCCTTATTTTTTGAAAACTAATGTCAAGAAATAGTGTTTACCTAATCATGACATTTATGCACCGCAAGAACTTTGCTTATCGTGTTAAAATCGATCCTGGGCCCTGACAGTGGAACAGTGATCGGTAGTGCGAACATGATTTTTTTTTTTTGATTTTTTTTTACATAATCATAAACACTACACACTATTATAAAATTATACTCATTTAAAAGCATATTATCTCTTCTTTCCAGTGATCTATAGCTTAACACATTTAATTCAGTTTTATATATCAATATCAAGGGTTGTTTGAGCCCACCATGCTCCAAAACAATGCTAGCCAATGTTAATTCAGCCAATAGAAGTGAGGCTTGTTGCTGTTTATTTAGCGCTACTAGGGTTAAGATAACAGATATGTGAGTGAAGCGCAGAGTTCAGTTGTATATCACCCTCCTGTGTTGTGTCCACAGAGGCCATCAAGAACATCATCCAGTACCTGGGCCTGCAGCCCTGCGAGCGTTCAGACAAGGTGCCAGAAGGGAAGAGTTCCCATACCCTGTATCTGGCGGGTATGTATCGGGGTGGACATGATGCTTTAGTACGTGCCAAGTTGGCCCTGGACTCGTCAGGCGTCACCATGCAGTTGACGGTTCGGTCCACAGATCCCAGCGTATCTGAAGTTCTGGCCACTGCCATTGCTTAGAGTGTGCAGCATCATTCCTTCTTTTCTCTCCTCCATACCTTGTCCTATCAGAACTGTTCAGTGTGTAATACTTCTTTTGTAGAGGTCTGTTTTGTCCAGGTGTTTAGAGCAGACAGGAGTAAAAGACATCAATATTCTTCTATGTATATAACATGTAAAAGACATTGATATTCTGCCTTGTAAGGGGATGGCTGGTTTGGGAAGTGGTTGTTTAAAGTTTTGAGCTTAGAATAATGTTGTAACACAACAAGACTGTTACCATATGGATGGGTTGCAGTGGGATTTTCAATTGTCCTACCCTGTGTGATTGGGGACCAGGAAATCATCTGTTGGAGAAAGATTGTAAAAGCAGAGTGTACAGTTCAGGATTGGTTTAGCAGTCAGTGTCTGCGTGTGTGTTTACATTTGTGACGAATTGTAGGTGAGGAGTTTGGTGGGTACAAAAAAAAAGAAAAAAGTAGGTTAGTGTTGTCAAGCACATGACTATTTGTGGCATTTTTATTGTGAAGAACAGAGTTCATCTCTGTTAAAAGTTATAACTGTAGTGTTCACTGGAACTTATATAAATCAACAAATGTTTTTAGCATGGCATTAGACATATTGTATTTGCTTGTTGTAAGAACAAAAGACATGTTTTACTGACTTAAAATGTTACAATTGTGTGGTTTTATTTTTCAGTATATGAAGGTATTGTTAATAAATGTTAAGAGCAATGTTCATTGTCTGAAGATGGATCATTTCTATGATTAAATATACTGCAGGTGATCTTGATATGGTGGAGTTGTTGCCGATTTAATATCAGTTGAGGGTGTGTGTGAGAGGGAGGGAGAGAGGTGAGTGAGACAACCTAGATTGGAACAATTTTGGGTTATACAAGTGCAGACCTGCCAGTGCCATAATTCCCTTTTTGTCTATACACATGCAGACGGTCAAATATGCGTGTCAAAGATCCTATAATTCATGCCTGGGTTCAGTGGGTGACAGAAACAAGAACATACCCAGCATACATCCCCAGAGTCGGAATGTAGTTTCAAAGCCTGCAGTGCACTTTTTTTTTGGGGGGGGGGGGGGGCAAAGGAAACCCTCCTCTTATAGTTACTCAGTAATGGTAAGCAAAACAAATGTCAGAAGTTTTGGCAAATTACACAGGCAAGGCTAACTGTGCAATAGCAAACTCCACAGACGAGCAAAGCATACCATTCTCACTGACCACATCAAAAGAAAACCAAGACCGACATATTTAAAGTCATGATTATCTCGATGTTAGTAACTGGACAAATCAAAAGATATTCCCATCTGACAATGGGCAATAACACAAAATAAGCATTATTGAAAAAGAATTACGTGAACATGCATGACCATGCCAATTAGCTCCCCATGTCCTGGACAGGACGGGTTACAATAAAACATGTTACATGAGCAAATATAAGCACAACATTCAGATACACATACAAACGTTCAGTTGTACATCCTAACCCTCAACCCATTGTTTCAATACGTTCTGTTCATAAAATTTTAGATGAACTACCGATGTGCAGATGAGTAAATTGAACATTTTTTTAAACAAAAAAATCAAAACTATTTCTACAAATATATACCTTTTGACATTGCCAAATTATTTGTGTGGCATCTAACCTGATGCTACTTCAGTCACTACATCTGCAAACAATATTTTGTAGTTAAATAAACCACATCCCAACTTACTGGCTCTGCCTCTTCACTGTAGTCACAGGAACACAATGGCTGAAGACCTTATTTATTGTTTCTGCACTTTCTGTCCTCTTTCAAATATCTTTAGCTATCAAATCATCGTTCTACCATTTATAAGCATGTATGACTTAAAAACTCCATTAAAAAGCTGAATTCTGTAGAATGCAATGAGTGGAGGAAGTTGGTTGCAAGACCTTCAGTGGTGACCCTACATCTCTAACACTGTCCCAATATATGTCTTTTTTTAACACTAAACTCTTGACAGCCAGCATAAGAACAGTTCACAATGATGGTATCCTGTATTAGACACTCAACCACCAAGCCTTCTCACAGTCTCTAAATCAAAATCTCCACTTAGACATAAACACAGTTACAACAACAAGCTATCCTGTAAATCAGATTTCCTTGAGAGAACAAAACTAAACTAAGGCGAAGGCATTGGCCTATCCACTTAATTTTTCATGCAGATAATTTCAAGAGTATAAAAACTATAAAGTATTACAAAAGCAACACCCCCCCCCCCCCCCCCCCCCCCCCCCCCCCCCGCCCCAAAACCCCACCTAAACAAACAAAAAACGCCCCCAAAAAACTTCAGAGTAGTTTTTGGGGAATAAAAAATTAAATAGGCCATGGTTCATTATATCATAACTTCATAGCCAGAATATACAGTTTAGAAAACTTTCAAGGATTGCAGTGGGGGGGGGGGGGGGGGGGAGAGAATCTTACGAAACTTTTTGTCATGAGTTTCTTCCAAATTTTAAATATATATTTCTCAAAACAAGCCAGGTCTAATCTATTTTATAAACGGGTATTATGTGTGTTTGGTAGCCATGCTTTAGTTCATGAGCTTTTTCATTAAAACGATTTATTAACAGAAACAGCAAGAGTCGGTTTCTTTAAAAACAAACGCACACAAGCAAACAACAACAACAAAGCAAACAACAACAACAAAGACTCAAAACTTAGCTGTCAGTATCACATAATATGCCAAGAAAAATCACTTGAAGCAGCAGCAGTATGCACACATGAACATTCTAGAGAAGGTGACAATTCTGAAACCACGAAATCACCATTGAGGTCATTTCAAACAAGAAAACGAGAAATTTGGAGGGGGGATAAAAAAAAACCCTACCTAGAAAATTACTAGAAGCCATCCATCTAAGTACTTCAAGTTACATAATTAACATACAGTACAACAACAACAAATAATAAAATAAAACAAAACAGAAAGTGTTGACTGAACTCCCTAATTTGATACTGCTTACAATCCTAACCAACAGCTGCAGCCATATCATGGCTGTCACTATTTTGTCATGCATATCTATCTTCTGCTAAACACTTCATGTCACATGAATCCATTTTCTGCACACACGCCAAAAAAACAGTTCCTGACATTATCAGCCAATCCACTTCACTTTTCTTCCTGAGAACACAAAGGAAAAAGGAAAAAAGTATATATTAATATGTTTTTTTCAATGACTTCTATCCACTTATGGATGGATGCATGATTCAGGAGTGCTTAAAAATGTTGACAACATTTGGTGTGATCTCTCCCTGATTTTATCCATTACATTCATAACCAAACAAATCATTCAGATGATGCAAAGATTTTAAAAACAAGATTAATACAATGCAATTCAACTGATGGCTTATTTTAAAAACCAATTTAACAAAATAAAGAACTAACAAGCAGCAACCCACAGAAGCTCATTCTCAACAAATTACTGATATTGTTCTTAGAGGGAGGCAAGTCTTGCTTTTTCTGAAACAAAATTGAAATGGCTCCTCCCAATGACAGACACTCCCCACCGCTCACAGTCATCCAAGGATGCTATGGAATCATAAACTTGTAGGGAGTGCATTTTTCTGTTTTAGGGTACAGGGTTGCCTTTCATCAATGTTGTTTGGTGCTTTTTAAAAAAAAAATCCAATTCACAAAAGTTAAAGGGGATAAATGGTCATGTTACTGTCATACCCTAACCTTACCTCTGTGCCATTTCAGTATCAGTGAAAATTACTGATCAGCGCAATCATCTTTTTAATCGGTATCGGTGAAAATTACTTAGCATAATATTTTTAGAACAACCCTTTCTTCACAAGAGAGTATTTTTTCATGAATACGGAATAAAGCAATTGCCACATAAAACAATATGGCAGCCCTCTATATGGCTGCTTATGCAATGGATCTAAGAACAATGATCACATCCTATTAAAAGTCATACAAAAATACACACTAAACCACCTGCCAGAGAAAAGGATGGGGGGAAAAACCAGCATGGAATTGGAGGTAATAAGTTTGTAACAAGCTAGTTGCAACTCCCCCCCCCCCCAAAAAAAAAAAGGTTTATTATTAAAAACGAGAGAACTGAACAAATAAAAAGGCAGGTAGAAGGACCAGAATGAAGCAAATAACAAAAGCTGACTGAACATTTCACAGGATGAAAAGGAAAAGTTTTATACAAAAAGACTGACAGTAAGTTCATCTTCATAGAGTGGAGTAACTTGATATCAACTAATGGCAAAATACTACAACCCTTTTCTTTTTAATCTATCTTGTATGGTAAAATACTACAACCCTTTTCTTTTTAACCTATCTTGTTTCTTTGAATGAAAGCCTCAACAGTTTGCAATTGTCAGAAGTTTGTTTTTGGTTCTGTTTTCTGATATATCTGTCATTCTACTTCAGAGTGACTTGGTCATGTGATGCCTGACCTTATCATTCTACAACAAACTGTTTAAAATTACACTATATTTATTGCACTGTCGTGACAATGGCAGTGTCCCAAATATGCGTAGTTTTGTCACAAGATTTCAAAGCCCCAGTCATGCTTTCTATAGGAGAAAATAATGATAGAAAAAAGTACAGGGATGACAATGGCAAATACTCAGAAATAGCATGTGACCCTGAGGGAAAAGAAACCAGACAACCAAATCAAAACCCTCTATCAATCAGTGACAAACCCCAACCAGCAATCAGATCAACACAAACATCATGGACTCCAGTGAAGTCATGGTCATTAATAGGAGAAAGAAAATGGCAACAGTCATCAATTTATTCACTTTTATATCACACAGTCTTTTACACTTCATTCCAAAAATGAGTGTATCACAAAACAGTTTAAGTAAATATGTGTCTTCTATCCAACCTTACATCTAAGTAAATTTATATGTGTCTTCTCTCAAACCTTAATACTTTTTTTTTCTAACTTTAATCTAGCTCAATGATACACCTTTCATTCAAAGTTTTACCGCTAAAACTTTTCATCCCAGTTTCAGGTTTTGGTCTGATTGAATGTGGAGCGTACTCATATGGTGATGCATGTTTCACTACACCTGTGATGTGCTCCACTCAACACATCTGTAACCAACCACTAGCCCTTTGTTTTTGCATTGTCAGGCTTCTACATGCCTCTTAAAGCTGACAGGAACTGCAGCATCTCTAACATGCATGCTTCATCTTCTGTACATGTATACATGACCCATTAAGGGAAGAAAGACATTGGCAGTCTGACATGGAAGATTGCAACAATCCCCATTCAATATTACATTTCAGATGCTGCAGATATTTAAACTCAAACCCCACACCTTCAGAGCCCTAACTGATAATAAGCCTGCCATTTTATTTAGCCATCACATCTGTCCTGCTATTTAACCTTTTGTCTTAAGTTAGTTGTCCATGTGAGAAACTGTGAGGGCACAAGGATTTGGATTTTAAACACAAATCGAAACAAAATAAAGAAAACCCACCAAAACAAAAACTTAAAATATTTTCCCCTAAAATCTGTATCTATTTAAATAACAACAACAAACAGAGAGAGAGGGAACATGTATGTTCATAAGTTCTATACCCACTATCCTATCTTCCATAAGTTCTATACCCACTATCCCTACCACCAGTTTTTTGCATATCTCTCACTGTATTCAATAATGACTTCAGACTGAATTAGAAGCTGAAGTCCCTTTCCATTCCACAAAAAACATGGGGGAATTGATAACAAATATTCAAACATGGGAGAATTGATAAAAATATTCGATCTATCACATGAATAAAATCAAAATGTACAAGGAATGATGCAAACCATTAAAACAAATATGGGTGTCAAAATGATTTTATAAAAGGGATACTGTCATAAAGCATAAAAATAGATACTTTTAAGAGAATAAAGAAAAAAAATCACAGCTTGGTTTAAGATCTCTGTGTAAGTCAAGCTTTTAATGCAGAAAAAGTAACAACATTATTATGACTATTAAAGTTTACAAATGAAAAAAGGTATTATGACCATTAAAGTTCACAAATGAAAACAGGTAAGTGCTGAAACAAAACGTCATTGCACCAATACATCATCAGGACTAGATTAGCCATGTTACTTTAAATAATACACAAAGGCTGAGGGAACACAATTTTTAAAACATAATCCTTCCCACTCCTTCACTGTACCCCTCTCAGTCACACATCAGCCATCTTTTTACTTCATTCTTGTTCAATAATTCAACAAGAGCACAATCAATGTTTACACCATAAATACACATACTTGCAATAACTATATACATCAACATGCACATATTCTCGCATAATCAATTTTCATGTAACATAATTTTGAGCATTGATTCCCCCACTCTAAGAAGAGACAAATGTCTATGGCACTTTTTGCTCAAAAGCCCACTGGTCCCAAAACAAAAACTTGTTTCGGCACAGACAGTCACGAGGAGGAGGAAGCCCAACAACCAGAACTGCAGCTGACAAAAACTATGCACCTATGTACAGAGATGTGGTGTCGAGGGAGGCTGTGTCATGAGATGTGCCGCTTCCCTCCTAAAAAATCATCAAATTCAGAACTAGAGTCTCATGTGATAAAACTCACATGACTGCCTTACTTAAGTGTGCAGCAAGCAGCCTGGGCTGGTGAGTGCATATTCTCCCTCACTTGGTGTGACATAGAAGCTAAGTACAGCACTTTTTTCAAGAAGGAATTGCTTCACAAATGTGACGCTCTACCACGAAATGAGTCGCTTAGCTCCTGACCCACTTTTCCGCTAGGAGCCATTTTAGGCAGGTGGGGGTCAGGTTGTCGATTTTGAGATTTTCATTGGTGGTCATTGGTGGTTATTATTCTACCTTGAATTGAATTATGACAGCATAAATTTCTTTCTTTTTGCTTTAAATTATGTTTTAAGAATACCCAAGTCCCTCATTCTGACCACCTATTACGATGCTAAACTTGTCAATTCCTCATTTTTGTCACTTCCTGCAGTGTATCATATCAATTTGTAATAACTTTTCATGGAATTGTCCGAATTTCAATCTGTTTTTTTGTATTGAATAGCGTTTTTACTGCAGATTAATAATGTGTCAATAACTACAAATTGACCTCTGGACCATGCGACTCATTATGTGGTGGAGCATCACAAATTTTTCTGATACTCTAGTAAAATCCTCTCCTAGTGATCCCTCCCTAAGCTGCAGCCCTGACATACCACAGATAACAAACCTTCCTTAAAACCGTCTCCAACACTGATCCAACAAGTACCAAAACTCGGCAAAAGTTAAACATGCATAGGCCACACATTACAACACATACACTACAACATACAGAGAAATGCAACAACAAAATGACCAAAAAGTATTGTTTCATCAGTCGCAGACTTTGACAAAGTGTCTTCAATCAGTCACAGACTCATACAGCAGAACATGCACCTAGTCAAAAAACTCCATTTGTTGGTTTTGGTTATGATGAAGAAAAAATATCCAATGGATTCAATTCATACAAGTCAAATTGCATTTGCAGTATTCAACACATCTGCATGTATGTGCATGCACACATACACACTCTCTCACACACACACACATACACACACGAAGAGTCTGTCCAATGCTCAACATGAGTTTGATTTTTTCTTCCATAGAGCAGATTCAGAGAACATGTCTAAAAGGCATACACCACTGCATTTTACATGCACAAAGCAGTGAACTTGGTGTTTCAAAGTTCGATTCGTTGCCAAATAATGAATGCATTATATCAAAACTTCGCAAATAAAAGTTGTCTTCAATACTTGGTACTTGGGCCAACAATACTATTTTGCAGTTTTGACTCTTTTTTTGCTGATAGACTTAACAAGTGTTTCATAATTTGTTCCCAATTGTTCATAGAGTCTTGACACACTTTGCCATGAAATGGTTCAAATGAGCATTGCACATGCTTAGCTATTTCATTTAAAAGCTCATATATATCATACTCTGCACTTTCAATTGCATATGATGTGGTTTTTATATTAACACAACATAGGATCACCCACAAAATTTTAGTCCCCAAATTCCTATCCAAAGGATACTGCATCAAAACCTGTACTCAGATATTGTTTATATGTGCTTGGGTTTTGTTTCCAGAATCACACCAATACAGCTTTGATATGACTGATACTGCTTTGATATAACCAATAAAGCTTTAAGATAACCACACTGGCCATGTGAGCTGTTTACAAAAAAATCTCATAAAATCTTTCCCATAACTTCCTACACAATATGAATATGCAAAGAACTCCAATCTGTTAAAGAAAACAGATTAAAAACAAAAAGGGAAGGAAAGAAACACACACACACAGACACACACACACGAGGCAGCCTGCAAATAAACCCAGACATTTCTGTCAGGTCAGAGACTGGAAAGGAGACTGCCAAACTCTCTTCAACTGACAACATCCTAAGCTGGCCAAACAAGTGAGTTTTCACATCTGCCTCAAGCTGCTGGCCGAGATAATTCTGGACAGACAAGTCACCAGCCAGTGAAAACTACCAAAACAAGACTGTATCATCTGGAATGTCTTAATTGTCTTTATTCTTGCTATCATTTAGGGATCAAGCTATGTTTTGGCAATCCAAATTTACTTTGTTCCCTTAAAAATTGTAATGATCTTGGGAGATATATAGGATTTGTAAATACAATACCTATGGAGAAATATTATTATATTTATAACTACAATACTTATAGATTTTAATCGAGTTGTTTGTATCATAGTTGTTTTGTTTGTCTGGTTTTTTAAAATACAATGTAAATGACTGGCACAAAAAAAAGGCCTACACAAAACAAATGAAACAACTTAAACAACAACAAAAACAAAACAAAAAAGCAACAACAACAAAAACACAAAAAAAGCAACAACAAAAACACCAGCAAACAAAACTCATTTCTGCTCTTGCTATGAAAACATGGCCTTTTTTTAACCTTCTATATTTCTGTCTAATCCACAGACTTCAAGCAGAAAGAGAGAACAATAAAATAAATAATTCCAATCTTCAAAAGAACCAAACTGATATAACAGAGAAAACTGTCAGGTTATGAGGACAGTAGGTGAACACACCCAGTAAAAACATTTGGAAACATATTGCACACTGTGGGACTCTCTCTCTCTCTCTCTCCCCCTCTCTCTCCCCTCCCATCTCTCATGCACAGGCTTCCACTCTGAAAGTCTTCAGCGCTCCCTCTCTCTCTGCGCTGTTTAAGCAGTTAGACAGTCTGTCAATTATTCATTCAATCATTCATTCATCTTTCCCTTGGGTTCAGACCCCCAAAACTGCCATCCATGTCTATGCTATGCACCACACTGTTTATATGCATGGTCATATTGGCACCGTACTGTTTATAAATATGCATGGTCATGTTGGCACCACACTGTTTATACACATGGTCATATTGGAAATGTCATACAAGTTCCTTCAGGATTTCAGTAGATATATTATTTCCCCACAACGCCTTCTGTTGCATGTCTTTCACCTATCTTTAGACAAACCCAACAGAGAATGATACCAGTACAATGCTTTGATTTGTCCATTTGAATTTTACTTTGCATTATGGCTTCAAGAAATGGATATTTCATTTCATGAAATGTTAAATGTGTCACGAGCTTTGCCTATGCTGTCTCTTTGAGGACTTAAAAAGTAAAGACTACCACTAATGGCTTGGTCTATCTCTACTTCGATCTTTTGCAACTGCAAATTCTGTGTGAACATTACTACTGAAATGACAACAACAAAAGAAGCAAACAAAAAAATCTTGGATTTCATCTTTCAACAAGTTTAGTTTGTCTAGATTTAAACACAGGAAGTTTGTACATGACAGGACAACTGTGTAAACTAAGTACACACAGAAATGCTACAAACTGAGTCTTCCTCCTCTTCTCCCTCATATTCACTATCTATTCCTCTTCCATCTTCCTTTTGAATAGGTCATGACACAAAAACAAAGACAATACCGAAAGATGAAGATTTAAAAAAACAAAAACAAAACTGGAGATACATAATGATGAAAGAACTTTTATCTGTGTACATTTCTCATCGTTTTTCATTCGTTCATGGCGTTTACTTACATGAGAATATTCTGTACCCCATTCAGCAGACTAGCCAACCACGTTGTAGAATTTATACATGTATGTATATTAACCCTGTGAGCTTGTGTACACACTCACACACACACACATGCACACACTTACCTACCTAATCACACTATTGCTAATCTGCAGGTGTGCTATATCTGTGTGTTTGATTGCTTGTGAGTTTCCAAATTTTCAAGAGAAAATTTACTGTATGCTGGGACAATTATAAAGAACATCGCTCCACTCTTCTCATCTGAAGACAACTCTGTCTCCTTCTCGAACAGGGAAGGCAAGGCAGCAATGTTACCTTTCTGTAACTAACTCTCTCTCACCCAAATCACTAACAAAAAAGTCTGCTACTCTCAACATTTTGATATGACATGTCCAGATAAACACCAAAGAGTGCACATCTGTGTGGCGTCTTTGTGAATGAAGCCAGTGGAATGCATCACCCTAGTTGTAAACAGACAGTGCAGGGTGAGAGACTTACATCAAAATGTTCAGTGAACCGTCAGCAACAGTCACACACTGGAATGGCTCTCCTCCCTCCTCCCGATGCAGCAGCTCAACTGGTCACCTCAACCTCCAATAACGTCCTGATGTTCACAAGATGTCTTTTTAGCTGAAATATTCACCTCAGCTTCCATTCATGGTGTTGCATTCACACACTGTCTTCCTTCTTGGCTAAAGAGTGATCTATCCCTGAAATGAATGTCACACATCTGTCTATCTGTCTGTTGCTTAGGGCACTGGTGTCAAGAGAATTAAATTCAAACCAATCATGACACTTATATCACTGATACACACTGGAGCTATTCACTCACACTTTTACACAGCTGTAGGTAATGAGGTGTATATATTAACTTCATAGAAATTGTGTCCGCAATGCAACGATCAGAATAACAATAAACTGCATGCCTGTATACATCATCAGAATGAAATTCTTCACGTTGGTTTGTGTAAACATGCAGAATGCTTTTGTAACATGGAATGTTGCTGAGACAGAAGGAGATAGATTACTTCTTCATATCTACATCATGTGCCAACAAATGTGTGGACTGGTTTGCAACCTATTTCCTTCGATCTTAACATCAGTGCAGATTCTCCATGCAGTTGATACAGTGTCACACCAAGCCAGGATTAGTAAGTAGCTGGGTGTTCACTGATGGGAGACTTGAACCCTCCAGCCACAACAGTCTCTGCCTTGTTTGTGTTCTTTTCTTCCATGACTGCCACACGTGTTGGCTGCCAGCTATGTGCACTATTCACTGCAGCACATCATCATACGTCAGCAGCCTCACTGTCTTTCTTCCCGGCCAGGCTTTGCTGGGTTCTCAGGTAGTCTGTGTACATCTCCCTGGCCTGATGCAGCACCTTGTGCACGTTGTGGCGCCGCACCATCTTGTCGAAGAGCATGGCCACGTCCTCGTATCCCATGTGGCTGCGCATGATCTGGTCACGGTGCTGCAGCAGCAAAGTCAAGCACAGGAACATAAGGAAGGGGTTGCCACTCCCAAACTCCTGGGGAGGAGGGAGGGTGATTTCAGGAGGCTGAGAACGACCTTGAGGTCTGGTGCCCTGAGAGGACTGACTCCCTGACCAGCTGCCAGAAGCTTCTCCCTCAGACACTCCAGAATCAGAGCGACTCGGCTGATCCTGCTGCTTACTGGCTGGTGGATCCTGAGAGTTGGATGACGGGCAGTTCTGATTGGACGATATCTCTGAGGGAATCACTATGTCTGCTGGTCGCTTCTTGGGCGAGGTCAGGAGTTTCTTCATGCTCCCAAAAAACCCAGAGTACACGTCCTCCTCTGCGTCGTTTCTGGCCTGACCTGGGGGGCCCTGCGTCTCTGCACCGATCTGCTGTATGGAAGGATTGTTTGGGGTGGGCCCCGAATCAGAGGACTGGCCGGCGGATCTGTCCTCTTCTACCGCTGTCTTTGCATAGTGTAGCTGGGTGTGAGGGCTGCCCTGACTGTCTGCGCTCCCGGGGACACATGGGTCTGCACCACCAGCGGCGCTACAGTCTGGCACAGGGGCTGCTGGGGTGGGGACTGGAGGGCTGCTGTCACAAGGACCTGAACTAGAGCTGTTGGAGCAGGCACTCTGGTGCAGGACAGGCACGCTGGAGGAGGGGGGAGACAGGGACTCGGCTTCTGGCTGCCCGTTGGACACTGGCTCCGGCTGCCCGTTGGATAGGACGGCGCTCTGCTGGGCCAGGTCTCTGTGTTCAGGCAACGCCTTGTTCTCGGGACAGGACAAAGTGACCACCGTCTGACTGGAGGGAGAGGAGGCACCACTGGTAGGGCCCCCCTCCTCTCCGTCCTTCTTGGGACAGCTGTATTCATGTGCGGGCACCGTCAGTGTGTTGCTGCTGCAGTCCTGCAGCACCTGGTCGATGCTGTTGGACCGCTGCTGCAGCGACCGCGTCATGACGTTGTCAATCTGTGGATAGTCCAACCCTCGATCTTCGTCTGCAGGGGACACATCGAAGGCTGTTCCCTGAGAGCTCGCTGCATGCTGGGCAGGGAGGAGGGAGGCAGGGGGAGGGTGAGGGGAGTTGGAGGCCCCCTGGGAAGCGTCCCGTGACCTGGTGGAGCATCGCATGGCCAGGAGCTTGGCGTACACCGACTGCTGAAAGGAGAAGGTGGGGGAGCAAGGGGTAGAGGACAACAGCTTCACGTTGTAGTCAATGTCCACCAGAGGCAAGTCCTCCTGGGGGGGAGCTGGGGGCAGGGTGCTCCACATCACCTGCACCGCACAACACTCATTACCACCATAATTATAACATCACAGCAAACAGTCGTTATCACCACATTACACCACATCACAATACTTATTATCATCACAGTACATCACAGCACTCGTTACTTCCACATTACATCACAGCACTTGTTACTTCCACATTACATCACAACACAACGATCATTATCCTCCAAAGTACCTGCACAGCACAACACTCATTACCACCATAATTATAACATCACAGCAAACACTCATTATCACCATATAACATCACAGCAAACACTCATTATCACCATATAACATCACAGCAAACACTCATTATCACCACATTACACCACATCACAATACTTATTATCATCACATTACATCACAACACAACAATCATTATCCTCCAAATTACCTGCACAGCACAACACTCATTCCCCACCACACCACAACACTGATTACCCTCCACATCACCACTTGACTCTAAACTACCCCCCACATCACCTGCACAGCACACCACTCATCTCTACACTATCCTCCACATTGCTTGCATAACACAACATTCATTACCATCACATATTTCTACATTCTGCTCCACATCACCTGCACAGCTCAACACTCGCTCTCTACAACCTACATTATCCTCTGTGCAGTTAACTCTGTTTTAAAGAAATGCAGCTGCTGGAGCAACAGTTGCTTAGTTACTGGAACAATCAGCCACCACCAACCCCATATGAATGGAAGAAGATAAAGCCAACACAAACTACCATGAAACAAGGCAACAAAATGACAAATCATTTCACTGACATGGATCACCAATCAAGATCATCTGCGCAATCAAATTAGTTCACAGGATGCTGTAAGTACAACTTCCAATGTGCACCCATTCCTCTTATGCAGAACATCTTGCGCACACGTTAAATCCTGTTCCACTTTTTGAAAGAGTAGGCCATTGTGTGCTGGTGGGAACAGATGACAAAATTTACAAAAACTGCATACACACGGGGACTGGATGTAAAAAAAGCACCTGAGTGCTTATTCCATTATCCTCGATATTTTAAAAAAAACAAAAAAAACATGTCATCTGAGTGCTCTGATTTGTTGCTTTACAAGATTCAGCGCTATATAAATTCCATACATTATTATTATTACTATTCAGCTTCCCATCCCTTCCACATGCATCCCCTCACCTCCAGCATGTAGAGAGCATCTTCAAAGGGGAACTCTCTCTTCAGCTGAAGCAGCAGCCAGCGGTAGCAGAAGAAGAGGTCGTGGGCGTTGATGCTGACCAGGTAATCGAAAAAGGGGGTATCGTGCACCTGCAGAAGGTCAGCCAGGTGTTTGAACTGGGTCATGATGGAAGAGCCGTCAGAGGAGAAGTTGTGGCGCAGACGTCCCATCAGGCTGCAGAAGCAGATGTAAGCCTGTGCCTCGTCCTTCTGTATCACCAGCAGCGGGGAGGCCAGGTCACTCATGCCCTGCACACAGTATGGACAGTGTATACACTAGTTGTGGTTGTGTACTTCATATCCTGCACACAGTATGTACAGTATACACTAGTTGTGGTTGTGTACTTCATATCCTGCACACAGTATGTACAGTGTATATACTAGTTGTGGTTGTGTACTTCATATCCTGCACACAGTATGTACAGTGCATACACTAGTTGTGGTTGTGTACTTCATATCCTGCACACAGTATGTACAGTGCATACACTAGTTGTGGTTGTGTACTTCATATCCTGCACACAGTATGTACAGTGTATACACTAGTTGTGGTTGTGTACTTCATATCCTGCACACAGTATGTACAGTGTATACACTAGTTGTGGTTGTGTACTTCACATCCTGCACACAGTATGTACAGTGTATACACTAGTTATAGTTGTGTACTTCATATCCTGCACACAGTATGTACAGTATACACTAGTTGTGGTTGTGTACTTCATATCCTGCACACAGTGTGTACAGTGTATACACTAGTTGTGGTTGTGTACTTCATATCCTGCACACAGTATGTACAGTGTATACACTAGTTGTGGTTGTGTACTTCATATCCTGCACACAGTATGTACAGTGTATACACTAGTTATGGTTGTGTACTTCATATCCTGCACACAGTATGTACAGTGTATACACTAGTTGTGGTTGTGTACTTCATATCCTGCACACAGTATGTACAGTGTATACACTAGTTGTGGTTGTGTACTTCATATCCTGCACACAGTATGTACAGTGTATATACTAGTTGTGGTTGTGTACTTCATATCCTGCACACAGTATGTACAGTGTATACACTAGTTATGGTTGTGTACTTCATATCCTGCACATAGTATGTACAGTATACACTAGTTATGTAGCTCACATCCTGCACACAGTATGTACAGTATACACTAGTTATGTAGCTCACATCCTGCACACAGTACAGTATACACTAGTTATGTAGCTCATATCCTGCAAACAGTGTGTACAGTATACACTAGTTATGGTTATGTCATATCCTGTACACACTACAGTATACACTAGTTATGTAGCCCAAATCCTTCAAACAGTAGTTATGTAGCTCATATCCTTCAAACAGTGTGTACAGTATACACTAGTTATGGTTATGTCATATCCTGTACACACTACAGTATACACTAGTTATGGAGCCCAAATCCTTCAAACAGTAGTTATGTAGCTCTTATCCTTCAAACAGTGTGTACAGTATACACTAATTATGGTTATGTCATATCCTGCACGCAATATGTACAGTGTACACAAGTTATGGTTATACACCTCATATCCTGCATGCAGTACAGTATACACTTGTTATGGTTATGTAGCTCATATCCTGCACATAGTGCAGTATACACTTTTCTGCCTCCACTCTCCAATAAAAGTGCTCACAAGGTCTTTGCATTTCAAGAGCTCAAAGATATGTGGCAATACAATTAAAAGCTTAGTTATCAGTTATCTGAATGTTTAGGCAAAACATGGCTGAGTGGATCCATACGGCAGAACAGTGAGCAAGCGACACTTGTTTTCCTCCACTACTATTTCTGCATTAATAGGAGAAAAAAAATTTAGTAGACAGAAACAAAGTAGCAACTGAAAAGACAAAGTTTACAGTCCAGAATTTTCAGACAATACCAACTCTCTTTCCTCCCTAGACAAACACACATGAATGTATGCATGCCCACCCCCCCCCCCCCCACCCCCTACACACACACACACTCACACACATGCTCACATACACACACACCAATATCACTTAAGAGTGAACAGACATTAAATTGAAGATAACAACAACACACACACACACATATGCTCACATACACACACACTAATATCACTTAGAGTGAACAGACATTAAATTGAAGACAACAACAACATACATGCACACGCACACATTTCCCAGTACGCAAGCTCACCTGGCAATAGGAGACATCCGGATGCGTCAGGGCGTAAGTGACCAGGATGTGGAACAGGGAGAGGACGTTCTTGTTGTCGTCACCGCCGGCATAGAGGCGATGAGAGCGGTCAGTCCTCAGCACGTCTTTCTTCACCATGGAGACCACGTACTTCACCTCCTCCGTCGTCGACCCACTGGCAAACCGCTCCTTCCATTCATCCCGCAGAGAATAGTACTCCTGGGAAATATAACAACACACAGATGTTACCTTTTCCTGCTAAAATAAAACACTAACTATTACAACTTGGGTTTAAAAAAAAAAAAAAAAGGAAACACTCAAAGAAATTATATTTTCCTAGGTGAAATAAAATATAAACAATTGTTATCTTTTCATGGTAAATAATACATCAACAGCTAAAATCTTTTCCTGGATAAAACAAAACACTGACAGCAATAATTAAAAAAGACCAGAACAGTTATCACCACCTTCCTGAAGTCAGAATGCAGCTACCTCAATGGTGGGGGGAAAAACAGTGGCATACACAAAATATCGCCACTGGTGAACCTTGAAGCTCTAGCTGAGGAACTAGACAGAAAAGAAAAGTTATCTTTATCTGGGAACAGAGTACTGCTTTTTAGGAAAAAAAAATTTTTGTTAGGGGTGCTTTGTTTTTTCTTTATGTCAATCGACAGGCACAGACACATTCTTGGTCAAGACTGTGCAAAAGTCTTTACTGCTGCTCTCCATTTTGTAATGATTTTTCAGCAAGCATTTTATAGTCAGTCCCCCAA
Organism: Rapana venosa; assembly: GCA_028751875.1. Lineage (NCBI taxonomy): Eukaryota > Metazoa > Mollusca > Gastropoda > Neogastropoda > Muricidae > Rapana > Rapana venosa. The sequence continues at coordinate 17,288,022 of CM054142.1, read as the reverse complement.
TAAATGGTGGTACCTGGTAGCCTTGAAAAAAATGTGCAAGTCTTATGCAATCTCCATTGTGTGTGTGTGTGTGTGTGTAGTGTGTGTGTGTGTGTGTGTGTGTGTGTGTGTAACTGTGAACGTGTAACTGTACGTGTGTGTGTGTGTGTGTGCATGCATGTGGTGTGTGTGTGTGTGTGTGCATGCGTGTGGTGTGTGTGTGTGTGTGTGTGTGCATTTGTTTCCAAACTGCTAACAATGCACACACAAAAAGTGGCTTTGAAATGTACAACTATGGCAGCTATGGCATCTATCAGAGTACTGAGATAAGGACAGTACAACAACACAGCTTAACTGACTTGGGAAAAGCTCAGACAGGCAACGAGAAACAGTAATAAAACATACTACAGTATACTGTAAGTCCATGCTGACCTGCTCTTTGTGCTTCAGGTAGTCGAAGCGCTGGCGACCGGACATGTTCTCTGGGAAGATGTTGAGGAGGTGGCGCCAGGCCACGCGGCGTAGGGAGCTCTCGATGCCGCCCTGGTAGATGCTGAGGCGGAACTCGCTGGGTTTGATCATGTAGCCTGCAGAGTCCAGGTACAGGTGGAACTCCATGTCAGACATGGGGGGCTTCAGGGGCTTAAACGATTCATCCGCCTGCTTCAATCCTGGAACACAAAGGTATCGTTTACACATGCATGTAAACATGCAAATGTACACACACACAAACAAACACAGACTGTTACAATACCGTACACCAAGGCAATGGTGAGTTTGTGAATGAAAACTATAAAAGGACCCTTATCAACTGCTGAAGACTTGGGAACTAAACACACTCCTAACACAACTCAGGATCGCTTTGGCCAATGAATAAGTGAATATATAACTTACAGAGCACATACAACCCTTCACACTCATACCCATGATCACAGCACTGGAAGACAAGGAAATTGAAATGATGAGAATGAGGAGGGGGCAGGGATCAAATGATGTGAGTATGGATATACACACACACACACACAATTTTCCCAAAGCAATGTCCAACAGTACTGAATTGGTTCAATATGCATATGGATGAAAATTAGCATGAAAAGACACATTCAAATAAGATATTACTTTACGTTAGGTAAGATATATAAATTTATGACAGACATTGAATTAATGCTATCCCCCGAAAAATCCCATATGATGTTTTTCAATACTAGTTACAATACCTTCCTTTCAAATACAAGATTTTGTGTTAGAATACGAACAAAATATAAAATTTTTCAGGGTATTCCTCACTTCAAACCTAACAAAGAATGACCACATTGAATATGCTCTGACTAAAGCCAGAAAAAGTCTAAATGTCCTAGAAAAGATTGTTAGCAACCAAACCTGGGACCCAAATATTTCATCTCTTATTCATTTAGCAACAGCTCTTGTTCGTTTAAAATTAACTTATGCTCAGGAAATTTTTTTCTCTGCTCCTAAATATTTGCTAAGATAAATGCAGAATATACACAGTAAGTTTTATAAGTTGGCAACTGGCATTTCTGTTCATCAACTTTAAGGATGTACGCTGATATAGGTTTCTTACTTTTTGAAGAGCAAATTCGGCTTGCTTCAGCAAAGAACATTTTAAGAAGTTATACAATTCAGAATTCTAATATCAAAGACATTGGCAGCCATCAGTCTCTGAAGATAAATAATATTAAAGAACTTACATTAAAATCAGATATAAATTTTCCCAAGAGGGCTAAATCCATACAATCACTGACAACAATCAGCTCTTACACTTCTGATCTGTTATCTTCAGGAATGAACGTCAGAAAGTGGAGCACCTCAACCAGTTGTTGTTTTTTTACCATTCCAAAGTGGGAACTAAACAGAGCTGAGTTTGATACACACACACACACACACACACTCTCACACACACACACACACACACTCACACACACACACACACACACACTCACTCACACACTCACACACACACACACAACTATGTGTTATACTCACCCATAGCTCTCTGCATGGAGGACATGGTCTTGCCAACATGGGAGGTGATGTTGGAGGTGATGGCTCCCAGCAGAGAGTTCTTGTCCAGCAGACTGGAGATCCTGGCCTGGGGGACCTCTGCCTCTGCCGGAGCTATCACATCCCAATCATCCAGCTCTGAACACACAGTAGTCACCACACAAGGTTGTCAGACACACACAAACACACACACACACACAGAATACACACACACACATAGACACACAGAGACAAACACAGTAACACACAGACAAACACAGTAACACACTGACACACACACACACACACACACAAACTACTGATGGACAACAGACTGAGATTATCATCTGGATGACCACTGCTTCTACCTGGCGCTATGACATCCCAATTACCCAGCTCAGAACAGTAACCACAACACAGTGTTAAAACAAACAAACTGAACATATGTACCCACACATGCGCACACACACACACACACATCTTTCCTATGAGACTATAACCAAAGTCACATGTGGGAATGCATGCAGAATATCTTGTGCACATGTTGAAACTTGTTCCGCTTTTGGGAAGAGTAGGCCATTGTGTGCCGGTGGGAACGGATGACAAAATTTACAAAACTGCATACACACGGAGACTGGATGAAAAAAAGCACGAGTGCTTGTTCCATTATCCTCAAAATAAAAGAATAACACACACACACACACACACACACACACACACACACACACACACACATACACACACACTTGCAAGACAACATTACATACACACACACACTTGCAAGACAACATTACAGATACATGAACAATGCATGCATAGGCTACACACACACTTTTCCTATCACCCACTCACTCACTCATTCACAAACTCACTCGCACACTAACACACACACACGCATTCACATGTGCACATGCATGCACACCCACACACAACGTATCTTTCAGAAGTTAAATATTCATAAGCCGATTCATGAACCAAAATGTTCACTAATTATTGTGATTAACATAGGTCTGAAATTAAAACACTGAAACGTTTCCCCCTAAATCTGCTAATTACACAGAAGAGACAGAAGAAAATCTGGCCTGTTTTCTGTTTGGTTGCTCAAACACAGCCTGACAACAGGAAGATTCACAAAAGAAAGGGGGGGGGAGGGGGGGGGGGGGGTAAAAACTAAAAAGAGATGTATATAAGCCTTTCTGGGATCCAAAACTTTTCTGTTGATGTGAAAAATCATATGTGCCCCAAAAAACAAGAAAATACCTGGCCATGCACAACTAATCAACAATTCTTTTATGCTTTTCTTTTCCTATGTGTCTGTCAACGCAGTTATTGATTTGGGCATAACTGTCACCAGTCGGATCTCAGGGTATGCTTTATGAATCATACTGAGATCACACCTGAAAGTCAGCACTGAACACTGGCTTTTCACACTTCTATTATTCAGAAAAACACCCCTTTCACCACCACCCCACCCCCTTTAAAAAAAACAACAACAAACAAAATTGCAGGAAACAGTTTGCTTTTAAGGG
>CM054142.1:17265888-17284013 GCA_028751875.1 Rapana venosa | reverse complement strand
GGGGTTTATTGTGCAAGTGACTACGAAGTAAACTTTTTGGTTAAAACGGCTGACTGTATTTAATATTAATCCATTCCACCATTGCACGCTTGCAATGATGCCTGTCCCAGTACTGCTTTCCCTCGACTGAGTGCAAAGTTACTCAAAGTCTTTGAGAATGAATAATTACCCATAAAAAATCTATGTTACCGTTTTATACCCAGCCCTTTGTGGCTGAATCACTTCAAATGAAAAACGTTTAGAAACAGGAAAGATGTCAGCTGGGACTGGCCTCTTGGGTGAAGCCCAGTCACGTACCAAGAGACAGATCCATATTACCGCACCGTTAAAATTACCTCCCTTGTTGTTCTCAAATGCAGCGAAAGCTTGTTTACCTTAAAAAATCATTGAAAATGACCTACAAGATTGACTAAAAAACTTCAATCCCATAGACCATACCATCGACAATCCTCACTCTCGAACGCAAATTTAAGTTGTTTGGGTGGTTTAAATAACTTAGTCAACAGAAGCTAAGTGTTGGGACAATGACACAAGGGTGTGCTTTCATCTTCTTTCTCTCCACTCTTCCTAGCTGACCTTAACAGAGTATTTAGTGCGGTTAACCATCTGGAATGTGTTGCAGGGAGCAAACCCATTTTCTGTTCCACTAATGTTTCATGAACAAATGATCACAGCATGGTAGAATGCCCCTCCCACTCTTTCCCTTGATATGGGCGGATGGCCTGGCTCATCTAAATATTTGACTTTAACTTTGACCTCCCAGTTCACCTTGTTCTTCCTATCCTGTGACAGGCCCTGACTGTGTCAGTCCTCATCACTCATGAACACAGAGGGCCTCACTGTGTTAGTACTGTGTCAGGGGGACGGGACAGCCTAGTGGTTAGAACACTGCGCTCGCAATCTGACAACCCGGGTTCGAATCCCATTCAAGGGGATTTTCCCCCTAGGATTTAACATCGGTGCAGACTCCACTCTCCCCAAAAGTCCTTCAATGAGACTATAAACCAAGGTCCTGTGTGCGAACGCATGCAGAAATCTTGGGCAAACGCTTAATCCTGTTCCGCTTTTCAAAAGGGTATACCGTTGTGTGCCGGGTGGGAACAGATGACAAAATTCACAAAAAACCCCACGGGGATTGGATGTAAAAAAGCACATGAGATCTTATTCCATTATCCTTGATATAAAAGAATAATAATTAAAAAGAAAGTTCTCATGACCCCATGAGGACAGAGGGCCTGACTGTGTCAGTCCTCATCAGCCAGTGAGGACAATGCCTCCATTATTCATGCTGACGACATAGGTACTGGGGGCAGGGGACTCAACATTTACAGTCAGCGCCAGTGCAGTTGACAATGGAACATGGTTTGTTTTATTCATGTCTGTCACTGTCATTCTCCCCGTTTGATGAACTGGAATTTCACAGTCACTACCCACCTACAAGTGACGATAAGCGTTTTAATGATTCATTGCTGTAGCACTAGTGAGGACAAACATGCTAATAGTTTATGATTGTAGTGCCAGCGAGATGAACATTTTGATAATTCATAACTGTAATGCCAGTGACATTAAAACAATATCGTATTGCATAATTGTAGTGCCAACGACGGTAAATAATTTAATAATATATAATTGTAACGCCAGTGACAACAAACAGTGTAATAATGCTTAATTGTAATGCAGCTGATGACAAACAATTTAATAATGTATGATTGTAATGCCAGTGACAATTACAATTTTTTTCCTCATAACTATAATGCCAGTAATGACAAACAATTCAATATTTCGTAATTGTAGTGCCAGTGATGGTAAATAATTTAATAATTCGTATTTGTAACATCAATGACCATAAACTGTTTAATAATTCGTGATTTTAGTGCAAGGGATGATAAACAATTCAATAATTCATAATTGTGTGCCAGTGATGATAAACAATGTAATAATTCATAATTGTTGTGCCATTGACAATAAACAATGTAATAATTCATAATTGTGTGCCAGTGATGATAAACAGTTTAATAATTCATAGTTGTCGTGCCATTGACAATAAACAATTTAATAATTCATAGTTGTAGAGCCAGTGACAATAAACAATTTAATAATTCATATATGTCCTGCCAGTGTCAATAAAGAATTCAATAATTCATAATTGTCCTGCCAGTGTCAATAAACAATTGAATAATTCATAATTGTCCTGCCAGTGTCAATAAAGAATTCAATAATTCATAATTGTCCTGCCAGTGTCAATAAAGAATTCAATAATTCATAATTGTCCTGCCAGTGTCAATAAACAATTGAATAATTCATAATTGTCCTGCCAGTGTCAATAAAGAATTCAATAATTCGTAATTGTCGTGCCAGAGACAATAAACAGTTTAATAATTCATAGTTGTCGTGCCAGTGTCAATAAAGAATTCTGCCAGTGTCAATAAAGAATTCAATAATTCGTAATTGTCGTGCCAGAGACAATAAACAGTTTAATAATTCATAGTTGTCGTGCCAGTGTCAATAAAGAATTCAATAATTTGTAATTGTCGTGCCAGAGACAATAAACAGTTTAATAATTCATAGTTGTCGTGCCAGTGATAATAAACAATATAATAATTCATAATTGTCGTGCCAGTGACAATAAACAGTTAAATAATTCATATTTGTAGAGCCAGTGACAAGAAGCATGTGTAGAATTCATAGCTTTCTTAATGGTAGCCTCAGTGGCCTGGCGGGAGCATTCCTTTGTACAATGTTAGAGGTTGTGATTGTCAGTCTCTCTGCCGCTGCACCTTTTCCTAGTCCAGTAAACGAAGAATATTGGTCTGAGTACTAGCAGTTCAGATAAGATAATGAAGCAAGGTCCTATGTGCAACAACAATTCAGTTCACGTAAAATAACACAGGGCAAGAAAACGTTTTCCTGGGCAAAATTCTGCAGAAAAAGCCACTCACATAAAGAAACAAAAGTATTCAAAGACAAGAAAAAAAGGGTGGAGCTTGTTCTTGTGGCGACAAACTTTTCCCCAGAGAGAGAGAGAGAGAGTAGACTGAATTTCACATAGAGATATTTTTCCATAACTGGGGGTGGAACAAGCAATGCAAAGAACACAATACAAGACAATGCAAAAGAAAGAATAGAAACAATACAATGCAAACAAAACAATACAATGTTTACTTCACTGTTACTGGTCCCCTAACCCGCCCGGGCGTAGGGCGTGCATGGGGGGGACGAAGCACCAAACATCTGCCACAAAATTAAATTGTTTTCGCTTTTTGTAAAGTAGGCCATCGGGCCGGTGGGAACAATGACAAATTTACAAAACCCCCATACACACGGGGAAGGATGTAAAAAAACACATAAGTGCTTTTTCCATTTTCCCCGTATAAAGAATAAAAAAAAAAAAAAATAAAAAAAAAACAGTGGGCCCCTGGGTCCACTTTTCGCGGTCGGGGGCGAGTGCCTGGGTGACATGAAGTCCTTCCCTGCAATCACGAGTCGTCGGGCCCCCTTTCTCCTCTGCTGCCCCGTCTTTTCTTCCCTGGGGTTCCTTTCAGGATGGTTTTGCAAGTCCCTTTGACGTGTTTCGTGTCCATCCCTCGAGTTTCCCCTTTTTTTGCCCTGGGCAAGTCTTCATAGTCCCCACTTTTTAGTGATCTTTTTTGCGGACTTATTTTGGTGAATGGTCCCTTTTATGAGATCCAAGGAGCCTTCGAGCATCTCATTTCTACTGCTTGGGTCCCCCTTTGTAGGGCTGCGTTCGTGTCCCCTCCCACATGGGAAAGCATGATTTAGGTGACAGGCATTTAGAACGTTTCCTTGGTTTCCAGAGGATGCCCCCTACCCCCTTTGTGGATTGGGGGGCGACTCTGACGTCCCCGCCCACATGCACTGCACTGCACCAATCACAAGCCCGGCCCTACTTTGTGTTTTAATTTTTAGGCCACCAACGTCAAGGCTTCATGACGGCCGTCCTGCCGTCTGTCCCCGCCACAGACCGCTGACAACACCTGCCGAACACAGCAAAGGGGGTTTCACTTTAGCAAGCAACAAACCACCAGGGAATATAATATGACCATGGGTGCACGCATTTCGATTCTGAACCAAATTTGGTCCGGGTTTTTTTGTAGAAACCCTTTGGCGGCTTCCATAGAGCGCATGAGTCATGCATAAAAAAAAGCAACTATCCCAAAGCAGTTTTCTTTTGCTTTCTCAGGTAGAGCTCCCGAGGTTCATCAATATTGAGATTTTGCTTATGTGACCGTTTTTTTTCCACCACTTCCCAAGATTCAGCGCGATACAATTCCACATGATGATGATGATGATGATGATGATGATGATGATATCTGAACCCTCAGAGACAAAAATCCATGGCAAAAATTAAATTTCGAAGGTTATGCAAGTATGGTTTGTAGAAACGCATGCATTAGACTGAGGGCACTAGCATAAAAAGTCAAAGGTCTGAGGAGAAGAGGATGATGTGAAAAGGGAAGAGGAGGAGGAGGACGGGGAGGGGGGGTAGTAGTAGTAGTATAGTAGTAGTAGTAGTAGTAGTAGTAGTAGTAGTATAGTAGTAGTAGTAGTAGAAGAAGAAGAAGAAGAAGAACTACAACAAGATGATGATGTTGATGATGATGTTGATGATGATGATGGAGGAGAAAGAGGGGAAGGAGGAAGACGATGTTTACTATTAGCAAAGAGGGCAGGGGCGAGGGAGAGAGGAGGAGGAGGAGCGTATGCAATATTGCATACTTCAACTTTTTTTAAAACCTAGGCTTGTTGTTATGGTTGTTGTTGTTGTTGTTGATGATGATGATGGGTTATTTTGCTTTGTATTGCTTGTTCTTTTAATTTATGTTATTACAGCCGTGACTTTTGTTTTGATTTTAAAAAGTTTTTCTTGATTTTTCCCTTTTTCATTCATGGCTTCACAAACAAGCATATAACTGCTTTATCAATGTACAATCGGAAACAAAAACTTGACTCTGACTTTGGCTTTCTCAAACACACACACACACACACACACACACACAAAACACACAACAACACACACCACACACACACACACACCACACACCACACACACACACCACACACACACACACACACACACACACACAAAACACACACACACCCACACTGACCAAAGCCATACTGACTCAAGACAGGAGAAAGAGAAGCGGGTTGCCAATGACACAGTGAAGAAGAAGAAGAAGAAGAAAACTGTACACGAATGACCCTGTACTGCCAATAGAACAGGTGTTCACATTACGATAATGACTGACTCCCTCTTTTTCCCACTCCTTTGGGTCTCTTAAAGCACCACAGCCAGGAGCTGTAAATGATCACACCTACCCCTCTTTACTTGATTCTCTTTATCTCTAATGGCTGATTTAACCTATGATTTGGTGTAATCTGAATATTCAATTCAATTCTTTTATTGGGCCCAGTTTAAAGGGGAAAATTTTTTTTACAGTGATTAAAACATATCTAAGAAAGTAATAGAATACTATCTGTCCCTGTGTGTGTGGTGTGTGTGTGTGTTGCGTGTGTGTGTGTGGTGTGTGTTGTGTGTGTGTGTGTGTGTGTGTGTGTGTGTGTGTGTGTTTTGTTCTTTCTTTAATTTAACGTCTTTACAGACAAAGTGGTGTGTGTGTGTGTGTTCTTTCTTTAATTTAACGTCTTTACAGACAAAGTGGGTGTGTGTGTGTGTGTGTGTGTGTGTGTGTGTGTGTGTGTGTGTGGGGTGTGTGGGGTGTGTGTGTGTGTGTTACCTATCTTTACCCCCCTTCTCTCCCCCCCTCCCCATCTCTCTCTGCCTCTATTTAAACCCCCTTTTCTCTTTTCCCTCTTTGTCTGTCTGTCTATCTGCCTGTCTGTTTGTCTGTCTGCCTGTCTGTCTATCTCTCTCTCTGTCCGTCTTCTGGCCACTCTGAGCGTGTCAATACCACACACAAGAAACCAGACCAGTACCTGAAGACACAAGGCATGATTCACACACCACACACAGAAAGATCAATGCCTTGCCCATGATGTAAGACCCTTGTACAGCTTTGCCAAAAGACGTTCTGTATGGAAAAGCAGCCACTGCAAACGTCATTCATCCCCCCTGCTCCTTTCCCTTTTTCCTGTCCTTTTTTTTCTGCTCTCAAAGACAAAGAAGATGACGCAAAAGGACAAAGGTTTTTTTTTGAAAACATCCAGAAAGCGGCAGAAGCGATTCCACTGGCTTGTAAGGGCCCATTTCTACAATCATTTACACTTGAGGCGCGCACTTTTAAAGGGTGTAAAAATTTCTGGAATAGCCGACAGAAATCAGCAGTCATTTTTAAAAAAAGCACAGTGGTTAAAACCAAGGAATTAAAAACTGAAAGTCGTGGGTTTGAACATAAACGGGGTTTGATGACTGTGTTTGTCAGTTTTCAGACTGTCTAAAGAAGTGTGTGTGTGTGTGGTGTGTGTGTGTGTTTGTGTGTGTGTGTGTGTGTGTGTGTGTGTGTGTGTGTGTGTTTGTGTGTGGGGTGCTTGTGTGTTTGTGTGTGTGTGTTTGCGTTGTGTGTGTTTGTGTGTGTGTTTGCGTTTGTGTGTGTCTGCATGCGTCTTTTGTGTGTTTTTCTCCCCCTTTCCCCACTGTCTCTTTCTCTGCCTTAGTTACCTTTTCTCTTTTCCTCTTGCCTGTCGTCTGTTTGTTTGTCTTTTTCTCTGTCGTCTTTTTGTCTATCCTGTATCTATATATGCTGTCTATCTGTCTGCTGTGTATCTGTTTATCGTCTGTTTTTTTTTCTTCTGTCTGTCTGCCTCTGTTATTTTGTATCTTTTTAACTGTTTATATGTTTTTTTTTTGTCTGTCTTTTCTTCAGTCTGTCAGTCTCTCTGTCTATCTCTGTACATATATCTGTCTGTTTTTTTTGCGTCTGTTGTCTGTTTTCTGTCTGTCTGTTTTTCGTTCCCTTATCTCTCTCTTTCCCCTGTCTCTCTCTTCCCCCCCTTTAGCCCCTCGAGCCGTCAATAAAGGCCCCAAGAGACCCGACCACGTACCCAAAACACAAAGCAAGTTCATATACCAACACACACACACACACACACACAAAACACACAAACCACACACACACAAACCAACACACACACCACACACAACACACACACACACACCCCAAAGGAAAATCAATGCCTTTCCCCATGATGTAAGACATTGTACAGCTTTGCCAAAAAGACGTTCTGTAAGGAAAAGCAGCCACTGCATACGTCATTCATCCCCATTCTCCTTTCCCTTTTGTCCTTTCCCTTTTGTTTTTTGCTCTCAAAGACAAAGAAGATGACGCAAAAGGACAAAAGATTTTTTGAAACCCTCCAGAGAACGGCAGAGGCGATTCCAACTGGTTGTAAGGGCCCATTTCACAACATTGACACTTGGGGGCGCACTTTTAAAGGGTGTAGAATTTCTGGAATAGCCGACAGTGTCAGCAGTCATTTTAAAACACAGTGGATAAAACCAAGGAATAAGGCTGAGAAGTCGGGGTTTGAACATAACGTGGTTTGATGACTGGGTTTGTCAGTATCTGTTGTCCTAAATATAGTGTTGTGTGGTGTGTGGGTTTGTGTTTGTGTTGTGTGTGGTGGTTTTGTGTGTGTGGTGGTGTGTGTGTGTGTGTGTGTGTGTGTGTGTGTGTGTGTGTGTGGTCTGTGTGTTTGTTTTGTGTGTTGGGTTTTTTTTTTTCCTTTTTTTTTTTTCTTTTTTCTCTCCCTTTCCACTTTTTCCCCTTTTTCCCTCTTTGTCTTTGTCTGTTTGTCGTTTTTTTTGTCGTCATTGCTTTTTCTCGTTTTAAATATGTCTGTTACGATGCTGTTTATTTTTTTTGTCTTTTTTTCCTGTCATTCTTTTCTATACTGACGTTTTTTTATATGTTTCCCTTTTGCGTCTTCTTTCGTTGTCATCCTCTGTCATCTCTGTACTATACTGTCTGTTTTTTCTGGCTTTTTCTGTCCGTTTCTGTTTCCCCCCCTGTCCCTCTCTCTCTGTCCGTCTTCTACCCCTCTGAGCCTGTCAATACCTACACAAGAGACCAGACCAGTACCTGAAGACACAAGGCATGATTCATACACCACACACACACACACAAACACACACAAAACACACACACAACACAAAACACACACACACAACACACACACCACACAACACACACACACACACAAAACCGGAGATCAATGCCTTTCCCCATGATGTAAGACATTGTACAGCTTTGCCACAAGACGTTCTGTAAGGAAAAGCAGCCACTGCTATACTGTCATTCATCCCCATTCTCCTTCCTTCTGTCCTCTCCTTTTGTTCTGCTCTCAAAGACAAAGAAGCTGACGCAAAAGGACAAAGGTTTTTGGAAACCATCCAGAGAATCGGCAGAGGCGATTCCACTGGTTGTTAAGGGCCCATTTCCACAATCATTGACACTTGAGGTGCGCACTTTTTAAGGGTGTAGAATTTCTGGAATAGCCGACAGTAGTCAGCAGTCATTTTAAGCACAGTGGTTAAAACCAAGGAAATAAGGCTGAGAAGTCGTGGGTTTGAACATGTACGGTGGTTTGATGACTGTGTTCTGTCAGTTTTCAGATTGTCTAAATATAGTGTGTGTAAGCGTTCGTGGGTGGTTTTTTTTTGGTGTGTGTTGTGTATATGTGTGTTTTGTGTGTGTGTGTGTGTGTTTGTGTGTGTGGTGTGGTGGGTGTTGTGTTGTGTGTGGTGTGTTGTGTGTACTGTGTTTTTGTGTGTGTGTGTTGTTATAGACTGGTGTTTGACTGAAAAGGCGAAGATCAACATTTTTTTTTCCATCATGGCTCTGCAACAAAACTAGCATTATAGTCATCCATAAAGGTACTATCATAGTCATCAATGAATCTTTCATTATCTTCAGCGCATAAGCCATTAGCATGGTCAGAAATAAAAAGCAATAAAATTTATTTTTTATTGTCATCAATAAAGCTCTAATCATAGTCAGCAATAAAGCTATTATTATCATGAGCAATAAGGCTATTATTATAGTCAGCACAGACAGATAGACAGACAGACAGACATACAAACACACACACAGACACACACACACTACATATTGCCATCCATAAAGCTATGTACACATACTGTCTGGTGTGTGGGAGTAATAAGCAGTTTTTGCAATACTGATGTTATTACGCTGACTTTTACTTTCCATATCCCTTACCTCAGTAATTCCCTTCTCTCCCACCTCTCTATCTCTCTGTCTCTTTCTCTTTGTGCGCTGTATGTGGGGGCGTGTGTTTGCGTGCATAATATATATTATATATATATATATATATATATATATATATAATTATATATATATATATATATATATATATATAAATATAGTGTGTGTGTGTGTGTGGTTCCTGTGCGCTAAAATATATAAACACAGATATGTATGTGTGTGACAAACCATGACACAGTGATAGAATTTTCGGGCAGATGCTGATATTCTACAAAGTGATAAGCAAGAAGTACCAGTTAAGAAATAAAACCCTGTACCTGTGACGTCAGCCATGTAGTTGTTAGATGCTGCAAAGCAAAGCCCCCCTCCCTCCTCCCACTCCTGCCCCCCCCCCCCCCTCCTCTTGGAAGTGGAAGGAAGGCAGCTAAATAAAGCCATGATGTCAGAGAAAGAAAGCCAGGGAATCATTGATTGGGTGGGTGTGTTCTCCTCTGCTGTTTTAGCTGGCTCTGCCTTTCTGCAGTCTGCTTTCTTCCTCTTCTTCTTCAGTGTGTCATTTTATTTCTTTAAATATAAGGGCAGACTTTTAAAGATTTAAAAATGTGTGTCAACTATATGGGGAGTAAGATGTGAGAAAAAATATCAATCATTGCTAAAATGCGGGGTTTTCTATCAAGCCAGCTTGCTGTCACAAATGTATAGTTTCAGACCTTGAGCTGTAACAGCTGTCTACCTGCCCTGGGGTGGACAGAACAGTAACTGTACCACAGCCCTTGTGGGCAGGCTAAAACTGTCAATGGCATTCCACATGTGTCCAAACCTTGTGTATTTGAATTATCATGACTTCAGGTAATGCTATCATGCATGTGTCTCCGCTTTGCCAAGATTAACGAAGACTTGTCTTCTGCGGCAAGCATGGTTAAAAAAAGGCTTCAAAGCCACAAAGCTTGTGAATGATATGGATGTCTTTGATGCTTTACATGAAGAAAACAGGAAATCTCCAAATAAAACTGAGTTTTGAACTACCACAGATTAGGATAGCAAGCTGTGTCCAAACAAGTGCAGCAGACATGGCACAGACCAGTAAGAAGGACAGTAAGGAGACTGGCTGCCTGGGACTGATACAGTCCTGTGCTTTCCCAGGTTTTCTGAAGTTTTCTGGAAAGTCAGTAGGCATCTTTCTTCTTTCTTTGTCAAACACACTCAGAAAGCAACTATTGTTGTCTGTCATATGAGCGAAAATGCGTTGCTGTGCTGTTAAGTACCTGACAAGTCAGACCCAGTGCACCCAACTTTGGCGTGGGCAAGAACTGTTATTTTTTAAAAGTCTTTCGGGGTGGGGGTGGGGTGGGGGATAAAAAGGCAGGAGAATGGACCAAGAAGGAAGAAAATAGACAAGAAGGAGGTGATAGGAAGAAAAGTAACAAGGCAGAAAGAAAGAGTGGGATAGAAATGAGGGAATTTCTTGCACAGTACACAAAGAATATGACTGCAAAATTGTATTGTATTGAAATTGCATTGTATTGTCTGCATTGTATATATTAAAGTAAACAGAGATTTCTCTGCTGAAATTCAGCGCTCTCCCCCGGGTAGGCTTTTGCCACAGGAAGAGCCCCACGATTTTTTTGTTGGGTTTTCCTTTTGCATGTGCATTTGTACCTATCAGAGTGACTTTTTACTACACAATTTTCAAACAACGCTCTTATTGTCTGAGTTCTCGCGTGGATGAAGGGAGTTGCACTCACAGGACCTCGTTTTGCATCTCATCTCAAAAGAGCTTTCCCAACTACCACTTTTTTTTTTTTTTTTATCAATTTTTTAAAACGAGGAAAGGGGAAAAAGAATTATTGTTTTTTTACATCCAGCCCCGGTGTAGCGGATTTTTTAAATTCGAAAATTTTTTCCCCCGGCCCCAAAATGGCCTCCCTTTTACGAAAAGTGGAAAATTTTAACGGGTTGCAAGATGTCAAATGCGTTCGCACCGAGGCCCGGTTAGTCTTCCGAAGGCCTTTTGGGAAAAAGTGGAGTTGCACTGATGTTAACTCCAGAGGAAAATACCCCCTTTTAAAGGGAATCGAACCGGGTCGTCAGATTGCGACGCAAGTTCAACCACGGGGCTATCCCCCCCCCAAAGGGTTTGGTGGGGGGAAAGTTCAAGGGGGAAGACATTTGTCCGTTTGGGGTGCACCCTCTGACACCAGCCAGCACTAAAGAGTTTCACGATCAAAAAAGTTTCTGTGCTGTTACTGTTTTAGAGGTAAAAAGCTCCACCCGACGAGTAAACCACACTCCCATCTGTCTTCCTTTCTTTCTACTGACTATCTGCCCGCCCCCCCCCCCTCCTCTCCTGTTTTTCTGTCTGTTTTGTTGGTCTTCTATCTTCCGCCTGCTGCCCGTGTCTTTCCAACAGACTTACAATCAAAAAACTGGTTTTTAACTTTAAAAGACTAGTACTTGGGAAATCTTAAAAAGACATACACAAAAGTCAAGACTTTCTTATGATAACAGACATTGTTCTGCTATGCTGAGGACTGTCGCAGGCAAAGGCATCACTGCTGCCACTCCTTGACATTTTCATGCATATATGTCTTCTTCTTTTCCTCCTCCTCCTCCTCCTTCCTCCTTCTCCTCCTCCTCTTCATTGCTAATTTCAAGACAAAGGACTTGACTTAAAGGATAAAGTTTTACAGACGCCATGCCAGGTCAGTAGATGTGATTCTATCAATTTCAGCATACAATTCCTCCGTAACCAACACTTGAAATGTGCATTTGATAAGGTAGAAAATTTCTTTGACAGTCTTTAATCTCCACAGGTCAGTTTAACAGGGTGGTCAGTGCTGGGGAGTCTGGTCTGGGAGGTTTTGGGTTTGATCATAAGCAGATGTATGTTGAGTTTATGCTTAAGTATCGAGATTGTCTAGATTCATGGCTGGAATCGGATGGAAATTGTAATGTGTGATGATAACCATCCTTAACCAGTGTGGCTCTGTAATAATCCCATTTTCACTGTCAGCAGAGGCCTTATGTTGGTGGATCAGAACAGGCCCATTTAAGCTAAACGAACGAAACCAATACAAGAGTTTATTGCTGGTGAAAGTGGAGCAATGTAGAGAGTGAGGAGAACAGGGCCCAGAGCTGATCTCTGTTTTACTGTACATTCCATTTTGACAGGTGTATACCATACATCAGTTATTATCCTAGAAAATTCAAGTTATTTCATTTCCTTTACAAGACTCAGGTGGGTAACAAGCATGGGCTGTATAAGCATGAGTCAAATCAAGTCAAGTCAGGTCAAAAACACTTAAATCATTCCATGAAGGGCAAACATAATACTGGCTGGCACATTGATACGAATGGTAATCTCAAAAAGACACATACACAGTACATACATTGACAGCAGAACCAACCATAGACTTTCAACTTCCTCAGACAGAGCCATGTTCAACTGCATTGTGTCTGTTTCCCAGTCTCTCCCATCAACAATGAACACGACAGATCAACGTCTGACTTGAATTCAGCAAATAATTCCATCCATCAGGTAGAGACTAATAAAAATGAATATAAATTTCTGGTTTGGAAAAAAAGTCTGACTACTTTTGAAATTTATTTAAATCCAATGTCCATCTTTTATATTATTTCAGAAACCTTATACCACACAAGATAAAAAAACACTTTTAGACCAGTCATTTCTTTGAAAAATAACCAGTTAACCCAATGTAGAGACAAACTGCATCAGTCACTAATTGCTTTCAAGCACAATGTTAACCCAGCGTACTGAGGTACAGTCACTGATCGATTGTTCATGGCTCCAAGCACAATGTTAACTATGGCTGAAACCACTCTTGTGAACCCCCCCTTATTAAGTCAACAAAGCTGCCAGACAGTTCATAGATCCAGAGTCATATAGATCTCTGGCAAGCACTGAGAACACTCTGGAGGCCCATACAACTATTGCAGGCAAGACAGCGTTGACATGTCAGCCTTTTTTGAAGTCCTATAATTTTGTTTTTCCTCGCCACTTTCTATTTTTCTGGTGTCCTACCCCAAGCCATTTAAAAGGGTGGGGGAAAGATTATTTCTTGCACACTTAAGAAGCAAACCTATCCAATTTTTCATGAGTAGAAAACAATTAACAAACAAGTGAATAAAAAAAAAGAAAAAGAGAAAAGAAAGACCTCTACTCTCTCCCCTAAAAAAAACCCCTCCCCCCCCCCCCCATTCAAGAGAGCCTCTTTAAAGCATGTGGCAGATTATCTTAAAATGCGATAAAGGTGATAAACGATTTGATCCCTTCATTTTGTCTCATCATCTTCTCCCCTTCTTCTTTTCCCCCCCCCCCTTTAACACCCCTTCCTGAAAATTTTTTCTTCCCGTCTTTTTGTTTCTTCTTCGTCTGTCGTCTACTGCACAAAAACAACACCACACACACAACCCCCACAACAACAAAAAAACACCACAACAACAACACACACACACAACACAACAACACACAACAGGGTGACAAAAAATACACAGAGTCTATGGGCAAAGAATGACAGGGCCCAGCTTTTTCCTAATAGTGACGTACCCAAGTGGTCTGCACAGAAGAACCAGATGAATAAACCAAATACACATAAAAAAGACACTGTACCTGTGACGTCAACGACGTGGTTATTAGACGTTGCAAAGCAAAGCCCCCCCCCCCCCTCCTCTTGGAAGTGGAAGGAAGGCAGCTAAATAAAGCCATGATGCCAGAGAAAGAAAGCCAGGGAATCATTGATTGGGTGGGTGTGTTCTCCTCTGCGGATTTAGCTGCCTCTGCCTTTCTGCAGTCTGCTTTCTTTAGTGTTTTCTTTTCAGCGCTTAAGAACCTTGTTTAGTTTGTTTCGTTTCAGTCTGCAGTTTCAGTCAGTATTTTTGTTCTTCTACGAAAAAACTATGACTGCGCGCACATGTAGCCTACCACAGCCAGCTTTATGACAGTGCAAGCTGAAGTCAAAAGGTGAAGAACCTGATTAATGGATATGAGGTTTTTGTGGCTATTTTCAACGGAAAAACAATGACTGTTAACTAGGGGATTCCCCCCTGGGGATGGGGGTGAAGGGGAAGGGGGTGGCTGAGAGGGGCTGTCAGTGAAATAGCAAACCAACCTTGTAGAATTTCTGTGTGCACAAGTACAAAGAATCCTCTCCTTTCTATCCATCTCTTTGTTTGTGCCTTGTTTCTTTTCTTCCCGTAGCTTCCTTCTTGTCTATTTCCTGCCTTTTTGGTTCATTCTCCTGCTTTTAATTTTGTTTTGGAAAAAGGCTCAAAAGATAACAATTCTCTCCCATGCCAAAGTGGATGCGCTGGGCCTGACCTGTCTAGTGCTTAAAGGTTGTGCAAGGCGTTTTCCCTCATATGAAAGTCAACAATAGTTGCTGAGTACTTGATGAAGGAGAAGAGGAATCAAGGGATTAAAGCGTCTGTCTAAAAAAAATCCTCACGTTTAAAGCTTTGTCAACATTGGTAAGAGAAGATGAAGGCAGGGTAGAGGCCAGCTGAGAAGAACAAGTTAGTGATACATTTTTAGAGCAGCGCTGATACAGCCAGATATGACTCCATGATTTTGGAGCGGTGACAATCCAGCTAGATATGACTCCATGATTTTGGAGCGGTGACAATCCACCTAGATATGACTACAAGATTTTGGAGCAGTGATAATCCAGCCAGATATGACTCCATGATTTTGGAGCAGTGATAATCCAGCTAGATATGACTCCAAGATTTTGGAGTGGCGCTAAGACACTACATCACTACATCAAGCCTCCCGCCTTGCTGCAGACAGACGTCTGTGTCTCCCCGCGACGCCGAAAGGCACCAGCGGCAGATGGAAGAAGAAGAAGAAGCTAAGACAGCCACATATGGCTCCATGATTTTGGAGCGGCCCTAAAACAGCCAGATATGACGCCATGATTTTGGAGCAGTGATAATGCAGCCAGATATGACTTCATGATTTTGGAGCAGCACTGATACAGCCACATGTTACTTCATGATTTTGGAACGGTGATAATCCAGCCAGATATGAATCCATGATTTTGGAGCAGTGATAATTCAGCCAGATATGAATCCATGATTTTGGAGCATCACTGACACAGCCAGGTATGACTCCATGATTTTGGAGCAGCACTGACACAGCCAGGTATGACTCCATGATTTTGGAACGGTGATAATGCAGCCAGGTATGACTCCATGATTTTGGAGCAGTGATAATCCAGCCAGATATGACTCCATGATTTTGGAGCAGCACTGACACAGCCAGGTACGACTCCATGATTTTGGAACGGTGATAATGCAGCCAGGTATGACTCCATGATTTTGGAGCAGTGATAATCAAGCCAGATATGACTATGCTTCGTGGCCAAGAACAAGTGTGTGAGATAGAATCCATGATGAATATTGTGACACAGTGTGAAAGTCTGCAATCGGATTTTTGTATGTCTTAAAATATATAGAATACAATGTTCTTTGTACGAGTAAATTTCTCCCCCTCTCCCCCTCTCTCTCTCTCTCCCCTCCTCTCTCTCTCTCTCTCTCTCTCTATCTCTTTTCTTTTCTCTATCTCTCACCCTCTTCCCTCTGTCTGTCTGTCTGTCTCTCTCTCTCTCACTCTCTCACTTCCTTATTCAACGACGTAAACCTTGCAGCAAACACGTTTAAAAAAGTAATTGATTTTTTTTAAAAATGACACTTCTCAAAGAAAAATGCATGACAACATTTTCAATCATTTTCCAAGACACAGAAAAATAATAATATTCATTTTAAATGCAACCTGGCTTTTACAGGAACTCTGCAGCTGTAATATACAAAAGATTTCTGTATCAAACGGGGCATTTTTCACAAGATTTCCCCCTCTTTTTCTCACTTTTATTTTGGCCCCCGGGGGACTATCTGTGGGGAAAAAAAGGCCCAAAAAAAACCCAAACCTGAGCTCCCAGAAGAGGAAGCTTTGCCACCGAAAATTAACCGCCAATGACGACGTGGAGACAGCAGCATACTGCACGACAGCTCAGATCAGCGCAGTGCATTACAGCACAGTGCATTACAGCACAGTGCATTACAGCACAGTGCATTACAGCACAGATCAGCGCAGTGCATTACAGCACAGATCAGCACACTGCATTACAGCACAGTGCATTACAGCACAATGCATTACAGCACAGATCAGCGCAGTGAATTACAGCACAGATCAGCACAGACCAGCACAGTGCATTACAGCACAGATCAGCGCAGTGCATTACAGCACAGATCAGCGCAGTGTATTACAGTACAGTGCATTACAGCACAGACCAGCACAGTGCATTACAGCACAGATCAGCACAGACCAGCACAGTGCATTACAGCACAGATCAGCGCAGTTCATTTTTCTTAAATGCCTTCCAAAGAAAAGGGATCAACATAAAAAACCAAGACACAAAAAAAAAAAAAAAATAACCCTTTTTAAAAAACCCCACGAATATAAAAAAATTTCTGTACAAACACAGTTTCACAAATTTTCCCTTTCCTTTTTTTTCCCCGGACTTTTGGGGGGAAAAAACCACCGGCTCCCAAAAAAGCGGCTTTGCCCCGAAAAAACCGGCCAGGGAAGCCCGGGAAGCACACAAACTGAAAGACAGCTCAGACACCTTTTAAAAAGACAGGAAAGAAGGAAAGAAATGAAAAAAATAGGAGGAACAGAAACATTCAGGAAAAAGGGATTGAAATAAAAAAAATTTTTTGGAGTGTTTAAGAAAGCACCCCCCAAAAATGTTTTGCCCCCGGGTGTTAAAATGGTGTTTTTGTCATGTTGGGGGAAAAGGGGCTTGGTAGGGGTTTAAAAAAAGGGGAGTTTTTGGTGAAATTGGTGGTGCTTCGAAAGTGGGTGAAAAAAAAAAGGGATAAAGGGGTTTTTCAGGATGGATGTTTGATTTTAAAGGTGGGTTGGGGGGGGGTTGTTGGTTTTTTGGCGTTTGGGTTTTGTTAAAAAAAAATGTTAAAGTTTAAAAAATGTTGCCGTGGGTTTTTTTAAAGAGTGAAAATGTTGGTGGGGGTGTTGGGGGGGGTGTTTGTGTGTTGGGGTGTTAAAAATGGGGGGGGTTCCCCCCCGGGGTTTTGGTTTTGGGGGGGAAGGGTTTTTTTTTTTTAAAAAAAAAGGTGTTTTTTTAGGGTGGTTGGTTTTTGGGTGTTGGTTTTTTTTGGGATTTTTTTCCCGTGGTTTTTTGGGGGGTTTTTTGAAGATGGGTTTTTTGGGGTTTTGTTTTTTTTTGTGGGTTTTGGTGGGGGCTTTGAAGTGGGTTTTTTTGGGGTTTTTGGATTGGTTGGTGTTAAAAATGGGGGGTTGGGGGTGTTGGGGTTTTTGTTTGGTCGGGGGATTTGGTGCCGGTAGCCCGTGTTTTTGGTCCCCCGGTTTGGTTTTTGGGATGGTTGGTGGGGGTTTTCAAGGGGGGTGGGGTGTTAAAAAAAAAAATTTTGTTAAAAAAATTGGGGTTTGAGTGGTGTTGACTGGTGTTTGAAAGAAAAGGTGTTGGGGGATTAAAATTTTGGGGGTCTTTGGTAGGTGTTCGAGTGGGGTTGGGGTTTTGGGTGTTAAAAAGTGGGTGTTTTGAAGTGGGGTTTTTAAAGGGGGGTTTGTTTAAAAAAATCGGGTTTTAAAGAAAGGATGTTGCCCTTTTGGTGTTCGAGTGGGGATTAAAAAAAAATGGGGTTTTTTTTTTGGGTGTTTGGTGGAGGGGTTGGTTTGGTGTTGGTTTGGGGGCGCGTTTTTGAAAGGGGGTTAAACGGGTGGGGGGGTTTTAAAAATTTGGGTTTAAAAAAAAGGGGGTGTTTGGTGGGGGATTAAGGGGTTTTGTAGGTGTTGGGTTTTTTTGGGTTGTTGTTTGTTGGGGTCGGGGGGTTAAAAGTGGTGTGGGTGGGGTGGTTGGGCCC
>CM054142.1:17246263-17265388 GCA_028751875.1 Rapana venosa | reverse complement strand
ACACACAAACACACACACACACACACACCACACACACACACACACACACACACAGCAACACTGTTACAAACATGTACACTTTTCAGTGTCAGGACAGGACTGTACTGGACTTTCCCCTCAGTTCACCGAGGAGGTGTTGGGATACTGCATGGAATGCTTTAAGGCAGTGTGCCATGAGCAAGTTGAACCTGGAGGAGTCCATCCTTCTCCATGTAGCAGGACGCATGCTGGGCATGGTCATGTCATTTATATCACCAGCCGTAACTGCCTTACTCATACTATTCATTACTAATTCACTTTATCCATCGTAACCTTATACCTCAAACAGAAAAAATAAAAAATATAAAACAAAACTAAGGTGTGCACAGTATAGCTCTACATAGCGTTTGTCACATGGACCCTGGTTATAGCCTGCATAATCCAAGGACTTTTGTGGACCTGGAATCTACAGTCTCATGCTCCAAGGGAAACAAATCATACGAAAAAGACACCTCAGAACAGACAAACCCCACCTCAGTGACATTCGATGACGATTACGACGCTCGAAACCACTAGGCACTCCCCTCCCACAGTCCTTATGCAACACCGCCATCCTTAAGTGTGCAATTGAAATACACAAGCGTAAACCTCTCCTTTCTCTCCATCTCTCTCCACACACACACACACACAACACACACACACACAACACACCCACACACCACACACACACACACACACACACACACTCACAACAACAGGTAATGAAACCCAAACTTTCAGTCACATTCAGGATCTGCTTTTCTCGTTCATTTATACCTATCTGTCTCCCTTCGTCTAATACCAGTAATAGTGAAAAGGGTTAAATTGAAGAACAAACGAACGCAAACGCACGCGCACGCGGCCCCCCCCCCCCCCCCCCCCCCCCCCCCCCCCCCCCCCCCCCCCCCCCCACCAACACACATATGCTGACTAACCTCAATGAGAGAAACATTTTTACAGGCGTCAGGAGGTGTGAAGATGTCAGGCGGCATATTGCCCCACACTGTGCTGTTGTAGAACTCCGAGGTCTGGAAAAACTTCTCTGAAAGCAAATTATGCCCACGAATGAATGTAGGCTCCCCCCACCTCCCCCCCCCCCCCTCCAGCCCCTCAAACATACAGGTATACTTACATAGCCTACACACATACACAGTTGGTGGTCTGAGTGCCAGTCTTCTGGATGAAACAATTGCTAAGATCAACCTCAACAGCCTGACTGAGGTCTAGATAGATGCTGGCGCGCCTCAGACTCATCACAGGCAGCATGAAAACCAATCCAGTATCAACTATGGGAAAACAGCAGGGCTCCTTTCACTAGGAGAAAGGAGACAAGAAATCTTGGATCCTCTAGAGGCAAAACGAGAAGCTGAAAAGACTTTATCCCACCCACAAAAAGGCCAACTGAAACGACCAAGCTCTAACCGCCTCATCAAAGCTCTAAAGAGGTAACGTCACCATCCTCTGTCTGCAACCAACCAACTAACTCAATCCCTCCAGGACTATAAGAACTGGCAGACTGACATCCCAGCCATCAAGCTTAAACATCCCAGGTGTCGGGAACAAGGAACGCCTCACAGCAGCTGAACTAAAGTCACTGACCACCAGATACCCTCTCAACACCTGGGCAAGGGTATACACAGGTAGTGCTGCTGAAGAAGCGGTGAAGAATGAAGAAAGTGGTGGGGCGTATATCAGATTCCCTGACGGCAGGACCATCAGCAAGTCTCTGGACACAGGCACCCTCTCCACCAATCATCGTGCTCAGGCCTGTGCTCTGCTACTTGCAGCCCAGACTGTCAACCAGGAGGACACTCTACCAATCAACACAGTATTCTTGACTGACTGCACGCACGCACACACACACACACACACACGCACGCACACACACACACGCATGCACGCGCGACTGACTACAGTCTCCAAGTGCCAGGGGAGAGCAGATCCTAAGAGACATCATAGAAGAACTAAGCTTCTTTAGCCAGAGAACTGTAGTGAAGCTGCAATGGAACCCTTCCCATTGTGGCGTCGCGAGCAATGGAGAAGCGGACCGCCTGTCCAAGGCAGGCAGGAGGTTGGAGCAGCCAGCCCACCCAGCGTCCTACAGCGAAGCAACCCCAACCCTGAGACACAGCTTCAGGAAAGCGTGGCGCCAGCACCTGGACATCAGGGCCGAGCTGGGTATAGCTGCTCAAGTCCTCATCTTTAGACCGAGAACATGCCACTGCCAGCCCCTCTCCCAACTCCACCACCTGAACATATCGCACACTGACCAGTGCCCCTGTGGCACAGGCTCACAAACTCCCTCCCACATCCTGCAGTCCTGCCCCACCCTCAACACTCGAGACACCAGTCTAGTAGAGCTGCAGGAAATCTGTGGGCACCGGTGGGGTCACTTTCGGCAGACTGCGGACTTTGCTATCCAGATAGACTGAAAATTTAGCAAGGCCAGGGAACGAAGACGAAGAAGAAGGAGAAGGAGGAGGAGGAGGAGGAGGAGGAGGAGGAAATATAGCTATACTACTACTACTACTACTACTACTACTGCTGCTGCTGCTGCTGCTGCTGCTGCTGCTACTGCTACTACTACTACTACTACTACTATGAAGAAGAAGAAGAAGAAGAAGAAGAAGAAGAAGAAGAAGAAGGAGAAGAAGAAGAAGAAGAAGAAGAAGAAGAAGAAGAAGAAGAAGAAGAAGAAGAAGAAGAAGAAGCAGAAGAAGAAGAAGAAGAAGAAGAAGAAGAAGAAGAAGGAGGAGGAGGAGGAGGAAATATAGCTACACTAAAAGAAGAAGAAGAAGAAGAAGAAAGAAGAAGAAGAAGAAGAAGAAGAAGAAGAAGAAGAAGGAGGAGGAGGAGAGGAGGAGGAGGAGGAGGAGGAGGAGGAAATATAGCTATACTAAGAAGAAGAAGAAGAAGAAGAAGAACAAGAAGAAGAAGAAGAACAAGAACAAGAACAAGGAGGAAGAGGAGGAGGAGGATATATAGCTATACTAAGAAGAAGAGGAAGAAGAAGAAGAAGAAGATTGATTGATTGATTGATTGAATCTTTAATGGGTAAAGAATTAGGCACAATAAAGGCCTTTTTACAATTCTGCCCCAAAAGAAAAACAAACTTGAAGTAATTAAAAACAAAAGAAAGCAGAAACCAACAGAAAACGTAAACAACAGACAATAATGGGTGGAAACTCTACCTTGAACAAATTAACATACTTCAGAAAGATTGGGGGGGAAAGCCCAGTAACTGATATGCAACAATATTATAACATCGCATGTTAACAACACACTACACACAACACTCACACCACACACACACTACCACCGACTAGACACATGCACGCACGCTCGCTACCACACACTCAGGCGCGGCATGTGCATACACCACGTACTCAGACACTCCACCCCATCTCATCTTCTACGCCTCCCCCCCCCCCCCCCACTGCCCTCCTCCTCTTCCTCCTTGTTCTTGTTCTTTCGTCTCTTGTTCTTGTTCTTTTTTCTTATAAGACGAAGAAGAAGAAGAGAAGAAACAAGAACAAGAACAAGTACAAGAAGGACAAATAGAGTTAGTAAACGCCATTCACAGAGAAACCAAACCACCCATAGCAATAGTCAGGAACGGGGGGGGGGCGGTGGGGGAGTTGGGGAGTGGCGCCAGACATGGTCGACATGATTTCCCGGAAAGCATCTCAGGTACAGAAAAAAATCTGACGTCTCTGTACATTGGTAACCAATGACAATACCACTACAAATCAATACAAGTAAGCTCTCCAGTCATCGTTTCTGTATGATTATGTAATTGTACTTATACTTATTTAACTACATGTTATACTTGGGAGTGTTAAAACTCAGGGAGGCATAATGAGTACAGTCATACGCCTCCTACATCAGACTTCACAGATGAAGCCATAGAAGAATTTTATGACCAGCTCAAGAGGTTCTGAATCCACCTCCCAGAAAGACATCCTCGTTGTGCAAGGTGACTGGAACGGCCAAGTAGGTGAAGATGCATGGAAAAGATGGGAAGGGCGTTTGTGGGCACATTGTAATAACCAATCAAATGAAAGAGCTCTGGAGACTCCTGGAGTTTGCCAGTAACAACCAACCTCCAGTAGTGAATAAACTTGGCCCTCACAGAAATCCAGGATAAATGGACAGGACAGAGCCCAAATGGAGGAACACACACACAAATAGATTACTCATTGGTGAAAAGACGGTTTTCAGTTAGCGTTAACTTCGCACAGACACGAAGTTTTCCAGGAGCCAGGACATAGGGAGTGTTCCATGATTTGTGATGATGACTTTACGACTACGTCTAAAGAAAATCCACATGCGGAACAAACCGGATCAATTTGTCTCGAGAAGCTGAAGGACCCAGAGGTATTAGAAATTTGTCAAGCAAGGATAGGTGGAATGTTTGCAGCATCACTGTGATAGATCAGAATAGATACACTGACGAATAGTTTCAATACAGCAGTGACTGAAACCTGCAAGCAGCTTCTTGGCAAAACACCGACAAGTCAAAAAAACCATGGGGTCACACCTACATCTACAACTATGCGATAGCGTAGAGAGTTTGAATAGAAAATGAAAAATGATACAAAAGAAAGAGCAGAACAATATAGGGCAGTCAACAAAAGAATTAAGGATGTCCATGACGGAGGCCACAAGAGAATGGATCGTGTGAACAGTGCCAAGTAATTTGAAGGAGAACATCAAGAAAACAAAGCAAGAAAGATATCAGCAGGTGAAAGACCTGACTGCACAAAACAGGAATAAGGTTTAAACAATCCAAGACAAATATGGGAAGTGTCTTCACTGACGACATGGTTATTCTAAAGAGATGGCAAGATACTGCTTCCGTCCTGTTAACTATAGAACCGCAGTCGAGATCAAGAAGTCCTTAAGGTCCCGAAAGCAAAGACACAGACAGTCACCCTTCCTCCGAGAAGAAGTGGGAAACAGCAGTCCGATCGCTGAAAAAAGGGGAAGTCTGCAGGGGCTGCAACATTACAGCTGTGTTGGTCCAAGCTGGAGGTGTAAGCATGATCAGCGCCCTACTAAGAATCTGCAACAAGATCTGGCAGACACGGAAAAATGGCAACACCATGGAAACAGTCACTCTATCTTCACCCTCCCCAAGAAAGGTAATATTTACATACTAAGCCATAAGTACCGCACAATCAGCCTATATGCCTCCCATGCATGGTATGCTGCAGATGAATTTTGAATAGACTGAGCCACATGCAGAGACCACCATTGCTGAGGAACAAGTGGTTGCTGAGCAGGGCGCAGACACAACAGAACAGATATTCAACCTCAGGATACTATGTGAGCGGTACCTTAACAGCCAACAAGGACTTTAAGTATTTATCGGTTGTAGAAGGCATGTGACAGGGTATGGCATTTTTGGCAGCTTGGTGGGCAACCATGAATTTGTAAGCATCATTGCAAACCTGATAGAGTCATCAAACAAGCTGTACAGCGAGGCCACCAAGTTGCAGTGTACTACAACAAACATTGGAGAATGGTTTTCGAACAACAGTTGGAGTAAGGCAGGGCTGTCTTCTCTACCCACTCTTTTCAACATCTTCCTTGAGAGAATCATGGCTGATGCACGGAAAACATCATGAAGGATCAGTCAGCATTAGTGGCAGAACTGATCACAAACCTCCGCTTCGCAGATGACATTGGGATGGAATTGCAGAGCAGAAAAGAGCTTGCCAGCCGAAAACTGAACACTTGATTAAGCCTCCAAAAATACGGCCATGGAAATCCAGTGCAGAGTAGACCAAACTGTTTGACTAATAACACAACGGCATTAGCACTATATCAGGGTTAATGACCAGAAGCTGGAAACTAGTTCAAAGCTTCAAGTACCTGGGAGCCATTGTATCAGACCAGGATCCAAGCCAGATAGTAGTATGAGGATCTGCCACCAGACAAGAACCGCTTTGTCAAAACTAAACACATCGGGAGAGATAAAAAAATCTCACTTATCCTCCAAGGATCAGTTAATGCGCTCCTTGTCATATCGTATTTCTGGATGCCCTAGTGAATTATGGACCCTGACTGCCGATTTGGAGAGAAGATTACAGGCAGTGGGAGTTGGAGATGCTTTCCCGGAGACTCCCTTGCATCCTCCCTACAAAGAACCACATAAGCAACGAAAGCGTGAATAACCCCAGAATCACGCAAAACCAATTGGACACTATAGAACCTTTCTATATGATCGTGCAAAAAAGCCGTAAACTTAAATTGGTTGGCATGTTCACAGATCCAAAGGACTTGCAAGACAGTTTGCAAGGCATGTCCAAGGAGGAAGAGAAGAGCGACCAAGGAAGAGCTGGGAGGAAACATCCAGCGAATGGAGGGGGGTCAGGCTAGAACTCAACAAAACCCTGAGATAGGCAGACAGAGAGGGATGGAGGGAACTGTTGTTGAGTCTTGAGGGTGGTCCCCACGGTCGGCTGATACGGGACAGTTAGATTAGATACGTGAGTGTGTGTTTTGTGGGGTGTGTGGTTGTGGAGTGGTGTGTGTGTTGTTTGTGTGTGCGTGTGTGCACTAAGAAGTGTGCATGCGTGTGTCTTCGAAATTGTCGTCCGTTCACTTAATGTGAGACTAGATGAGAGGGTAGGGGGGTGGGGGTGGAAGAGGCTTTCAAAGTAGGAGTGGAAGTGTGTATTAATAATAATGTATGTATAAAATAATCTGATTTCATACAATTTGTGTGCATGTGTGGTGTGTTGTGTGGTGCGGCGGGCGTGGCTTGGTGGGTGTGTGTGTGACCGGCTTGCATGTCTGGCTGGTATGTCACGGGGGTAAGGCCTATAATCTCTGTGCTGCTATCAACCCCGGCCTGGTCCTTGCTCCCGACTTGTTGGATAAGCGGGTTTGAGTATTCACGCGCAGAGAGTACGAGAGCTGACAGCACAGTCTGTTCACAAATGTCGGTTTTGCGGCAAACTCCATGAAGAACGGGACGTAGGGGTGCGTCACTCCGGAGTAGGACTTGATCTTCGTATGGTGGCGCATTAAGCTGGCAGCCGGACCACAACAGATATACTTGTAATTGCAATCAATATTTTTTGAAGTTTAAAAAAATGTTTCCCATCCTCCCCCTTCCCGCACCCCCCCCCCCCTCCCAATAAAATATCAATAACAGTGGTGTGTTTGAGCGCGCGCGTGTGTTGTGTGTCTGTGTGATTGTCTGTTGTTGTGTGTTGTGTCCCCCCTGATGTGTTGTGTTGGTGTGTGTCGTGTCCGTCCGCCCACACCCTAAGATTCGTTAGCAACAGCACCACACCACACCACACTCCCACCCCCGCGTACACGCTCCCTAAATAGTCCGATCTACGTTCAGTCTATTATTAAACTGTCGTCACCGAGTCATGATAACATTTATTGTGAGGTTTCACAGTACAGCTTATAATTGCATCGCAACCCGACGTGATATGTACCACACTCCCTACTTCTCACAGCCTCCCGCTACGTTACAGCCTATACTATTGATAGATCTCTACTTTCATAAGTGCGTGATGTAAGCGATACGTTGTCAAGAGATACGCACTCCTGTCCCTGCCTCGAGACACCCCATCCCGCTCGGCTTACACTCTGCGCCGGAACCCTCACTAGGGTACATCGTGGCATGACTGATCACATTCTCCGAACGCGCGGTGTTGTCTTTGGAGAGATCTATTCAGCTACGGTCCATGTCACAGATATCGGCTGTGATCGTCGTTTGTCTGATACTAACACTGTCTGCGTCTCCAGGTCTGCTTGGGTCAGACAATTGTTGTATCTCGCTAGACGCATTTCCCTTGTGTGTATTCCAAGGTCAGAAGGTCCATGCTCTGAGTCGGACCCTTTATGGACGCAGGCTCGATGCACTCGAGGCAGTCTGAGTCTGGCCGACGCACCGTATGTATACGCACCCCCACTCCTCCCCTTTGGAGATTTGATATAGTGAATGAAGCTATCCCGTTGAGGTGTGGGTGTGTTGTCGTGTCCTATGTCCACCTCGCGATAGTCCTCGTCTTGCGGTAATATGTCCTTCGGCCCATACTGCATGTGTCCGTGCGCCCCTATCCTGATCTGCTGTGCCGGCACTTTGTTGGTAATAAAGAACTGGCTGTTGTCGTCGGGTGTGTGCGTTCTTTGCCTCTGTACCCGCTATGTGTGTGTTCTGTAGCTGTATATACTCCTCGTAGGCCGATTTGACTTTGGTGTGACTAGCTGTCCCCTCAAGCACATTGCGCGTTTTGTCACTGCACCCGATCCCGGAGCTGCCGTGAGAGCTCTCCAGACATATGTCTCGCGTCCGCTGCCGTGGGGCCCCCCCACGAGCTCGCGTGTATATCATGGGCCCGGTGGGCTTGAGGCGT
This sequence comes from Rapana venosa, assembly GCA_028751875.1. NCBI lineage: Eukaryota > Metazoa > Mollusca > Gastropoda > Neogastropoda > Muricidae > Rapana > Rapana venosa. The sequence goes on along the minus strand of CM054142.1, from coordinate 17,256,986 downwards.
GAGTTCGGGCGCGTATGTCTGCTGATGTCCTGCTCCCTCTGTGCGCTCCCGCATCTCTCGCTACATGCACCTCGTCACCCCCTACTATGCCTCAACGCGTTGTAGCAGATAAAACTTGCTGAGCTTCCTGCCCCTTGAGTTCGGCTTCTTCGAAGCCGTTTAGCCTGCAGTCGTACACTGGTCATAGTGTCTCGTTTTGTGTGTTCAACCTCAGTGATCTCCGTTAGGGCGTTTCACTCTGATGCTTGATTGCAATAGGAGGCCAGTCTTTATCCCACGCTTCGTCTGCTACAACCACAGACAGAAAGATCCTTTCCCTTCGTTGTTTCTCTTACGATCTGCCTCGTGGGAGAAGAAAAGGCGCGTGATGTCGTCTGCCGAGATCCCAGGCTCTTCCCGCCATGCTTCATGAGGCTGTTCCCACGTCCCCAGCGCCCCGGTTCCTCTACGCCCGTCGCTGTAGAGCCTGTTTGTAACCGCATTAACCAGTCAAACCACCAAGATCAGGAAATGCATGGATCTCGCCCCGCCCAAGACAAACCGTATGATACTCATATGCGCGAATGACTATGCACTCCAATGTCCGCTGGTTGTTGTACGGTGATGAAGCGCAGATGCTCTCCTATCTCGCCTCAGTTGCAGCACCATCCTTAGCGAACTCGTAGATCATTGATGATTGTGTCCCAACCCCTTTCCTCATTACACCAGAAGACCCACTTCCTCGCGCTTATGTTCCACGAATGTGGGTGAGGAGATCAGACTATAAGCCTCGCGATGTCCCCTCTGGGTCCTGCCGAATTGTGTGTAAGATGCCATATGATGGTATACGTGACCCTCGATCCCATCCAACATATAACCCAAAATCTGACTCCTCTTTTACAACCTGCCCTTCCATCTGAGTCCCCCCACAGCCTGTGCGAATTCTGTGATCAGGCCCTATACCTTATATATGTACGAATCCAGCACAATCCTATAGTCCATGATGCAAGCATCACGTGGGGATCCTGACACACATCACAGGCCGGACCTGCCCTCAATGCGATCGCATGCGCCATTGTGGCGCATTTGAACTGTGCACGGATCTGCCTCATTTGACACATAAAGCCATGACACCTGTTCATCCCTCACACCGCCAACGGTCCTTGTCCACCAGGGCATGTCTTACCCAGTCTGTCCTAGCTATGATCTTTGTCAGACTTTCCCTGGATTGGACCTGCGCTAGCTTGATTCCCTCTCTGTTGTTGCATGAGGACTGGTCCCTTTCTTTGGCAAGCTGTTCGAGATGGCCTTAGCCAGTCACCCTCTACGGTAGTCCATTGCGGCGGCCTGCACATCGACCATGCTCTTCCGCTCCCCGCGCACCCTGTCTTTGTGTATACGGACCAGTCCCGGGTCAGAACTATCCACATGTCATACATAGGAAGTTTCGGCCATGTCCTGATCACCTCCTCAGTGCTCCTCAGGTCCCGGCCAATACCGTCTGGGCTGCCTGCTCTTGCCTGCATTTGCCAGCTCGACATCTCGATTGGCACGTCTTGCCCGCTGCATATCTTTGTCTCCCGTCGGCTCCCCCCTACGCCGCCCCGGCCGGCCCCCCGCCCTGCCCGTCGTTCCGCACTGCCCACGGATTTCCCGGTCCCAGCGTCCCGGAGCTTTAGTGCGGCCCGCCAACGCCCCGCTCTGGACGCGCACGCGGCCGGTCTCCGATCGACAGGAGCCCTGGGGAGCGAGGTCTCTCCCCCCATTTGAAAAAGAATGCACTCCCCCCCCCCCTGCCCCCCCCCCCCCCCTCTCAGCCCTCTCCTCCCGCCGTCCCTCCCTCAGCCCCCGCTGGAATGCGAGCCCTTCTATCCCCCTCCGCCCTCCTGTGTTCCCTTAATACATCATACCCGCATCCAGCCCCCCGGCCCTGCCCCCTAGGTCCCTCCTCCCCAACGCCTTGTCACTTGTCTGTCCCCCCCCCGACCCTCGGCAACGCTCCAACCCAACCCCGCCCGAAGTTCTCCCCGTCCACCCCCCGCCCCGATCCACGATCCCCCGTTCCAGGCTCTCACCGCCCCATCCATCGTCGCCCCCGTGGACCCGGCACACTTCCGCCACTGTCCCGTCTTGCCTCTCCCCTGTCGCGTCAGTCCTCCCGTCACGCATGAATCTTTCCTGACCATCGCCTTGCCTCTCTCCTTCTCCACGCGCCCGCATACCCCCTGCACCCCTACTCCCATGAAACACCTCCTCCGCTCCGCCACACCCGGTCTGTTGTCAATCCAGTCCCACGCCCTCTCATCCCCCGCTCCCAGCTCCTGTGTCCCAAACTGATATCCTCCTCCCACAACCCCCTGCGGCTTCCACTCATCTGTACCTTCCGACCAGCACCATGCGTCGCGAACCGGCCATCGGTCTCGAAGTGACCAGAGTACTCAGGTCTGACGATCGACGGGTAGACTGCAGCCAACACCCACCCATATCGGTCCTCCGCCATAAATTCGATATCGCTCTCACCCCCCGCTCCGTGCCATCTGTACGGCCGGATCCCCCGCGGTCGGGTGCTTGACGCCATATTGGCCCCGCAGGATACATGATGTGGGCTAGGGTGCTGTGGAGTCACAAGTGATAGGCGGGGCAAGCAGACGCGTCACTTTTCACACCGGTGGTGTAACTGTTGTTTCTCCCTCTCGTCCCTTTTTTTCATTCGCTTTTTCTCTCCCTTCTCTCCTGAGGTTTTTCCCTTTTCCGTCAGTTTGGCTTTTATCTCCTTTATATCGCTCTCCCCCCTACAGGATCAGGCCTAGACCGTCATCTATTGTTCAGATATGCCTGCACAAACTGAAACGAATGTCCCTTGTATTATCATCTCCTAAGTGCATCAGCCTATCCACCTCACGTATCACGTGCGCCTATCTCTGTGCTGTTAGTTCTCTATATTGCACAGTAGTTTCTGTTTCAGCGTAGCTCTCTTTTCGTCCCTCCATCACGTTCCCTATCAGTCCTCCCCCTCTTTTCACCACGTCTTTCCTATCTTTTCATATTGTCTCACCTAATAGATTCCCATCAGCTCAATTCCATCTACCACTTTACAACCCCACAACCATCCCACCAACACAGAGAGAACCTCGCCTCCCGCGCCTACCTCCCGATCCCCACCCTCCTACCCCAGGCCAAATCACCCCAATCCCCCCTCCACCCCCCCTCTCTGTCCACCGCCACTCGCGTCTGCCTCTTCCCCCCCTGTCCTCCTTCCCCACGGTCACTCCCACCGCAGCGCCGGACACGCCAGACTCCTGCCATGGCTCTTCTTCCGACTGTTTTCTCTGGCCAGCTTGTACAGCTGGGAAATCACACACTGAAGTGGATCCTCAGTTCGAACCTGATTCTTTATTTTTTCTCTGTCTTCAGGCTTTGCACATTGAACTTGTGTGTGATGGTCTTCTGGCCCGGTAGGCTTTGAGGCTTGTTTGAGGATGGGCAACAAACAAGATGATGGGCTCTGATGCTGCATCTGCTCCGCGCTTCACCCTGAACATCATGCAGGCTCTTTCTCAACTTTCGCCCCCGATGGTGGATTGTGTCCAATTGGTTTTCTGCCGTGCCATCGGGGGAGTGCTGTGCCTTGTGGACTTTCTTGTGAGGAAAGATGGTGCCTCAATGACCAGGTCGTTGAACATGCAAATTCTGTTAAAAGTTTCATTTTCTTTTGTTCTCTAGTGCATGTCTGACCAGGATCCGTTCTCTGTTTGTGTTGTTTGTTCCCACTTTGGAATTCATGTCTCCCCATTAGTATTTTTAGGTCCCTCTTTGGTGCTTTGTCCATGATTGGTCTGGACTTGTTCGAAGTGTTTTCTTTATTTCTAACTTGCTGTATTTGTTGGAGCGTAGTAGCACTGAAGGAGGTAACCTTTTCTGCCTTTTGGAGTTGAAAGTGTGTGAGGATCCGTGGGTGATTACTGGTTCCCAGTACAGCAGTGCTTGCGTAGCTTCGGGTTCTTCAGCAGCGCTACTCCATGTGTGTGGGGGCTGGCCTTCTTCTGTCCAGAGTAGATGATAGTTGTCTCCACTCGCAAGTTTTGTATGCCCGGTTCCATTCATTGGTTCTCGCTCAGGCCAAGGATCTTTAGTTTGTACCTGGGCATTTCTTTTACTCACCTGTGCTGTTTTACCAGGTTTCGTACAGGGTTCCTGATGTTCCAGGTCCCTTAATCCTGGTTGTTGACTTGGTTGTTTAAAGAGTTGTCGGCGCTCTGGCTTCCCGGAAGGCTTTCACAGCAAGACGTCATAGGGCTTACAGAGAGGCTCTTCCCCCCAGTCGCTCGCGAGAGGTAATGTTGCAGTTTTCCGTAACAGAAAGAGTTTTGTAGTGAACGGGTGTTAGCCCAATGCACAACCCCCAACCTGGAGACCAGGGGTGCTCGTTTAGTCTGTCCCTCCCCACAGACCGGTTCAGCATTGGTGTTGAACCTGCAGAGGCCGATAGCCCCCGCCCTCATAGCTCTGGGGGTCATTGAAAGCACACAAGCATCCCCACCACGACAAGGTGACAATCCATCAGGGACAGAAGGGGTGTTGAATCTATATAATTATAGCTGCCCGGCTGGGTTCGTTGTCGTTCATCAGCTAGAGCTCCCGGTTCACCATGGTGAGATTTTTGCGTATGTGACCCTTTTCACCCACCATACAGGTAGCCGCCTTCAGGCTTCGGGGGAACTGAACAGGCTTGAATGTCAGGTTTGATCGTTGAGCGAAGTGACAGCCTGGTCTCTGTGGTCTTGTGGATCGGCGGCAGGGCTATAACGATAGGACTGGATCGGACTGTGTTGGGTTTGATGGCTTACTTGGCACACAGAGTGGCTGGAAGGGGGAGAGAAGCGGGGACTTGGTGCCAGGTCTGGTCGGTGTCTCCGTCGATGCCACGCCACGGTGTAGTGGATTTTCTGCTCTGATAGCGGGCGCCAGTCAGGCATCCTGTCTTTTAATCCATCTGCTTGTCCAATCTCTTTATCTGTATGCAACGTAATACCGCGTGCAAACACACACACACGCACACACACACAACAACAAACACAGACACACACAACACAGCACGCACGGCACATCACACCACACGCACACAACACACGCGTTCACACGCACACACAGCATCACACACACGCGCACCACGCACACACACTCACACACACACACAAAACACACACACACACACGCATCACACACACACAACAAACACACACAAAACACACAACACACACAACACACAACACACAACACCACAACACACACACACACACAGACATCACTCCATTTTGTAATAAACAGGAACATCAGGGCCAAACATTAAAGCTGTTCGACGGTAATCGCTCCGTCCCCATCCACCCACAACTGCATCTTGTTGTTAATAGATTCACCTGAGGGTAGTGGTAAAGTCTGTCTGTCTGTTCTGTCTGCCTGTCTGTCTCTCTTATTTAGACTGGGTTTCATGGCATTCAAGTATCTGAGCTAAGGTTGTGGGCCAAGCAGCATATGTGTAAAGCTTTCAGAATAAGAGAGATATTGTGATCTAAGTCATATTAATGTTTTGTAACTGACTCTTTTGTTATACAATAACATTTTGTCGTTGCTGTTGCTTTTCCCCCACAAAATACTAAGCTTCAGTTCGGGCAACCGTTTAATGTATAGGCCAATGGCCTTTTTGTGAATAAATCGGTCGAGTTGAGTTCGAGTACTCTTTCTCTCTCTCTCCTCTCTCTCTCTTCTCTCTCGCTCTCTCTCTCTCTCTCTCTCTCTCTCTCTGTGTTTCTGTGTTTGTCTTCTCTCTACCATACAGCCTTTGTCATTGGTCAAAGCTCCTTCTTTCCTTCTGAAGTAGTCAAGAATAGCCCCCAGGTTGTCATTGTGCCATATTCATCTGCCCCCCCCCCCCCCCCCCCAACCTGGCCAGAATCACCCCAGGGTAGTCATATACTGGTCATCCGGCACTCCCCCTCGCCCCACCTTGAAGTCTTAATCCTACATTTCTGCAGTGACGAGAGAGTAGATGACGTCGCCAGATTCTTGTGACTTCATACATAACACACAAAACCTCACCACATGGTTTGTAGGGTAATGATTTCTATTCTTCCAGTTCACACTGTTCAGCAATGTTCTTTTGTTGCATGGTGTTCATAATGGAATGCTATTAATGATGGATATATAAGGTTCGTACTAGGTTTGAGAGCAATCGTAACAGGGTGTAGTCTTTGCTATAAGGATGACAGATAATAATGCTGTTGATGGTCCAACAAACTGAAATACATGACCAGGTTGTTGCCGTTGCTTGGAAACTATACTGCAGTATTGGGGGGTGGGGGTGTGGGGTGGGGTGTCGTGTGTTTCTTGTGGATTACAAGTACTTGAGAAACAACAATGGAATCCATAAGTTGGTGATACTTGATTGGGTCTTTTTTTCATATCTACTCTGCCTTCAGCACATTCAGCTCAAACAGGAGCTGTGTGGAAATAAAAGGGGGTGGGAATATTATTATTTAACCGGATGCTGTATGGGGCTCTAAGCCAATGACAGCCCGGGATTCCAGGCCTTGACCCTACCAGGACAAATGGCTGTTTAATTTTATAAAAACATTCCTCTGAAAAATCGTAGTGTTCCCATTTTAGCCTGCGTTTAAATAAAACATTTTTTAATGATACCTTTACACAAATGAAAATCGAAGGTAAGATTCATTCCCTGAACATGTGAGCAATTTCTTGGTTCAATCTGCCACCAAACCAAAGTGCCTTACCAAAGGTATTGTTGCAGATCGCTGTGCAAGCGTTTTTGCTTGGCTTGCTTTTTTTGTTTTGCTTTTGTAGTTGCTGTTCTTTGCATAAGAGGCTCCATCAAAGGTAGCACAGCAGGCACAACACAGATGCTACTTCCTACTGGTCTCAGCCATCAACTGTGACTGTACTGTACAGTAGTCCGTTGACTGTTCAATATCAGGACCACTCACCCTGGTGATGCCTGGGCTTGTATGAAACCCTCTCTGGTCACACCCAAAGGTGACCGCTCTGCAGGACTGCCAGCGTTGGTTATACAGAAAGGCCCGGGTTGTCCCTTCAGGCCCCAGAGCCAGGGCAGGGAACCGCAGCAGCAGCACAGCTGTGCCGGTTGCAGAGAGAACGAATGTGATTTGCCATAGCAGTCAGGTCCACCTCAGTGTCTAAGGGTCCAGTGTGGACGTAAGCCTGGAAGACAATGGATTTAAAGGTGCCTTAACATAACATGTCTGCCTGTATCTCCGTGCATCGCAATTCCTCTGTCTTCCTCCCCCATCCCCCCAGGTCACTAAATGGATGATGTCGGTTCTGTTTGTCCTTCATGGTCTGGCCGGCTTGGATTTTAATAATTATTTATGAAGGAATTCAATGTAGTCTCTCTCTCTCTCTCTCTCTTCAAATTATTGTTAGAATTGTTGGTAGACAAGTGCATCTGGAAACAAAGCTTACAGACAATGATTTTTAGCTAAACTTGAAACTACCTTCTGTAAGAGTTCAAGCTTGTGAAGGAGGTTGGGCCTGTTAATTAGCACAACTAGGACAACATATGACGTTAAATTTTTGCGTTACCTAAACACTGTTTGGTATTCATTGTAGGCCTAATACACACAGAAAACTGTGTCACTGAGGGGAGGTCAGGATGGAGCAGCAAGGACGACACAGTAGCTTATCTTTACAGCAGCTTGATTTGACCGTTTCTTTCAAACTTGTATTGTTACAAGATTCAATTGTGTCTGAAAATATCGATGCAATGGAAATTGAAATTTCATTTTGAACGTAATGATTAAATGTGGAGATACGTCCGAGTGTATCCAGAAGGGGATTTAGGCATTGCCATTTAGTTGGGAAGATTTGGTATCCCATGACAAGCTCAATTATGTTCAAGGTTTAAAAGTTGTGACCTTTATAATAGATTTTTTTTTTCATTTTCGGTTTGGTCATTACTCTAATGGCTGTAATCAACTTCTTTTTTGAAATGCATCTTTAAAAAACCAACAATGCAAACCCACACCTTGTTTTCAAGACATTAACTTGGGCGAGTTTAAAGGTTGGGTTTTGTATTTGTTTTGAAATATTCTGGGACTATTATTTGGATCGATTAGGTTAGAAGAGCAGCTTTCTCGGAAACAAGTATTATCGATCTTAAGATTGATATTAAAGCATGTCTGTATGGATGTTTCTGAAAAGGGATGTGTAGAGAGGTCAGTTAACAGGACGGCAGGCCTAATTGAAGCAGGGTTTAGGAACACAGTAGCTCTTTCAGAACTAGACACAAACTTATAGCTCTCGTCTGTGTCAACAACCCTAGCCAGCCTTACTAAGGGCCTCACTGCCAGTTGCAAGGTGATCTACTATCACGAAGAACGACCCAAACATCTTTACAATGAAGGAACTCGAGGCATTGTTAGTATATTGCATTAAATTTGTTCTAGACGACCCGTGTAAAAGTTTTGTTTGGGAAATTTCTGTTTTGCTGTTAGGTACTTTTAGCGGATTTTCAAATGGTTGGACAGAGCGTTTGACTTTTATCCCTGTGGTTCCTTGAAAGTCGTGGGTCTGAGTCCCGGCAGCTGGAATTTTCCGTATCACCATGGAAATCAGAGTACGCGGTGATGGAAGGAAGCGGGTTGCAAAAATCTTCATTGGTCCCACGTCCTACAGCACTACGAGATAGGTGAGGACTCGAAGTGCAGGCCTTCCCAGTGCCTATAATTCGGGGCGGGGCCCGCCTATTGCCGCGGCCCGCTATTACGGGGGCCGCTATTGCGCGAACGAAAGAAGCGGAAAAGTTCATTTTGTCCAGGTTTTCGGATAAATGCGAAAAATATACTGGCATTTTCCTTCATGTATTAATTTGTTTTCCAAGTTACTTTAGTTATTTTTTTTATTGAGAAGTTGTGAGAAGGACGAAGATGATTTCAGGATGCCGTGTATGTTTTGAATTTATTTCAAGATTGAATGAATGCAATATCAACATTTCTTTGCCAGTTTATTTGTTGGTATCATATTATGAACAACCTGAGATTGTTATAGGTAGTGGTTTTGAGCTCGATTCTTTGATGTTGGGATTGCAAAAGTGATTGTGTGGAATAAAAAAACTGTGACACCTCTATATTTCCCTTTGTTGTTTAATCATATGGCATTGTCTTTTGACCATGATGAAAGCAGCCTAAAGTATAAAACGACAGTGTTCGTAAGGTATAATTACGTTGCAGCCATATGCGTCGTCGTAGAGCAAGTGTTTGTGTATGATCAAATATCATGCACACAAAGTTCGTACTACTGGGGAAATAAGGAAGCATACTTGATCTTAGGATACCAGCAATGCACTGTGAATCTGGGAGGGATAGGTTCGGCCAGGTTGCAATTTGCCCTCGAAGACATTGTGCCATGCACACGTTCCTCAAGAAGTTTACAGTGAGAAAAAGAGAGAGATGAGAAAAGAAGAGATAGAGAAGAGAAGAGAAAAAAAAAAGCGAAGTGAAAAGAAAAGAAGAGAAAATAAAGAGAGTAGGGAAGAGAAGAAAAGAGAAGAGGAGAGCTGATTTATTCAAAAGTTTTAAAGCAAACATTTGCATTGACAGTGTCGGGTGACAATTCCAATAATTCACAGCCCTATTAGTAAAAAAAAGAGAACTACCCCACTATGGAAATAATACTATCTTTCGAATCCAGTCATCAGCTATAAAATTTACTACCTCTTTGTGCCAGGAGATCAAACTGTCGTCTGCTAGCCTAATCGCAGAACCCATGAATTATCTCCTCTTGTGTTATTGATTCGTCAGAGTTACAGATCGTTTGGGTCATTTCACATCGAGGCTGCAAAATGACAACTCACAGACGATAATTTTCATTGAGGAGTCTGTGTTGACTGGCATCCTTTCTGTGAATCGAACGCATTGGTGGACTAATCGATCAACATGGCTGGGTTTTACAGCCTTGAGAATAAAGAGGTGATTCGGATAAAAGTTAAGTGGTCGTTTTGTGAGCAAAGCTTTTTTTTGTATTGCAAGATTTTCACTTCCAAATTTCAGACGATATGCAAACCACTTGACAGAAAACACACTTTATACACACTAGTCAAGTCTTTTGTGCCAGTGCCACGATAAAGTGATCACATATTAGAATGAAATTGAATGCAATAGAAGAAGCTAACGACTATCTTTATGTAAATGGCCTTTCGTAATCCAAATCGACCCATGAAAGCTAAGTGTTGCCTGTTTAAAATAAACAAATCTTGCTGAAAATGATGTTGGATCAGTCGGAACACAGGCCTATTTCGGTTCTCATGCATAGAATTTCATCACACTCTGCTGTAGCCTAGTGCAGATCATTCAATTATGGGAATGAATTCACTTATTACACTCTGTGCATCTTCGGGGGGTTGGGTGTTTTTATGCTCAGAGTTGGTTGAGGGTTGTATTACTGTAGACCTCTAAGAGTGAACAAAATGGCTGTCGAGTAATGGTTGTTTTTTTTAACAGTGGAGAATGCAGCCCATGTTTCAGTTTTAGGAGCAGATTAATTCATGAAATGATAACAAAACACAAAACAAAATGGTAAACATTGTCTGATGGTCAGTGCAGTTCTGAAGCTGTTTGAAATTCAAGAGTGATTGAAAAGGCCTTAGTGGCAGGTTTCTGACATGAATAACAAGTAACATGAAGTATGATAAATGATGTATATATTTGATATTTAT
>CM054142.1:17174916-17245763 GCA_028751875.1 Rapana venosa | reverse complement strand
AAAAAAAACCCAAAAAAAAACGGCAAAAAATGTTGTATTGCATTCATTCAATCTTGAAAATAAATTCAAAACATAACACGGCATCCTGAAATCATCTTTCGTCTTCTCAACTTCTCAATAAAAAAAATAACTAAAGTAACTTGGAAGAACAAAATTAATACATGAGGAAATGCCAGTTATTTTTCGCATTTTCCGAAAACCTGGACAAAATGAACTTTTCCGCTTCTTCGTTCGCGCAATAGCGGGCCCCCGTAATAGCGGGCCGCGCAATAGCGGGCCCGCCCCGAATTAAAGGCACTGGAAGGCCTGCACTTCGAGTCCCTCACCTATCTCGTAGTGCTGTAGACCGTGGGGGACCAATGAAGATTTTGCAACCAGCTTCCTTCACTCACCGCGGTACTCTGATTTCCATGGTGATCGTAAAATCCAGCTGCCGGACTCAGACCCACGACTTCATGGAACCACAGGGATAAAAGTCAAACGCTCTGTCCAACCAGTTTGAAAATCCGCCATAAAAGTAGCCTAACAGCAAAACTGAAATTTCCAAACAAAACTTTTACAGCTGGGTCGTCTAGAACAAAATTTAATGCAATGATACTACATGCCTCTGAGTTCCTTTCATTTTAAAGAGTGGTTTGGGTCGTTCTTCCGTGATGTGGAGATCACTTGCACTGGCAGTGTGGCCCTTGTTAAGGCTGGCTAGGGTTGTTGACACTGACGAGGAGCTAAAAAAGTTTGTCTAGTACTGAAAGGCTACTGTGTTCCTAAACCTGCTTCAATTAGGCCTTCCGTCCTGTTAACTGGAACTCTCTAACATCCCTTTTCAGAAACATCCATACAGAACATGCTTTCAATATCAATCTTAAGATCTAGAATACTTGTTCCGAGAAAGCTGCTCTTCTAACCTATCGACCAAATAAATAGTCCCAGAATATTTCAAAACAAATACAAAACCCAACCTTAAAAACGTCGCACTAAGTTTAATGTCTTGAAAAAAAGGTGTGGGTTTGCATTGTTGGTTTTTTTTAAAGATGCATTTCAAAAAAGAAGTTGTTTAAGCCATTAGAGTAATGATCAACCGAAATGAAAAAAAAATCTTTTAATGTCAACAACTTTTAAACCTTTGAACATAATTGAGCTTGTCATGGGATGACCAAATCTTCCCAACTAAATGGCAATGCCTAAATCACATTCTGGATACACTCGGACGTATCTCCAAATTTTAATCAGTAAGTTCAAAATGAAATTTCAATTTCCATTGCCTCGATATTTCAGACACAATTGAGATCTTTGTAACAATACACTTTTGAAAGAAACGGGTCAAATTCAAGCTGCTGTAAAGATAAGCTAACTGTGTCGTCCTTGCTGCTCCATCTGACGCTCCCTCAGTGACACAGTTTTCTGTGTGTATTAGGCCTACAATGAATTACAAAACAGTTTAGGTAACGCAGATATTTAACGTCATATGTTGTCTAGTTTGTGCCTGAATTACAGCCCAACCTCCTTCACAAGCTTGAACTTCTTACAGAAGGTATGTTTCAGTTTTGCTAAAAAATCATTGGTCTGTAAGCTTTGTTTCCAGATGCACTTGTCTACCAAGCAATGTCTACATATATTTGAGAGAGAGAGAGAGAGAGAGAGCTACATTGATTCCTTCATTATAATTATTAAAAGCCAAGCCGGCCAGCCATGAAGGACAAACCAGGACTGACATCATCCAATTGAGTGACCTGGGGGGATGGGGGAGGGAAGACAGAGAAGTTGCGATGCACGGAGATACAGGCAGACATGTATGTTAAGGGCACGTTTAATCCATTGTCTTCCAGGCTTACGTCCATCACTGGACCCATAGACACTGAGGTGGACCTGACTGCTATGGCAAATCTCATTTGTTCTCTCTGCACCGGCACAGCTGTGCTGCTGCTGCTGGTTCCCTGCCCTGGCTCCTGGGCCTCTGGGGCTGAAGGGGGACAACCCGGGGCCTTCTGTATACCAGACGGCTGGCAGTCTGGCAGAGCGGTCACCTTGGGTGTGACCAGAGAGGGTTCCAGCAAGCCCAGCATCACCAGGGTGAGTGGTCCTGATTTTGAGACAGGTCAGACGGACTACTGTACATTACAGTCACAGTGATGGCTGAGACTGGTATGAAGTATGAATCTGTGTGTGCCTGTCTGTGCTACGCTGTTGATGGAGCCTCTTTGCAAAAGAACAGCAACTACAAAAGCAAAACAAAAAAAGCAAGCAAGCAAAAACTGCTTGCTCAGCTGATCTGCAACAATACCTTTGGTAAGGCACATTTTGGTTTGGTGGCAGATTGACCAAGAAATTGCTCACATGTTCAGGGAATGAATCTTACCTTCGATTTTCATTTGTGTAAAGGTATCAGTTAAAATTGTTTTATTTAACGCAGGCTAAAAGGGGAAAACTACGATTTTTCAAGGATGTTTTATAAAATGTAAACAGCCATTTGTCCTGGTGGTTCAAGGCCTGGATTCCCGGCTGTCATTGGCTTGAGCCCCATCAGAATCCTGTTTAATCCCACCCCCTTTTTATTCCAAACTGCTCCTGGTTTGAGTTGAATGTGCTGAAGGCAGAGTAGATATGAAAAATAGACCCAATCAAGTATCACCAACTTTATGGATTCTGTGTGTGTGTTTCTCAAGTACTTGGTATCCACAAGATACACCACGACACCCCACCCCACCCCCACCCCCCAGTACTGCAGTTATAGTTTCCAAGCAAAGGCAACAACCCTGTCATGTAGTTTCAGTTTGTTGGACCTCAACAGCATTATTATCGTCATCCTTATAGCAAAGACTACAACCCTGTTACGTTGTCTCAAACCTAGACGAACCTCTATATATCCATCATTAATAGCATTCCATTTGAACACCATGCAACAAAAGAACATTGCTGAAAAGTGTGAACTGAAGATAGACATCATTACCCTACAAACCATGTGGTGAGGTTTGTGTGTTATGTATGATGTCACAGAATCTGGGCGACGTCATCTACTCCTCGTCACTGCAGAAATTGTGGATTGATGACTTCATGGTGGGCGGTGGGGGAGTGCCGATGACCAGGTTATATGACTACCCTGGGGTGAGTTCTGGCAGGTTGGGGGGGGGGGGGGGGGGGGGGGGGATGGGATATATGGCTCAATGACAACCTGGGGGCTATTCTTGACTACTTCAGAAGGAGAAGAGAGCTAACCAATGACAAGCTGTATGGTAGGAGAGAGAGACACACAGAAACACAGAGAGAGAAGAGAGAGGAGAGAGAGAGAGAGAGAGAGAGAGAGAGAGAGAGAGGAGAGAGAGAGAGAACTCGAACTCAACTCGACCGATTTATTCACAAAAAGGCCATTGGCCTATACATAAACGGGGTTGCCGAACTGCTTAGTATTTTGGTGGGGGAAAAGCAACAGCAACGACAAAATGTTATTGTATAACAAAAGAGTCAGTTACAAAAAATTAATATGACTTAGGATAACAATATCTCTCTTATTCTGAAAGCTTTACACATATGCTGCTGCCCACAACCTCAGGATGACTTGATGCCATGAGAAAACAGTCTAAATAAGAGAGACAGACAGGCAGACAGACAGACAGACAGACTTTACCACTACCCTCAGGTGAATCTATTAACATCATGATGCAGGTGTGGGGGTGGATGGGGACGGGAGCGATTACCGTCGAAACAGCTTTTTGTTTGCCCTGGATGAGTCTGTTTATTACATAATGGAGTGTGTGTGTGTGTGTGTGGTGTGTGTGTGTGTGGTGTTGTGTGTGGTGTGTGTGTGTGTGTGTGTGTGTGTTTGTGTGTGTGTGTGAGTGCGTGTGTGTGTGTGTGTGTGTGTGTGTGTGTGTGGTGTGTGTGTGGTGTGTGCGCGTGTGTGTGATGCGTGTGTGTGCGTGTGTACGCGTGTGTGTGTGTGCGTGTGTGGTGAGTGTGCGTTGCGTGCGTTTTTGTTGTGTGTGTTGTGTGTCTGTGTGTGTGTGTGTGTGTGTGTGTGCGTGTGTGTGTGTTGCACGCGTTTACGTTGCATACAGATAAAGAGGTTGACAAGAGATGGATTAAAGACAGGATGCTGACTGGCGCCGCTATTCTGTGCAGAAAATCCTCTACACAGTGCGTGGCATCGACGGAGACACCGACCAGACCTGCACCAAGTCCCCGCTTCTCTCCCCCTTCCAGCCACTCTGTGTGCCAGGTAAAGCATCAAACCCAACACAGTCCTATCCAGTCCTATCGTTTATAGCCCTGCCGCCGACCACAGAGACCACAGAGACCAGGGCTGTCACTTCGCTCACGATCAAACCTGACATTCAACCTGTGCAGTTCCCCGAAGCCTGAAGGCGGCTACCTGTATGGTGGGTGAAAGGGGTCACATACGCAAAATCTCACCATTGGTGAACCTGGGAGCTCTAGCTGAGGAACGAAAACGAACCCAGCCGTGCAGCTATAATTATATAGATTCAAACACCCCTTTCTGTCCCGATGGTGTGTCACCTTGTCGTGGTGGGATGGCTTGTGTGCTTCAATGACCCCCAGAGCTATGAGGGCGGGGGCTTCGGCCTCTGGCAGGTTCAACCATGCTGAACAGGTCTGTGGGGGAGGAGACAGACTAAACGATGCACCCTGGTCCTCCAGGTTGGGGGTTGTGCATTGGGCTAACGACCCATTCACTTAAAAACTCTTTCTGTTACGGAAACTGCAACATTACCTCTCGCGAGCGACATGGTTGGGGAAGAGTCCTCTCTGGTAGAGCCTATGACGCGTGCTGGTGAAAGCCTTCGGGAAGCCAGTGCGCCGACAACTCTTTTAACAACCAAGTCAACAACCAGGATAGGGACCTGGAACATCAGAACCCTGTACGAAACTGGTAAAACAGCACAGGTGAGTAAAGAAATGCACAGGTACAACCTAAAGATCCTTGGCCTGTGCGAGACCAGATGGAATGGAACCGGGCAGACAAAACTTGCGAGTGGAGACACTATCATCTACTCTGGACAGGAAGAAGGCCAGCCCCACACACATGGAGTAGCGCTGCTGATGAGACCCGAAGCAACGCAAGCACTGCTGTACTGGGAACCAGTATCACCACGGATCCTCACAGCACCTTTCAACTCAAAAGGCAGAAAGGTTACCATCCTTCAGTGCTACGCTCCAACAAATACAGCAGAGTTAGAAGATAAAGAAAACTTCTTCGAACAAGTCCAGACCATCATGGACAAAGCACCAAAGAGGGACCTAAAAATACTAATGGGAGACATGAATGCCAAAGTGGGGACAAACAACACAAACAGAGAACTGATCATGGGCAGACATGGCACTAGAGAACAAAATGAAAATGGAGAACTTTTAACAGAATTTTGCATGTTCAACGACCTGGTCATTGGAGGCACCATCTTTCCTCACAAGAAAGTCCACAAGGCCACATGCACTTCCCCCGATGGCAAGCCAGAAAACCAGATTGACCACATCACCATCGGGCGAAAGTGGAGAAAGAGCCTGCATGATGTCAGGGTGAAGCGCGGAGCAGATGCAGCATCAGACCATCATCTTGTTGTTGCCATCCTCAAGACCAAGCTCAAAGCCTACCGGGCAGGAAGACCATCACACAAGTTCAATGTGCAAAGCCTGAAGGAAAGAGAAAAAATAGAAGAATTCAGGTTCGAACTGAGGAACAACTTCAGTGTGATTTCCCAGCTGCCAAGGAAACAGTCGAAGAGCAATGGCAGAGTCTGCGTGAGACCTGGAAGACAACATGCCAAACAGTACTGGGAAAGAAAACAAGAAAATACAAGGAGTGGCTGACAACAGAAACATGGGCACTGATCACCGAGAGAAAACAGCTGAAAGATCAGATCAACCGAACACAAAATCAAGAAAAGAAACAGGAACTGCAAGCATGCTACTGGGACAAAAACCGGGCAGTAAAGAGAAATGCAAGAAGAGACAAGAGAAAATTCATCGAGGAACTGACTCAGGAAGCAGAGACTGCAGCAGGCCAAAGAAATATGAAGAGACTGTACGAGACCACGAGAACTCTCTCAGGAAAAAAACAACAAACCTAGCTGCCCTGTCAAAGATAAGAATGGCAATACCATTCCAGGTGAGGAGGACCAGAGAGCTAGATGGGCAGAGCACTTCAAAGAAACGCTCAACAGACCTGCACCACCCATGCGCCAGACATCCCCCCACCTACTGAAATCCTTGGCATCAACACCGGCCCCCCTACCAAGAATGAGATCACCAAAGCCATCATGTCACTCAAATCAGGCAAAGCAGCAGGCCCAGACGGTATACCACCTGAAGCACTGAAGGCAGACATCCAAACTTCCACTGAGATGTTATACCCACTCCTATACAAGATCTGGGAGCACGAGAGTGTACCAGAAGGCTGGAAGAAAGGCCATCTCGTAAAGCTGCCAAAGAAAGGGGACCTGTCCTCATGCAACAACTGGAGAGGAATCATGCTACTGTCCATCCCAGGGAAAGTGCTGACAAAGATCATGCTAGACAGACTGAAGACAGCACTGGACAAGACACTTCGGGATGAACAGGCAGGCTTTAGGCAAGACAGATCATGCACAGTTCAAATCGCCACAATGCGCATCATCATTGAGCAGTCCCTGGAGTGGCAGACCCCCCTATATTCAGTCTTTGTCGACTTCCAGAAGGCATTTGACAGCGTCGACAGAGATGTCATTTGGAAACTGATGCATCACTATGGCTTTCCACCAAAGTTCATCACCATCATCCAGCAGCTATATGAAGATGCCACCTGTCAAGTCATCCATGATGGAAACTGACGGAACCCTTCTCCGTACAGACCGGTGTTTCGTCAGGGCTGTCTGTTGTCGCCAACCATCTTCCTGTTGGTGGTTGACTGGATAATGCGGCAAGCCACAGCAGGCAGGAGAACCGGCATACAGTGGACCCTCATGAAGCAGCTGGAAGACCTGGACTTCGCAGACGACATCAACCTTCTCTCCCACAGGCAACAAGACGCACAAGAGAAGCTCTGTCGTGTTGCTGACGAAGCTGAAAAGACTGGCCTCCAAATCAACATCGGAAAGACGGAGATCATGAGGGTGAACAACAAAACTCATGACCCAGTGCGACTGCAGCAAGAAACCATCAAAGAAGTCAGCAAGTTTATTTACCTGGGCAGTGTCGTCAGTAAAGATAGGGGAACAGATGAAGACATCAAGTGCCGAATCAACAAAGCCCGTCACGCCTTCAACACCCTTCGACCAATTTGGAGGTCAACAGCCCTCTCATTTCAAAACAAAATTCGGATCTACAACACCAATGTCAAATCGGTCCTACTTTATGGCTCAGAAACCTGGCGGGTAACAAAAACCAACACCCACAAACTCCAGTCTTTTACCAACAAATGCCTCAGGTACATCCTCAACATCAGGTGGCCGGAAGTCATATCCAACAAACAACTGTGGGACAGGACCAGACAAACCCCAATCGAGTCCATTATTAAACAAAGGAAGTGGGGATGGATCGACGATACACTCCGCAAGCCTGCGTCAAACGTCACCAGACAGGCCCTTGACTGGAATCCACAAGGGAAGCGGAAAGTTGGTCGACCAAAGCAGACCTGGCGCAGAAGTGTTGACGAAGAAACGAAGGCAGCCGGAATGACATGGGCCGAGCTGAAGAGGATCTCCCAAAACCGAGTTCGTTGGAGGGGTGTTGTTGCAGCCCTATGTTCCCCAAGGAACCAAGAGGCATAAGTCAAGTAAGTCAAGTCAAACACCCCTTTAAGATTAAAATAATCTGAACGACTGGTGCTGGAGAAGGTACAATCACAGGTCTTGCAGAAACTGTAGAAACCTACAATAATGTTTTTCGGTAACAGTTTAATAATAGACTGAACGTAGACGGACATATAGACACACACAACACACACACACACACACACACACACACACACAACACACACACACACACACACAGCACACACACGCGCGCGCGCACACACATGTTATTGATATTTTTATTTGGGGAGGGGGGGGGGTGCGGGGAAGGGGAGGATGGGACTTTTTTTAAACTTCAAAAAATATTGATGCAATTACAAGTATTATCTGTTGTGGTCCCTGACAGCTAACGCCACCATGACGAAGATCAAGTCCTACTACGGAGTGACGCACCCCTACGTCCAGTTCTTCATGGAGTTTGCCGGCAAAACCGACAGTTGTGGAACAGACTGTGATGTCAGCTATCGTATCTCTCTGGCGCGTGAATACCAAACCCCGCTTTTCCAACAAGTCTGGGGCAAGGACCAGGACGGGGGTGAGTGCAGCACTGAGATTAAAGGCCTTACACCGTGACATACAAGCCTGACATGCAAGCGCGTGCACACACACACACACATGCACGCACGCACACACACACACGCACACATGCACACATATTGTTTGAAATCAGAATTTTTATACATACATTTTTATTAATACCAGCATCATCTCCTTACTTTGAAGCCCTCTTCCACCCCACCCCCCTACCCTCTCATCTAGTATCACATTAAGTAAACGGACGTAATTTCAAGACACCGCATGCACAACTGTGCACACACACCCCACACACACACACACACACACCCCAAAACACACACACACACACACACACTCAAGTATCTATCTATCTGTCCCGTAGTCTGCCGACGTGGGGACCCCCTCAAAGACTCAACAACCAGTTCCCTCCATTCCTCTCTCTTTTCCCTGCCTTTCTCGGGGTTTTTGTTGAGTCTAGGCCTGCCCATTCGCTGATGTTATCCTCCCAGCTCTTCCCTTGGTCTGCCTCTTCTTCTCCTCCTTGGACAGTGCTTGCAAAAACTGTCTTTGCAAGTCCTTTGGATCTTGTGACATGCCCATACCATTTAAGTTTACGCTTTTTCACGATCATTAGAAGGTTCTCATGGTCCAATGGTTTGCTGGATTCTGTTATGCACGCTTTCGTTGCTTATGTGGTCTTTGTAGGAAAATGCCAAGGAGTCTCCGAAAGCACTCATCTCCACTGCCTGTACTCTTCTCTCCAAATCTGCAGTCAGGGTCCATGATTCACAGGCATACGAAATACGGATTGACAAGGGAGCGCATTAGTCTGATCTTGGAGATAAGTGAGATATTTTTATCTCTCCAGATGGTGTTTAGTTTTGACAAAGCTGTTATTGTCTGTGCAGTCCTGCATACTACTTCTGGCTTGGATCCCTGGGCTGATACAATGGCTCCCAGGTACTTGAAGCTTTGAACTGTTTCCAGCTTCTGGTCATTAACCCTGATATAAGTGCTAATGCCGTTGGTGTTATTAGTCATCAGTTTGGTCTTCTCTGCACTGATTTCCATGCCGTATGTTTTGGAGGCCTTATTCAAGTGTTCTGTTAGGCTGGCAAGCTCTTTTTCTGATCCTGCTATTCCATCAATGTCATCTGCGAAGCGGAGGGTTTTTGATCGTTCTGCCACTAATGCTGATCGATCCTTCATGATGTTCCAGTGCATCAGCCAGATTCTCTCAAGGAAGATGTTGAAAAATGGGTGAGAGTAGACAGCCCTGCCCTTTCTCCAACTGTTGTTCGAAACCATTCTCCAATGTTGTTGTTGTAGTACACTGCACTGGGGCTCGCTGTACAGCTGTTTGATGACTCTGATCAGGGTTTGCATTGATGCTGTACAAATTCATGGTTGCCCACAAAGCTGCATGCCACCCCTGTCCCAAAAGCCTTCTTAAAAACCGATAAATACGTGGTAAAGGTCTTGTTGATGTTGAAGGTACCGCTCCATAGTATTCTGAGGTTTAATATCTGTTCTGTTGTGCTGCGCCCTGCTCTGAAACCTGCTTTTTCCTCAGCAATGTGGTCTCTGCTTGTGGCTTCAGTCTATTCAATATTATCTGCAGCATGACCTTGCTTGGGTGCATATGAGGCTGATTGTGCGGTAATTATGGCATTGTTGTATATTTCCTTTCTTGGGGAGGGTGATGATGAGTGACTGTGTCCATGGTGTTGGCCATTTTCCCGTCTGCCAGATCTTGTTGCAGATTCTTAGTAGGGCGCTGATCATGGCTTCCCTCCAGCTTGGACCAACTCAGCTGGAATGTTGTCAGCCCCTGCTGACTTCCCCTTTTTCAGCGTCTGACTGCTGTTTCCACTTCTTCTCGGAGGATAGGGTGACTGTCTGTGTCTTTGCTTTCGGTACATTAAGGACTTCTGGGTCTCCTGCGGTTCTATAGTTATACAGGACGGAGCAGTATTCTGTCCATTTTCTTTAGAATATCCTTGTCGTCAGGGAAACACTTCCCCCTTTTTGTCTTGGATTGTTAAACCTTTTTTCTGTTTTGGTAGTCAGGTCTTTCACCGCTGATATGCTTTCTTGCATTGTTTTTTTTGATTTTCTTCAAAGCTTGGGACTGTTCACCCATCCATTCTTTTTGCCCCCGTCATGGACTTCCTTTTCTTTTGTTTTACTGCCCCTATTGTTCTCTCTTTTTTTTGTTCATTTTTCTTTTTCTTTAACTCTCTACGCTTATCGCATAGTTGAGGATGTTAGGGGTTTACCCCTGGTTTTTTGACTGGTCGTGTTTGCCCAAAAAGCTCGCTTCTGTTTTAGTCACTGCTGTATTGAAACTATTTGCAGTGTATCTAGTCGGGCTATACATAGTGCTGCAAAATTTCCACCTATCCTTGCTTTAAAAATTTTTATACCCCCGGGTCCCCCAGCTTCTCGAGTAAATTTGATCCTGGTGTTTTTTCCCCTTGGGATTTCTTTAGCGTAGTCGGGAAAGTCCATCACAAGATCAGATCAAATCCCCGTCTGCTCCCGGAAAAAATTCGTGTCTGTGCGATGTTAACGCTAGACTGAAACCGTCTTTTACCTTTATTAATCAAATTTTGGGGTGGTGTTCTCCTTTTGGGGTAGTCATGTCCATTTTCTGGATTTCTTGTGTGGGCCAAGTTTTTCATATGGAGGTGGTTGTTTCTGGGAAAACCCCGGAGTCCAAGCCTTTTCATTTATTGGTTATTAAAAGTGGGCCCCCAAAAGCCCTCCCAATTTTCATCTTTTTCCCCACCTTGCGTTCAGTCACCTTGACAACGGTTTTCTTTTTTTGGAGGGTTTATTCAGAACCTTTTATGGTCTAAAATTCTTCTATGGCTTCATCTGGAAGTCGAGAGGGGGGGTATGCCTTCTCGTTTTTTTTTTTTTTTTTTTTTTTTTTTCTTTTTTTTTTTTGGGGGTTTTTTTTTTTTTTTATTTATTGATTCATTGTTACCAATTACTGTGACGTAAAATTTTTTTTTCCCGTACCTAAAAAAGCTTTTCCGGGTGAATCATGTCGACCTTGTCTGGCCACTCCCCCAAATCCCCGCACCCGCCCCCTCCCCCCTTTTCCGACTATGTGGTGGTTTTTTTTTCTTGGTAATGGCGTTTTTTTACTCCCCCCCCCCCCCCCCTTTTTTTTTTTTTTTTTTTTTTTTTTTTTTTTTGGGGGGGGGGGGGGGGGGGGGGGGGGGGGGGGGGGGGGGCAAAAGGTTCCCCCAAGTCTTTCTGAATTTGTTAATTTGTTCAAGGTAGAGTTTCCACCATTATTGCCCGTTGTTTACGTTTTCTGTTGGTTCTCTTCTTTGTTTTAATTATTCAAGTTTGTTTTTTTTTTGGGGCAGAAAATTTTAAAAAAACCTTTTTGTGCCAAAATTTTTTACCCTTAAAGATTCAAAACAATCAATCAACAATCTTTCTTCTTTTCTTCCTCTTTTTTAGTTTGTATATACCCCCCTCTCCTCTTCCCCCTTGCTTGTTCTTGTTCTTCTTTTTTCTTTTTCTTCTTTTTCTTCTTCTTTTTCTTAGTATATATATTTTTTCCTCCTCTCCTCCCCCCCTCCTCCCCTCCTCCTTTTTCCTTTTTTCCCTTTTTCTTCTTCTTCTTCTTCTTCTTCTTCTTCTTCTTCTTCTTCTTCTTCTTCTTCTTTTAGGTACATATTTCCCCCTCCTCCTCCTCCTTTTCTTTTCTTTTCTTCTTCTTCTTCTTCTGCTTCTTTCTTCTTTTCTTCTTCTTCTTCTTCTTTTCTTCTTCTTTTTCTTCTTCTTCTTCCCCTTTTTCTTCTCTTCTTTTTTTTCTTTCTTCTTTTTCTTTTCAAGTAGTAGTAGTTAGTAGTAGCAGTAGAGCACAGCACCACAGCAGCAGCAGCAGTAGTAGTAGAGTAGTAGAGTAGTATAGCTTTTTCCTCCTCCTCCCCTCCTCCCCCTCCTTTCCCCTTTTTCTTCGTCTTTGTTCCCTGGCCTTGTAAAATTTTTAGTTATCTGGATAGCAAAGTCCGCATCGCCCAAAATGACCCCCGGGGCCCCAGATTTCCTGCGCTCTTTTTCTAGATGGGTCTCGAGTGTTGAGGGGGGGGCAGGGATGCAGGGTGTGGGAGGGATTGTGAGCCGTGCCACAGGGGCATGGTCAGTGTGCGTTTGTTCAGGGGGGTGGAGTTGGGAGGGGGTGGATGGCATGTTCTCGGTTTTAAAAATGAGGATTGAGCAGTTACCCAGTCGGCCCGATGTCCAGGTGGGCGCCACCTTTTCCCGAACTGTTCTGGGGGGGGGTTGCTTCGTGTAGGCGCTGGGTGGGCTGGGTGCTCCAACCTCCTGCCTGCCCTTTGGGCGGCGGTCCCCTTCCCCTCGCGCGCCACAATGGGAAGGGTTCCATTGCAGTTCACTACAGTTCTTGGTAAAGAAGCTTTTTTTCTTCATGATGTCTCTTAGGTCTGCTTCCCCCGGCACTTGGGGAAATGTAGTCAGTCGCGCGTGCATGCGTGGTGTGTGTGGTGGTGTGTGTGGGTGTGTTGGGCGGCGCAAATCAAAAATACTGTGTTGATTGGGGAAGGGGTCCCCCTGGTTTAAGTTGGGCTGCAAATAGCAGAGACAGGCCTGAGCACGATGATTTGGGGGGGGTGCTGTGTCCAGAGACTTCTGATGGTCCTGCCCTCAGGGAATCTGTATCCCCACCACTTTCTTATTTTTCACCGCTTCTTCAGCAGACCTCCGGTTACCTGCCCGGTGTTTAGGGGTATTGGTGTCAGTGACTTTAGTTCGCTGCTTGAGGCGTTTCCCTTTTTCCGACACTGGATTTTTGCTTGATGGCTGGGGTCAGTCTGCCCGTTTTATAGTCTGGGGGGGATTAGTTGTTGGTTGGTTGCAGACAGAGGGTGGTGATTACCTCTTTAAGGCTTGATGAAGCGGTTAGAGCTTGGGGTTCAGTTGGCCTTTTTTGGGTGGGGGGTAAAGCTTTCGCTTTCTTTGCCCCCAGAGGGCCAAGATTTTTTTCCTTTTCCCGTGAAAGGGGCCCTGTATTTTCCCCCCTAATTGAATGGGGTGGTTTTCATGTGCCCGTGTGAGTTTGAGGCGCGCCAGCACTATCTGACTCAGTCAGGTGTTGAGGGTTTTCTTAGCAATTGTTTTATCCAGCTGGTGTGTTCGCTTGGATTTCTTTAGCGTAGTCGAAAGTCCATCACAAGATCAGATCAATCCCGTCTGCTCTGGAAAACTTCGTGTCTGTGCGATGTTAACGCTAGACTGAAACCGTCTTTTACCTGATTAATCATTTGGTGTGGTGTTCTCCTTGGGCTAGTCATGTCATTTTCTGGATTCTTGTGTGGGCAAGTTTTTCATATGGAGGTGGTTGTACTGCAACCCAGGAGTCCAAGCCTTTCATTTATTGGTTATTAAAAGTGCCCACAACGCCCTCCCAATTTCATCTTTTCCTACCTTGCGTTCAGTCACCTGACAACGGTGTCTTTTTGGAGTTGATTCAGAACCTGTATGGTCTAAAATTCTTCTATGGCTTCATCTGGAAGTCGAGAGGGGCGTATGCCTTCTACGTTTTTTTTTGCCCTTGATTTAACTCAGTATACATGTGTAAAAAGTAATAGTACAATTACATAATCATAAGAACGGTGACTGGAGAGGCTTACTGTATTGATTTATTGATTGCATTGTACCATGTACGTGACGTAATTTTTTCGACCAAATGCTTCCGGGTGAATCATGTCGACCTGTCTGGCCACTCCCAACTCCCCGCACCCGCCCCTCCCCGTTCCGACTATGTGGTGTTTGTTTCTTGGTAATGGCGTTTTCTACTCTATTTTGCTTCTGTCTTGTTTTGTTCTTGTTCTTCTTTCTTCTTCTTCTTCTATAAGAAGAAAACAAAAAAGAAGAAGAAGAACAGAAAAGGAGGAAGAGAGGAGGGGCAGTGGGGGGGGGGGAGGGGGTGAAGAGTGAGATGGGGTAGGTCGAGTCGTGTGTATGACATCGCGCAGATGTGTGTGGTGCGTGCGTGCAGTGTCTATGTAGTGTGTGGTGTGTGTGGTGTGTGGTGTGTGTGTGTGAACTTGGCGGTTTATAAATTTGCATTCATTTAATGGCTTTCCCCAATCTTTGAATTTGTTAATTTTCAAGTAGATTTCCCTTTGCTGTTGTTTACGTTTCGTTGGTTTCGCTTCTTTGTTTTATTACTCAAGTTTTTTTTCTTTGGGGCAGAATTGTAAAAAGGCCTTTTGTGCCTAATTCTTTACCTTAAAGTTCATCATCAATCATCAATTTTCTTCTCTCTTTCCTTCTCTTAGTATAGCTATATATCCTCCTCCCCTCTCCTCTTGTTCTTGTTCTTGTTCTCTCTCTTCTTGTTTTCTTCTTTCTTCTCTTTATATAGCTATATTTCCTCCTCCTCTCCCCTCCTCTCCTCCCTCCTCCCTTTCTTCTTTTCTTCTTTTCTTCTTCTTTCTTCTTCCCTTTTTCTTCTTTCTTCCCCCCCCCCCCCCCCCCCCCCCCCCCCCCCCCCCCCCCCCCCCCCCCCCCCCCCCCCCCCGGGGGGGGGGGGGGGGGGGGGGGGGCCCAAAAAAAAAAAAAGGGGGGGGGGGGGGGGGGGGGGGGGGGGGGGGGGGTGGAGTTGGGAGGGCTGGATGGCATGTTCTCGGTAAAGATGAGGACTTGAGCAGCTATACCCAGTCGGCCCTGATGTCCAGGTGCTGGCGCCACGCTTTCCTGAACTGTTCTGGGTTTGGGGTTGCTTCGTGTAGGCGCTGGGTGGGCTGGGTGCTCCAACCTCCTGCCTGCCCTTTGGGCGGCGGTCCCCTTCCCCTCGCGCGCCACAATGGGAAGGGTTCCATTGCAGTTCACTACAGTTCTTGGTAAAGAAGCTTTTTTTCTTCATGATGTCTCTTAGGTCTGCTTCCCCCGGCACTTGGGGAAATGTAGTCAGTCGCGCGTGCATGCGTGGTGTGGTTTTGGGGGTGTGTGTGGGTGTGTTGGGCGGCGCAAATCAAAAATACTGTGTTGATTGGGGAAGGGGTCCCCCTGGTTTAAGTTGGGCTGCAAATAGCAGAGACAGGCCTGAGCACGATGATTTGGGGGGGGTGCTGTGTCCAGAGACTTCTGATGGTCCTGCCCTCAGGGAATCTGTATCCCCACCACTTTCTTATTTTTCACCGCTTCTTCAGCAGACCTCCGGTTACCTGCCCGGTGTTTAGGGGTATTGGTGTCAGTGACTTTAGTTCGCTGCTTGAGGCGTTTCCCTTTTTCCGACACTGGATTTTTGCTTGATGGCTGGGGTCAGTCTGCCCGTTTTATAGTCTGGGGGGGATTAGTTGTTGGGTTGGGTTTTTCAGACAGAGGGTGGTGACTTACCTCTTTAAGGCTTGATGAAGCGGTTAGAGCTTGGGGTTCAGTTGGCCTTTTTGGGGGGGGGGGGTTAAAGCTTTCGCTTTCTTTGCCCCTAGAGGGCCAAGATTTTTTTCTCCTTTTCCCGTGAAAGGGGCCCTGTATTTTCCCCCCTAATTGAATGGGGTGGTTTTCATGTGCCCGTGTGAGTTTGAGGCGCGCCAGCACTATCTGACTCAGTCAGGTGTTGAGGGTTTTCTTAGCAATTGTTTTATCCAGAAGACGGCACTCAGCCACCAACTGTGAGTTGTGGCTTTGTAAGTATACTGATGTTTGAAGGGGGTGGAGGGGGGGGGGGAAGCCTACTTATTGTGGGGATAATTTGTTTTTAGAGAATTTTTTCCCGACCCCGGGGTTCTACAACGCACAGTGTGGGGAATATGCCGCCTGACTATTCAACCTCCTGCGCTGTAAAAAAGTTTTTCTCATTGGTTAGTCAGATGTGTGTGGGGGGGGGGGGGGGGGGGGGGGGGGGCGCGTGCGTGGTGCGTTCGTTGTTCTTCAATTTAACCCTTTTCCCCATTTCTGGTATTGACGAAAGGGGGACAGATAGGTATAAATGAAGAGAAAAGCAGATCTGAATTGATGAAAATTTGGGGTTTTTTTTTCCTTTTTTTTTTTTTTTTTTTTTTTTTTTTGTGGGTTGTGTTTGTGGGGTTTTTTAAAAGCCCGGGAGATTTTTTACTTTTATCTTCCCACCGGACCTGGCCTATCTTGGCGGAACGGTTTAAGGTCGCTAGATGTTCCCGGGTGCGTTCGCCGGGGCTTCGGTTTTTGTTGTTCATCCCAAGCTTTGGGGAAGAGTATTTTGCCTGGTTAACCAGGGGGGAAAATTGAACGGGAATCAACGAGGTGGGTGTTGTGTTGGGTGTGTTGGTTGGGGTTGTGTGGTTGGTTGTTGGTGGGGAAAATTTTTTTTTTTTTTTTTTTTTTTTTTTTGGGGGGGGGGGGGGGGGGGTATCCCTATTCCTCCCTAAAGTTCCCTTGGTTGTATGTGTTGTTTTGGGGGGGGGGGCCCTTTGCTTTTTTTTTTTCTCTTTTTTCTTTTAAGAAGGAGAAAAGAAAAGAAAGAAAAGAAAGGGAAGGACTGAGTTGGGGCATAATGTGTCTTTTATTCTTTTCATGCGCGCAGAGTGTGTGTGCGTGCGTGCGGATGTGTCTATTTTTTTGTGTGTGAGATGTCGTGGTTGTGTGTACTTGTTTTATAAAACATTCGTTTAAGGTCTTTCCCCCAGTCATATGAATTAATTCGGCTGATTTCCAATATTGTCGTTGTTAACGTTTTCTGTTGGTTTCGCTTTGTTGTTTTCCAAGTTTGTTTCTTTGGGGCAGAATGACAAAAGGCCTTTTGTGCTATTCTTTACCTTAATAATCTTTCCAAATGTTTTCTTCTCTCTTTACTTAGTATAAATTAACCGCCATCCACTTTTCTTGTTTTGTTTTTTGTCTTTTTGTGTGTGTTGTTTTGTGTTTTGTGTATGTTGTTTCTCCTCCTCCTCTGGTTGGACCCCCTTGGATTCTTTCTTCTCTCTTTTCCAGCTTGGTATTCAATTGCAACTTAAGATGCGCGTGTTTGCCTCCCTCCTGGCTGATTTGCTTGTTTTTCCTCGTAATCTTTCAGCATTTTCACTTTAGTGCGTTCAAGTTTTCTTCTGAGTCTTCTTTTCCATTTTTTTTCCTCTTCCTTGCTTCTTCTTCTATCTCCAAATTCTTTGGATTTGCAGGTATAACAGGGCCGTGTACAAACGCAGTAGTAGAGCAACCTGTATTAGTGTATATAGTATGAGTAATGAGGTATTTCGGCTGCTATACATGACATGACCTCCCCATGCGTCCCTGCTACATGCGATTGGCTCCTCGGTTCTAAATTTCTCACGGCACACTGCTAAACTATGCAGAATCCCAACACCTCCTCGGGGAACTGAGGAAAGCCCGTCCACAGTTTCCTGCACTCTGACTGGTGTCTCAACGTGTTGCAGTGTGTGGGGCTGGTGTGGGGTGGTTTGTGAGCTGTCTAGGTGACTGGTCAGTGTGTGTGTTGTGTGTGTCGGTGGGGGAGTTGGGTAGTGGCTGGCAGGCATGTTCGTGGTCAGCAGAGGGACGTTGAGCGAGCAGACCAGGGGCCCGAGGGGTCCGCACCCGACCTTTCATCTGTTCTCACGGTTGGGTTGTCGGTTTTTAGAGCGGAGGTCTGATAAACGTTTCCTGCAGTACGGACAGGTCCGCTTCTTGTGCGACGCAAAGTGGTGTGTTGTGCGCTGAGTTCAGTTGTTTTCTGGTGGAGTGTGTTTTGTGTGTGTGGTCTGTGTGTGTGTGTTGTGGTTTGGGGATGTGAGTGGCTGTGTGTGTGTGTGTGTGGTGCGTGTGGTGTGTGTTTTGGGCTGCGTGCAGTCAGTAAAGAATACTGTGTTGATTGGTAGATGCCCTCCGGGTTGACAGTCGGGCGCAAGACAGAGCACGCCTGAGCACGATTTTGGGTGGGAGGGTGCCTGTGTCCAAGACTTGCTGATGGCCCTGCCGCAGGGAACTGATATACCCCCCCCCACTTTTTTCATTCTTCACCGTTCTTCACGCCTACCTGTGATACCCTTCCCGGGTGTTGAGAGGGTTCGGGGTGGTCAGTGATTTTTAGTTCAGCTGCGTGAGGCTTCCCTGCCCCCGACACCGGGGAAATTTTTAAGCTTGATGGCGGGGGTGTCAGTCTGCCAGTTCTTATAGTCCGGGGGGTTTGAGTTGTTGGTTGGTTGCAACAGGGGATGGTGACGTTACCTCTTAAGCTTTGGAGGGGGTTAAGTTGGCGTTTCATTTGGGCCCTTTTGGGGGTGGGATAAAGTCTTTTCAGCTTCTTTTTTGCCTCAAAGGGGATCCAATTTCTTGTCTCCTTTCTCCTATGAAAGGACCCCTGTGTTTTCCCATAGTTGATACTGTTTGGGTTTTCTGCTGCCTGTGATATCTGAGGCGCGCCAGCATTATCAGACCCCATCAGGGTGTTGAGGTTGACTTAGCAAAATTTTTTTCATCCAAAGACCCTGGCACTCAGACCCCAAATGGATGTGGTAGGCTAGTAAGTATACCTATGTTTTAGGGGGGGAGGGGGGGGGGGGGGGGGGTGGGGGGAGCCTACATTCATGGGGCATAATCTGCTTTCAGAGAAGTTTTTCCCAACCTCGGAGTTCTACAACGCACAGTGGGGGCAAATTCCCCCTGACATCTTCACCCTCCTACGCCGAAAAAATTTTTCTCATTGAGGGTTTGTAGCATATGGTTGGAAGGGGGGGGGGGGGGGGGGGTGGGGGGGGGGGGGGGGGGGGGGGGGGGGGGGGGGGGCACGCGTGCGCGTGCGTTTGCGTTCGTTTGTTCTTAAAAATTTAACCCTTTTTTCACTTTTAGGGTATTAGACAAAGGGGAGACAGATAGGTAAAAAATGAACGAGAAAAGCAGATTCCTGAATGTGGAAATTTTGGGTTTCATTACTTAGTGTGAGTGGGTGTGTTTGTGTGGTTTGTGTGTGTTGTGGTGGGGGTGTGTGTGGGTGTGGTGTGTGTGGTTTGTGAGAGAGAGAGAGAGAAAATTTTACCGCTTGTGTATTAATTTGCACACAAAGGAGCGCTTTTCAAAAGAGCTTGGGGGGGAATAGCCTGGGTTTGAGCGTCGAAATCGTACAGAATGCACTGAGGTCGGGTTCAATCTCTCTGAGGGTTTTTTCCAGATGATTTTTTCCCCTCTGGAGCAGGCTTGTTTCCGGGTCCCCAAAAATCTTTGGTTTATGCGGTTTTAAAACCCGGGGCCCTGTGTCAAACGATGTAGAGCATACGTGCACACCTTTTTTTTTAAATTTTTTTTTTTTTTTATATCGAGGAAAAAGGGGAATGTAATGAAAAGTAAGGCAGTTGGGCTGGTGAAAAAAATGACATGACCATGCCCCATGCGTCCTCTACGGGAAAAGAGGGACCCCTCCAGGTTCAATTTGCCTGGCACACTCCCTTTAAAAGCTTTCCACGTCCCCCAAACACCTCCCGGGAACTGAGGGGAAAGCCCAGAAACTCCTGTCCTGACACTAAAAAAGTGTAAGTTTGTAACAGTGTTGGTGTGTGGGGTGTGGGGGGTTTGTGTGTGTGTGTTGTGGTGTGGTTTGTTTTGGGTTTGTTTTTTTGGTGTGTGTGTTGTGTGTTTGTGGTTTGGGGGTTGTTTTTGTGTGTGTGGTGTGTGTGGTGTGTGGTGGTGTGTTGTGTGTCATGCGAGGCCAAACATGGCAGCAGTAGGAGCAGGAGGAGGGGGGGTCCCGCACACTGACGCCCCCCCTTCATCTGTTTTAACGGTTAGGGGTGTCTTTTTTCCAGAGCGGGGTCTAAAAATAAAACCTTTTATTCTCTGTATGACTGAAATACTTTGTCGCTGGGTTTGTAGTGGGTGTGTTATGTCTGTTGTGTTTGCGCTCGAGTGTGGGTTGTGTTTGTTTTGTATTGTGTTGTGTGTGTTGAGTGTGTGTGTGTGGGTTGGGTGTGGTGTGTTGTGTGTGTGTGTGTGGTTGTGTGTGTTGTGTGGGTTTGGGGTGTGTGTGTTGTGTGCGCGCGCGCGCGCGCGGCGCGTGTGGGGTGGTGGTGTGTGGTGTGTTGAAAGGGGGTTAGAGTACTCTTTATGTCTGCTAAATTATTGCCTTTACACTGTGGTGAAACAGCATTTGTGCCATGAGGCGGTTTTTCCCAAAAGGGAAAAACTGTCTATTTTTCAATCATAATACTTTTTTCCTGTCATTTGTGTTGCCAAAAAATCACCATTTGCTTTGGGCATGGGGGTGGGGGGGGGGGGGGGGGGGGGAAAATTTTTTTTTTTTTTTTTTTTAAATTTTAATGGGATAATGGAATAAGCGCTTATGTGCTTTTTTACACGTCCCCGTGTGTATGGGGTTTTTTGCAATTTTGTCATCTTTTCCCCCCGGGCACAAAATGGCCTACTCTTACAAAACGGAAGGGGGTTTTAACGTGCGCGCAAGATTTTCTGCGGCGTTCGCACACGGGGCCCCGGGTTTTAGTTATCCGATGGATGTTGGGGGAGGGGAGTGGCACTGATGTTAACTCCGGGGAAAATACCCCCAAGGGGAATAAACCCGGTTTCAGATTGCGAGCGCAATTTTTAAAAACCACAGGCTACCCCCCCCCCAAGTGTGTTGTGTGTGTGTGTTTTGTGTTTGTGTGTGTGTGGTGTGTGTGTTGTTGTGTTTTGTTGTGTGTGTGTGTGTGGTGTGTGTGTTTGTGTGGTGTGTGTGTGTGTGTGTGTGTGTGTGGTGTGTGTGCTGCGTTCGGGCGGGGGCACGCACAACATGCACCTACCATTTAATAAACTTTTTATTTCTATCCTAATTTAAATTTTTAAATTCCACTCGGGTTTACACAGCCCCAAAAGCCCAAACAGTTATGAACGACAGGTACATGGGAACACATATTTAAAATGAGCCTAAAACATAGATAAAAATGAAGGCCATTGACAGACACAGAAATCACAGCCCCAGACGGGAAAAAAAAACCAAGAGAAAAAATCCTTCTTTGCCACTTTCCCCGGGAAAAAACGAGATAAACAACATCTTTCAAACAAGGACACGTTGTTCACTAACTGTCTATGTAGGAGTAAGAGAGTGAATCGCAAAATAGAATTTTAAACAGAAATTGAGAAGAGCTATTCGGCATAAGACGATATCAACTTTTAGGACTAAATATCTAGAAGAATATATAATACACGGCCAAAATAAACAACCTAAGATCAGAACAGTACAAGCAAAAAACAAATGGTCTGATCCAATCATTGTCTTCTTCAGTCGTGGTTCGCCAACTGAAAACAACCTCAAGCACACTGAGCAGAAAGAGAAAAACGAGTGCTGTCTTCTTCAGTCGTGGTTCGCCAAACTGAAAACAATCTCAAGCACACTGAACAGAAAGAGAAAAACGAGTGCTGTCTTCTTCAGTCGTGGTTCGCCAAACTGAAAACAATCTCAAGCACACTGAGCAGAAAGAGAAAAACGAGTGCTGTCTCTACAAATTGCACACAAAAGAAGCCAATACCAACAGAAAAGCAATCACACACATTAAAGGGTACGAGTGCCCTGAAAAGCGCAACAGGTGGGTGAATATGGTAGTGTTGTTTAAGAAGTGCATTCTGGCAGCGCTGTCAGCAGTTCTGTGCCTTTCAAGTGCAGCCACAGGGACAGCGGTGCCAGGGCAGAAGAAGGCGCGTGACGTGGACTTCCACTGCTGTTCTCCCAAACACTGGACAGCCACTGTCAGAGCAGACTCCACCACCATCAAAGATGGCGTCATCACGCACAATGAGGTCAGTACAGTGCATTGTTTGGTTTTTGGGTTGTTGTTTTTATCATGTCATTTTTTTCCAAGCTACTTCAGTGTGCAGTATGTTTCATAAAAGCTACAATTGCTAGAAAACCCACTGACCAGGTGATTGGCCAAGTACAGAACCCCGTTTTCTGAAGTGGTCATGCTTCTGTGTATGATGGGTATTTTTATGCCCCTGTCAATCATCCAACGCGTTCATGAATTATGGCTCGAGATCATTAACATCTATACATGATCTGTTTGCATCTATGCAGGAACAAAGGAGAGTAAGGCATCTAAACACAAATTAACCTGGTTGACCTAAATACCCACTCTTGCTCAGCTCAGTCAAGATTTAAGTTCGCCTCCCTGGTGGGAGTGACTTCATGGCTGTAATTATTAAAAGACCATACATTCTTACTGCTGGAGTGTTCATACGATTCGGAAGAAAATGGGCCATGATTTGTTGGATCACTTTATGTAAGAATGGTAAGAATAGCCTGGAGAGAATACCTACGATGTCAACTTGTGTTGAAATACCTCCAGTATCAACTTGTGTTGAAATACAGGTACCATACACCAATTGATATGTTTGAGTGCTGAACAGAAGATAAAAGGCTATGTGACCTGCCGTTAAGGAAATGATATATTCTGCATTATTGTCTCATTACCACCATAAACGCAGGCACTAATGAGGACAGGATACATGCATTATCGTACTTAAAATCAGTATTCGGAATAGAGTTTATATGTTTGTCCGTACTGTTCGACGATGACCTCCAAAACAGCACAGGAGGCAGCTGCTGTTTTGGAAACTGGGCAGAAATTTGATTATAGTGGAGATGCCTTGCCCACAGTACATCCCCACTCTCTCGGCCAAGTGGGCATAAGGACAGTCAGCGATGGAGATGTTCTCCAAAGGCCAACTAGCCCCCAGAGCTGCAGCACATAAGGACTGTGCAAGTAAGGTCTCCTAGTCAGAAAGTCATAGTCGATCACTAAAGACTTAAGCTGTAAAGTGGAATTCCATGAGTTGGAAAGCCATTGATCATACAGCCTCTTACTTTGCTGTTGCCCCCAGCATCAACGGTTTAAGCAAGAACTGTGATAAAGCCCAGAGAGTAAGGTGTCACAAACTCTGAATCTCGGACTTAAAAGCTAAGCAACAATCGTCGCTCGCCACCTCATTCGTTTTCATGGCATGACTGGCTGCACATTTGAGGGTAGTTTCTTTTGTGGGATTCTTTCCCTTGTTCTTCTGGACCCTTTCACTCTTGTCCCAACTAAACTCATGGGTTGGGACGTGTGTGTTGTTTGTGTGTGCGTGTGTGTGTGTGCATACGCGCGCACGCACCAATGCGCGATGTTACATATAAACTTGCCTATGTTGTGTGCACAGACGTGGATGAAGATTCACTACGACAGTGACAAACAGAGGATGGCCTACACCAACGTCACCCAGGATGGACAACCCCCCTACTTCCAGCGTACCATTGAGGACTACCTACATGTATATCCTCTCTCTCTGTCTCTCTCTGTCTCTCTCTCTCTCTTTCGGTTTAGCATCTATAGAACTTTTTGCGGTGTTCATGACAGGAAAACATATCTGAAAATGGATCTAGACAAACATTTGAAATTTATTATGACCAGGTTTAGATTTGGCATTTCAGAAATTAGTACACACCAAAATCGCTACAAAACATATTCTGAATTGGATTTGACTTGTCCATTGTGTAAAACTGGAAATGAGATGAAATACATTTCATGTTGTGTTGCCCTATTCTCAGTAAGCTAAGAGCACGGTAATACCATTGAAATTTTACAAATACCCTTGCCAGTTTCGTCTGTGTTTACTTTTGTCATCAATGAACGATAATATTGTCCGAAATGTATCGATCTACTTATATAAGGCATTCAAATTACGATCAGTGCTGACTTAGTTAAGTTTGTTAATGTGTGTGTATGTTGAGTGATTTCATTAATATTACCTGTGTACTCTACCCCTTCATTAGGGGCAATGGCCTTTACATGAATAAACATTCCGAATCCGAATCCGAAATCCGAATCCGAATCCGATTCTCTCTCTCTTTCTCTCTCTCTCTCTTCTCTCTCTCTCTCTCTCTCTCTCTCCTCTCTCTCTCTCTCTCCTCTCTCTCCCTCTCTCTCTCTCTTTCTCTCCTCTCTGGGCAGGTAGATGTATGCGTGCGTGTGTGCGTCCATTTTGATGCTTTGTTTTGTCTGTAAATGACAACCATTTCAGTGTGTGCTGGTGGTTACAATAGTGATAGTCAAAAAGTAGTAGTAGGTGGACGGATTTCACCGTGAAGACTTTACCTGTCTCTTTCCAACGTTTTAAACTGTATGCTACACTCCTTGGCGGGATCAGTGTATCTTCGTTGTGGGTTTACAATTTAACCAATAAATCGATTATCTCACATCAAATTCACCACGGGTGTTTTTTTCCCCAGAATTTATGCCAGTGCAAGGTTTATTTCTGAGAATGTTACAACTGTCTCTACACAAGTTAAAAATGATATGAGATTTGCCGTCTACGTTTGTTATGTTATTATTGTTAATCAGTATATACTTTAAGAGAAAAAGGTGTCAACGTTAAAGAATGATATAACATTTGCCAAAGGCGATCAACTTTTCATACACTCCTCTCCATGCGCCACGTCTAGATGGACCTGTCGCTGAGTGTGGGTCTACGATACGGTCCAGTACTTTGGTAAAAGCTGGGCACAGGCCTGCAGACATAAAAAGCTTTAAGCTAAACTC
This sequence comes from Rapana venosa, assembly GCA_028751875.1. NCBI lineage: Eukaryota > Metazoa > Mollusca > Gastropoda > Neogastropoda > Muricidae > Rapana > Rapana venosa. The sequence goes on along the minus strand of CM054142.1, from coordinate 17,220,946 downwards.
TCTCTCTCTCTCTCATCTCCTCTCTCTCTCTCTCCCCCCCCCCCTCTCCTCTCTCTCTCTCTCTCTCTCTCTCTCCTCTCTCTCTCTCTCTCTCTCTCTCTCTTCGTCAACCTTCTATTTAGATATGAATCATAAACGGTATTATCCACATTTTCCTTGTCCACGGAAATGTTTTAAATATCCGATATCAGAGTCAAAAGCTTTGTTTCAGAGATTTTTTCAATTATTTTCATTTGCTCCATGATGTAAGACTGTATGAAGTTGATGCTTAGCAGAAAAAGCGGTATAGACAAATCGCATCAGTTTAAAACAGCTAGGACTGCATCTAGGAATGACTTGGTACACATCAGCCAATACAAAGACAAGGTTTTCTGCTCCTCTGACTTGTTCTTGCCGTCACAGCTGCCTGACATCCACCGCGGACTGCTGTACTGTTCTCTCTCACTGTCACAATGCCACGTCTTGTCTAAAGTCTGCAGCAGTCTTTGGAAAGAAGGATTTCGCAAAATTGTGTGTGTGTGTGTGTGTGTGCGTGCGTGCGTGCGTGCGTGGTGTATGCGTGGTGGCGTGCATGTGTACGTGTGTGCGTGCGTGCCCTAAGAACTTCTCCTTATTCTTTCTTTTCTTTTTATTCTAATATTTCATGATTGTCAATACATGGTCAGTTATTGCACACGAGTATTTACATAGGTATGCAAATAAAGACAGTGGGTTATATTTCGGCAGCACGCGTGGACGATAGTGGTGAACAAGGATCTGTGTGTCATCTACAACCTGACTGGCAGTTTCAAGCCCAAGTGTACACCGAGTAAGTCCTCTCTGTACAGTTATGCGTCTCCTGTATTGATGCTAAGACTGTACGTATGTCATACAACATTGTATTGTATTGCGTTGTTTTGAGTTTAAATAGTATCTCCACCTTCTGGAAATTCTATGCCAGGAATTCCCTCTTTTCTAGCCATCTCTCTTTCTGCCTTGTTCCTTTTCTTCCTGTCACCTTCTTCTTGTCTTTTTTCTGCCTTCTTGGTCCACACTCCTGCCTTTAAAATAAAAAAAAAGACTTAGAATTCTACCCCACGCAGAAGTCGGTTGCGCTGGGCCTGACTTGTCAGGCGCTTAACGGCAGCTTAACACATTTTTGCTCGTATGACAGACAACAGTTGCTGTCTGAGCGTTTGACAAAGAAGAAGTATGGTACTGAGTTGCTGAAATCGAATTACACTGCTTTGTATGGTATTAGATAACATTGCATGTTATTGCTTTGCATTCGATTGGGTTGTATTGCATGGCATTGTAGTTATTATATTACATTGTATTGTTCTGCAATGGAATACAGTGTAGTGCAATGCAGTGTGTTCTACTTTATTCTACTGCTTTCTACAAAATCCTTTATAAAATTCCAGTCGTCAAAGAGGAAAGAGGATCACCACAGTGCAGTGCCACCTCCTTTCTTTTTTTCTGACTGTAAAAGTATTGTATGATCATGAGAGTGATTTTTGCTGCAAAACAGTGGCAGCAACTAACCTGTTGCTGTTGGTTCTTTTAAGGGGGCCAAATGCATGTTGCACACAGAATTTTACTAAGTGTATCTGCCAAACAATATATTGAAGATTTGTGTCATTTTATGTTGGCCTTAATTATGTCACCCTTCTTTTTAAAAAAACCACAACCAAACTACTATACAGTTATCTTTTTCTTTTTATCAGAATGCAAGTTGCAGTTTTTATGTAGCAGTTGGACAGAAGAATTTGCTTTCACAGTTGCTGCATGCATTATGAAATCATTGAAATTTATGAACAAAATTATTCCTTCCTCGTGGTTAAGAATCTTTATAGTGCTATTATTCTCTGAAGAGCACCTTATTAGACAAAAGGTTGGGTTTTATTTTTAATAAACGGTTGTGATTCAAGCCAGTAAGTCATCTCCAGTGTCATCAGCCCTAACATTCTCCATCATTCCCTGTGAGGATGACACAGTTACCACAGCCACTTTAACTCCAGATTCTTTTGCACTCTGGTGATGCTCTCTCCCTGAAGAGAGTAGTTTGAATTTAACAGCTGAAAAATATCCGTATCAGGAAGGAAATGGCTGAAATTACTATCAGCTTACTTTTTATAGGTTATCAAGTAGAAACAGTGCTGAGGTCGTGACTGTGTGTTGCCCAGAAAACATCTCCATGGTGCTGTTCGCGGTGGCTCCGGTCCTGAGTCCTCAGCAAGGGGTCTTCGCCAACACGGCCTACTTCAGCCGCCATGACGTCACTGGTCACGTGACCGTCACAGTTGGCGACTGCGCACTGATTGAGGAAGTGACGTATGACTTCTCCAGGGCAGGTGAGGACCCAGTTATGTATACGTACATGCAAAGTATTAGTTACCACTTTTGCTATTATTTGGCTGTGAAGGGAACATCATCACCAGGCCTGAAATGGAATGGATTCAGATGGACGCTATAGCCGAGTGGTCAAGACCGTTCGACTTCAATCCCATGGGTCCATGAAGTCGTGGGTTCGAATCTCGGCGGCGTCTGGTGAACTAAGGGTGGGGATTTTTACGATCTCCCAGGTCAACTTCAAGTGCAGATCTGCCAGAGCCATAATTCCCTTCGTGTATATACACACATGCAGAAGATCAAAATATGCACGTTAACTCCTGCCAGCGTTCAGTGGGTGACGGAAACACAAATATACCCAGCATGCATCCCCGAAGTCGGGATGCGGCTACCTTCATGGTGGGCAAAAACAGTCGCACACGCAAAATCTCACCATTGGTGAACCTCAGAGCTCAAGGCACAGGATCTAGGGGAAAAAAGAATGAATTCTTATGTGTATCAGTGGCATTTTTATGGCTGTTGTTGTTGTTGTCTTCGATTTTACGTCTGTTCACTCTCAGTGATATTAGACGAATTGTTATGGCTGTTATCAGGAGTGTAATAGATATGAAATTGGTTCGCATGTGGTTTGGGCATTTTAGTTATTGTGTTCGCCTGAAACCTGGGATGCCACTCTTTTTGGAGGTAGCGCTCGACACTATACCGTGGACCTGCCCATCTTTTTTTCTCTCTCTCTCTTTGTTATGTATTTTATGTGTGTTTTTTGTAACCAGCAAGCAGAGAGCTTTTTTGTTGTTTGTTTCATTGTTGTTGCTTCAGTAACAAACAGAAAAAAGATTTGCGTGATATACATGTACCAGATAAAACAATTGTTTATCATCTTATCCTAAAATATAGCAGCCAAAGATATGGAGATAAAGAGAGAGAAAGAAGGGAGAGAGAGAGAAAGAGAGAGAGAGAAGAGAGAGAGAAGAGAGAGAGAGAGAGAGAGAGAGAGAGCACTAGACATCACCACCACCCACTATACCAAAACAAATCAGCAAAACAATTGCTTATTGACTATCTTATCAGTAATATTGTTGTTCTGTGTCGCTAGCTATGATGACACAAAGGTACACAGCCATACTGTGTGTGACACCTTCGTAGTTGCACAATGGACAAACTGAACATCTGATCGAGAGAGAGAGAGAGGGAGAGAGAGAGAGAGAGAGAGAGGAGAGAGAGAGAGAGAGAGAGAGAGAGAATAGAAAAACTACTGTGTGTGACAGGTGTGTCCTCAGTGGACAATGTCCAGTACTTTAACCAGACGCTGGAGGTGGAGGACAGTGTCTTCGATGTCCCCGACAACTGCATCTACGTTCCGCCTGTAAGTCATCATCGTTTTCATCATCATCATAACCGCCACCACCAGTTATCATCATCGCCACTACCATCAGTTATCATCAGCATCACCACCACCAGTTATCATAATCGCCACTACCATCAGTTATCATCACCATTACCACCACCAGTCATCATCGTCGTCATCATCACCAATTATCATCACCACCAACACCACTAGTCGCCATTATCATTACCACTCTCACCAACAGTCGTCGTTGTCATCACCATCGTCATCGTCACTTGCTATCATCATCATCCCACATTCAATTTCCGCAATATATACATCTCTGTTCCTCCAGTAGTCATCATCATCTTCATTATCATTACGAGTTGTCATCATCATCATTGCCACTACCACCACCACCAGTCATCACTTGCTATCATCGTCATCCCATATAACAATGATAGCTCTGTGTGTGTGTGTGTGTGTGTGTGTGTGTGTGTGTGTCCAACACACTCACACACACACTTTATGGTTTCTTTATCCTTACTATGAGAAAAGAAACAAAAATGTGCATGATAATTGTTTCAGGACGACACCAGTAACCATGGCAACTCACCCTGGGTCCACAGGCTGCCACGTCATCTCCGCCCATAGCGGACCCCCCCCCCCCCTCCCCCCTCTTCTTCCCTCTGAATGCATTTTGACACTAATTAATAATAATAATATTAAAAGAAAACCTCCGAAGGCTGTCATTTTTCTTCAAGCTTTATTGTTTCTTTTGTGACAAATGAAAATTAATAAGAAAAAAGAAAGATGCCAACGACTCTTTTCACCTCCCGCTAAGGCAGCACAGCTCATAACATAACCATACCACAGAACATTAAGTGTTTAGTATGCACGCACTGTAGCTGACTGACTGACTGACTGACTGACAACTAACTAGGCACCACTACCACATCACTTATGATCAGAGTGGAGAGACTTCAGACTTTCAATCCGATGGGCAACGTTCTCCAACAGTTTCTTGATTCGGAGCAGAGACTGGAAACGCGAGGGTAACAGGATGAGGTCAGCGGTGACGTCATTGGAGGCCTGGTGACGTCGAACTGACTCCGAGAGACGCGCCAGATTGGGAGGTCCCGAGATGCCCTTCTGACCTGAAACAGAAGATGCTCCCGTCTTTCATACTCCCAACTTCGCTGCTTCTCAGTAACGGTCTAGAAACCATCCCCGAAGTCGGAATGCGGCTACCTTAATGGTGGGGTGTGAGGGAGGGGAACCGGTCGCATACACAAAAATCTCACCTTTGGTGAGCCTCGGAGCTCTAGCCGAGGAACGAAAAAAACCCACACAACAAAACATTGGAGTACGAATCTATTCTGACTTCCAAGACAGGTACGCCATGACTCTTGCAAATGTTTTGCTAGATACTTTAGGATATTCAACATCACAAATATTGGCTTCTTGTCTTTCTCGTTTTCCTTATCATGAGCATCAATATCAGCAGGCTGCATTGTGTTGTGTTATACTGCATTGCACTGCACTGCATTGCATTGTATTGCCGTAGTCTTTTGTAGTGTAGTGCAGGGTAGCCACAACAAACTTTTCTTCATGAGATTCTTTGTTAAGATAATCAGAGAAAGCATATCACCATGGATCGGCACCGTCCACTTTTTTCTTCCTTCTGTTTTGTTGTTGATTGCTTCACCTATTCAGGTGGGTTTTCTGCCGAAATACTTTTCAGGTGAGTTTTCTGCCGAAATACTTTTCAGGTAGATTTTCAACAGAATTTCGCCAGAACAGCTCTCCATGTCAACCGTATTCTCTGACCTGCACCAGATGATTATACATTGTAATACAGGGCTTCTGTTTACATGCCCACTGACTAGCACCCGACCCTAAAAGTCACTCAGAACACATCCTGTTTCTGACCACATTCCAGCCATACACTCTGACTCCCTAAAGGTGTGTGTTTCCTCCTTCGGCATTGAATTATACTGCCATCACAGAACTTCAACAACTACAACAACGACAATAACATAATTATGATCACAATACTGGCCAAACCTCTTCAGTGTATGGTACACAGGACAGTGAGGGAACATTGCGGCAGTCACTGAACAGCATCAAAGACATATCCCAACACCAGCCAACATCATCAGTGTACAGCACATGGAGCAGTGAGAGGAACATGAAGCAGTGAGAGAAACTCGGAGCAGTGAGAGGAACACGGAACAGTGAGAGGAAGATGGAGGAACATGGAGCAGTGAGAGGAAAATAGAGGAACATGGAGCAGTGAGAGGAACACGGAGCAGTGAGAGGAACATGGAGCAGTGAGAGGAACACGGAGCAGTGAGAGGAACACGGAGCAGAGAGAGGAAAATGGAGGAAGATGGAGCAGTGAGAGGAAGATGGAGTGGTGAGAGGAAGATGGAGCGGTGAGAGGAACACGGAGCAGAGAGAGAGGAAGATGGAGCAGTGAGAGGAACATGGAGCAGCGAGAGGAACACGGAGCAGCGAGAGGAACACGGGGCAGTGAGAGGAACACGAAGCGGTGAGAGGAACATGGAGCAGTGAGAGGAACATGGGGCAGTGAGAGGAACATGGGGCAGTGAGAGGAACAGGGAGCAGTGAGAGGAACATGGAGCAGTGAGAGGAGCAGTGAGAGGAACACGGAGCAGTGAGAGGAGCAGTGAGGGAACACGAGCAGTGAGTAGGAGCAGTGAGAGGAACACGGAGCAGTGGAGAGGAGCATGAGGGGAACACGGAGCAGTGAGAGGAGCAGTTGAGAGAACACGGAGCATGAGAGGAGCAGTGAAAGGAACACGGAGCAGTGAGAGGAGCAGTGAAAGGAACATGGAGCAGTGAGAGGAACATGGAACAATGAGAGGGACATGGAGCAGTGAGAGGGACATGGAGCAGTGAGAGGAACATGGAGCAGTGAGAGGAACATGGAGCAGTGAGAGGAACACGGAGCAGTGAGAGGAACATAGGAACGTGGAGCAGTGAGAGGAACATGGAGCAGTGAGAGGACGTGGTGGCGGTCACTGAACAACAACAACATAGGACCATGACAAACCATCCTCACCAATGTACAGTAAACTGGGCGAAATGGGAACATGATGGCGATCACTCAACAACAACAACAGCAACAGCAACAGCAACAATAAACTATCACAATATAAGCCATCCTCACCTGTGCACAGTACACTGGGTGGTGTGGGATCATAATGGCGATCCCTGAACAACAACAACAACAACACTAAACCATCACGACACTAGCCAGTCCCCACCAGTGTAAACAGCACACAGGGTGGTGTGGGATCATGATGGCGATCCCTGAACAACAACAACAACAACACTAAACCATCACGACACTAGCCAGTCCTCACCAGTGTAAACAGCACACAGGGTGGTGTGGGAACATGATGGCGATCATCGAACAACAACAATGATCAGGACATCAGCCATTCTCACTGAACAACAACAAACCATCAGGACATCAGCCTTTCTCACTAAACAACAAACCATCAGGACATCAGCCTTTCTCACTAAACAACAACAAACCATCAGGACATCAGCCATTCTCACTGAACAACAACAAACCATCAGGACATCAGCCTTTCTCACTGAACAACAACAAACCATCAGGACATCAGCCATTCTCACTGAACAACAACAAACCATCAGGACATCAGCCATTCTCACTGAACAACAACAAACCATCAGGACATCAGCCTTTCTCACTGAACAACAACAAACCATCAGGACATCAGCCATTCTCACTGAACAACAACAAACCATCAGGACATCAGCCATTCTCACTGAACAACAACAAACCATCAGGACATCAGCCATTCTCACTGAACAACAACAAACCATCAGGACATCAGCCATTCTCACTGAACAACAACAAACCATCAGGACATCAGCCAAACAACAACAAACCATCAGGACATCAGCCAAACAACAACAAACCATCAGGACATCAGCCAAACAACAACAAACCATCAGGACATCATCCTTTCTCACCGAACAACAACAAACATCAGGACATCAGCCAAACAACAACAACCATCAGGACATCAGCCTTTCTCACTGAACAACAACAAACCATCAGGACATCAGCCAAACAACAACAACCATCAGGACATCAGCCTTTCTCACTGAACAACAACAAACCATCAGGACATCAGCCAAACAACAACAAACGATCGGGACATCATCCTTTCTCACCGAACAACAAGAAACGATCGGGACATCAGCCATTCTCACTGAACAACAACAACCATCAGGACATCATCCTTTCTCACCGAACAACAACAAACCATCAGGACATCAGCCAAACAACAACAACCATCAGGACATCAGCCTTTCTCACTGAACAACAACAAACCATCAGGACATCAGCCAAACAACAACAACCATCAGGACATCAGCCTTTCTCACCGAACAACAAGAAACGATCGGGACATCAGCCATTCTCACCAGTGAATAGCACACGAGGCGGGATGGGGGCATTCTGGCGGTCACTGAACACTGGCAGCCAGGCTGGGAATCGCGGGTGATAGCAGAGCACCCCCAGTGACCAGCACAGCGTGGCCAGCACCACGATGACCACACTCCCTCCTGCAGCCATGTCCGGGATGATGGGCAAAGGGCAAAGATGCAGCTGTAGGCACACAGATGAATGTGTTCAATGTGTGAGTGTTGTTACATGTGGGGGTGTGCCCGCACATAGTACGCACATGTTCTGTGTCTGTCTGTTTGACTGTCTCTCTCTCTCTCGGTCACACACACACACACACACACACACACACACACACACACACACACACACACACACACACACACGGATGAGACTATAAACCGAGGTCCCTTGTGCGTACGCACGCAGAACATCTTGCGCACACGTTAAATCCTGTTACGCTTTTCGTAAGAGTAGGCCATTGTGTGCCGGTGGGAACAGATGACAGAATAGACAAAACCGCATACACACGGGGACTGGATGTAAAAAAGCACATAAGTGCTTATTCCATTATCCTCGATATAAAATAATTATATATAAAAATAATAATAAATAAAACATTTTAAAAAACCACACACACACACTTTTAGAGGTTGTAACAAACATTTGATAGACTTAAGATTTTTAACAGTAATAAAGAATATCAACATATGATTTATAAAAAACAATTTAACTTGCAGAAGAAAGCGGCAGTGAAAGAAATTTTGTTAAGTAAAGGCATCCTTTGATACAATAAAACTCGTTTCCAAGAAAACACATAATTGCATTTTGAACAAACACATTACGCTTTGTTGATTGATATAAAATAATGTGATCATGGCTAACCTCAAAAGGAAGCTATAATCCTTGTTCAAAATGAACATTGTGAAAATGTGTAACCTCAACAGGGAGCTATGTTTTCTGTTCATATTGAACATTGTGAACATGTGTAACCTCAACAGGGAGCTCTGTTTTCTGTTCATAATGAACATTGTGAAAATGTGTAACCTCAACAGGGAGCTATGTTTTCTGTTCATAATGAACATTGTGAACATGTATAACCTCAACAGGGAGCTCTGTTTTCTGTTCATATTGAAGATTATGAAAATATCCAGCCTCAAAAGGATGCTATATTCTTTGTTATTTTGAACATTGTGAAAATGTATAACCTCAACAAGAAGCTACATTCTTAGCTATTTTGAACGTTTTGAAAATATCTACCCATAACATGAATCTGTATATTTGTTCACAGTGAACACTGTGACAACGTCTAACCGCACTTGGAAGCTATTCCTTGTTGGTGTTGAAAGTTGTGAAAAAGTCCCAACTCAATAGGAAGCTATATTCTTTGTCCAAACAGAAATTTCCGAAAAAGTCTAACCTCAGGTGCGACTTCACCCACAATACTCCCCCCCCCCCCACCCCCCACGGCTTTCCACAGAAAATGCTCAGTAAAAGTGAAAAGCTCAGGGATGTAAGCTTTCTTCAATGGATTGGGAAAATGTCACACCTTACTCCACTTCTGGAGGATTGGACGTAGGGTAGTTAATGAAAATGTATAAACTCCACAGAAAACCATAATTATGCTTTGATGACTTTACACTGAACATTGTAAAACGAACTTCAACAGGAAGCTCTATTCTTTGATATGGTATTTTTTAAAAATCTTTGATACATTTACACTGAACATTGTAAAACGTCTAACCTCAACAGGAAGGTACATCTTTGATAAGTTTACTTAGAACATTATAAGAATGTCTAACCTCAACAAGACGCTTTATTCTTTGATAAGATTAATCTGAAAATAAAATTGTGAAAACATCTAACCTCAACAGGAAGGTCTATAAGTGGTTTTTTTTTAATAAAAATAAGTGTTTTTGGTTAAACCTTTGATAAATTTACAATGAACATTGTAAAACGTCTATCCTCAACAGGAAGGTACATCTTTGACAAAATTACTCTGAACATTACCCAAAATAACCCACGTCTCCCCAGAGGGGATTCCGGGGGCCTATCAGTATAAATAGCATCCCCACATTCTGGAAATTCTGTGCTAGAAATTTCCTCTTTTCTATCACTCTCTTTGTTTCTGCCTTGTTCCTTTTCTTCCTGTCACCTCCTTCTTGTCTATTTTCTGCCTTCTTGGTCCATTCTCCTGCCTTTTTTCCAGAATGAACTTAAAAGGTAAATTCTCTCATGTGCCGAAGTTGGATGGGCTGGGCCTGACTTGTCAGGCGCTTAACGGCAGCGTGACGCATTTTCGCTCATATAACAGACAACAATAGTTGCTGTCTGAGCGTTCGACGAAGAAGAAGACCCACATCCATCTCAACAGGAAGCTCTATTCTTTGACAAGTTTACTCTGGAAGTTGCAAAAAGGTGTAACTTTTTGTCAGTACATAGTCTTGACAACTGCAACTAAATTTGATAAGGACGTAAATATGAAAGTCTTCATAGGGTAGAAAACCTTGTTCATTAGTTCAAGTTTCCAGCAAATTATAACTTTATTTGAGGTTGGAAATAGTCACGATCTGTCTATCATACATTGCCTACTGCAGGCAAAATTTCAAAACACCACACACACAACACACACACACACACACACACACACACACACACACACCAAAGTGTGAATAAAGTGAAGTATTTTTAAAATCATATAAATAAATGAAAGGGGATAAGCAAGCAGACAAGAGTACCCACCTGATAAAACAGACAGAAACGTCCACTTAGTAAAACAGCTCTTTAGTGCAGTGATTGTTGAAAAAAAACCCAAACCAGCAGACGTCTTCTATGCCCAAGTCCAATCTCTTCCTCCACTGGCGGAAAGAAACAATCAGCTACCTGCTTCATATCTTCTTCCCCATCACCAGGGCTGATGTCTCACAGAAAAGCAATCATATATCTAATACAGTCTACCCAGGAATTGGTCGCCTTGTTCACACTCCCACTGACCATTTCAGACATCCATGGCGGAAAAAGCGACAACCATCTATATACACCACCTGGTAGGTGGTATGACTGGTGAATGGCAGTCTGTAATCACTACCTTAGACATGGACAGAAGGTTAGGCCATTTGCTTGTTGTTTATTTGTTTGTTTGCTTGGTTTCCCGGACTGGGTCAGTGAATAACCTAACCACAGTATAACAACAGCATGGTAAATTGCCGAGTGTTAGAATATCAGGTAGTTCTTCCACAATGTATTTCAAAAAAATTACGTCTTTATTATCTTTCCTCTGTTTACATTAATCAAGTGGTCTTATTATTTTCTTTGCAGATACACACACACACACACACACACACACACACACACACACAGAGAGAGAGAGAGAGAGAGAGAGAGAGAGGAGAGAGAGGAAGGAGAGAGAGAGAGAGAATCAGAAGGACAAGCTAAAAGCTTACAGTGTGACATACATTATGTTGGGTTTTTTGTTTTGTTTTGATTTTTTACTTGCATAACCAGTCTTCTGCTGATGTATATGTATACACGAAGGAGGGTAAATCACTGGCAGGACTGCACACAAACTGACCAAAAGAGGTCACAAAAATCTCCACTTTTAGTTTAATCTACGAAATTGTTGAACACTTTGAATACCTTCTGTCAAACAAGTCAGCTAATGCCTCACGTACCAGACACTCAAAAAAAAAGGATTACTCAAGCCAAACAAACAATGGTCCATCTTACTGGCATTTGAAAAGACCGATATGATATAACCTCAAACTTAGGATATGACCTCAAACTTAAAATACCCCGTACACTGAATTAGTCTGTTGTTTTAAATGGAAGTGAAGGATGGACTCTTAAAAACTGGAGATGAAAACCGAATTAAAAGTGCAGAGATGTGGTTTTAAAGAAGACTTCCAAGAATAAGCTGGACTGGAAGCGCTTTGGAAGAACTGAACAAGCAGCCAGAACAGTTAGACCTGGTTAGGAAAAGAAAATATTCTGGACACTTATGAGGCGTCAGATCTGCCATGGGATGAAGATTGTATCCCAGGGTAACATTGAGGCAAAAGGCCACAAGGAAGACCTGCGAATTTCTATGTAGAGAACGTAGCCAAGTGAACGGAGTTATCTGAAGATAAAATTTATAGGACTCAAGACAGAAGAGGATGGACACAGCTGACGGGCATGCATCAGCGGCTACCATCAAGACTGATGTCATAAACAGGTAATTAGGCTAGGTGGGATCGCCAAGATTCAAACCTGCAACCTGTCCTTTCAGAACCACCACAGAGGCAAGTTGCCCTGTGCTATTGTCTACTGTACACGTCATTGCATTGATTCTAAAAGGACCCAGAAGTTATTCCAGTTAATGAGGAAGAGTCTGCAGTTATGTGGAGGATGGTGGTCACAACTTAAGCCTGTCTCTTACTTGAAGCTGTCTTCTCAGACTGTGTTTTCAGACAAGAAGTAATAATGCCGTTCAGTTAAAAGTAATCCAGCAACCTGCTAAGCATCTTTGATTAAATGATGTATTATTTTAGCTCCAATCCTCACTACCAACAGATTTGTTTCCTGCTGTTAGAGGAGAGAGAGAGGGGGGGGGGGGGGGGGGGGGGGGGTGGGGGTTTCTAATTGTAAAAGACAGAGGAAGTCATGTTATAAGGTTAGTTATTGAAACAGTTGGGCTTTGACATTTCTTATTTTATTTAAATTGCTTTATTTTTGTTTTGCTTTTACAGCATCTTTGATATTAGCTAAACAGAAAATATATTGATGTTGTCCAGGTCCGTTTCAGTTTTCCTGTGGGTGGAGACATGTTACCCCCCCTTCCTCTTTCACTCTAGCAGCCATGACGTCATCTACACTCCGCCCATAGAAAGTGTTGCGTACACATCCTATGTGTGCTCTATTGGTGGACGCTGCATCTTGACAGGTGCAATGACGTCATCCTGGTGCCGCCCATGGGCGTGCACATCTACCTGCACCACCCAGCTGTTTTGCTGTCCTCAGGGTGACTTCACATCGTTGGACAGACCGAGGTAGAATCGTCTGATAGTAATGTGGGATATTTGTGAATGTTGGAAACTGGGAGAGCATTCACTGGAATCAGCTCTGCCTATAAATGCTCGGTAGTCAAGTCAAGTCAAGTCTAAAACACTTTAATCATACCATGAAGGGTGATTATAATTGGTGGTGATGCCTTGTAGAGCTCTTTTCATTACCATCATGAGTGACACCCTGACGGTCTTTTTAATGCATCTAGTAGGCCTGTTATTTTCTGTTCAGTGATCTTGTGAGGTTCGATTCAGGGCAGAAAAGACAGAACCAGAACAAAAGCAGCACTGGGGTAACGTGTGTGTACTCTTGTTCTACTCATCCTCTTTCCCACCTAACACCCGCCCCCCTCCCAAACAAACCTCAACAATGTTTCAATGAACTCACTTCCATCACACAAATACCATAAAAGGGGAAAATACTGTGTGTTTTTTTCCATTTGGTATGGGAGGCAATTTTGTCTTATTCAACTATGTCCATTTTTAGTATTACAATTACTTTTCTTCATACAATCTTCATGCTCTTCTCTCAGATAATTCAGGCGGGTATTGGGAGAACTGGAGGATGGTTGCGTGTATTTACCAGTAGGACACTACACACTTGACTGGGACTTTCCTCAACCCAGTCTTTTTGAAATAAGTACTAGTGATTTCTTTGTATAAATTTGTCAGATCGCCTCAATAGACAGCGCACCCACAACAAAACCGGGGCCTGACACCCAGCAAAGCTCAGTGTATCAAAATGCGGGGCAATAAATTTATATGTTATGTTAAAGGACACCAGCAGGTGGGAAAGAGCTTTTCCCAATGATGCCAAAAAGCTATCAACCAAGCCCAACTATGGTTGAATTGTCCAGGTCCGCACTTTTAAAGCGTGTAACCCACATTTTTTTTTCTGGAAAAAGTGCCCCATATATGGCTTTTTTTGGAAATGTGATGGGGGGCCATCTTGATTGCCCCCCTTGTGAAATTGACAAGAGCTCCCCCTGTCTGTTACGAAGTGGGTCCAAAAGCGCAAATTGTTTGACGCGATTCTTTAGTAGCCCCCCCACATTCTGGAAAATTCTGTGCTAGAAATTTTTTTTTCTATCATTTGTTTTCCCTTTTCCTTTTCTTCCTTCACTCCTTTTTGTCTTTTTTCTGCTTCCCCCCATTCTTCTCCCTTTTTTTTTTACCAGAAAGATTTTTAAAAGAAAATTTTTTCTTTGCGGAATGGATGCGCTGGGCCTACTTGCAGGGCAAAACGGCGGGGCCCATTTTCGCTCATATAACAGACAAAATATCACTGTCTGGCGTTGACAAAAAAGAAGTTTCTCGGGGTGATCTGAACAGGTTTTCCATAAGAACTGCAAGGTTTGCAGAAAAGAGCTGGGAAACTTAGAGGATAAAGAAATTAACAAAAAAATAAAAAGTTTGTTCTGTAGTACCGTTTGGCGGGGAAACCCTGTTTTGTACCATTGTACAGGGAAAAAAGTTGGGTCGGTGCTACTCGTGTGTGTGTGGTTTTTATTCAATTTCTATGGGGGGTTTAACTTTTTTTTGGCAGCTGTGGGGTGTCAATTTGGGGAAAATTCCCTTTTGCAGCCTAGAAACAACTGTCACAGAAAATTTGGGGACTCTCACTTTCAGTAATGTAAAAATTGCCCTCCCCACATCTTTGTGGTCACCTCCTGCCCAGTTTTCTTTTTTTTCTTTTTGTTTATAGCCCTCAACATGAAACCCATACATCGCCCAGGAACTTCAAATTCAAAACCTCCAAAAACCCCTTCAAATGTCTAACAGTCCTGAAAAAACAACATTGAATGAAATCCCTAAATCATTCTTCCAAAGGCTAAAAGCCGGCTGGTAGGACACCACCATTCCGCAAATTTTCATCCCCAGATTACAAAAAGCGTTACTCACTGGTAAAATATCATTGTAATGGTAGTAAAAATTTGACCAAAACTACAAATTTATGAGCGAGGGGGAAAGGGAACAAAAAAAAAGCAAAATCAAACCTATTTGATCATCTTTTTTACTTAAAGACTCTATTTTCAATAGTTTTTAAAGAATATGTAGATAACCCATTGGTGGGGGTTACTGTACTCACGGGAAGGGAAAAATATTCTCTAAATTTCAACAATGTCATCGTTGTAATCATAAGGCTCCACAAAATGCTCCCGGGCTGCCATCTCTCCCCGTCTTGCAAATTTCTAAATCTCTAAACCCATCCCAATTGCGATGTCAGTGATGTTGGTTTTTAGGATGTAGGTGGCTGCCTCTTTCCTTTCCCCCTCACCTTACCTAGAGAACTGCCCGTAATCAGATTTGTTTGTGTGTTTGTGTTTGCATGACCAACATTTCTCTTTATCAAGTGTTTTTTTGGTTCCCACAGGGGCAGATTTGTGACGGGAAAAATTAGAAAGTGACAGCATTTTTTCTGACTTGCATCCTGATCATTCAGTGTCCAATATTCTTCACCCCAATGCCTAAAACAACATCGTTGTTTTCTTCTTCACTGTCTGCTTTTATTGGGCCCCATGCGGTTTGTAGCAAACCCAGTCGTGTTAGGGGAACAGTTACTGGGAGCCCCGGGAGTGGCATCATGAAATGAATAAGTTGCTCAAGTCGTGGCTTCTCTGTCATTTTGCCTTCAGCTTGTGTTGAAAAAAAAAAAAAACAGAGAAAGAGTGATGGGA
Organism: Rapana venosa; assembly: GCA_028751875.1. Taxonomy (NCBI): domain Eukaryota; kingdom Metazoa; phylum Mollusca; class Gastropoda; order Neogastropoda; family Muricidae; genus Rapana; species Rapana venosa. The sequence goes on along the minus strand of CM054142.1, from coordinate 17,205,100 downwards.
GAGAGAATAAAAAATTTTGAATGGGAAGTAAAAGAAACTTTAAGAAAAAAATTTTTTAAAAAAAGAAAAAAAAACAAATCAAAAGGGGTTGCTGAAATTTTAACCGGCAGAAAAAATTTTTTTTTCTTGTGTTTTGAGAATTTGAAAGAAGGGTTGGTCCTTCCTCTCCCACATACAGCGTAAAAGAAAACAGTGAACGGGGAAAAACATGCATGCAATCCCCTTTCCCCCGTTCTTTCTCCAGAGAACGGGAACAGAGTACAATAGAAGTTAGAAAACCCACAGCATGCAAGACGATGACAGACAGATGGAGGGGAAAAAGAGCAAGAAATTTGGTTACACATAACATGAGTAGGATCTGTCATTTCCCACTAAAAAAAAAGGCAGGGATGTCTTAATATTTCAGTCGCACCTTTATTTGGCCCTTTATCCTCCCACACCGACCACCATCTTTACAAATCCCAGAAAATGGAAGTAATGGAACCAAACACTTTACGGGAAAAAAAAAAAAAGGGGGAAAATAAAGACCCAAAAAAATCATGGGGGCACAAAAGTACACATATTCAAAAAGGGGGGAAAATCATTTCCTGTCTAACAGCACATGGAGGTCATGAACTTTGGCTTTGGGGGGCTCCCTGTGTGTTTTCTTTGGCTCTGCACTCACACCCCTGCACAAGAAAAAAAAAACATAAAAAATGGTTGTAGAAAAGACGAAAAAAAATGAAACGTATCCATGCACTAAATACCCCTTTTCAAATTAAAAAGCAGGAATTTCCCACTATGATACAGTCCCCAACTGGGGGGATCTTTTTTTTGTTTGTTTTTTTTTTAAAATTTAAAGGTTTTTTTTGTTTTCTTTTCCTAAGTACAGTACAGTTTCCCTTCCCCTGACATTATTCTAAACCCAATTTTAAGAAAGTAAGGGGAGGACTAATGAAAACAAAGATATAAAAGAAAGACAACCCCCCCCCCCCAAAAAAAGAAATAAAGAAAAAAAAGATGGAGAAAACATGTAAAACAAAAGTGCAATGACAAAAAAAGAAGACAAGAGGAAAAAGCCAACAAATGACACTGAGAGAGAAGATATAAAGAAAAGGAAAAGGGCAGGCAACGAAAAAACCACCCACAAGAAGAAAAAAGACAGGGGGAAGAAGGTATGGGTCCCACCAAAAAATAAATTTGTCCCAAAACGGACAAAAATTTTTTGGGGGTAATAAAATTCAGTTTTTTAAAAAATTTTTCAGTGGAAGTAATCAAAGTTTTTTATTACCAAAGGTAAAAAAAAAAAGCCAAAAAAAAATGAAATTTTACTAATTTATTCAACACTTGAAACTAATTCTTTTTGGAAAACATACTGGTGAGTTTTGAGGTTCCCCCGGTTATGTGTATCTGGTAAGACATTAATTTAAAATAATCCAGTTGTTTTAATGAATAAATGGCAGGCTGTTTTGCAAGTGTGTTGTGAGTTGTACATCATTTTAATAAATATCTTATGTAAATAGTTAGCTTTTAGAAGAAACAACTTTTCTGAAACTCTTAGAAAACCCGGGACAATAGAAAAACGACGCATGAAGAGAAAAGACAAAATAAGAAAAAAAACAAAAGGGAAAAACGACACGAACAGAGAAACGAGAAGAAAAAGAGATCACAGAAAAAAAAAACATGACACAAGAAAACAAAAAGGAAAGAAGGAAAAGGGCAGCCATGCTGACCTTAAGGCTTCATGCAGTCTTTCTTGCTGCGGGGGGGAAATGGTTTCAGCGATGCGCTCCCGCGCCCCCGGGAGTGTTGGAGCGTAACTCTCATGGCCTCTCCAGCACTTTTTTCCCTCTGCTCCAGGGGGGGCCGGGTTGTCCCTGTTCCGAAAAAGGGGGCCTTGCTGCCCTGAGAACACACATGATGTTCTTTCACACTGACTGCTGAAGTAAGGCCGTTTTTGTTTTTAAATTTTTTTATTTAGTCTTTTATATCGGGATAATGGAAAAACTCATGTGTTTTTTTTCACTAGTCCCCTGTGTAGCGGTTTTGAAAATTTTTCATCTGTTTAAACGGCACACAAGGGCCTACTCTTCTAAAAAGCAAAAAAAACAGGTTTTAAACATGTGTGCAAGATTTCTGATGCGTTCGACACGGGGCCCCTTGGGTTTTTAGTCTCACCCGAAGGATTTTGACTTCAGTTCGTTTTTTTTGTCAAAGGGGAGAAAGGGTGAGGCGGGGAAAATCGAACCCGAACCTCACGGTTAAATTGTTGGCATGAACACTTAACCATCCTGCACCTTTCTGCCACTACCCCTACAGTATTGATCGGGCCCCGTAACTTTTTTTTTCCTTTGTTTGCTTATCCACGCAGGTTATTTGAAAGGGTTGGGTAGAGTATTCTGTTTTAAATGAAGAATGATGCGACAAATGAATCACACGACACAAAACCCCAATTTAATATCTTTAATTTTTTAATATATATATATATATAGAAAACACTGATAATGTATAAAATAGTATTCACTGTTTTTGGTACAGGAAGAGGCTGTATGAACACTTGCAGCCTCAACCCTGTTGAAATACCATTCAGTAATATTGGTAAAGAACGCTTTGATTTAAAAAAATGTAAATTTCGGGTAACCCCTATTTCACCCCGGGGCATGTTTAAGAAAGGGAAATCTTCACCAACATTATCATATAAAGGAAACTGTAGGCCAGGGAAAGGTTGAACCCAAATACCAATAAACTGTGAATATTACAGAACAGATACATTTTTAGAATAATAATTTAGATAAATAACTTTTTTTTACACCAAAATCTTCAAATTATACATTAAAAAAAAATCACAATATACATTTCACAGTATACATTTCTAGATCACCAAATCTTGTTGGGTTTTTTTCTGAGAAACTATATACAGACATACGATCATCAGGATACCGATATGGAAGGTGTCTCAACATATACCACATCTATAAGATTATCAAACCCCTTTGTTTTTTTTCCCTCAAAAACTACACACAGCGCCCCAATCTCAAATATGACTTCCAAGGTGTGGAAGGCGCCTCCATGGCCCCAGCGTAGGGGTTTAGCTCTTTTCAAATGGTGAAAGTTTGTTTGGATGCCCCTGTGTAGTGTAGACTGAACATCCGGGCCAGAGCATCGTCAAATACACCATAAAATTTTTGACTAAGCATTTGCCATGGTAAAACTGAGAGCTTATAAATACTAAATATAAAAATCTGAATTCAAATAACACATCTTCGCTTTAAACCCTTCACGACACGTGAACTCTTACTTTATCCTATCCCAGAACTTCTTCAGCTTTTCCTTTTACGGGACACATCTTCAGCTTTATCCTTACGACACATCTTCGCTTTTTACCCATCACAGACCAAATCTTCATTATACCTACCAGACCATCTTCAGCTTTATACCTATACAGACACATTTTCAGCTTTATACCTCTTAAGACACACTTAGCTTTTACCTCTCCAGAAAAAGTACACATTTTCAGCTTTATACCTTCAAAAGGCTTTTGCGTTTTTCCCCTTTACCAAATGTTTTCCCAAATTCATAAAAAGTTAAATGTCCACTTTTTCCAAACAACAGAGCTTCGAGTTTTCTCCTTGACTTTTTGGGACTGGATGTACAAAAAACGTGCGCTTTTCCAATACCCCCCAACAAAAGAAGAAATGTTCATCTGATCCCCTAATGAAAAATTTCCCTCATCCAAAATGTTTGAAAACAAAAAATTTAAGACAGCAAGGGAAAAAGAACAGTACATATACAAGAAAAAAAAGAAAAGGCTGACCATTTTTCTGAGTTTTTTGGCCTTAAAAGGGAAACCCCCGGGCTTTTGTTGCGCCGTGACATGCTGCCCGATGAAGGCTGCGTCACACCCCCCTTGGACAATGTGACAAAGGTGATATTAAAAACACTTTTAAATTTTAAAAAAAACCAAAAACCCTTACACTCCTGGTACAATACCTCTCCCCTGCTGACAATAAAGGATTGTATCTGGTTTTTCAAAGTTTTTGGGTCTTACTTTTACTTTTTATCACATTGATACTGCTTTCCCCCCAAACCCCAATGATTCTCTAACAGTGCACAGTAACACAAATACCCGTTCAAATACGTTCCTAGGGCATTTAAATACGTTCCCAGGTCATTCACTTTGAAAAGCATTTGAACAAGAAATGAAATTCAAAAATTCCGTCCCCAGCTCTGAATTTCAGGTCAAGTAACTTTGTTCTAATCTTGGTTATGCCGCGCCGCTTCTGATCTTGCACAACAAGTAGCATTATTACCATTTCATGTTAACTTATCCCCCTTTGTTTAAAAACCCCACAAAAACAAGACTATTTCCCCTCACCACCGAAAATATTCCCTCTCCCCCAGGCAGTTGCCTCTCACCCCCAGGTGCTCACCTGTCCTGGGGGCCGCAGGGAAGAACTTTACGGCTTTGATCCATCTGCAGGTCACTGACCGCCTTCTGTCGCCCCCTCCCCCCCCCCCCTGCAGGGACTTTTGCGCGGCCTCCTGCTTTTTTGCCTTTCTCTGTCCGCGCTCCTTTCAGCTCCCCCCCTTGGCCCGGAACGCCCTTTGGCCTTCACCTTTCCCCACAGCCCAGGGTGCTGTTTCAGGTCCTGAAAGGGTGTCACAAGCACACACACACATGAATGCAAAACACACCACACATGCACCCACGCAGCACACTGCAGCGAGACAAACACGTTCTCTTGTGAAACAAAGTCTTAATGAAAATCCAAGCTTTGTTTTAGAATCATGAGAAATTACTTACCCCATAAAGGTTTGCTTTAATTTGCTGTTTCCCCACTTTTTAAAACCCCCCTTTTGGCCTTGCAATGGGTGCTTTTCCCTTAACACACACTCAGTATTTCCTCACCTCTTTCTCTCTACTTCCATTTAAGAACATGAGAAGCTTTTGATCCGAATAAGCAAAAATGAAGGGAAACTTTCCCCCAAAAAAAACAATCATCCAAACCTCAAAAATGGCCTTTTTTAATAATATCCTGTTGACGTGAAAACAGCTGGGGGAAACTGCAACCACAGTAACATCCATATAAAATTTTATCCTCTCATTGTCTTTTGGGCCCTTCCCCCAAAGCTTTTTAAAAACCCAAGGGAAAAAAAAGACACCCTCCCACAAGCAAGCTAGCCTGTCACAACTGCTTCCTACCCGGAGTCTAAAACACATCAACGCCATCTGAAAATTATTTACAGGGGGAAAACCTCTAAGCAAAAGGTTTGAGCAGGAACACACATTTCTTGTGCAACAGCAGTTAAAGTACACAAAAAAATTTTGGTTTTGGTTTACTAAACATACCAAGTCAATTACACCACTCCCAAACTTCTTTTTCTCTCTTTCCTTTACACTGTCAGGTGTCTGGGAAAAATAATGGCATGCCCTTTCCAGCTCCTTTTGTGGGCCTAAACTTGGTTTGCAGGGGGTTTTCTCTGTTGGCCACACAACCTCCCCGGGCCCCGTATTGCATGCTTCTCCTACTCCGTGACTAATAATAATGATAATAAATGGGAATTTATATAGCGCTATATTTACAAAAAACCAAAGTGCTTGCATTATCCTACTCTTTCACATGCATCACGTTACAAAAAAAAAAATTTTTACAAATTCAAAGTATACAAAACTCACCACCAGCCACCTCCTTTTTAAAGACAGGCTCTGACCCTATCCAAATTTTTCCAAAATCTTGATTCTCTCTTTTTCTGTGGAGGAGAAGTGTAAAATCCTGCAGACATACACCCCAGACTAAAATCACAACACACCCCCCACAGAGGCACCAGAAAAGCCACAGCAACCATTTCCCCCACAGGGCAAAGCCAGTCCTTTTCTCATTGATGTGTCCACATTCTGTTTCCAAAAAACAGTATGCTGTGAAAAATTTTTCAATGTTTTCTACCAAACAATCAGCAAAAAAAAAACACGATACAATTAGTCTTACCTCCCCACAAAAAGCTTTACAATCCATTTTTTAAAAATGTGTGTGTGGTGTGTGCGAGTATTCATGTAGCCAAAAAGTTCAATACAAACACAAAATGGTGTAAAAAGATTTGACAGTTCACTTTATAATACTTTAATTTTAAGAAAAATTACTTTTTTTAAAATTTTTAAGTCAAATGTGACAACCCTTAAAAATAGCAAACCATCACAAGCAAAATCTCACTTGGAACTTTAGGAAGGGAATAAATAATGGACCATATGAATCACTTTCAAAAGAAGTGAGATCCCAAAAATCATGAAAAAACAGCATTTGGGAAAACGGTAATCTCCAAAATGCAGTAAAAAACCCTTTTCTATGCACAACAAAATTCCCCCATTTTTTGAAAATATTCTTGTGAGGGGGGAAAAAAAAACAATGTTTGAATTTTTCCGATACCAAAAAAAAAAAGCCCAAAAATTCCCCAAACTCTGGTAGGCAAAAAAAAAAAAAAAAAGGGTCAAATAAAAATTCATCATAAAAAATAATTATGTTTAAATTATCAAGACAGAAGTGACATAAAATAAAAACTTGTGAATCTTGCAAAACACAAAACCAACCCCTTTCTTTTCAATATATTCCTTATTCACACAATGAATGGGGAAATTCATGACATAAAATTTGCCTGGATACTAAGAAAGTAATTCAAGCCCTCACCTTTTTTTCCCTACACCCAAAAACCCCATCCCCCTTTCCCCCTCAATATCACAACCCCCCTTTTTAGAAATTTGTTGAAATGACAAATACATCGCAACCGCTAATTATGCTTTAAAAAAGTTTTAAACTTTGAAACCACAAAATCACAGCTTTTAACAACAAAACTCAAAGATAAGCAACAATAATACAAAGAACAGATGAAAGAGGAGAGCAAAAAAAAAAAAAAGACACCAACCACCCAAAACTTTTTAGTGCTAAGCTCGTATTTCCTCAAATAGACCTAGTGATGACCACGAACAAAGCAAGAAAAACAAAGCGCAAAGGAGATCCCCCCCACGCAAGATGACGGAGCACATTACCTTGGCCCCCTGGCGCAGCTGTTTGCGCCCCTTTCCTCATTGTTTCTTCAGGGGTCCTTCTCTTCTTTGGGTGCGGCGCCTGGGGCCCTTTGGTTCCTCTTCCTTTTTCCTTCTTCTTCCCCTCCCCCCCCTTGCCGCCGCCCGAACCTTCATAACACATTCAGTTCTGTTGGGTCTTTTATTTTTGACAGTGGCACAAGTGTCAAGAATATTTAAATAAAAATTTTACCTTGAGGCCGCTCCAGATTGCGCCTGATTACCCATTTCCTTTTGAACAATGAAATTTGTTTTTTTTTTCTACTATTTTTGAAGTCTTTTTTTTTTTAAAGCCCCTTCTCTCACCCTTTTATCCCCCCTCCACTTAAAACATTTTTTCCCCAAAAAATAACGCCTTTTAGTTTTTTTTTTTTTATAATCAATTTATTTTTGATATGCCTTTTATTTTCAAAAAAAATTTAAAGGGCAGACTGACATTTTTGTGGAACCCGTCATACTAGTGACCGAACTCTCAAGTCAAAAAAGTTATTTTACAGACATGGTACGTTACCCATTCTCAAGCAATCTCTCGCATAAAATTTGGGTGCTCTCCCTGGGAAGCGCATTTCTCAAAAGCAGTGTACCCCCAATTTTTTTTATTAAAATTTTCCCCCCCTGTTTGCTTGTATTTGTTTCCCCAAAATGAGTCAAAATTGTCATTAGATTTACTGTTTTTTAGCTGTTTAAGGGAGTTATACATTTGTTTTGTGTTGTCCCACCCCTTTCCTCCCTCCTGCCCCTGTTGAGGCCTCCCGCTTGGGCCCCCTTTGGGCCCCCACTTCTTCTCCTTTCCTCCTCCTTTAATTTGGGTGCGCGGATCACAGGATAGGGTTTTTTCTGAACAAAAAACACCAATGAGAGTGCAATGTCTTTGTACATCTCACTTTAAGATAGTGGCAGTGGGGCAGAATAACCCAAAAACCCAAATTTCAGTGCAAAGTCTTTGTACAGTCATCCTTTAAATTGGGCAGTGGGGGGAGAATAATCACAACACCAAATTTCATGCACGCGCGCAGGGTTTGACTATGTGTGGGGTTTCCAATGTATTAATTTTATCGTTTTCCCTTTTACTGGTTTAAATTTTTTGGTAAAAAGGTTGCAATAATGTAGTATTTCGTATGTTTAAGAAAAATTTTTTCTTAGAAGTTGCTTTTATGGAAAAAAGCAAATGCATTGTATTTAATGTACCCTTGGAAAAAAAATTTACTTTACTTGACAGTGCAAATCTTAGTACAGTTATTTTTTTAAACGGTTGCAGTGGGGGCAGAATACCTAGTGCTTGAGCACTGATTGTGATCTGATGGCCTGATTTTTAGCCAAACTGAGGCATCCAAGAAGGGGTTTTTTCCCCCCGCAGTTAAAATCAGTACGACTCCACTTCCCCGAGTGCCTTCCCATAAGACTACAAACCTAGGTCCTATGTGTGAACACATGTAGAACGCTTGCTACACGTTTTAAAACGTTCTGCCTTTTGCAAGTGTATTGAGGGGCGGGATAGTCAGTGGGGGGAGCACCCCAGGCTGCTCAAAAAAGGAAAAAAACCCACTCTTTAGTTTGCGGCTGGCACCTTTGCTCCGTACCTAAATACCATCTGGGGCTATCTAGGGACCGCGCGGTCAGGGTCCCCAAATACAGCGTCCGCGGGGGCCAGCCACCCTTTTCCCTTTTTTGCTGCTATTACGATGGGTGAATTTTTATTTTAAAAACTTATTTTCATTCGGGGCGGATGTCCACTTTTTTTTTTTTTTTTTTTTTTTTTTTTTTTTTTTTTTTTGCTGCCCCATCTTTTTGTGAGGTCCCCGTCCTGCTGTTCCCACGTGCTCATTCCAATCCCCCCCACACCCTCCCAATTTTGTTATGTCCTCCCCAGAGTCGGAGGTCACAGGGGCCCAAACCTATCGGCCCCCGACGGCCACCAGCCAGAGGGGGGCCCGCACGTGCGGGTCCCCTTTGGTGGTGTTCAGGGTGCCTGTCTGACTAACAACGAGGGGCACCCCCTATAAACCCCCCAACGACGTATTAGCTCAGTGCGGAGCCAGCTGAGTGAGTTCCCCCCCCGAGGTGGCAAACCCCCACAAAATCCCCCCAACGGGCCCTCCCCCGCAAACCCCCCAACCCAAAGGCTTTAACAATCACCCCAGGCACGAAGTGTTGGGCCCAAACCCAATCTGAGGTCACCATGAGAAGAGAAACTGGGACCACCGAATCAGGGCAAAATTTTTTTTTTTAATTGCATGAGATCAAAGACAATGAGGATGACTAATTATGCTGCTGTGGAAGGGATTGCTTTTAGATACTTGACGGGGTTTTACCTCGCTTATATCATAATATATCCGGCGTAACCGGGGCCCGAGAGATACGAACCGCAGTGTTTTGGGCGGGGAATTTGAGCAACCTCTCAAACTCCACGTTAAGTGGATGAAACTCGACTGTGTGGTCCCGCTTCCCATGAGCCCAAGCCACCACTTGGGTAGGACCGGCCCGGGTCCGAAAAATCCCTATGACTCTTAGGGGGAATCGAACCCGCGACCTTCCAGTCCGTAACCCCAAGGGGCTAACCCCTGGGTGGCGCTGGTGGATGTCTACTTGATTTTTTCAGTACTCATACTTTTGTGAACAAAATTTTTACCTGCTTTATTTGTTTGTGGTGCGGTTTTTTACGCAATTGGTTAACTAATTTAAACATTTTTTTTACAAAACGGTGTTTCCCCAAAAAACGAAGGGGAGTGTTTTGTGTTTTTTTTCTCCCTCTCTCTCCTCTCTCTCCTCTTGTGTGTAAGAAGTTGTAAGTCTTCGACAACCCTAAAAAGGGGATGAATAAGAGAGGGAGAGGGGGGGGAGGGAGAGGAGAGAGAGAGAGGGAAAGGGGGGGGAAAGGGGAGAGAGAGAGAGGGGGGGGGGGAAGATCACTTTGTGTGATGTGTGTGTTGTGTGGTGGTCCCCGAGCATGCGTTTTGTGTGGTTTATTTGTGTTGTGTGTGTGTGCGGGGATGTGAGTGGCGTGCGGCGTGGGGGCCGCGCGTGTGCGTTGTGTGTGTTGCGCAACGTGTGTGCGTGCGTGTTGCGTTGTCCCTGTAGCTGTGTGAACGGGGGGGTGTGTGTGTGTTTTTGTGATCGGCCCAGACCCAGTCCAGGGGCTTCCTGGGTGTGTGTCATTTCAAATTGTTAGTTTTTCAGCCCTGTGTGCCGTGCGCATCTTTTTTGTAGTTAATGTGTGTGGGTGCACACGGGCTGTTGGTGTTTTGGTGCGCCGTATTGTGAGTAAGGGGAAAGGTACATGTATTTAGCCATTTTGTGGTGTGTGTTGTGGTGTGTGTGTGTGTATGTTTGTCTGCTTGTTGTGTTGGTGTGTGCAGGGTGTAGTGTGTGTGTTTATTTATTTTTCTTATTCTTTTATTTCAAGGAAATGGAATAAGCACTCATGTGTTTTTAAAAATCTAGTTCCGTGTATATGCAGTTTTTAAATTTTTTCATGTTTTGTGTGTGTGTTTTTCTTTCCCCTTTTTTTTTTTTGGGGTTTTCTTTTATGTAAAGTGTAGGCCTGTGTCAATAGTTTGTTTTTTTTTCCAAAACGGACTGATAAGTAGATAAACATTTGATCCAAACAATTTTTAACAGGGTCAGAAAAACTTTTGAATAGTATCAGAAAATCATGAAATAAAAACCTGAGCCCTTTGTGAGGTATCTTGGTTTATGACGTATTTGGGGAAATGACAACACATTTTGGCCTTGCAATGGGTAGCTTTTCCCATTAACACACACTACAGTATTTCCTCACCTCTTGCTCTCTACTTCCATTTAAGAACCAGTGAGAATGCTTCTGATACCGAAATAAGCAAAAATGAAGGAATCTTTCCCCCAAAAAAACAATCATCCAAACCAGTCAATAATGGCCTTTATTAATAATACTCCTGTTGAGCTGTGAAAACAGCTGGGGACAACTGCAACCACAGTAACAATCCATATAATCTTCCATCCTCTCATTGTCTTTGGCCTTCTCAATGCTTTAAAACCGAAGGAAAAATAAGACTACCTCCTACAAGCAAGCTAGCCATAGTCACAACTGCTTCCTACCTAGGAGTCTAAAACACATCAACGCCATCTGAATTATTTACAGGATGAACACCTCTAAGCAAAGGTTTGAGACAGGAACACACATTTCTTGTGCCAACAGCAGTTAAAGTACACCAAATATTATGGTTGGTTTACTAAACATGACCAAAGTCAATATATCACCTACTCCAATCTTCTTCATCTCTCTTTCACTTTACACTGTCAGACGTGTCTGGGAAAAGTAATGGCATGCCCTTTCCAGCTCCTTTTGTGGGCCGTACAGCTTGGTTTGCAGGGTTCTCTCTGTTGGCCACACAACCTTCCTCAGGCCACTGTATTGCATGCATTCTCCTACTCCAGTGACTAATAATAATGATAATAAATGGAATTTATATAGCGCTATATCTTACAAAACAAACCAAAGTGCTTGCATTCATCCTACTCTTACACATGCATCACGTTACAATTAATAGTTTTTACAAATTCAAATGTATACACACTCACACACACAGACCAGCCATACCTTGTTAAAGACAGTAGCTCTGACAACCTATCCACTTCTTCCAACATCTTGATTCTCTCTTCTTCTGTGGAGGAGAAGTAGTCAAAATCCTGCAGACATACACCACAGACATAAGTCACTAACACACCCACACAGAGGCACCAAGTAAAAGCCACAGCAACCATTGCCCCTACATGGGCAAATGCCAGTCCTTTTCTCATTGATAGTGTCCACATTCTGATTTCCAACAAGCAGTATAGCTGTGCAAAATTATTCAATGTTTTCTACCAAACAATGCAGCAAAAAATACAACACGATACAATTTAGTCTTACCTCCCCACCAAACAAGCATTTACAATCCATTTTTTAAAAATGTGTGTGTGTGTGTGTGCGAGTATTCATGTAGCCAAATGTTCAATACAAACACAAAATGGTGTAACAAGATTTGACATGTTCACTATTATAATACTTTAATTTTAAGAAACATATACTTTTTTAAAATCTCTTAAGTCAAATGTGACAACCTTAATGATGAGCAAACCATCACACATGCAAAATCTCACTTGGAACTTTAGGCAAGGAATAAAATCAATGTGACCATACTGAATCACTCTTCAAATGAAGTGATGATCCAAGAATGCATGAAAAAACAGCCATTTGGGAACACGAGTAATCTCCAAAATGCAGTAAAAACCATTTTCTATGCACAACAAAATTCCCATTTTTGAAAATATTCTTGTGAGGGGAAAAGAAAAACAATGTTCTGATGTTCTCAGATACCAAAAAAAAAAAGCCAACAAAATACCCCAAACTCATGGCTAGGCAAAAAAAAAAAAAAAAGGAGTCAAATAAAAATTTCATCATAAAAAATAATTATGTTTAAATTATCAAGACAGAAGTGACATAAAATAAAAACTTGATGAATCTTGCAACTAACACAAACCGAACCTGTCTTCTTCTGCAATATATTCCTTATTCATCACAACTGAACTGGGTAAATATCATGACATAAAATTTGCCATGGATACCTAAGAAAGTAATTCAAGCCCTCACCATTACTTCCCCTACACCTTCCAAACCATCATACCCCTTCCTCCATCAAATACTCACAACCCCGCTTTCAGAAATTTGTTGAAATGACAAGTACATCAGCAACCTGCTAATTATGCTTTAAAATGTTGAAACTTTGAAACACACAACATCACAGCTTTTAACAACAATATCTACAATGATATAGCAACAATAATACAAAGAACAGATTGAAAGAGGAGAGCAAAAAAAAAAATTAGACACCAACCACCAATACTTTGTAGTGCATAAGCTCGTATTTCCTCAAATAGCACACTAGTGATGACCAACTGAGACAAAGCAAGAAAAACAAAGCAGCAAAGGAGATCCCCCACACTGCAAGATGACGGAGCACATTACCTTGGCCGCCTGGCGCAGCTGTTTGCGCTCTTTCCTCATTTGTTTCTTCAGGGCGTCCTTCTCTTTCTTGGCTGCGGCTGCCTGGGCCTTGGCTTCCTCTTCCTCTTTTTCCTTCTTCTTCCTCTCCTCTTCCTCTGCCGCCGCCCGAACCTTCATACACACATTCAGTTCTGTCATGGCTCTTTCATTTTTGACAGTGGCACAAGTGTCAAGAATCACTGTCAAATAAAAGTTTTACCTTGAGGCCCAGCCTCCAGATATGTCTGCCATGATGTACCCATTTCCTTTAGAACAAATGAAATTTGTTATTTCTTTACTACTATTGTTGAAGTACTTTTTTTTTTTAAAGCCCCTTCTCTCACCCTTTTATTCCCCTCTCCACTTAAAACATTGTTTTCACAACAATAACTGCCTTTTAAGTTGTTTTTTTTTTATAATCAATTTGATTTTTGATATGTACCTTGTTATTTACAACACAAAATTAAGGACAGACTGACATTCTGATGGAACCCGTCATACTAGTGACCTGAACTCTCAAGTCAAAAATGTTATTTTACAGACACTGTGTACTGTATACCACATTCAGTCACAGCAGATCTCTCTGCATAAAATTTGGGCTGCTCTCCCTGGAGACAGCGCATTGCTGCAAGAGCAGTGCTACCCACAATTTTTTCATTAAATTTTCCCCCCCCTGTTTGCATGTGTATTTGTTTCCTAAAATGATGTCAAAATTGTCATTATGATTGACTGTTTTCAGCTGTTCAAGGCAGTTATACAATATGTGTTTTGTGTTGTCCTACCCTTTCCTCCTCCTCCTGCCGCTGTCTGACGGCCTCCTGCTTGGCCCGCTTGGCCGCCAGCTTCTTCTCCTTCTCCTCCTCCTTGAACTTCTGGATGCGCGGATCACAGGCATAGGCGTTGTCTGAACATAAAAACACCAATGAGAGTGCAATGTCTTTGTACAGTCATCACTTTAAGATAGTGGCAGTGGGGGCAGAATAACCACAACACCAATTACAGTGCAAAGTCTTAGTACAGTCATCACTTTAAGATAGTGGCAGTGGGGGCAGAATAATCACAACACCAATTACAGTGCACGCGCGCAGGTGTGTATGACTATGTGTGTGTTTCCAATGTATTATTTTATCGATTTTCCTCTTTTACTGGTTCAATTTATTGGTAAAGGTTGCAATAATGTAGTATTTCAGTATAGTCATTAAGAAATTTGTTCTTAGATAGATGGCTTGATGGAAAAAAGCAAATGCATTGCTTATTCAATGTACCATCTGGAAAAAAAAATTTGACTTGACTTGACAGTGCAAAGTCTTAGTACAGTTATTATTTTTAAACGGTTGCAGTGGAGGCAGAATACCCTAGTGCTTAGAGCACTGAGCTTGTGATCTGATGGCCTGAGTTTGAGCCACAACTGAGGCATCCAAGAGAGGGGATTTCTACCCTGCAGTTAACATCAGTACTGACTCCACTTCCCCTGAGTGTCCTTCCGATAAGACTACAAACCTAGGTCCTATGTGTGAACACATGTAGAACGTCTTGCATACACGTTAAAATCTGTTCTGCCTTTTGCAAGTGTATATGAGGGGACGGGATAGCTCAGTGGTCGGAGCACTCGCACGGCTGCTCAAAACAGGAAAAACCCGACTCTTTAGTTTGCGGCTGGCACTTTCGCTCCGTAACCTAAATACCATCTGGCTGCTATCTAGGCACCGCGCGGTCAGGGGTCCAAGTACAGCGTCTCGCGGTGCCAGCACACATTCCTTCTTTGCTGTCTATTAGCGACTGGGTGAATTTTTATTTGAAAGGCTTATTTATCATTCGGTGCTGGATGTCCTACTTTTTTTTTTTTTTTTTTTTTTTTTTTTTTTTTTTTTTTTGCTGCCTCATCTTCTGTGACGTCCCCCGTCCTGCTGTTCCCACGCTGCTCATTCCAATCTCCCCGCCACAGCCATACCCATATTTGTTATGTCTCATCCTCAGAGTCGGAGGTCCACAGGGAGCCAATCACTATCAGGCCGCCGCACGGCCACCAGCCAGAGGGGCCCTGCACTGCTGCTGGGTCACTTTGGTGGTGTTCAGTGGTGCCTGTTCTGAGCTAACATACGCAGGACACCACCTACTAAGCCCCCTACTAACGACAGTATTAGCTCAGTTGCGGAGCCAGACTGAGTGAGTTGCCCACCCGAGGTGGCAACCACCACAACATCCCTCCAACGACCGTCCCCCGCAAACCTCCAACCCCAAAGGCTTTGACACACACTCACCACAGGCACAGAAGTGTATGGGCAAACCGAATCTGAGGTCACCATGAGACCAGAGAAACTGGGACCACCGAATCAGAGGCAATTTTTTTTTTTAATTGCATGATGATCAATGACAATGAGGATGACGTAATTATGCTGCTGTGGAAGTGCATATGCTTTGAGACTACTTGACAGGGTTGTACTCTACGCTTACTATCATAATATATCCCGGCGTCAACCGGGCCCGAGAGATACAGACACCTGCAGTGTTGGTCAGGTAATTTGAGCAACACTCTCAAACTCGCATCCGTTAAGTGGATGAAGCTCGACTGTGTGGTCCCAGTCTTCCCACTGAGCCCACAGCACACTCACTCTGGGTAGGAGCCGGCCGGAGTCCGAAAAATCCCTATGACTCTTATGGGATTCGAACCCGCGACCTTCCAGTCCGTAACCCAAGGCGCTAACCACTGCGCCATGGCGGCTGGTAGGATGTCCTACTTGATTTTTACAGTACTCATACTTTAGTGAACAAAACTTTAATACCTGCTTTATTTGTTTGTGGTGACGGTTGTACAGCTAATTAGGTTAACTAATTTTAAACATTTTTTTTACAAACACGGTGTTTCCCAAGAAACGAAGGGCTGAGTGTTTGTGTGTTTTCTCTCTCTCTCTCTCTCTCTCTCTCTGTGTGTGTAAGTAAGTAAGTAAGTCTTCAGACAACCCTAAAATAGGAGACTGAATAAGAGAGAGAGAGAGGGGGGGAGGAGAGAGAGAGAGAGAGAGAGAGAGAGGGGGGGGAGGAGAGAGAGAGAGAGGGGGGGGGGAGAGATCTACTTTGTGTGAGTGTGTGTGTGTGTGTGCGTGCGTCCCTGCATGCATGCGTGTGTGTGTGTTATTGTGTGTGTGTGTGTGTGTGCGGGGATGTGAGTGTGCGTGCGTGCGTGGGCGCGCGCGTGTGCGTTGTGTGTGTTCGCGCACACGTGTGTGCGTGCGTGTATGCGTATGTGCCCGTGTATGCATGTGTGAACGTGTGTGTGTGTGTGTTTGTGTGATCGGCCACAGCACCTACATGTGCCAGGTGCTTCCTGGCTGTGTGTCAGTTTCAAGTTGTTAGTTTTCTCAAGCACATGTGTGCCGTGCGCATCTTCTTGTAGTTACATGTGTGTGGTGTGCACACGCGCGCGTGTATGAGTGTGCGTGCGCGCGTATGTGTGAGTATAGGGTATGCGTACATGTATTTATGCCATTTTGTGTGTGTGTGTGTGTGTGTGTGTGTGTGTGTGTATGTTTGTCTGCTTGTGTGTGTATGTGTGTGTGCACGTGTGCTCATGTGTGTGTGTTTATTTATTTTGCTTATTCTTTTATTTCAAGGATAATGGAATAAGCACTCATGTGCTTTTATTAAAAATCTAGTTCCCGTGTATATGCAGTTTTGTAAATTTTGTCATCCGTTTTGTGTGTGTGTGTTTTCTTTCCGCTTTTTTTTTTTGGTGTTGCTTTGATGTCAAAGTGTAGGCCTGTGTGCAATTAGTTTGTTTTTTTTACACAACACAGGACTGATAAGTAGATAAACATTTGATCACAACAATTTCTTAACAGGATCAGAAAATGCTTTTTGAATAGTATCAGAAACATCAGTGAAATAAAAACCTGAGCCATTTGTGAGGTATCTTGGCTTGATGACAGTATAAGATACTGACAAGACATTTGTTTTCTACTGTGTTCTTGGGGTTATAATTATGAGCTGTACTGGAATTGGTTCATGAACAAACCTTCAGCTGTAGCAAGGATACCGCTAAAAGCTGATGAAACATTAGACTGTGTATGTGCTGTAACGCCTGACCAGCAGGAGTGTTTATAGAGAAGTCAGAAAGCTGACACTAATGACTGCGGCAGACTCTCTCCCCACACTCTCCATCACCCTGCCTCTCACGGCGCTGGCCGCGCGCGGTAGCCGCTAAGGTGTGTTTATTTATGGCCTCGTTCTGCCAACAGGTTCAATGTAACAGCCCCCCAAAAAGATTAGTCTGTATGCAGACATATTCAATGTTTTCTCTATGTTCATTGTTTATATAATATAAATATATGCTTTTTTAGAGAGAGAGTTAGAAATGTCTGTTTTTTGTGATTGTGTTTCTTCCTGCACCTCTCCTGTTTATCTTCATGTCTGTTTGAACTGCTGTCACATCAACCAGTATGAAAGAAAGTACATGGAGTTTGGAGTCAAAAGAAAGCTCGTTTAAAGCTCATTTTAAAGAGTGCTTTGCTTGTCATTTTTAAACAATTCACTGTGCAAGAAGATGTGTGAAAGACACAAGGGTAATTTATGGCTGAACACGGCTACAGCTGCAAGCGGCTAGTGCTGCCTTTCCTTTTGCCCTGTTTATTTATATCCACGCCCTGCCAGCTGCCAGTCATGAACTTTGTGCTGGGAAACTAAACGAAGGGTTTGAGAAGCAGTGCTCGCTTTCCCCCAGCCAAGTTAAGCAGCGTCGAGTGTGGTTACCAGTTGGATGGGTGACCGTTTGCGCGCCTTGGCTTCAGTACAGTTCCCCCAGCTGTAAATGGGTACCTGCCCTCTTTAGGGTCAGGGAAGGTAAAGCAGCGAGGGAGAGGAGATGGGCGCCGCCCTCAATACGCTGGCCCTAGAGAAGTGAGGTCTCTGACACTTCGCTCCCCTACGACCTTATAGGTTATGGGACTCCTTTACCTTTTACCTTTATATGATTGTGTGCCAGAAAAACAAAAAGAGATGAAAACGTTTAAAAAAACAAAAACAAAACGCATACACACAAGTTTTGTGTTTTGACATCATCCCCGAAGTCAAAATGCAGCTACCTTAATGGTGGACAAAAACAGTCCCATACGAATAAAGTCTCATCATCGGTGAACCTTAGAGCTCTAACTGAAGAAAGAAGGGAAGGGGGGTGGGGGGGGGGGGGGAGGGGGAGAGAAATTGCAGTATTTCTGAAACCTGAAAAATATTTGCACAGACAGTTTTAAAGGAAAATAACCTGAATATATATGTGACTACCAAAGTTAAGGCAAACCACAGCATGAACTTTTACTAAAGAACCACAGAAATCAGTTGAAGTAACATACTCCCCACCCCCCACAAAAGTAGATTTTATTCACCAAACCCCTTTCTAAACTATTCTGACTATGAAAACTACACCAAAAGGTAGTAACTTAAAAAAAAAAATTCACCACAAAAAAAAAAGAAAAAAAAAAGCCATAGCATTGCCATTCTCATCTATAACCAAAGAATACCAACAAAAAAAACAAAAAAATAAATTGCACAATGTAAAAACCAGAATAGTTTAGTGGTGTGAAGGCTTGGCCACTCACCAACTAGCTGTCGTATCCTGGCGGTTTCTTCTTTCTTCAGCTTCTGTCTGGCAGCTTTGTTCTGCTTCTCTATCCACCGACGCTCGTCGCGGCTGTCAGAGGACACAACACACAATCACTGTACAGGACTGTCTGTTGGACAGCAACACAAACACTACTGTTGAAAACAAATCACAAAATTGCTGTGCTTGTGTGTGTGTGTGTATACTTTTTTTAATTTAACGTCTGTTCACTCAAGGTGATATTAGATCCGTGTGTGTGTTTGGTGTGTGGTGTGTGTGTGTGTGTGTGTGTGTGTGTGTGTGTGTGTGTGTGTGTGTGTGTGTGTGTGCATGTGTGTGTGAGGGTGTGTGTATGTGTGTGTGAGAGAGAGAGAGAGTCTGTGAGTGTGTATATGTGTGTGTATATGGGTGTGTGTTGGTCTTCAATTTTATGTCTGTTCACATAAAAGTGATATTTGACAACAGTGTGTGTGTGTGTGCTTATGGGAATGTGTGTGTGTGTACGAATTGTGCTTATGGGAATGTGCGAGCAAGTGCATGTATGTGAGTGTATGTGTATGATGTTGTTTATGCAAGAATAATTACTAGGCGAGTGCATAGGACAGTTTCAGCTTAGAGCAGAACACAGATTAAAAAAAAAAATTTAAGATTTTTTAAAAAAAAGATGGGTACAAGAAACAAACAATGCATCCAATGTTTTGCAAAATGAAAGCAAAAAAGCACTGTCTGGGGGAAAAAAACACAGAAAAAAAAAAAGAAAGCAGAGCAATCACACATGCATATAAAGACAGTCATAGAGAAAGTCGTAGAGAAAGAAACAGTACACTCAAAGAGATCCTAAGACTGGACACAGAGAGCTGTTTTACTCACTTCTCTCCCTTTTCCTTCTCCTCTTCATCCTTGTAGGAAAATTCTCTCCACGATTCGAATTCATACCTGAACAAAAAACCCAAACAACTTTTGTCATAGATAATCACAGAATACTTCATTCCATGAAAACGCACATGACACTTATTTTCTGAAGAAAAACTTCTAGAACTTTTTAAATTGATAATCACAGGACACATTATTTTCTGAAGGGAAAAAGCACAGTATGACTTTTTTTTTAAACACATAATCAAAGGCCATTGTCTTTTCTGAAAAAAAACCCAACCCAACAATAACAACTTTCGACATAGATAATGATAGTACACCATACTTTCTTGAAAAAAACACCTGAAAACAAAACTGAACAACTTTTGACAAAGATAACCACAGAACACCATAATTTTTTTTCTCCAAAATCAAAGCTGTCAATGTAAACAAAACACAAAACTACAGAGAATAGTGTAAAAAGAAGATGGGTGAAAGAGGGACCTGAGACACAGACATCAAAGTTGAAAGACACAGACAGAGCAACAATGAGGGATAAAGTAGAAAAGGTGCAAACACACATTCACCAAAATACAAAATCAAAATGATATACAGGAAAATCTTGGAGGGGATGATACTCAATACCATTACCACAAACAACTGATCTACAGCCTCAATTCATCACTGGAGTGGGTGAAGAGAGCATATATAGTTACACTGAAAACTGCCGTTTCACCCACCACAAGTTAACTGTCATCAAAATCAGAAAACACAGACAGTAACACTATCACGCGTTAAGGGAAAGAACCCTCTTTCCCAGTACATGTGTACTATGTGCATTTGTACGCTACTGTAACCCAGTAGTGGGTGATACGGAGGGAAGGGTTAATAGATGGTTGGTTACCCAATAGCAGGTTACCCATAGGGAAAAGGTTAACATACAATATAGCTACACTGAAAACTGCTGTTTTACTCACCAGAAGTTGTAGAAGGCATTGACATGGTCAAAGTCAGAGTTTTCATCCCCCAGCTGTGGAACTCTCTTCCGGTTTGACCATCTGAGAACACACACACAACTCTGGCCATACATATGAGGATATATACTTTTAAGCCATATGTAAGAAGAAATTAATAATAACAGCATAACAGCAACAATAATAATAGCTATCTTTTTTTCCTAGTCTAGAGCTCCAACGTTCATTAATGCGATATCTTAGTGTGTGCAACCATTTTTTCCCCTACCATTTATTTCCCACAATTCTGACTTCAGTGATACAGTTGGAAATAAAACTACCAATTTTGCCAGGACAGTTAGGAAGTACCTCCCAACTCTTTCCAATTTTCAACTGACATAGGTTTTTTTGAGGTGTACAAGTTTGTAAGCACAAGGGTCTGACTAGTTTAGAGTTTCCTCTGAAAGACTTGACATTCAGTTTGATTTTCCTGTCAAAATGGGAAAAAAGGGCAAGGGTTGGAATCAAACTCAGAACCTCACGGTTTTCTTGTTAGGTTCATGAACATCTTTACTGCACCTGTCACCTTCCTTCTTAGCTGGAGGTATAATTGACACACACATGGCCAACATGCAAATCTACAACCTAGAGAGGGGTAGTAGGCTCCACCCAGTACTACTTGTCCAAAACATGCAGCATTGCGGTGGCTCAAAGACTCCTCTCAAAATAAAGACAAGAAGAAGAAGAAGACGCAGCGACAGGCCTTACCTCGCGTTTCTCTCAAAGACAGGTCTGAAGTTGGTGAAGAAGTTGTCCTTGCTGTCCTGGCTTGCTGAAGGCACCGCATCGTCAAACTCTGGGTCCACGCTGTCAAAGGAGCGCCGCTTCACGGGGTCACTCAGGATTTCATAGGCTGTGTACAGGACATCACATAGGGTCACTCAGGATTTCATAGGCTGTGTACAGGACATCACATAGGGTCACTCAGGATTTCATAGGCTGTGTACACAACATCACTCAGGATTTCATAGGCTGTGTACACAACATCACACAGGATTTCATAGGCTGTGTACATGACATCACATAGGGTCACATAGGATTTCATAGGCTGTGTACACATCACACAGGGTCACATAGGATTTCATAGGCTGTGTACAGGACATCACACAGGATTTCATAGGCTGTGTACAGGACATCACATAGGGTCACACAGGATTTCATAGGCTGTGTACATGACATCACATAGGGTCACTCAGGATTTCATAGGCTGTGTACAGGACATCACACAGGGTCACTCAGGATTTCATAGGCTGTGTACATGACATCACATAGGGTCACACAGGATTTCATAGGCTGTGTACATGACATCACATAGGGTCACTCAGGATTTCATAGGCTGTGTACATGACATCACATAGGGTCACACAGGATTTCATAGGCTGTGTACATGACATCACATAGGGTCACAGAGGATTTCATAGGCTGTGTACAGGACATCACACAGGGTCACTCAGGATTTCATAGGCTGTGTACATGACATCACATAGGGTCACACAGGATTTCATAGGCTGTGTACATGACATCACATAGGGTCACTCAGGATTTCATAGGCTGTGTACAGGACATCACATAAGGTCACTCAGGATTTCATAGGCTGTGTACATGACATCACATAGGGTCACACACGATTTCATAGGCTGTGTACATAACATCACATAGGGTCACACACGATTTCATAGGCTGTGTACATAACATCAAATAGGGTCACACAGGATTTCATAGGCTGTGTACACAACATCACATAGGGTCACACACGATTTCATAGGCTGTGTACATGACACCACACAGGATTTCATAGGCTGTGAACATGACATCACACAGGATTTCATAGGCTGTGAACATGACATCACACAGGATTTCATAGGCTGTGTACATGACACCACACAGGATTTCATAGGCTGTGAACATGACATCACAGGATTTCATAGGCTGTGAACATGACATCACACAGGATTTCATAGGCTGTGTACATGACATCAAACACAAGTGTATACAACGGTCACAGAAAAGCAAATGGGCACTCAATAGGACCCTTTGAACATTTTTTCTATTACTCAGAGGCCTCAGAAACTTTCATTTCATAAAAAAAATTCTACACACTGGAAAAAAGCATCCATTAAATCATGACGATAAAGTATATATGCAGACCAAAGGTTTGGGGAGGGGAGGGAGGATGGATGCATTTTCCTCATAAAATAGGCAAACGAATTCAAGAATTGAAAAAATAATTTGGAAAAGAATCAGAAATAAAGAAAGTCAAAAGATGCAGGATAGAGGAATGAACAAAATAATTTTTTCAAAAGTTAAAAAATGTGAAGAACATATGACGTTTCCCTGTCTTGTGTTTGTGATTCCCTGATCACCACTCTACTACCCACCTCTAGATATACAGAGGAAATAGTCGTTGTCTCCATTTTCCACATGCAGACCTCTGGCTCGACGTTTGTCAGGGTGGTGCAACAGCACTTTTCGTCTGTCTGGAAACACAAATATTGCAAATCAATGATTCACCCCAAAACACAAGAAAAGATTTGTTGTAATAGTTGTCTAGATTTATGAACAAAAACGCAAATGATACAGCTGTAAGAGGTCAGGATGTGCCGAGTGGATAGAGCGCTGTGCTCACACTCTGATGGCCCAGGTTTGAGCCACCACCGTGGCACCTGTTCAAGGGGATTTTTCCCCTCGAGTTAACATCAGTGTGGACTTCACTCCTCCCAAAGTCCTTTGGATCAGACTATAAAGCAAGGTTCCATGTGTCAATGCACACAGAGTATCTTAGGCACATGTGGAAACCTGTCCTGCCTTTTGGAAGAGTAGGCTATTTTGTGCTGATGGGAACAGATGACACAATTTACAAAACTGCATGCACACTGGTATAATGTTTAGACACCATCCCCAAAGTCAAAATGTGGCTATCTTGATGGTGGATAAATGGTCACATACACAAAAATCTCACCAATAGTGAACCTCAGAGTTCTAGGTAAGGAACAAAAAAAAAAGTATATATCTAAAAATACACTTGTTGGTTTTCACAGTTAACAGACTCTTTAAAACAAGTGACACACAAATATCAACATAATCAGAAAATAACAATCACAACACACAGACGCACACACACACACACACACACATGTATGCATGCACATGTATAGGCTATCCTGTAAGGAAATTTTGCTAATTTCTCATTCAGATTTAATTAACACACACCTCCTTTACTAATTTGGCTTGTACTGGATTGAATCAACCCCACGTACTAAAGAGATGATTAGTAGTTACTCACAAATTCTCTTGATCTGTTCAGCACTTGCTCTGTAGCGCAGCTTTGCGAGGCCCAGTACAGCATAGTGGTCTTGTTTCTGAAACAAAGTCAATGTCTCATTCTGGTAGCTCAGTGTATATGATATAAAGTGAATCATCAGATTTTCTTTCTAAGAACAGTGTGTAAAAATTACTGAAGACTTTAATCAGATGTTTTCAATGAAAAAAAAAAAGGGCAGAAACAGAAGTCATAATATTCATAATTCAGCCAGCAGTAAATTGAGTAATCTACTAAGTATGTACTACACACACAACACAGACATGTACGTTGCCAATCCAGCACACACTCAAAAAGTGCATACAACATTCAGACTTCTGACGTTTCTTTTTACCTTCCATTCTGTGGGATTCAGACCCAAGAGTAAAGTGTGATCATCCTCTGATTCCTCCTCCTCCTCAATTTCTTCCTCCTCCTCACTTGAGGATGAGGAGTCTACAGACTGGTGGCCATGAACACGTTGCTGATAGGCGTCAAACCACTGACCTGTGGCTTCCACACTGGTCAGCTCACCCGCTGCACATCATTCACAACATCACGAACATGACTTTTGTAGTTTACCTTAAATATTCAGTACATTTTAAAATCCTGAATAGTTTGTCTGATCAATATCATAATCAATCATATCCACAATCTTAAAGGATGAAACAAAAAGTAGAGTTTGAACAATCAGAGTGTTACTGTGATGTGTCAGGCAGGTTACAATTAATACAAAACAAACTGAGGAACAACAGACATGTTATTTGTGCTTCAAAACATTAAAAAGGTGAAACGTATAAGTGAAGAACTTGTTACCACCTTCATAAACAACAGCAAAGCCTTTGACAGCATGACTGACTAGCATCTTTTTGACACAATGGATAAAACAGCTTTTCAAAACACATCATCTCCCTAATAAAATTTCCTCACTTAATTAATGAAGACCAAAATGGTTCTATCAGATGGGGCAATCAAAATGTGAATTTCTGAATACCTCAAAAGGAGTTAGACATGGATGCATGCATCTTCTCGCCTACCCCAAAAATACACAGAGTAAGTCATGAGAGTCTGATAAAAAATGATATTGAAAACATGGGTCTCAGGATAGGTGGCAGAAACATTTATATTATAAAAAAAGATCTGTGCTACACTGATGATACAGCACTACTTGATGTATAATATAATATATAAGTATATGAGCTACTAGTACTAGAACTGTAGAAGTAGATCTATCTACTGCTACAGTGCTAGCCAACAATATTACCAGCATACACTATGATAAAGAGAGTAACTAGACAAAACTCAAAAGTGCTTCACACTGCCAGAACCAGTACCAAACAAGAGTGCATGAAATAAAAATTGACATATCTCCTTCAGAAAATGTCAAAGACTTTAAATATCTCAGCTCAGTCAAAACAAAATGATGGATCATGTACCAAAAACAAAAATGAAAATAATGAAATGCTTTGATTAATATGGCCCGTAATGCTATATCAGTATATTATCTAATTATTTAATGATATATGGCTGTGAATCCTGGACACTAAGAAAACACACAAAGAAAAAAGAACTAAAGTAGTCAAGATGTAATATATATATATATATATATATATTATATACACTTTACAGCTGGGTAAACTGGAAATTGTAATAAAGCCAAGAAGAATGAACAGTCACCCATCCAAGTTGTAACCACGCTCAATGCTGCTTAATCTTAGCTTGTGCAAAGCGGCTACCCTGACCCAAAGTGCCAATAATTGCTTTTAAAATCAAATGTTAATTGTTATGTTATATTACTTATAACTGTCCTTATATAGTTTAAGCCATTTCCATGACAAGCTCTACTCTTTACATGACAATGTGTATTCTCTATAAAGAGGGGGGAAGATCCTCTTAAGTTGAAGTATGGCTGATATTTTGCAGTGCCTGAAAACAATCATGAATACACTATACATAGATATAATACACACCTGTAGACAACTAAGACAAGTCAGGCGCAGCAGTCAGCAGATCCAACTTTGGCAAGGGAGGAAATTGTTACATTTTAACTTAAGACTTTCTGGGAAAAAAGTTAAACTATAAGAATGGGCCAAGAATACAAGACCAAAAAATCAACAACAAAAAACCCCAGACAAGAGATGACAGGAAGAAAGCAAGTGTAATAATTATAATGTATCCGACTTTGGCAAGGGAGGGAATTGTTACCTTTTAATTGAATTAAGACTTTCAGGTGAAAAAGTGTAATAAGAATGGACCAAGACAACAAGACCAAATACACAAAATAAAAGACAACAAGACCAAATACACAAAATAAAAGACAAGAGATGACAGGAAGAAAGGGTACAAGGCAGAAACAAAGAGAGGGCTGGAAATAAGGAAATTCTGAAATTTCCAGGTGGGGATGCTATTTGAACATACCATTACCAGTTGACAAGCCCCCAGCATCCCCATAGGAGAACACTTGGAACAGTGATTCTCAGGTGTGGTGGATGAGACTAGTGAGAGAGTACATTGTGCCAATTTGTGGTTGATCTGCAGGGTGTTATTACTGTTAAATTGGGGAATGTGCTTCATTAACAACAACAAAACATTAAAACCAACTATAGAGATCTACTATACTCTCCATGTGCTTTATGTATCAATACCCCACCCAACCAAAATAACCTTGGATCAAACCAGGATGAGGATGCTGAGGATGGTCATCAAGTTGTGAGAGAACACCTGATAATGTAATAATTATGGGGGAATATATATTTTTTATACCTTCCTTCTAACGAATGACCGTGCAGGCTACATCATGATTTATATATCCATGGCATAAAATATCAATGTTGATCAGCTCACAGTCACTGGACTTCATATCAGGCGGAAAATGCCGGATTATCTTACACTGTTTAAAATGTTTTGTTTAAGTACTGTCTTACTCAAGATTTACTCTTGGTCTTAGGAATGCCATGCCTACATGACTACATCATGACATGTGTAAAAGTTCCCATGAAAACATTTTAAACAAGATTGTGATGAAAGTCATGAACTGGGGACCAATGAGAAAATCACATTCCGCTGTTCAGAATATTTAGTGATTGCCATCACTTTAAATTAATTTCACTTTTTAAAAAAACACCGGACTCACGTGTGAGTGTCCCGAACACTCCTGAAACCTCGTCTTCTTCGGCGTGTGGAATCATTCTTCTATCGATATCGACGTACACACTATCCTGTTTATTTCAGAGTCCGAAATTCTTTCACTTAGTTTGTCTTTTTTTCTTATAAAAAAGCCATCACTTGCTCAGATTTACGTTTGATAAGTCTCCATGCCGGTAGGACTGTAGGTTCAATGATGTCTTTTTACCACGGTCGCAGACAAAAAGTTGGAAATTAGCACAATATCCGGTACAACTGATAGAAAAACTGCTACAAAGGGTTTTCTCCCCTGTACCGTTGGACCGCCGATGTCTTCTTCTTCTTCAGTGCGTTCACGGGATAACCCGGCTGACTTAAAAAAAACCCGAAACATTCAAACAAGTGTAGTGTGAATTATATAATATGTCATTTCAACACAGTAATGTAGGATTCACAAGGAAAGAAACTCGATTTTTTTCTCAACAGCATCTCCTTCAGTGCCCAGTTTTAAATTGTAACCATGAATTGACAATGAGCTGATTTTATTTGAAGTGGCTGAAAATATTAAATCTGATGAAGTACTAGATTTCATTATTCTGTTTGGCAAGTTTTTTTTTTAAATATATATGTAGAATCAATAAAACTTTTCCAAGCATTCACATATTTTTAAGAGAACTAAACACAAAGTTTAAAATTGATATGCATGCAACTTATTTGAATATGACTTACCATGTTTTCCAGAGAAGATAGCTCCCATATATGGGCTTAATTGAAGCAATGAAAGAACCCTAGAGGGAAGTGAAAAGCAGGTAAAAGCAGATAAAACAGACACGCAGTCTCCACAGACAAAAAAAAAAGTTGTAAACAAGGAATAACTGTACGAACTACTTAATACAGGTTTTATCACTTGTTATAACATGTGGCTCGTGGAATACGTCCTTAATCTGTACACATCCAAGGCATATCTATTTTATCTGGATATTTGCTGTTTGTTCTTTTTTCCATGCTGCACATCCGTGAGTCTCTTGCTCTGATTGAGTCTGCATCAGTGCAGCCATGTATGTTTATCAATGTATGTTTATCAATGTATGTATGTATGTATGTGCGTATGATTGCATGTATCTATGCATGCGTGTATGTACGTAAGTATGTATGTATGTATGTAATATGAAATTTTGGACGTAAAGATTATTATTTTTATTAGAATAATATGCTTGTATGTTTGGTAGATCTGTTTATTTCTGTATTTCCCTCAGTGACCATGTTTCTATACACAATTAAGTATGAATCAGAAAAAAAAATTGTAACCATGAAAAATGAAGCAAACTAAACTGTTTGTATGATTCTTTGTAAACCATAGTAACATAGACTGGATCATTTCTCAGTCTTTTGTGAAAGTTTTATTTCAATCCCTCCCTGGACTATTGATGTGAACAGACTTTAAATATACAGCAACAAATTCTTACAGCAGCCTAATCTGCTTTTAGTTTGCACACACACACACACACAATCTCGGTAAACATACTGCTGAACTTATGGCTCTCAACTATATTCCTGATTTTCCATCATTCCTATCTTAATTTGTGTAGACTCTAAGTCGGTATTGTATGCTATAAAATCCCCAGATTCCAAGAAAGTATACAGAATTATTTTTGAAATTAAGTTTGTCATACACCTTTTAAATTTAAGAGGTATGCCTGTTTCTTTTTGTTGGGTACCTTCAGGCGATGGAATTTTTTCAAACGAGTGGGCTGACAGAGCTGCAAAAAAGGGGGCAAGACATGATATGGAAACAATAGAACTGCATGTTCCCTTATCTCTACAGGAAGGATGCCGTTTACCAAACAAGCGTCGTGGGGTAAGTTGAAAGAATATGATCAATTCAAGGAACAATCTTTAAAGAGTTGTCTGACTAAAGCCCATATTTCATGTTACATAACTCCTTCTCAAAACACAGCCAAGTGTCGTAACTGCGAGAAAAGTTAATACACTTTATTTTAGAATGTAATTATATGCTTTAATTACAAAATTTTGTAAAAAAAAAATCAGGTGCCTATGTGGGAAACATAATTATTTCCAATACTCACATCATTTTTGAGAGCCCGATTATAAAACCTTTTAAAACCTACACTTTCTTCGTAGTCTCTGGAAAAAAATTGTTTTAAATTCAAACTAATCCTTTGCCATCGTTAAATGTTAATGTTTATTGCACAGTCCATTAGAATAATTGTTGTTGTTACTTTATTGTTGTTTCATGTTAACACTATGTTGAAATTAAATTTTTACTAATGTTTAAGATTTTGAAAAAGTTTTATGCATGAAAATACCAACACACATGCTACTTTCTCAGTCTATAAACCGAGGCCCCGTGTGCGAACGCACGCAGAACATCTTGCGCACACGTTAAATCCTGTTCCGCTTTTCGTATGAGTAGGCCATTGTGTGCCGGTGGGAACAGATGACAGAATTTACAAACCCGCATACACACGGGGATGGATGTAAAAAAGCACATAAGTGCTTATTCCATTATCCTCGATATAAAAGAATAAAATAAGATTATAAAAAAAGTCTTTTCTCCGTCCCTTCCCTCTCTACTTTCACTTTCACTATATTTTTCACATCCCTCTCTCACACAGTCTCTTAATCACTGAGAGTGAACAAACGTTAAATTAAAGACAACAACAACAACAACAACCACACACACACACACACACACCACACAGAGTCGAATGGGAGACAACCTTGTGGATACCTGTTTTCGTAGCTTATCTCCCGTACCTATATAATGTGTATTCTATCATAATTATAATGCTGATAGGCTACTGAGTGCCTTTACGGTACGAGATGAAGGTTCTGTACAAAGCAGTGGAAGACTAGCGCACAGTGGCCTTACACTGCCAGGTGAACTGGGGCTTGATTTCATGACATACACAAGACTGTCAGTAGCCATTAGGCCTAGGGCACAGGCTTCCATGCCTGTCGCTAAGTGAAACCTCCACCCGCCAATTCTGATCCTCGTAAGCTTTCCTGTGGAGGTGGAGAGGAGAGCGAGGGGAGAAGTGTGTGTGTGTGTGTGTGTGTGTGGTAGAGAGAGAGAGAGAGGAGAGAGAGAGAGAGACAGACAGACAGACAGACAGAGGCAGACATACATTGACAGAGACAAAGACAGAAACCCGGCCGAGATAGACAGGCAGGCAGGAAAACAGACAAACAGGCAGGCAGACAGATAGACAAACAGACAGAACCGCTAATT
>CM054142.1:17129916-17172416 GCA_028751875.1 Rapana venosa | reverse complement strand
GGATCTTTGGTAGCAGCTATATATACAGACAGACACAGTACTGAAGTAGGTCGACATGAAGGAGCCCTCGTCATCTTGGGTTGTGCCAAAGTAGTTTGGTTCTTCCTGTAGTACAATGTCTGACTTTTCCTGGCAATACAAGTTTCTCGTTCTCTGGAAATAAAAACCTTTGGTATTGATGGTGTGCTTGTTTGCTTGCTACTCTCAAGGTGTGTTTGCTGGCTTCTTTGAAGCCTTGTTTGCTTGCTTCCCTCAAGGCAGTCAAGGCTCGTCTTTGGGAGACAGCCACAAAGTCAAGTAGTGATACCATCAGTCCCAAAACCAGATGGAAACTGTACATTAAAAATGCTCAAGATGAAACAAGCTGATGATCAATGTTCCTCTTGTACCGTTACTTACAGAAAAGATGAGTTATTACATAGCCTATGTTTTCAGCGCCTAGGTCAGCCTGATGAGGTTAGTTGGCTGGAGAGATCAGAACAGGCCTATAGAGCTAGTTTGAACAAAATGAAAGAATAAACACACACACACAAACACACACACACACACAGAGCAGCTTGCACTATCATTCATTCCCACTATACACTGACTCTACCAACAACACTGACTAGGACACTTATCGAGAGAAAGGAGAGGTAGATTTTAGCCATGTTTCCGAAGAATTCAGTGCTGTTTGAAATGACAGACGCTGCTGGAACAAAAAGGTTAATTTTTCTGTTTGTTTTGATGTGTGCAAGATAAAGTTTGCCTGTTCTCCTTATATAGAAGAAAACCGTTGTTTCAGGTTTTAATCGACTTCTTAAGTCACTGAGGCATGGCATGCCATTTTTTTCAAGCAGTGTGGACATCATAAACAGCTTGAACCTGATGGAGGCCACCCCTCTCCAGGCACAAGGACTTTACACTTACTGTTTCCAAAATCAGCCTACACTCCCAGGTCCATGCTGAGTTCTTCAGTAACAATGATGAAGCATTACTTCCCTTGCATAATGAGAGAAACACGGGATATCAGAATTATGCATTCACTGATTGTCTGCTCTTGCTATCTTTCGCTGATGGAAACTGAACTTTTCTTCCACTGAAACCTTAATGTTAATTGGCCAGGAGAGAACTTACATTAATCTTGAGTTTGCGTTGACTATGCAAGCTCTGGCAACTAACTACTGCTAATTCTGCAACACGACCATAAACTCCACTGGTAGCTAGAGATACATGCTGTATGGTATTTATTGCATGTCATTGCTCTTACGTGAATTAACAGCCCCTTCCATACCCAGGTCCTGCGAATTAAGTTGTGATTGTTATCATTGTGTTATGAGGTCAGTTCTGTGAACTGCTATGTCAGGTTAGTTGGCGTGTACGCTGTGATAGGCCTAATACTATGTGAAATAGCAGCGATGTGAAACAATTCCCCTCACTGTTTTGATGACCGTGTGAAATAGCAGTTATATAAATGACAACCCCCCACACTGTTATAGCCTAATGACTATGTGAAATAGCAGTTATATAAACGACAACCCCCACACACTGTTATAGCTTAATGACTGTGTGAAATAGCAGTTATGTAAATGACAACCCCCCCCTCCCCCACTGTTATAGCCTAATGACTATGTGAAATAGCAGTTACATGAAGTGACACCTCTCTCCTGGTCACCACAGTGCTGTAATAAAGGTACTATAATTTATTACCACTTGTTATTAATAGGATGAGGCCAGTAGATCCTTGTGAACTTGGGTGTGAGGTGAACCACCTGAAACAGCATTGCTATGATGGACACTGCAGCAGACCCCCTTTGTGACAGACACTGTGACCAGCTTGAGTTGTGAGAACAGGCCTCTGAACTGTGTCAGTGGATGCCACCTTGTCAATTCGCGGTAATCAGCTAGCATTGATACAAACCAACACACCCCCAACCCTCCCTTTGCACCTGGTTAAAATATAGGATGAAGCACTATTACTGAGTGCCCTTGTGACAAAGATGATATGAGGGCAATCCTGTACAGCAGTGTCACCTTTTGCTTTGCCTATTTAGGTTCCAAGGGTTGTTTTTGTGTTGTTGTTGTTGGTTGTTTTTTGGGCGGGGGGCGGGGGGAGGGGGGTATTTTGGTTTGTTTGCTGTCTGTCGTATCAACAGAGGAACAAGTGACTGTAAAAGGTTACAAGTAAGTAATGTTCTCAGAGTGTTGAACAGTTGATAGGCGGCCTCTTTGCACTAGCTTACCACACCCACACTCCATACTGATAAAAAGTGGGTCACCCATATCATCAACACCGTGCCCAGCAGTATGGCGGGGTCTTCTCTATGGGTGGCCTGGGTTAGAGACTGGCAATTCTCTGTTGACAGCGCTTGAGTGTTTTCACAAACACACATGCCCAATGCACATCAGCGAGCTTACACACTTCTGTATACAGGAATGTACACACGACAAGACAGAATGTGAGACGCACCGTGCATACGATTTTGAAAATAAATGACTGCTGAAGTAAATTAATCAAATGGAAAGGTTAACACATCTTTTTGTTGTTGGTGGTGGTTATTTTTCTTTTTGTGTAATGAAATATGAAATGAAAAGAAGGAAAGAACAAAATCACCTTAACTATATGGCTTGACCGTTTAGTGATTTGAATACAACACACACACACACACACACACACAGAGTGGTCTACTAATAAAGAGAAGACATTATGAACGCCGTGTAACCAGCCCGAAAAGAGCAAACAGACACACAGGCAGGCTGACAAATACTGTTAGTGTCAATATTGACAGTGCTTGTTGATATAACCTAAATAAATAACCTGACCAACCACGCCACTTCCACCTGCCAACGTTTCTTCTCTTGGGCCTCACTCATTTCTCATTGAATACCGGCTTTAAGTTCCAAGATGGTTGGTTGACCTTGCCCGCCTTTATCTCTCACTTCTTACTTTCTGTGTCTGTCCAAAACGTGGAGTAGATTTAATAAACATAAAAAAAATCAATAAACATGAATCATTGTTGATCAATGCATTGCGCGTATTGGTGATAGTACCCAGGAATGCAAAACTGATCAGGACTGATGTTTCTTGTGGCACATAGGCTATTATTTCTTGCGATCATGGTAGTTAGCTGTTTTTAGCCGATATAGAGGGAGGGGGTGAATATATATACACTGAGCTATATCTGTCCTCTGGGACCAAAAATAAACGCCACGTTCAGAGCTTGTGGTACAACATGCAATGTTTCAGTAGGTCTGTTTGCCGTAGCTGCTTCGTACAAACACCAACATACAAAGAGAAAATGTAAAGAGAGTGTTATACACACACACACACACACACACACACACACACACACACACTCACTCACTCACTCACTCTCACACACGATTTTCCTCTTTTTACTGGTTCGATTTATTGGTAAAGGTTGCAATAATGTATAATCATTTAGAAATTTGTTCTTAGATAGATAGCTTGATGAAAAAAAGCAAATGCATTGCTTATTAAATGTACCATCTGGAAATAAAAATTTCACTTGACTTGACTTGACTTGACTCATATATATATGCTTAGTAAGAAGTGTAAGTAAGACTTAGAAGAGAAACATACTTGTTTTGTTTCTTCCCCAAACTAACATGGACTTTCTTCACGTGTGAAAACAATGTACAAACAATGATTTTTATTATAAAAAAAACAAGGTATGCTTCCCCACGTCCCCCTTTCCCTTTCTGAAGCAGTACTGCAGGAAAAAACAACAACAACCGCACAAAATAATATAGATAGTGCACTGATGGTGGTACAACGACCACGATGGCAGTAGTTCATTTTCAGTCACAATACACTACCACGAGGTTCAGTTTTTGTTCAGCACCCGGGACATTCAAAAATTCCCCCCGCTGGCTTTTTTTGGTCAGAATGAATCAGAGCTTGTTTATGCATAGTTTTGAGTTCAGCATCACTGGTCTTTTCTTTACATCAGGTTTGCTAGCAAGTTTACCTACCCCCAGGGCCAGCAGCAAAAACTGCCGTATGTTGACAGCCCGTGTCAGGGATGTTATCGGAGTTTTATTTGCTGGAATACATACATGCCTGCATGTTACTGTACCCAACTTTGAGGTCTGGACGTTAGTTTTAATTCCTGCCTCCTGGCCTAGCTTCCAGCAGTCGACAAGTCTAAAGCGCCAAAACGATAATTTTTGACATGTTGGGCACACCTTTGGAACTGGTGCACATGTGTGTGTGTGTGTGTGTGGTGTAAATTCAGTTAACGTCTTTTCACAAGTTGTGATATTAGAATTGGGGGGGTGGGTTGGTGGGGGTGGGGACTGGTGTGTGAGTGTGTGTGTGTTCGTTGTTTTGATAACGTCTTTTCACTATTAGTGTGTATTTGTGTGTGTGTGTGTGTGTGTGTGTGTGTGTGTGTGTGTTTCTTTTGATAAAGTCTTTTCACTATTAGTGTGTGTGTGTGTGTGTGTGTGTGTGTGTGTGTGTGTGTGTGTGTGTGTGTGTGTGAGTGTGTGTGTGTGTTCTTTTGATAAAGTCTTTTCAATATTAGTGATGTTAGACGAGGTGTGTGTGTGTGTGTGGTGTATGTGCGCGCGCAAGTGTGTGTGTATATGTGTGTGCATATGTGTGTGTGTATGTGTGTGTGCATATTTGTGTGTCTGTGCATATGTGTGTTTCCGTGCATGTATGTGTGTGTGCGCGCGCATGTATGTGTGTCCGTGCATGTGTGCGTGCACGCGCATGTGTGTCCGTGCATGTGTGTCCATGCATGTGTGTGTGTGTGGGTGTACTGCAGTGTTTTGGCAGGCGGTTTCTGTTTTCGTTCGCTAGACACTGAACGGTTTTCTGCCTTCTCTCTCTCTCTCCACCCTGCAGCCAACTGTTGGAGCAGAGTGTCTGTTTGCCACAACCCGCCCAGTTATCAGGGGAGTGGCGGCACACAACGCAAACAGGCTCTGCTCTCCCCACAACCTAATTTCAGGGTAAAGAAAAGGGTTGTAGGGGGTAAGGTGTGTGTGTGTGTGTGCGTGCGTGCGTGCGTGCGTGCGTGTGTGTGTGTTGTGTGTGTGTGTGGTGTGTGTGTGTGTGTGTGTGAGAAAGAGAGAGAGAGGGAATCCCCAAATGAAACTTGTTCATATAATCGTATTTCTTTGCATTGTATATAAGCTTTATGCTGGTACACCAAGCCTGCAGTATACAGAGCGGTGTTAAGGTAAACTAATCACAAACAGTTCGAATTGACTCTGAATGCGTTTTTTTGCATATGGACTTGCTAACAGCGTAATGTAGAACTTACGGTTGTTCTTATCGTGGAAATTCCCAAGGAAGGGGAGAACCCCTGCCTGCACTTGTGATTGCTGAAATCCCCAGTGACAGAATTTTCCATTGTTGTTATTCTCCTCCAGAGATTAACAGTCATCTTCTCCTCTCAGAGGACCAACAGTCATCTTCTATTACAGACTAACAGGCATCTTCTCATCTCACAGACCAACAGTCATCTTCTCCTCTCACAGACCTAACAGTCATCTTCTCCTCTCACAGACCAACAGTCATCTTCTCCTCTCACAGAATCTTCTCCTGTCACAGACCTAACAGTCATCCTCTCCTCTCACAGACCTAACAGTCATCTTCTCCTGTCACAGACCTAACAGTCATCTTCTCCTCTCACAGACCTAACAGTCATCTTCTCCTCTCACAGATCTAAAAGTCATCTCCTCTCAGAGGACTAAAAGTCATCTTCTCCTCTCACAGACCAACAGTCATCTTCTTCTCTCACAGACCAACAGTCATCTTCTTCTCTCACAGACCAACAGTCATCTTCTTCTCTCACAGACCTAACAGTCATCTCCTCTCACAGATCAACAGTCATCTTCCCCTCTCACAGACGTAACAGTCATCTCCTCTCAGAGGACTAACATTCATCTTCTCCTCTCACTGACCAACAGTCATCTCCTCCTCTCACAGACCAACAGTTATCTTTCCCTCTCACAGACCAACAGTCATCTTCTCCTCTCACAGACCTAACAGTCATCTTCTCCTCTCACAGACCAACAGTCATCTTCTCTTGTCACAGACCTAACAGTCATCCTCTCCTCTCACAAACCAACAGTCATCTTCTATCACATACCAACAGTCATCTTCTGTCACAGACCAACAGTCACCTTCTCCTCTCACAAACCAACAGTCATCTTCTATCACAGACCAACGGTCATCTTCTTTCTATCGCAGACCAACAGTCATCTTCTCCTATTGCAGACCAACAGTCATCTTCTCCTATCGCAGACCAATAGTCATCTTCTCCTCTCACAGACCAACAGTCATCTTCTCCTATCGCAGACCAACAGTCATCTTCTCCTCTCACGACCAACAGTCATCTTCTCTTCTTAGGCCAACAGTCACCTTCTCCTGTCACAGACCAACAGTCATCTTCTCCTCTCACAGACCTAACAGTCATCTTCTCCTCTCACAGACCTAACAGTCATACTTATTCTCCTCTCACAGACCTAACAGTCATCTTCTCCTCTCACAGACCTAACAGTCATCTTCTCCTCTCACACACCTAACAGTCACCTTCTCCTCTCACAGACCTAACAGTCATCTTCTCCTCTCACAGACCTAACAGTCATACTTATTCTCCTCTCACAGACCTAACAGTCATCTTCTCCTCTCACAGACCTAACAGTCATCTTCTCCTCTCACAGACCTAACAGTCACCTTCTCCTCTCACAGACCTAACAGTCATCTTCTCCTCTCACAGACCTAACAGTCATCTTCTCCTCTCACAGACCTAACAGTCATCTTCTCCTCTCACAGACCTAACAGTCATCTCCTCTCACAGACCTAACAGTCATCTTCTCCTTCACAGACCTAACATTCCCCTTCAAAAACCCAAACAGCATCTTCTCTCCAGCCCCGCACATTTTCCTTCACAGACCAACATCATCCCCCTCTCACAGACCTAACTCATTCCTCTCCAGACCAACAGCATTTTCCCTTTAAGACCTAACAGTCTTTCTCTCCCGACAACAGTCATCTTCCCCAAAGCCCCTAACAGTCATTTTTCCCTTCACAGACCAAACGTATTTTCCCTCCGGTTCACCCAGACCAACAGTCATTTCTCTCACAGCCAAACAGTCATCTTCCCCCCTATCACAGACCAACAGTCTTTTTCTCTCACAGCCCAAACCGTCATTTTCTCTCACGACAAACCTCTCCTCTCACAGACAACAGTCATCTTCCCTCTCCAGACCAACAGTAAACTTTTTTTCCTCTCACGACCAAACATCTCCTCTAAAGACCTAAAGTCATCTCTCTCCAGACCAACAGTCATTTTCCCTCCTTTAAGAAACACATATTTTCTCCTTCACAAAACCAACGTCATCTTCTCCTTTAAGACCTAACAGCAGTTTTTCCTCTCAAGCCCCAACAGTATTCTCCTTCACAGACCAACAGTCATCTTCTCTCACAGACCAACGTCATTTTCTCCTCTCAAACCCAACATTCTTCCCCTCTCAAGACCTAACAGTATCTTCTCCTCTCCAGACCAACAGTCATCTTCTCCCCCCACAGACCAACAGTAAAATTTCCTCCTCTCACAGACCTAACACATCTTCTCTACAGACCAACAGTCATCTTCTCCTCTCACAGACAACATCATTTTTCCCCCTTCAAAAGACCTAACAGTATCTTCCCCCTAAAGGACCTAACAGTCATTTTCTCCTCCAAAAACCAACATCATCTTCCCCTCTCACAGACCAACAGCATCTTTCCTCTCACAGACCAACAGTCATCTTCTCCTCTCACAGACCAACAGCCATTCTCCTCTCACAGACCTAACAGTCATTTTCTCTCACAGACCAAGAGTCATCTTCTCCTCTTAGGCCAACAGTCATCTCCTTTCAGAGACAGTCATATTTTCCTGTCACACACCAACAGTTCGATTAACATGATGTTCACTGTTACGAGGTAGCACTTCAGAAGTTTCAAAAACACAGAGGCATCCAGCATTCAAATTTATGGGGAAGCAACGCGGCCAATTGTATCAGACACGTTTTGAACGGTTTTTAACACATTTTCTTTAATCGAGGACAGTAAACTGTGGAACTGAATTGAACTGAGGTTACAATCAACTTCACTCTACAGGAATAAACTAAACCTGCGCCCCACAGCATCTTCGAACGACCTAGGAGAAAACTGAAAATAGAGTACAAAGAGGCTTTCACTATTTCTGCTATTTCATATCTTCTTCTCTCCCAGCTCCATTTTCATTTATGTTCCTTCCATTGTTATTTGTTTGCGTTTTTTCTGTACCTGAAGTATGTTTAGCGCATATTTACTGTGTGGAAGCACTTTGGTCCGTTTCAAATGTTAAACAAGATTTAGTGCTATACAAATGTCATATATTATTAACATTTTTCAGACTGACCTGCGGTAAAGTTTGGTGGATGCAAAAGAGAAAAGGAAGAAGGAAGTTGGCAATGATGAAGAGAAGAGGTACAGAATAATGTACGTCAACAGACGTGACAGAAAAAGTCTACAAAGTCTCTTCAGGTAACGTCACTAGGACTGCTACACGCTATGTCGACATCTTTTCACACAGTAGAAATTTATGGGGAGAAAACCAAGACCATTTCTATCGCAGGGACTTTTTGTTTTAGTTTGGTTAGTAACTCCGGTAATACTAACATGATATATATATATATAATTTTATTTGTCTTTTGTCGAGCCTCGCTACCGATGGTTATGGCATCCTGAAGTTTGTGAAAATGTCAGATCAAGTTTATAGCCTGGTGTGTAACTGACGCCAGTAGGTATATCTACTGTCCGTTTTCGTTGTCTTCATATAGAGACATGAATACAAGCAGAAATGTGTATCATACAATCTCACAATAAAATATGTGAAGGGGGGAAAAAAGCGACTGCTTCTGTCAACGTGATGTTCTCGCGAAAAAAAAGTCTGGTTTAAAAAAAAATCTTCAAAACATTTTTTGTTGTTGAAATATGAAAATTATTTATTGATTTAAGAAGGCAAGTCTTTGTCATGAGGTATCAAAAAACCAGGCTGGGGAATGATTTATAGCGCCATTGTTTGCTGCATCGTCGTCGTCTTCTTGCAGCCAGGGAGGGAGGGAGGGAGGGAGGACGTCAGCTACCTGTCACAGCCACAGCCTGACAGACAACTAAAGAAAAACCCACACAAAAAAACGAAGTAATAAATATAGAAACATGCATGTTTTGGTTTCGCGTGACAGTGATATAGAAAGAAAAGAATTTTGAAAATATTTTTTATTGTTTGTTATTTGTGGTAGTCATAGTAATGATTAATGAATATGCGTTGTTCAATTTAATTAATGTGTTTTTCACATACACACGTAGACACAACAGATAGTCGGACATACGAGCTGAGAGAGAGAGAGAGGGAGAGAGGGAGAGAGAGAGAGAGTACTTGGCTTGCACGCGCATTACCGCTCGGCATACATGCGCGTTACCTGTGTGTGTGTGTGTGTGTGTGTGTGTGTGTATGTGTGTGTTTCTAGGCCTTTAAGCATTTGTGCATGTTTGCAAGCATGAACCCAAATGCTCTCTGTACAATTTGTGTCTGAATACTAATTCAGAAAGTATCTTGTCCACCACCAAGCCGTACAGACACAACCAAAGGGACACACCCCGCTATGCACGTGACGTCAACATGACGCCTAATGGGATTCTCCATTTCACTCCCGCTTTGACAATGCTTCCCGCCATCGACAAAAGGATCATATCTCCGCCACTTTGTACTTTACCAAAAGTTCACTGGAGTCAAAGATTGCACCGGCCTTGACACGGCATGGCTGTGTTGCTGCCAAAGATTGAGGGCAGACCAGCCTGGAGAAAACTTGTCCACCAAGCCTCCCTGGTGTCCCCTTGACCACCATTTTGGTTAAGGGACAGATTGATTTCTTCCTCCAAAACTAGCTTTTATCACCGATATAAAGCACAAATATCAAATGTGTCATCAATAAGCATGGACAGTGTGACAGTGTCACCAACTATACTCTCTCTATAGAGGTAGCTTACTTCTATCCACGGGCTGGTTTTTTCTTTCCATGCGCTGGTTTTTTCTTTCCACGTGCTGGTT
Source organism: Rapana venosa (assembly GCA_028751875.1). Lineage (NCBI taxonomy): Eukaryota > Metazoa > Mollusca > Gastropoda > Neogastropoda > Muricidae > Rapana > Rapana venosa. The sequence goes on along the minus strand of CM054142.1, from coordinate 17,162,319 downwards.
TTTTCTATCCACGCGCTGGTTTTTTTCTTTTGTTTTGGTGGTCTCCCACTAGGTTCAGCTTGCCTACGTTACGTCACGCTGCCTGAAAACTTCAGTGCAGTGCCTGAGTGACTTCACTGGAAGCTGCAGGAGAAGTACACTGAAGTTGCCATAGTTGTGTTTTCTATAAGCATGGGGGAAGGGGGTATGGGGGAGCAGGATGGCGTAGTGGTTAAAACGTTAAGCTAGAGATGCTCTGAATTATATATGTTCTGTTGTCTTTTCTTTTGAATGATACAGAAAACATTGTCCTTTGAATGATACAGGCTCGGTCACCTTTTGCTATAATTATCCAGGCTCTAATGTCCTTTTCTTTTTATACATCCAGGCTCTATTGTCCTTTTCTTGTGATGTATCCAGGCTCTATTGCCCTTTTCTTGTGATGTATCAAGGCTCTATTGCCCCTTTTCTTGTGATGTATCCAGGCTCTATTGCCCTTTTCTTGTGACGTATCAAGGCTCTATTGCCCTTTTCTTGTGATGTATCCAGGCTCTATTGGCCTTTTCTTGTGATGTATCAAGGCTCTATAGCCATTTTCTTGTGATGTATCAAGGCTCTATTGCCCTTTTCTTTCGCTATATCCAGGCTCTAATGTCCTTTTCTTGTGATACATCCAGGCTCTAATGTTCTTTTCTTGTGATATATTCAGGCTCTAATGACCTTTTCTTGTGATATATCCAGGCGCTAATGTCCTTTTCTTGTGATATATCCAGGGTCTATTGCTCTTTTCTTTTGATATATCCAGGCTCCATTGTCCTTTTGATATGTCCAGGCTCTATTGTCCTTTTCTTTTGATATATCCAGGCGCTAACGTCCTTTTCTTTTGATATATCCAGGCGCTAACGTCCTTTTCTTTTGATATATCCAGGCGCTAACGTCCTTTTCTTTGATATATCCAGGCTCTATTGCTCTTTTCTTGTGATATATCCAGGCTCCATTGTCCTTTTGATATATCCAGGCTTTACTGTCCTTTTCTTTTGATATATCCACACTCTCTTGCTCTTTTGATATATCCAGGTTCCATTGTCATTTTGATATATCAAGGTTGTATTGTTTTCTTTTCACATACTCAGACTCTATTGCCATTTTCTATGACTTAATCAAGGTTCTGTTGCCTTTTCTTTTATCAAGGCTGGTCTTGTCCTTTTCCCTCTGGAAATAACCCACGTTCTGTTATCTTTTGTTTTGCACGATACAGGTGAAACCACCGATGTGTATCTTTAAGATGTTCATGAAGTGAGATACTTACATGCTTTTTTGTTTTTCTCATCAGCCACCTTTCAATTTTTTGGTCATACTCATTTCAGTCATACCATAGTCTCACGTGCCGCATGAGAACAACTACAGACAACAACAACAACAAGAACAATAGCACAAAAGCAAGAAAAAACATCCAAAGCCATGCTGATATTTTTGTTGGCCAACAGGAGACGAGCCGTTCTATGTTCTCGATACTTTGTGCAACGAAAATAGCGCAGAAAAACAAGGGCGATTGTGTCTCCCTCTCCAAAGGGCATATTCCTACATACTCTCTGCCTAGTCCAAAATGGCGTCAGGTAACCCAGGGTGGTGTGTGTGTATGTGTGTGTGTGTGTACTTGCGCGCGTGAGTGTGTGTGTGTGTGTTGAGGAGGGTGGGTGTGAGGGAGGCAGAGTGATTTATACTGATGTCTGCCACAGCAGGCCACTGTACACAGTGGATATTATGCGCTCTGGCAGTCGTTCTAGTCGCCGGGTGTTGTTTCTGCCTGTGTACAGGCCAAGATAAATATTGGGGCAGGGTGATTGTCAACATGTCAAGGTTTCTGCCCCGGCACTGTACATACCCAGTCTAGTCCCCATGCATGCACACACACACACAAGCACACACACACACACACACCTTGTATTGCTGAAAGCGGGGTCGGGTCTGTGGGGCTCAGTGTTGGTCCCTGGCTTGTGTCAATATTCATTTTGTGTACCACCCTACCGCCTTTGTCACTGCCCACCGCAAATATCCCTTCAGTCCCTCGTCATACACAGGGGGCTACGGAAAAGAAGGGAGGGAAGGGGAGAGAGAAAGGGAAGGAGGGAGGGAGGGAGAATAGAAAGGGGGGGGGCGCAGGCAAGGGAGATGTGGAAAGAGAGATTTTGACCCTATGGGTAAAGGCAGGGTCTCATTAAAAGCCTGGTGGGTTATATAAATGATGTTTACATTTGATAACGAAAATAAAAACGTATTTACCTATCAGGCGACTCCTATTTGAAACTGTTACCTAAAGAGGCCGGGAGGAGAGAAAATTCGAACTGGAATATTTTACTCAGGGTGATTGGATAAGCCCGAGGGATTATTACACCAGGCCTCATTAAAGAACAAAGGAAAGAAAAGGAAAACAAATGTTGTTAAATCGGTAGTTTGATAGACAAATCAATGCAAACAATCACAAAATCATTCACTTAAGTAAATGACAATTGTTTATTTATTAATTCTTTTATGTTGAGGATAAAGGAATAAACACTCATGTGCTTTTTTATATCCAGTCCCTGTGTGTATGCAGTTCTGTAAATGTTGTCACCTGTTCCACCGGCACACAATGGCCAACACTTACGAAAAGCGGAACAGGTTTTAACGTGTGCGCAAGATGTCCTGCGTGCGTTCAATTAGTCAAGAAGCCATCCATCCTACAACAAATCTATCAGATACACATCCTTACACAATACATATACACGTTTTCGGCATGCATAAAGAAAAACACCTGTCATTGACATTTATTTGTCACATAATCAGACCTTTCACCAATGGAACCAAACAATCAGCGTGAATCAGTGCACAAAATTCAGAGCCACAGATACGTTAGGAAACTGGTCTCATTTTACATCCACCATCATAATGAAAAATAAACACAACTTTCTTTCCAAGTTTACCTGCATACACGCATACACGTGCGCGCGCGCGCGCACACACACACGTCACATCTTGGCACCCCCCCCCCCCCCCCCACAACACACACATACAAACACAAATTACAGTAAACTCACAAATGCCTCTTACAACAAAATGAAGAAAAAGAAGAAGAGAGAGAGCCACACACACACACACACACACACACACACAGAGTGTAATTGCCCTTCATGGGATGATTAAAGTGTTTTTGACTTGACTATCCCATCTCCAGTACAATGGTCATTAATATTTGAATGACGTCAAATATATATTTTTTTTAAGTTGAAATAAGGGAGAAACGAAAACGAGGCCATTATCCTTTTCTTCCTTTCTCTTCTACAGAAAAGAGGCTGAAATCAGAATGCAGGGGTGCTGCCATCAACTTACACACACACACACTTCTGCACACACACACGCACACTTCTGCACGTACACACACACGTACACATACACACACGTACACACACATACAACACACACACACATAACACACACAACATGAACAGTTTAAAGTAGTATCGACGATTTCAGTAGTAGAGTAAATGTAGTGAATTATTCAGAAGTGTGGCCGGGAAATCTGTGGGGAGTGACTGTGAACTGCTGACATTCTGCCCACAGAAAGAAACAGCAGCAGCAGCAGCAGCAGCAGCCGTGCTTGATGTTGTCACTTAAGATGGCCTGCTTCGCCTGCATACCTAGTTGTCTCACCACAGCTCGCACTAGGCTACTTACTATCCCTTTTACACCTTTTTCCCCCCCACTTCCACTTTCAATTACTTTCCCTCCTATTCTTTTTTTTCTCGGTTGATAATTGCAGCTGTAATATTCACTTGAGGTTGAGGATTTTTTGGTTTTGTCTTTTTTTACATGCAAGAACATTTTTATGTTGGTTTTTTTGTTTTTATTTTTTAATGCCATCACCTTTTAAACAGCTATATTGTAATAGCAGCGGTGGAAGGTGGTGGGTCATATCTGTGTTCCTGTTTTCAGCCACATGCTTCTGTGAACAATAGGATGTCTAATATGTCTGTTTCTTCTTTACCATGTGTATACACGTCATGGGGACTTGCATTCTATGGGTAAAGCTGCCCTAAGAGAAGAAACAGAAGTGATAAAGACAACATTTCTGTGATTCCAGGTGCACACAGACTCTAAAGTATGAAAGATCCTTTATACCAAAACAAAGTGCTACGACCATCCAAGTAAAGTGTTTGCTGAGCGTGGTTCTATGTTTCATGTTAAAAGAAGGCTGTCACATTCGAATGAACTTGTGTCACTTTTCATTCAGCAAATCTACTTTTAATGAAGACTATTCAGTTTGACAGTGACTGTCAGCATTGAGTCTGTGTAGGGACAATATCACTGCTTGACATTGGCCCAGGCCAAAAGCTGTGTCCGTTATTGATGTCAGATAATTGCCAAAGCCTACACTAAAATGTTGTTATGTTGTAAAATGTTGTGCTGAGATTGCCTTCAGCCATGACAAACACTTAACATAACAACCTGCACTCTCCTTTAAAGGAGAAAAAAATCCTCTGAAGTCGGAGTATGGCTGCCTATATGGCGAGGTACTTAAAAACAGTCATACAGGCAAACTTCTCATTCAGTGTGCAATTTCAACCTCACAGTGATTCCCAGGTGGGATGAGTCAGGGTGCACATTCTGGGTGACCCCTAGAGTGTTAAGTTGGGGAACGCACAACAGCAACTGTTTGACATTCAGCCTGGGCACATTCTACAAGGAGAAATAGACTAAGCAGTTAACCCCAAGAAACAAAAGGCAAAATCTGATGTACTGATAGTTCAAATTACTTATTTCTTCAGTTCCCAGCCACAGACTTTCAACAATATACATGACAGGCATGTTCATTTCCACACATGAACAATGAAAATATTTGACATTGCTTTATTTTTACACCTGAATAATGAAAATATGTCACATTATTTTATCAGTAAACTACATCAAAGTGCACTAAAACACATTGCTGCCAAAAAGGTATATTCAAACACTTGAGTAGGAATAGTACATCTACTGTCAAAATCTCATTTTCAGTTCCAGCGAAAATCCAGAAAATGGAGATCTTCTAAGCTTTTCTACTGTCCTTATTCAAGATTGAAAAAAACAGAAACAACCCACCACGCCGAAGGAGTTGAGATAAATGTGTTATTTCAATGTATTGGATTATATGTGTGCACATCATGCTACTTCACAGAACTTTGCCTGTAAGTCCACAGGCACAAAGAAGCATTTGCACACACGCACAGAGCCGATGCTATAGCCGAGTGGTGAAGACTGTTCGACTTCAATCCCACGGGTCCATGAAGTTGTGGGTTCGAATCTCGGTGGTGTCTGGTGAATTCAGGGTGGCGATTTTCACGATCTTCCAGGTCAACTTCGAGTGCAGACCTGCCAGTGCCTTAATTCCCTTTGTGTATATACATATGTAGAGGATAAAATATGCACGTTAAAGATCTCTTAGGTCAAGTTAGCGTTCGATGGGTTACGGAAACATGAACATACCCAGCATACATCCCTGAAGTCGGAATGCGGCTACCTTCATTTGGGCAAAAGCGGTCGCATTAGCAAAATCTCATCATTGGTGAATCTTGGAGCTGAACTAAGGAACGAAAAAAATATGTACACACATGCGTTTGTCCAATGCGCATAGTAAAACACAAAACAAACTGCCATATTTACAAGTACAGACTTTTAGGCTAACACAAATACAAGCATGAGTGTGCAAACTCACGTGCGTGCACACACACACACTCCAACACACGCACACACACACACCAACACACACACACACACCAACAACAACACTCACACACACACGCCTGGCTAATCCTCATCCTCAGACACAAAACCAGGTAACTCGGCTTCAGCCGCCGAAAAAAACATCTGCCTCTCCTCCTCCCCCATAAACCCCTCCTCCTCCTCCTCTCCTTCCTCCTGATCCTCCCCAGCCGCACACAGGTCCTGAGGTATGTACATCATCTCCGAGAAGCTGGCCACAAAAGCAGAGTCCAGGAACTGGCGCGTGAAGTCACCCAAGGCAGCAGCTGCACCCTCCTCCTTCCCCGAGACCTCAGAACGGACACAAGGGTCAGCACAGCCGTCCCCTTCCAGCGGTCCGCTACTGTCCTGGGCACAGTGGTGAGGCAGAAGAGTTTTCCTGATGCCGTGATGCTTGTCCTGAAGAATCTTCCAGAAGACTGCTGCTGCTGCTGCTGCTGCGGGAGACTGTGGCATAAGGTGGGGGCTGGTCCAGCTTTCGGAAGGCCATGCAGTGAAGGTGCTCCTGTTTGACGTAGCGCCAACGGCTGAAGCCCAAAGCCTCGATGGCTGTGCGCCAACTGCGTATCATCGGGGCGTTGCGGTGCTGACTGCAACACAAACCACGCAGCCATGACTGTACTGGACACACAGAGGAAGTGACACGGGAGAGAGAAGAGAGAGAGAAGAGAGAGAAGAGAGAGAGAGAGAGAGAGAGACAGAGAGAGAGAGAGAGAGAGGGTGGGGAGGGGGGGGGGGGGAAGGAGAGAAAGACAGACGGACAGAAAGAAAATGGTGGAAGAAAGTGATGAAGTTGTGGTGATAGTTTTGAGTGAGAGAAAGAGAGAGAGAGAGAGAGGAGAGGAGAGAGAGAGAGAAGAGAAGAGAGAGAAGACAGAGAGAGGAGAGAGAGGATGGATCGAGGAGAGAGACAGACAGACAGAGACGAGGGAGAGACAGACAAAAGAAGGGAGGGAGAAAAGTTAGTAACAAGCAAACAAAGCTAAACAACAAAAAGAAAAGAAAACATAAAGTTGAGGAGATGGTGAAAGAGAGATAGAGAGAGGAGTTTTGTGGCAGGGCCTGAACGTGCAGTCCCCATGGTGCCATTGGCCGACCTTTAAGTCCCCCTCCCCCCCTCACCTCCCTTCACTGCTGTCCCCCCCCCCCCCCCCCCCCCCCCCCCCCCACCCCCTCCCTCCCCTTCCCAACCGCTATTGAAGACAGCAGTCAAGGACTGACTCCACTCTAGTCCTCTCCACTTGCATCTTCTTTTTATATTATTGCTACTTTCTGGCTTTGCTTTTTTCCCTTCCCTTTCTTGCCTTTCCAAGTTTTCTCTTCCCCTTTTTACAGTTGTTTTTGTTTTGCTTTGTTTTTATGTAGAATGGTTTTTTGGTGTTTTTATTTTCTTTCCTTGGCTTTTTACTCTTTCTGTAAAAGTTGTGGGGGGAAAACCAGTGAAATTTGTGCATTCCCTCAGCCACCCCCCCCCCTTTTTTTTTGGAGTGGGGTGGGTGGATGGAAGGAGGCCGTGTTTGAATGTTCTTCTCTCTTTTTCTCTTCTCCTCCTCCTCTTTCTCCCGATGTGACTGTATGATGTATTAGTACACAGAAGAGTGAAACCATTCTTATCCTTTGATCATCACACTCATCATCGTCCACTTTCTCATCCATCTCTATCCGCCATACACCTAATCATCCCACCCAGCAGCAGTTATAGCAGGAGTAGCAAAAGCAGCAGTTGCAGCAGCAGCAGGAGTAGCAACAGCAGCAGTTGCAGCAGTAGCAGCAGGAGTAGTAACAGCAGCAGTTACAGCAGGAGTAGTAACAGCAGCAGTTACAGCAGCAGGAGTAGTAGCAGCATCAGTTATAGCAGGAGCAGCAACAGCAGCAGTTATAGCAGCAGCAGCAGCAGTTATAGCAGCAGCAGCAGCAGGAGTAAGTAACAGCAGCAGCAGTAAGCAGAGTAGCAACAGCAGCAGTATAGTAAAGCACAGCAGCAGTATAACAGCAGCAGCAGGAGAAAGTAAGAGCAGAGCAACAGAGAGTTAAGCAGCAGCAGACAGAGTAGAACAGAGCACGAAGAGCACAGTAGTCAGCAGCAGAGCAGTAGTAACAGCAGCAGCAGAGTACAAGCAGCAGTAGCAAGCAGCAGTAGCACAGCAGCAGATCAGGAGTAGCAACAGCAGCAGTTACAGCAGAAGCAGCAGGAGTAGTAACAAGCAGCAGCAGGAGTAGACAGCAGCAGCAGCAGCAGAGTAGCAGAGCAGCATACAGCAAGCAGAGAGTAGCAGCATTAGCAGGAGTAGTAACAGCAGCAGTTCAGCAGCAGGAGTAGAACAGCAGCAGCACACAGGAACAACATAGCAGCATCACACACAGTCCTACACCGCTGCCAGCAGGTCGCCAGTTACAGAGCAGGTGTGACAACTGAACTCACAGCAGCAAACAGGACACGCAGTATAACATAGAGTTAACACACGTAGAGCAGGCAGTATGAGCACCAAAACTCAGCACAGATACACGAGAGCAAAACCTGAAAACCCCATCCAGCATCACCATCACCCATCACCCTGCACCACCACTGTTGCGTGAGGTGCGATCTGAGTTCAGACAGACTCCAGCCTGTTGCACGAGAGGATGACGCAAGACGCCCCAGAACGAGAAATGAAACCTCCAGCAGTCACACCAACATCAGTGCACACCACCGGAGTGGAAGACCAGCACTGTGTGCAAGGTCCTGCACACGGGGCTGCCTCAACTAACTAGCAGGTACAACCTGAGCGCACTAATCTCACGGGGCTCCTCCCTCTGCAGTACCTGCTGTCCTCACCTTCCTCCCCGTCTCCCCACCCCGTCTCCCCCTCTGAGCGTTCCCTGACGTGCAGACGGAGAAAGTCGCAGCGATGAACGGACTGTATGGACGGGAGAAAAAGAAAGAAAAAGTAATAAAAAAAAGAAAAAAAAGGACAGCAACAGGGAATTGGTTTAAAAGTCACTGTGACTATGAAGGGGGTTATATATAAAAAAAAAAGAAACAACAGGGAAATACCAACTGTGTTTTTGTTGCGGTTTTTTTTTTAAAAACGCAAAAGCCCCCTCCCTCAAAAGAAAAGAAAACCCTCAGAAGATGCAGAGAATGAATAGGCAAAAGAAATAATAAAAAACGGCAGAAAAATAGGAAAGGAAGAAACAATGGCAAAAAAGAGAGGACTAAGTCCAAAAAAAAAAAGGGAGTGAAAGGGAAAGAACAGGAAGAAAGAGAAGAAGAAAAAGTGGAAGAAGTAAAAGAAGGAAGAGAAGAAGAAGAAGAAGGAGGAGGAGGAGGAGGAGGAGGAGGAGGAGGAGAGGAAGGAGGAGGAGAGGAGGGGGAGGAATAGGAGGAGGAGGGAGAGGAGGAGGAGGAATTAGTTCTCCTTCAACAGAAAGAGAGAGAGAGAGAGAAGAGAGAGAAAAGAGAGAGAGATATGCACACATACACAAACACACATGCACGCATGCGCGCGCGCGCACAAACAGACAACACACACACACACAGAGGCTGACAAGGACAGTGAGACAGAGAAAGGCAAGAGAACGTACACAATACTACAAGCACAGCGACCGAACCGCCAAACATTTCTGTCGTTATTGAGAGAAAATAACAACAGAAAAACACCCGGTACCAGTGTTATTACATTCTGTGGAAGAAGAAAAAAAAGACAACGACCACGAAGGAGAGCCAGTTATGAGCAACCATTTTTAAATGTCAAAAACCAAGTTCAGTGTGGAAGATTGATGGGAAGATTCCCTGCACTGACCGTATCTGGCTGCCACAAGTCGTCACTTTTTACCTCGGGGTGGGCAGGAGGGGGTGGGGGGTAGGGGTTGTGTGATGATGTACAGGGATACGGAGACGAAGACATGGGGACAGTAAACAAAGTAAGAAGTCTTTCTTTTATCCCCCCCCCCCTCCCCCCCACTCTCCCCTCAAAAAGAAGTTAATATTCATATAGGGGACGGGATAGCTCAGTGGTCAGAGCACTCGCTCTCCTTCATTTTTTATCCAGGTTAAGCCATGCTGAGCGTGGTTTTTTCGCGGAAGGGTGACCGTTCGAGCGTCCTGGCTTCAATACGGTCCTCCAGTTCACCCAGCTGTAAATGGATGGGTACCTGCCCTCTTTAGGGGCAGGGAAGGTAAAGCAGCGAAGGAGAGAGGAGATGGGTGCCACCCTCAATATGCTGGCCCCCAGAGGAGCTGAGGTATCTGACACCTTGCTCCCCAACGACCGCACGGGTAATGCGAACACCTTTACCTACAGTGTTATTCTATAACAAACTGACTGGCGTCCTGAGAGATGATAGAAACCGTGTGAATTCATATTTCCATTTTCAGAAGATGCTGAAAACGAACGCTACAGCTGCTAATCACCTGGATGACAATCACCTTTCTTGGTCATGACTGATAACAATACCTCTCTTACAGCACAAAGGTCTACTCTGTATGATTTCCCTCGTGAAATCACCGTTTCGTCTTAGTGATGACGAAGTGATGACTGATACCGATACTTCACTGACAGGACTAAGATCTATCCTGTATAATTTTCTTCATTAAATCAATGTTACTTAGTGCTGACGAAGTGAATGTGGTATGTAAATTTCTGACAGGCAGGGCTAAGGTTCACTCTGTAAGATTTTTCCGGTTAAACCATTGTTCATTAATGAAGACAAAGTATGACAGATGCCAATACCTCACAAGTAGGGCTGAGGTCCACTCTATACCATTTTTTGACATCAATTAAAACCACTACTGATGGGTGATTATGAAGTGATGGCTGATGCCAGAACCTCACAAACAGGGCCTAGTTCTTTCAAAATCATTTTCCTCTGTTGATTACTGATGACAAAGTGATGCCACTACCTCACAAGCAGGGCTGAGGTCCACTCTATACCATTTTTTGACATCAATTAAAACCACTACTGATGGGTGATTATGAAGTGATGGCTGATACCAGAACCTCACAAACAGGGCCTAGTTCTTTCAAAATCATTTTCCCCTGTTGATTACTGATGACAAAGTGATGCCACTACCTCACAAGCAGGGCTGAGGTCCACACCCACAGCCAGAAAGTCCTCATAGTGCAGGAAGGGGTTGTAGCAGCTGCCCACATCCAGCAGGCGCAGACGACTTCCCTGGGCTGGGACACATCTGAAACAGTTCACTGTCATTACCCACTGCACTGGATAGATTACGCTATCTGAGCAAAATGACACTGTGTGTGGTGTGAGGTGTATGGACAATTGCATCCTCTGTAGTATTTCCTAAGGAAAACCTAAACCCCAAAGCATGGCATATTGAACACATTATCACCCGCTACACATGGCACAACAATGCATACTTCATCATTCACTGCGCATGGCACACCTCAACACACTTCATCATTCACTGTGTATGGCACAGCACTGCATACTTCTTCATTCACTGTGCATGCCATAACTTACTGCGTACGTCATTATTCACTCTGCATGACACAACACTGCGTATTTCAACATTTCTCTGTGCATGACAGAATACTCCATTTAATGCCATTAAACAATGCATCAACTCAACGAATATGCCGTAACTCACTGTACATGTAATGAACTCACTGCACACGTCATCACTCACTACAAATGATGTACACTGGAATGACTCACTGCATACGTCATCAATCACGGTATGTATCACAACTTGCTGGGGACGTCACGACTCAGTGTACGCCCCACACAGACAATACCCAGACAATACCCGTTATGACACGTTCATTGCTTAAAGTATATCTTGTAACAGGCTCATGAAGGACCCACACAGACAATACCCGTTATGACACGTTCATTGCTTAAAGTATATCTTGTAACAGGCTCATGAAGGACCCACACAGACAATACCCGTTATGACACGTTCATTGCTTAAAGTATATCTTGTAACAGGCTCATGAAGGACCCACACAGACAATACCCGTTATGACACGTTCATTGCTTAAAGTATATCTTGTAACAGGCTCATGAAGGACTCAACATCTTTAATTCTTCTGAACTAAATCTTCAGCACAACAGAGCTCTCTGTCTTAAACTTGGGTTTCTATCCCCATGGGAGATATCTATCTGCCAGTGTGTTTGCCCCTCAATCTATTTCCTCTGTTTAATTCTACCAAGAACAACAACATTGTTGCCTTTGGATCTCTTACATGCACCAGATACATGCTATCCACGGAAACCAATTTATCACCTCGTCAGAAAGACTTGCACCCATCCAACTATTCAAGGTCCGGTAAAAAGGACAGAGAGTTCCACTTACCCTTATAAAGCCAAGAAATTCTTCTAATTTTTTTTAAAGGTAAAGGAACAATCAAAACTGATTATGTTGGCAATGATAACAACAATCCCAATTTCAAGCGCTTTCCACCCCCTTTGTCCTGGGGATAGCCTGAATCGCTTTAAAGCTATGCGCGTGCAGCAATGCCTGTCAACTTTACAGAGATTCCACAAAACCAAACAAGATGAAGACTCTCCAACACAACTCTACTGCATTTGGGGTTCCTTCCCTATTAGTTTTTAATTTTTTAAATTTTGTTTTATTCTTTTATATCGAGGATAATGGAATAAGCATTTGTGTGCTTTTTTTACATCCAGTACCCGTGTGTATGCAGTTTTGTAGATTTTGTCATCTGTTCCCACCGGCACACAATGGCCTACTCGGCGGAACAGGATTTAACGTGTGCACAAGATGTTCTGCGTGCGTTTGCACACGGGGCCTCGGTTTCTATATAGTCTCATCCGGAGGACTTTTGGGGAGAGTGGAGTCTGCACTGATGTTAACTCCAGGGGAAAATATCCCCTTGAATGGGAATCGAACCTGGGTCGTCAGATTGAGAGCGCAATGTTCTAACCTCTAGGCTATCCCGTCTCCCCTATTATTATTTAATACTGTAGTGTAGAGTGATTTTTCTGATACCACAAACTATAAGACTTCCTTTATCGCAAAGGCAACACGAAATGCTGATCAGCAATTGATTATTTCTCTCAGAAGTTCTTCTGATGCCAAATGACTGTTTCTTTGGACCTTAAGCTGTGGAAGTTATAGTCATACATAAGAAAACAACATTAACAAAATAATGGCTTTTTCTATGTTAACAATACTGGAATAAAAATGGTTTCTTACTTTAACTTTATGAGGAAAAGTATGTAGACTTTATCGAAGGCTTTTATTCCCGGATTCTCATTCAATCTGTATCAATGTCTGTGTTAGAGGTACAATTTTGCAAGTCACAGCGCTTGACGAGGGGCATTCAGAATAAAAAGCTTTACATCACAATTCATTCAGTCATTTCTTCGTTCATTTCATTCTTCTTTCGACCGTTCTGCTGGCTCACACAGAGCTCCACAGCAATATATAATATAATATATATATATATAATATATATATAATATAATATATATATATATATATATAATATAAATATATATAAAATTTTAATTAAAAAAAAAACTTTTATCTCGAGGATAACGGAATAAGCATTCATATGCCTTTTTACATCCAATCCCCATGTGCATGCTGTTTTGTAAATTTTTTCATCCGTTCGCACACGGAACCTCAGTTTATAGTCTCATCCAAAGGATTTTTAAGGGGAGTGGTGTTGGCACTGATGTTAACTTCACAGGAAAAATCCTCTTGAACGAGATTCGAACCCGGGTCAGCAGATCACGACCACAATGCGCATCACTCAGGCGCGCATCATCAGGGCACCCCCCCCCCCCCCCCCCCCCCCCCCCCCCCCACCGATATCCTTCTACTAAGTCATTTCTCCCATTAAATTTCTTTTTGTTTACATCATTCACCCATCGGTTTCTTTCTTCGTTTATTCATTCACTCATTCGTGGATATATTTATTGATTCCTTCATATATGATTGTATTCATTTATTTATTTATTTATTCTCCCGCGGTGAATTTCCTTTCCAAGGCCATCCGTCTGTACGAAGACCGCTGTAGAAGCAGGCGGTGAATGGAACACGATCCTGTGTGCTGATTTCGTTTGGGATAATCTATGCATTTATTCATTACTTACCAGTGCGCCGCACACTCGCCTTTCTTCCTTTATTCATATATTTATTGTTCCATCACTCCAGTTTCTAACCTCTGTCTCCCGCATTTATTTATTTACTTATCTATTCATTCATTTATCTGTTTATCTATTCATTCATTTATTTTCTGTAGACGAGTCTCGCAGGATATCATACGTCACGAGATAGAGTGAGACACAGGGAGCCAGAGACAAAGAGAGAAACATAAAGAGAGACAGAGACAGACAGACAGACAGACGGAAAGAGAGAGAAGAGAGAGAGAGAGAGAGAGAGAGAGAGAGAGAGAGAGAGAGAGAGAGAGAGAGAGAGAGAGAGAGAATCCAATCCAATTGTTTATAGCCCTGCCGACCACAGGGGCCATATCATGGCTGTCACTTCATTAGTGTTTACATTAAAACTGTGCAATGATATACAGGTTTTCACACACACACACACAACACACACACACACACACACACACACACACACACACACACACACACACACACACTGACCGTGGCACATCAAGGCTATATGAAGGAAACGGGAACAAACAGGTTTCATCATCTGATCTCATTCTCTCTGTCTCTGTTGTAAGCAAATCAGTATCACTCCCTTCCTTACGCGATCCCAAACTAATCCATGTACACACACCCCCCCCCCCCCCCCCCCCCCCACACACACACACCACACATACACCACTGTCGCATTAGAGAAACGAGACAGAAAGAAGACAAACACACACATACAGATAGGCAGACAAAGACAGGCAGATAGACAACCCCCCCCCCCACACACACACACACACACACACACACACACACACACATACCACACACACTTCACACTCAGAGAAACGAGACAGACCGAAGACAAACACACACACATACAGATAGGTAGACAGATACAGACAGACAGATAAATACCCCCCCCCCCCTTACCACACACACACACACACACACACACACACACACACACACACACACACACACACACACGTAATATTCAGTTGGAATACAAATGGTGCAACGCCCATCTCGTTTGAATAGTAGTGACAAAACAACAGAATAATCGATTGAACTCAACGGCGTATTTATTCATATTAAAAAAAATTCTATTTTGATTGCATACGTTTTCCTTTTAGTTCCTGTTGCTTCTGCTGTTGTTGCTGCTGCTGTTGTTGTTGTTGTTGCTGTTATTGTTGTTGTTGCTGCTGCTGCTGTTGTTGCTTCTGTTGTTGCTTTTGTTGTTTGTAGACGTGTCATAGTGAGAAGACCGGTTGATTTGATAGAAGGATGCACACCAGACTGGTGGCTTTGGAGATGATGACGAGAGAGGAGGAGTGGCAGATTAGGGAAAAGAGAAGTGACAATGGCAACACACACGAGAGGCAGACAAACAGAGCCAAACACAGGGAAAGGTACATAAAGAGAAGGAGAGGGGAAAAAAACTGGGGGGGGGGGGGGGGGGGGGGGGAATGAATAAATACTTCTGAATAATTATGCAAGAATAAAATTGCTGAACAAATCCCAGCCTTTCATATTGTCCTTGCAAACATGTCACAATTATTTCTATGTATTTGCGTTAACACTTTCACAGTGTATATCACCAAACAAATACCAACAACATCAACCCAGAGTAATGTTTACAATGAGTAATCGACTGCGCTTGTGGACAGGAGGAGACCCAACATCACTATGAGAGATGATGGAGGAGGCACTCAGTACGTAGGACGCAGTTCTCTTCTACGCCTTTTTTGCCTGTCTTCAAACGTCCTCGCCAGGCTAAGTACTGAGTTAAAAGCAAGATTGTTCAAGAAGTGTACATTGTCAACATACAACACGCAACGCCCATCTCAAGACATCTTAACACTAATCACTACAACAATCAATGATCTGAATGGCCTGTCTCCTTTTTTGTGTGTGTTTCGATTTTTTGTTTTTTTGTTTTTTGTTGGTTGCAGTTGCTGCCTATCTGCAGATACTTTATTCTTCTCTTCCAGACATCTGTTTTGAAATGGTTATTTCGAAATGCACTTCTGTTGCATGGCGTTATGAGCTAAACTGATCGATAGTAGTGTGTGTGTGTGTGTGTGTGTGTGTGTGTGTGTGTGTGTTGTGTGCGTGCGTGTGTGTGTGTGTGAGAGAGAGAAGAGAAAGAGAGAGAGAGAGAGAGAGAGAGAGAGAGAGAGAGAGAGAGAGAGAGAGAGAGAGAGAGAGAGAGAGAGAGAGAGAGAGAGAAATAATTATCAGCATCATTAGTTTTCTTCTTCTTCTCTCGTTCGCTTTTTACACCGTCAGATACGTTTGGGAGAAATAGTGGTAAGTCCTTTCCATCTCCTCTGTTGGGCCGTACAGCTTAGATAATTAATTTTGTTATTATTATACACTCTGCACCTCTCCATGCGTGATGGCACGTGCACTCATATTGTTATTATTATACACTCTGTACCTCTCCATACGTGATGGCACGTGCACTCATATTGTTATTATTACACACTCTGCACCTCTCCATACGTGATGGCACGTGCACTCATACTGTTATTATTATACACTCTGCACCTCTCCATACGTGATGGCACGTGCACTCATATTATTATACACTCTGCACCTCTCCATACGTGATGGCACGTGCACTCATATTATTATACACTCTGCACCTCTCCATACGTGATGACACGTGCACTCATATTATTATTATACACTCTGCACCTCTCCATACATGATGGCACGTGCACTCATATTATTATACACTCTGCACCTCTCCATACGTGATGGCACGTGCACTCATATTGTTATTATTATACACTCTGCACCTCTCCATACGTGATGGCACGTGCACTCATATTGTTATTATTATACACTCTGCACCTCTCCATACATGATGGCACGAGCACTCATATTATTATTATTATACACTCCGCACTTCTCCATATATGATGGTACGTACACTTGTGGTGCTGTAGGATCAGTAAGCAGCATATAGCAAAATAAACGTCACAGGCCTTTTTTTCAACTAAAAAAAGACAACAGCAACCCCTCCCTCCGTCAGTCCACATTAGTCAAAAACTGTCAACACCTCTTTGAGCAAAGGAACTGTTTGTCTGGTCTGTTTGTCTGTCGCAGCATAGAGTCAACCAGTGTTATGTACTTCCAGAAAAAGCATGAACCCTGTGCACAGACAAGACAGACAGACAGACAACGAAACAAGACGTTCACTGCTAATCTATCTACCGGTCAAACAACTGCACAAAATCAGGACCAGGCCTGACTAGAAGACCCCAAGGGCGATAACTTCCTGGGTAAGGTTGTTTCCCCTTATCACTATCAAGGCTGAGATGTATTTGGAGGGGAGGGGGGTAACAGGTCCAACTGAACAAAAAAAAACCCCTTATTTTCTCACAGTCACTTTTCAGACAGAGGGAATTTGACCCCCCCCCTACACACACACAAAACACCCCGAAGTCAGATTGCAGGTGCTTTAATGGTGAACAAAAGTGGTCGCATACGCAAAATCTCACGCATTGGTACATGTCGTAGCTCTAATGAATGAACAAAAAAAAAAATATACACACACATACACACAAATAAACAATAATATACAAATAAACAAAGAATATATATATATATATATATATATATATATAATATATATATATATATATATATATATATATATATATATATATATTCTCTGTTATTTGTAAGTCTCGACTTCTCTGTTTGTTTTTCCCAGCTCCGTAATGCTGAAGCTGACGACATGACTTCAAACTGCCAACATTGGAAGGGAAAAGACCAGCTGCAAAGGAGGGATTATACATGTACATTCCAAACCTGCTTGATCTTACTCTTTGTCCTTCCTCTTATGTGCTGCATTTAACAAAGCATAACATTGTACAATAACTTTAAGAGTGGGCACACGCGAAAGAGTGCACACACACACACGCGCGCGCGCGCGCGCGAGAGAGAGAGAGAGAGAGAGAGAGAGAGAGGAAGGGAGAAACATAGAGAGAGGAGGGTGTAGGTTAGCAACGTAAATCTATATCGCTTGATCAGTTACTACGCAGCATGCTTCCTTACAGAGGCGATCGTTGACACCTGTCTGCAGTTGGCAGGAAACAGAAAAAGAAGTGCTTCTGTCTTTGGCATTGTGAAGGTATCTGACTTCACAACCTCCTCTGATTGTATCTGTACCTGCAACATTACTGTACAGCATCACTGCTCCACCATTCATACCACAAGGCAAATGCTATCCACCACACATGCAGGCATTCAATAGGACTGCGCCATCTACTGAGATTGTTACATTTTTTTCTTTTCTTTTCTTTCTTTGCTTTCTCCTCACGTTTCCTCCATACAAACAACACAGCGCAGGAACTTCAGGTAGATAGAAACCATTCTCGAGTTTCAACTGTGATCACAGATCTTACAACGCCCATCTCGTTTGAACGCAGTCACTACATGGGGTTCAATAAAGTTGCCCATATTCTGTGCCCTGCCTCATTTCAAAAGACATCCTAACTGCCGCATCTTTCCCGGTCGGGGAGCGGGGGTGGTTTATTGCTATGGACAATAATTATCGTCCTTTTCACACACACAAAAAGTAAAGGTGGCCCATATCCCATGCGGTCGTAGGGGAGTGAGGCGTCAGAGACCTCAACTTCTCAAGGGGCCAGCATAATGAGGGCGGCGCCCATCTCCTCTCCCTCGCTGCTTTACCTTCCCTGACCCTAGAGGGCACGTAACCTACCCATTTACAGCTGGGTGAACTGGGAGACTGTACTGAAGCCAAGGCGCGCAAACGATCACCCCATCCAAATGGTGACCACGCTCAAAGCTGCTTAACCTTAGCTGGTGAAAGTGAGTTCTCTGACCATTGAGCTATTCCGTCACCTTTTGACAAAGGGTATGAATAAAGCTCTACCGTCCTAGTCCTCGACCCCCAGAAAAAACAACAAATCTGGTGCGACGCCATTTGTTTGACACAGATACGACAGCAAAGTGTACAGTTATATAATCATTCAAGGAACGTCACTGAAACAGCATGCTCACTAGTGCACAGCTTTAGTCAATGAAGGAAAACCTGAATGATCCACGCAGGGGTTCTGTCACGACGCACAGGGCTGAATGTCACTGTACTAGTCCCCTCTGTGCTCATTTCCCTTGCTGGAGAGTGGCGGGTTTCACACATTGCTCAAACATCACAATTTCTTCCTTCAGTATGATGTACCAAAAACAATAGCAAAAACATTAATCCCATGGCATTGGCGCATATGAGAATTCTAAAACAAGATAATATGATTCACACAGCAACATGTCAAGTGTTGTCACAAGTTGAAATAACCGCTTTTCAAAATAAATTTGTTCTTTGTTTTTTAATTCCTAAAATTCCCGTGCACTGATATGTATGTAATCTTAGCAACATAATCGTGGACCACAGCGGTATTAAATCCATCATTTTTTTTTCCAGTCACGGGTTTGATGCTGGCTTCTAACTGCTCCGATACTGTACTGCAGTCATAATCTGAACACACTAGACTGCGTGTAAGATGAACATCGAAAGAACAAGCAAGGCCTTGCAAAACTGACCCGTTCCAATACATTCAACCCAATCTTGTTTATAGCTCCACTGACCGCAGAGTTCATATCGGGGCTGTTGCCTTGTAGCATTTCTAAATCTCAGATTTTTACTGTGCAACTACATACAGATTAAAACTGAGTTTAAAAAAACAAACTCTGTTGTTTTTCTTTGTATCAACTTGGCCAACTATAAGGGTCAACCCTGACCGCCTCCATTTATCCCAAACACATTTGTTGTTGCTGTTATCCAGCAACCCACGCAACAAGAGAGTTGTCCATAGCAAAATTTTGTAGAAAAAAAGCCACTCTGATAGGGAAACAAATACAGTTGCAGACAGGAAAAAGAAAAAAAAAGGGTGGCGCTGCTCTTGTGGTGACGCACTCTGCCCGGGGAGAGCAGCCCGAATTTCACGCAGAGAAATCTGCGTGACTTCAAGTGGTATAAATAAAAAAACACCCAAAACCAAACCCATTCAAATCCATGTTTTGGTCTGAAAATATATCATGCCATGAGCGGTGGTAATATCCATCTGTCATGGTGGAGAAAGCAACCGCGAGGAAAGGAGGAAGCTGGTTGCAAAATCTTCAGGGGTACCCAAACAGTCAGCTAGACTACGGGATAGGTAACAGTAGCAGGTAAGGTAAGGTAAAGGAGTCCCATAACCTATAAGGTCGTAGGGGAGCGAGGCGTCAGAGACCTCACTTCTCTAGGGCCAGCATATTGAGGGCGGCGCCCATCTCCTCTCCCTCGCTGCTTTACCTTCCCTGACCCTAAAGAGGGCAGGTACCCATTTACAGCTGGGTGAACTGGGGGAACTGTACTGAAGCCAAGGCGCGCAAACGGTCACCCATCCAACTGGTAACCACGCTCGACGCTGCTTAACTTGGCTGGGGGAAAGCGAGTGCTCCGACCACTGAGCTATCCCGTCCCGCAGGTAAGACGATATGAAAATACTCAGCATGCACTGCAAGCTTCACTGATGCCCTGGTTATGCAGTTGGTGAACCATCTACCCAGTGACAGATGTGGCGTAGCCTTTAAGGACTATTCCCTTTGCTAACCTACAGAAAAAAAAACTACAGCACGCATGACATTCCATATGCTACATCATAACTGTCATGATATGTCTTGTGAAAAAAACCCCAACCAACCAACAACAGCAACATCAAAAAACAAACAAAAAGGGTGGGTGGATAGGGTGGGGGTATGACTGGGTGGGGGGTGGGGGGTGGATGATGATGATGGTCCTTGTTGTTTACCACATGCACAAAAGCGATGTTTCGCAAGAGATCCACTAAAATTGAAAACTGAACAACGAAAACGTATGAAACAAACGATTCCCCATCCGGGTAACACAACTCGTTAAGTTCGGCCTTTCTGTACTTACACGTATCTATTTCCTCTATCAAATAACGTCGTTTTCAAAACAAAACAAATCACAAAGCTCTCCAATAGCACACTAAAGAAAACAACAACAACAACAACAACAACGACAACAGCCTTATGACGCATGCTGCCAATACCTATTTCGGGCACTAATGTGGCTACTAACGTTTCTCTTTCGGAGTTGTAGGCCGTAAAAATATACAGCCTGAATTGATTTTATACATGGCAGTAAGGGATGAAATGGATCAACCAGCTTTGCTGTTTGTTGTTGTTGTTGTTGCTTTTTGTCCTCTTACGGTTTTTATACGTCTACTTTTGTTGTTGTTTTTGTTTTGTTTTGTGTTTTATTGATGTGACAGTTGCTATTTTTCTTTCTTACCTTTTGTTTTGCTTTTTTGGGTTTTATTTAGCTTTAGTCGGCGATGTTGTTGTTGTTTTCGTCGCCATTATTGTTGTTGCTGTGTTGTCGTTATTGTTCTTGTTGTTTGGGGTGTGGTTTGTTTTGTGGTGGTCATTTTTAGGAGTGGAGGTGGGTTGGGCGAGGGGTTCTGTATTAGGTCTGGGAACTGAGTGAACGAGTAATTAGGGGTTTTTGTTTTTGTTTTTGGTTGGGTTTTTGGGGGTGTTTTTGTTGTTGTTTGGTTTGATTTTGTTGTTGTTGCTAGGTACTTTGAGAAGACCGGGCACAGAATTTATTCAAATCCAGATGACAAAAAAAACAAAGAACATACCTGAAATCATATGCCTGATGGCCCCAGCCAATAAATCATTATCCGTAAATAGAAGAAGAGACAGAGTGACAGAGAGACAGAGAGATATACACAGACACACACATAGACACACACACAGACACACACACTGCACTCTCGTGACTTTTGTCATTTTTGTCCTCCCTGTCTCGAAGAACTGAAGAAAGCAGGGCGAAGAGGAAAACAAATTGATCAGGTACTGTACAAAAAACTGTTTACCGTGTCAAAACATTTGCGAAAATGATCACAGAATCAATACATCAAACTTGTGACAACAACCACAAATAGGCTGTCTCCACATGAGCCTACAAACAAGTCTGAGCTTTTTTCTGTTGTTATGTTTTTCTTTCTGTTCAATGCCATGACAATAGCAGAAAGTGAAGAGATTAATGAAAGCTTTGACATTTGCCATTTGCCTCCACTGCTGCCACAGACAAACAAGCAATCTGTTCAGCTTCTTTCTACACCCGTCTTCAGCCAGGCTCCCCACCTTCACAAGAGACTGCATTCCCCCCAAGTCTTGTCTTTTCTTTTCTGTTCTTTTGTTGGTGTGCATTTTCCCCCCAAGTGGGGTTGAGGAGTGAGGTGAGGTGAGGTGAGTGAGGTGAGGCGGGCAAAAAGTGCCTTACAGGTGGCTAATTGTCTGCAGGCCTATATAAGGGAGTTGTTGACAAGGAACCAGATGCTGCCTCTATCGATCAGAGTCACACGTGGCGCACGTGACGCTGGCAGTCTCAGAGACTGCAGTTGTCACACTGAGCGCTGTGGTACATGGTGCCGTCCCTTCACTGCCGCTCAAGCAAGAATTGTCCTACAGATAGGTTTGCAGCGAAACTTGTTGAGATCACATTGAATTTTTATCTGTTGTTTGGATTGTATCATTCAATGTGTACAGCATGTAATCACCGGTATTGAGATCGATACTTACTCAAAAGATGAAAGATGTCCACATCTTAAAAGATGAAAGATGTCCACATCTTAAAAGATGAAAGATGTCCACATCTTGGCCAAACCAGCCCTGCTCCTATAGGTTTTGGTTGTCATTCTGTTCCACTTCTACAGACATACAGGCCTATGTATAGACGTGTTGGCCAAACCATCCCTGCTCCCATAGGCACTGGTTGTCATTCTGCTCCCTTCTGCAGACGTACAGCCCTATACATTTAGACACGTTGGTCAAACAGCCCTGCTTCCCTGGGCTGTTGTCATTCTACTCCACTTCTGCAGACATACAGGCCTATGTATCCAGACATGTTGGCCAAACAGCCTTGCTCCCATGGAGTTTGGTTGTCATTTTTCTCCCTGGGTGCAGACATACAGCCTATGTTTGGACATGCTGTCCTGCTCCTTCGGGCTCTGGCTCAGATTCTGCTCCCTGTCCGCTGACATGTGGGCCTACGTTTGCAATGGGTGTAAGGCAGAGTCAGGTTGCTTCCTGATGGCTTTACAGTGACTGATACATCTACAATCAGTGTCGTTTACACAGTGACTGCTGAGCATGAGTGTAAAAAGGTGCAGGGACAAAACAATAAACCAGCAGCAAACTGGCACACGAGACGGCATGCACACGCAGGCACACATATGACAGCACATACACACAGACACATTGATTAAAAAAAAAATCCATATCTAACAACAATTGTATGACTGGTTAAATATCAAACAACAGCTTAGTTCCCACGTAACATGAGACTGCTACAAATGGATGACTTGTTACATATCAAACAATAGTTTAGTTCCCATGTAACATGAGACTGCTACAATTGGATGACTTGTTATATATCAAACAATAGTTTAGTTCCCATGTAACATGAGACTGCTACAATTGGATGACTTGTTACATATCAAACAATAGTTTAGTTCCCATGTAACATGAGACTGCTACAATTGGATGACTTGTTACATATCAAACAATAGTTTAGTTCCCATGTAACATGAGACTGCTACAATTGGATGACTTGTTACATATCAAACAATAGTTTAGTTCCCACGTAACATGAGACTGCTACAATTGGATGACTTGTTACATATCAAACAACAAATGTGCTTCCATGTCAGAAGAGACTAGACATCCGAAGCAAGACAAAAACGTCGATTGCTGACTATTCATCCTTAATTACCCGTGTACAGTTTGTTATCCAGGCTAAATTTACTCAACACAATCTCAACGTGTAGCTTTAAAAGCATTATTCTGTCTGTGACCTTTTCAATATCCACCCCAGAATCGTCATTATTGGAACCCAAGAGGTAAGGATCTCATCAACCAGGCTAAATTAAAACGGGTAAAATGTCTTCGCCACAACCAGCCAGAAACGATAAACTAATCAATATGCAAAGCACTCCATACAAAACTCTTCTTTTTTTCCACATGCAACAATCAACTTAGAATTAAATATCACAACTCTAATCTAAAAAAAAAAAAAAAAAAAAAAGAACAAAATGAGGTGGGAGAAGTGGGAGAGACGAGAATGAAGACATCCCCCCCCCCCCCCCCCCCCCCCCTCAAAAAAAAAGAAAGAAAAAAGCCCCCCCCCCCCCCCCCCTTTTAAAAAAACAACATATATCCTCTCTTTACTTTCGATTTCTCAATTTTCTTTGATTGCCCTTTTGTCCCATAATCGCTCTGTCACTCTTCCAGAGCATGTGATTCAGCTACGCTGAGTTCATCTCGTAGTTTTCCAACCATACCCAGACTAGTTATTATAGCAAGCCGTTTGCATAGCAGACCTTCTGCCTTAGAAGAGACACCGACAGACAGACAGACAGACAGAGATGTTAGTGGATGAAAGAAGTATTGGAGTAAAAGAGTATGCCTACTTCAAATTAATAAAGCTTAGGAAAAAAACAACACCCAAACAACCCATCCAACATCACAATACAGTGTTGGAGAGAAAAAGCTGTAAGAAGTACCGGACATATGTGGTCAAGGGCTGCCTGCATGCTCCATCCCCTGAACTATATCCACTACCTGTCTCCAACCGTCAAGTTTAAGACAGGGAAACAAATACTTATATTGTATTGTAATGTATTGTATTGTATTGTATTGTATTGTATACCCCATTAAGTCATGGCAGATTTCTCTGCGTGAAATTCGGGCTGTTCTCCCCGGGGAGAGCGCGTTGCCACAAGAGCAGCACCACTTCATATTTTTTTCCCTGTCTGCAACTGTGCTTGTTCCTATCAGAGTGGCTTTTTTTTCTACAGAATTTTGCCAGGGAAACTCTCTTGTTGCCGTGGGTTCTTTTACGTGCGCTAAATAATTATGTGTAATACACGGGACCTCGGTTTATCGTCTCATCCGGAAGACTAGCACCCAGACCACCACTCATGGTCTAATGGATGGGGGGAAAGTTTCGGGCCCAAGCGGGTTGGAACCACCGCACACTTCTGACCCGGACTTTTCGCTTTCTAGGCGGGCGCATTACCTCTAGACCATCGGTCCACTATGCAGTCAGTCGTCATGTTTAAAATGTACTGACATAATGAAAGGAAATTTTCATCTTAAGATCCATGCTGAGTTTTCCTCCCTCTGTGTCCCTAGCATATACACGCATGCATGTATGCGTGCATACACAGACTTCACGTATTCAAACGTGCACACGAAACAGAACAAAAATGCACATATATTATTCGCATACACACTCACACGCAACACCTCACACCACCCCCTGTTCTTGACTACTTTCACTACCACTTACAAAGTCTGATCCATCCTTCTGTTAAAACCTGTAGAGTGATTTATGGACGAACAAAACGGTAATGTTAAGGGATCCAAACGGAAGCTAAAAGGTAAAGGGAATCTCATGCTACTGTAATCCAGATCTATCCTGTCATTGTATTAACCCCCCCCTCCCCGTTGAGCATTGTTGTTCAGTGACAGACAAGGATTGAGAGGAGAGCCATTGCTGCGAAGTGGCTGAGAGAGAAACAGGGCGATGTAACGGTGTGACACACACACACACACAAACACACACACACACACACACACACAGGGGCCAGATCGACGGTAGTGTGATCGATGTTTCCATTTTCCTATCCATTTATTATCAAACTTTCCTGTCACACAATGGTTCTTTCTTTGGGCCCATCTATTTACTATATCTAAGCGCTTTGGGCTTCTTCAGGGTGGGAAGATGAGCAGGTTTCGCTTGTTTATTACTTTACAATGTCATAAATGCATTGTAAGTAGGTTATGATGTGAGTGTGCATGTGAAACGTAGACCATAAAAGCAGACATTGAAAGAAGGATTCAGGCAATGGAGATGAGGAGCTTTCGTAAACTCCTTGGTATCTCATACAGAGATCACATTACTAATGAGGAAGTTAAAACCACAAAGCGCCATCAGACCATCTGAAGAGCTCCTGACTTCAGTGAAAAGACGCAAACTAAAGTGGTACAGGCACGTCACACGAACATCTGAACCGGCCAAGACTGTCCTATAGGGGACAGTACAAGGACGGAGACGGAGAGGCAGACAGAGAAACGATGGGAAGACAACATCAGAGAGTGGACTGGCCTTGCGTAGAACGAATTGCTACGAAAGCAGAGGACCGCAGGGAGTGTAGGAAGGTGGTTGCAAAATCTTAAGTGGTGCCCCCAAAGTCCACGGGACTACGGGATAGGTGAAGGTGGTGTTGAGTGCTTTCACACACCCACATCTACTGATTCTAGCTTTATGATATTTCATGTGCCCCAAGGTTTTTTCCCTTGACATGAAAGTTCTTCAATTGATTCTGCAGAGGAAAACAATGGAAGGAAACGTCAGCATCATCGGGTCTATCTGTCACCAACAATCAACAACAAACCAACCAGCAAAAAACGATGCAACATTTTTTTCCAATCTTTCTCCCTATTTCACTTTCTTGTTCTTAATTCCTTCCCTTCCTCATTTTTCCCCCTCCCCCCTTCTTCCTTGCGCGCGCGCGTGCATGCGCATGAACACAGTTGTTACAAGCTTGCAGAGAGAAATGACGATAACGAAATTGCATTTTCTGAAGGTACTAGAAAGTACAGGACTTTTTGGGTTTTTTTAACATCCAGCCCTCGGAAAAAAGTGAACTCATACGAGACAAATATATAAGCAAATTGAGAGAGAGATTTAAAAAATTGTATTCTTTTATATCGAGGATATTGTAATAAGCACTTATGTGCTTTTTTACATCCAGTCCCCGTGTGTATGCGGTTTTGTGAATTCTGTCATCTGTTCCCACCGCCACACAATGGCCTACTGTTACGAAAAGCGGAGCAGGATTTAACGTGTGCACAAGATGTTCTGCGTGCGTTCGCACACGGGGCCTCGGTTTACAGTCTCATCCGAAGAGAGAGAGAGAGAGAGAGAGAGAGAGAGAGAGAGAGAGAGAGGAGAGAGGAGAGAGAGAGAGAGAGAGAGAGAGAGAGAGGCTTTTGACGCTTTGACCAATTTATTGTCATTGCCCAATGTGGCCTATTGACAAGGGGGAGTTACACGCTACTTTCTTTTGTAAATACAAATGAATACAAGAAAAATGACATGATGTATTTAACGTAGTGAAAAAAAAAACACCCACAAGAGCTCTCCATAAATGGATACGACTTTCAGCTCTGGCCTAAACTCATCTCCAAACTGAACACAAAGTATTGTCAAGGATAAACAACAGGAACCAATAAACAATAACTAAAATAATAGCAAGAACATTCTAGAATGCTATATTTGACCATTAAATCAAATTCTATGTGAAATTTTCAATAAATATTCTTGCTGGAGATTACAGAGTAGTTATAAATGTTTCTTTAGTTGTGTCATAAAAATATTGCTAGAGATTACAGAATATAAATGTTTCTTTAGTTTAGTCACAAAAGTTACACTAATTGGTGTTTAGCTATGATTGTCGTAGTTCCAGTGCTTCAGCAATAAACTTTGTAACAGATTTGATCACAACATCATCATCTGACGATAAGACAGAAAAAATATCTTGCCTTCGGAAAACTGTAATATAAATATATATATATATATATATATAATATATATATATATATATATATATACATACATATATATATATATATATATATACATATATATATATATATATATATATATATATATATATATATATATATATATATATATAAGATGAGAAGAGGAGAGAGAGAGAGAGAGAGAGAGAGAGAGAGAGAGAGAGAGAGAGAGAGAGAGAGAGCGAGAGAACTCAAATGTGGCCTATATATGAATATGCTTAGTATTTTGGTGGGGATAAAATGCAACAGCAACAAAATGTTGTTGTATAAAAAAAAATTCAGTTATAAAAATATGACTTAGGATAACAATATCTCTCTTATTCTGAAACCTTTACACAGATATAAAGTGAGGCTGCGCACAACCTCAGGATGACTTGACGCCATGAGTATACAGAGTCTAAATAAATTAGTCTGTCTACTATATTTTACGGGGACCTGGATGTAATTCTGCCTAACATCCTCTAATACTGGACAGTACAACACAAAACGTACTTCATCCCCCACTGCTTGTTTACATAATGGGCATAGCAACCGGAGGTCATCAATATCATGTCCTCTGTATCTAAATTTATGAACTTTAATATATGATACTCCAAGTCTAAACTTTATATCATTCTTTTCAAATGTATGTCCATATCAAGGTTTAGATAAGGTTTGACATCAGGTGAATTTATAAATGTATAAATTTGATATCTTTCACTGTTTTGTATAGAATCACTCCATTTCTGCCATCGGCAGTCAATCAATCTTTGCCTGAAGGCGTTAGTAAACTCTACAATTTCTGACACCTTGATTGAGCCAAACAAATCCAAACCCGAGTTCACATAAACAGGTAGGTATTTGTGTAGCCCAGTTATTTTTCCCTTTGACATCTAGATCATAAAACATCTAGCAGGATTTTAAAGAAGGTAGCCTGTTGAGAGAGAGAGAGAGAGAGAGAGAGAGAGAGAGAGAGAGAGAGAGAGAGAGAGAGAGAGAACAAATGAAAGATTCTCTGTTATTGTTAGGGTAAAAAAAATAAGCACAAGCAGGGAAATAAACAAAAAAAACACAAAGAAATACAGAGATAACCTCGCTTGTCCCCCCCCCCCACTTTAAAAAAACCCAACAAACCTATCTCTGCTTCTTTCAGAGAAGAGAGAGAGGAGAGAGAGAGAGAGAGAGAGAGAGAGAGAGAGAGAGAGAGAGAGAGAGAGAGAGAGGAGGGGGGGGAGGGAGGGAGGGAGGGAGGGAGAGCATCATCATTATACCGTGTAGACTACAAACATAACTGAGTTGGAGATACTGATAAAACGTGAAGTGCACACATCTACGCACTGCAAATTACGTTTCGACAGCACGGCGTTGTAACAGGATTACAGCCGTCAGAACAATATCAACCCCCAAGTCAACAAGAGTTTTCTCTTTCTATGGCAGATTTGCAAGTCGTAACAGAGCGTCTCCGAATCAACTCTGTCCACACACAAAAAACACAAGAGAGATTTCACACATAGGTAGACATCACCATCTTTCCATCGTCTAGCAATATCTTCGTGAAAAACACACAAAAAAGTTTGTGTTTGTTTGTGTCTTTTCCCCTCTATTTTTTTCTCTGTTTTTTTTTTCTTCATCTTGTTTTTGTTCTTGGTTTTTTGCTTTCTTTGTTTTGGGGTGCGATATTTTCTTCCCCCTCATACGAGAAAGAAGATTGGGTGGAGGCTAGGAAGAAAATATGAAAATGGTGGAAAAGCACAGCCACAGACGAACTGCTTACACATACGTGCATATGCAACGCACAAGTGCACATACATACACACATACACGCCGCGCGCGCGCGCACACACACACACACACACGCACACACAATAAACGCACGCACCCGAAAACACATACATACACGTAGTGTACACGCATACACACACGTGCACACACACACGTACGCACGTACACACTTATGCACACGCACGCACACACACACACACACACACACACACACACACACACACACACACACACACACACACACACACTTCATTGACCCCCCTCCCCCAATATCTATAAAGCCATCTTTAGCGCAGGCGGATAAAATTAATACAGTGTTTATGGCCTAAGCATATACATGATACTCCTTTGTCGAAAAAACAAATATACATGATACTCCTTTGTCGAAAAAACAAACATTCAGTTTCGAAATACATCCTGATCATTGTGATAAGACATCATGAACAAAACAGCAAATTTGCTGTCACTTGTGAAATTTGCCACTGAAAATGAAATCCTCGCGGACAGAAAAAGGGCAAAAGAGAGGAACAACAGAAAGACAAAGGATGAAACAGGTCACTGCTGAGCGGTTGCGGTTTTCTGGTTGTTTTTGATGGTGAGATCTGCCTGTGATGTCTGCAGCCTGTGATAATAACACATAACATGGCAGGACAACACATGATGATGATGATGATGATGATGATGGATGATGATGATGATGATCACAGCATTATCAGTGTAACGTCACCTTGAGGTATTTGTCAGATAATGGCTAACTTCATACACTGTTGCTGTTGTTTATTGTTTTTCTTTCCTCGATGCTTTTTTTTGGGTTTAGCCTGGTATGACAATAGATCTATGGAATGTGCAAACAATTTATAGAAAGAAATCTATCTTTCTCAAGCAAAAACTTTCTCTCTCACGTGCATATACTTCTTTACCCCCTCACACGCATGCATATGTGAATGCGCGCACATACACTTGTCAATACCTAAACACACACACAAACTGGGTTTGAAGATACCCCAGGAATTAAAGGCAATACGGCAAGAGAAGTAGTCAACACCGGTGTAAGGATTTCATGCTTATAGCACAAGTGAACAACTGCTATCCATTTATTCAGGCCGCTGTTGGTCAGTGCTACAACTTCTTCCAGAAAATGTTTTGACCAGTCCACTTCAGTCATAGGCAGTCAGTATGATAACAGATAACATGTTATTCACTGCCGTTTCAAACTCTTCTCTGTCGTTTCTCTTGACGAGCCCAAAACACAACATTCATTACAGTGTCGGTATTACTATTACTGAATCTTAGTCATCGTTACTTCGGTTTCACAGCCTTTACAGCAAAATAGGAAGTGATGTTCATCTTCTGAATCATTTGCCATACAAACTAAACATGTCTTATATTTCGTTGTTTTTGACATGAACTAAATTTTGTTTAATTTACAGAGCCAATGCGTTCGAAATTGTGCGAGCATAATCATGTTTAAGCCGTTTATGAGTCACTTCCAATAAATACTTCTTTGGCTGTAACATACTATACAATTAAATCACTTTTTCTCCGTGTGTAGGCTAGATTCGAACCCGCGACTTCATGGACCCATGGGATTAAGTCGAACGGTCCTAACCACCCGGCTATAGTGTCCGTCTATTGAGTGAATAAAACCAACAATAATTTTCATTTTACTGTTGGTGACAGGGCCAGTTTTGTTGGAACATGCAAATTAATCGGTCTTTCAATTGTGAAGCGGACATACCGTCACTGCCTTATTCCCATGTGATACCCAATTAATTTTCTTTCAATGGTTTGCTTACGTGAGAAGCCAAGTGGCATTTTCCGTTGTTACATTGTACCACTAGGATTTCGCATCCTTGTCTATATTATCTGTCTTGTCATTAGTAGTTTTAGTACTTTCAACCAACATGTCGAAATATTTTACAGATGTGCGCACACACATAGAATAGATGCTCGTTTAACCATAGACCTCTCTCTCTCTCTGCGTGCGTGAGTGCGTGGTTGCATGTGCGTGTGAGTGAGTGAGTGAGTGAGTGAGTGTGTGTGTGTGTGTGTGTGTGTGAGAGAGAGAGAGAGAGAGAGAGAGAGAGAGAGAGAGAGAGTGAGAGAGAAGAGAGAGAGAGGGGAGAGAGAGAAAAGAGAGAGAGAGAGAGAGAGAGAGAGAGAAGGACAGACAGGCAGACAGAGAGAGGGGGAGGGCAACTTTCAATTTCAGGATGAATCAACTTTAACACTGCCCTGTTAAACAAATCATTAAAACGCACATCCAGCATCACTCCATGTCGTCAACTGGGCTGGACGGACAGTAACGTGTCAGCTGCACCCTGCACTAGGTTCACCCGCACTCATGACAAAAAATAATATCACTGCATTCTTGACAGCATACAGCAGCTGCACGCACGGAAGAATAAATGCATTCTTGACACAGTACCCGCTGCACTTACGGTAAAGTATCACTGCATTCTAGACAAAAGGCTGCATCCACAGCAGAATATCACTGTATTCCAAACAGGAGTACAGCTGAACCTAGGGCACAATATCACTGTATTCTAGACAGATTAATAATAATAATAATAATAATGTATGGAATTTGTATAGCGCTGAATCTTGTAAAGCAACAAATCAAAGCGCTCAGATTTATATATTTTCATTTATACCACTTTAAGTCACGAGATTTCTCTGCGTGAAATTCAGGCTGCTCTCCCCGGGGAGAGCACGTCGCCACAAGAGCAGCGCCACCTTTTTTTTTTTTTTTTGGTCTGCAACTGTATTTCTTTACAGCTACACTCACGGCAGAATATCACTACGTCCTAGACAAGAGTGCACCTGCGCTCATGGCAGATTATCATTGGCATTCCAGACAACGAACAAGATGCACTCATGGCGGAATATCACAGCACTTTGACAGACATACTGGCATAGCAAATGATCATAAGGGATGCCAAATTAACAGGCACTAATGTAAACAGATACCAGTGAGATGTCCAATTTGTAAAGGATGTGTACATGATCACGGAAGGTGTTCTGGAAATGCATAGATTCCAAAGCTGGTAATGATGGTTGATATTGATCAAGAGATATATTATGTCTATTGTACGTAGCTTTTCATCAGTG
>CM054142.1:17114916-17124916 GCA_028751875.1 Rapana venosa | reverse complement strand
CAGTTGAGAAAACAGTCCAGTAGGGACTTGTATCTTCAACTTCATAACCTTAAACTAGAGGCTGGGTCTGTAATGAATGTATACTACACACACACACACACACACACACACACACACGTGCGCACATGCGTGCGTTGGAGGATGCTGGGGACTCCTTCACTAGTTTTAGAATAAATAGCATCTCCATCTTCTGGAAATTATGTACTAAAATTTTCCCCTTTGCTATCACTCTCTTCTTTTATGTCTTTTTACTTAGCTTTTCACCCTTTTCTATCTCTTGCTTAATTTCTGCCTTTCTTGTACAATCCCCTGTTTTGTTGTTTTCTTAAGCAAACTGGGAAACTATTTTCTGGTATTTTTCAATTGGATTTTCTCATTAGCTGCTCTGAAATTGGAATGTGTTGGTTGAGGCCAATGGGCAGACCTTATGCAGAGTTGAAAGCACAGGAGAAGACCTGGCACTACACTTCCCATCCAATTTGGGAACACACACAAAAAATGTATAGTACTGGATTGTATTGGGTTGCACTGTATAGTACACTTAGGCATTAATGCAGATATAACTTATGAACATAACAAATCTACATCACAGACAATGTGTTCAAATGATGGATTCACACAAAAAAGGAAATTCTTTTTTTAAAAAATGTTCAAAACACTTGGTTTTGAAGTCTATACATATATAACATGTAAGTAAAAAAAACAACAAAAAACAACATGTGTAGTATCTTTCAATACTTTGCATTTCTCGACAAAATTCTTCCATCAAATCCATTCTTAAACAACAATTTTGGTTGCAGTAGAAAGAAAAAAGGTTTAAAAAGGATGATCTTGTACTGTGGTGTTGCATTCTCTCCAAGGACAGCAGTACAACTTCAGATAAAGGGTTAGGTGTCAGGTATTGAACACAATATTAAGTACCAGGTATTTTTTTCACAATATTTACTATGTACCAGGCATTTAACACAATATATCAGGTACTTAACACAATATTAAGTATAAAGCATTTAACACAATATTAATAAAACTTTATCAGGAATTTTCTATGTATTAGGTATTCAACTTATTACTATATATCAGGTATTCAAAGCAATACTACGTCATCAGGTATTTAACACAATACAATGTCAAGTCAAGTATTCAACAAAATACTGAGAAGCAATTTTAAACACAATAAGTAAGTACTATGTATCAGGCATTTAACAAAATAGTTACTATGCATGTTCAAGTTAATTTACACAATACTGAGAATCAGGTTTCTAACACAATATACGCATCAGTACTATTATATATATGCATTATTCATCTATAAGGCATTTAACACAATATCATGCATCAGGTATTTAACACAATGTTATGTATCAGGTATTACCATAATACTATGCCAGTATGTGGCAGGTATTTAACACAACACTATGTATCATTATCAGGCATTTAACACAACACTATGTATCAGGTATTGAAACACAACACCTATGAATCAGGTATTCAACACAATGCTATGTATCTCATATTTACAACAATACAATGTTTCAGGCATTTGATTTAGCACAATACATTGTACTTAAGGCAGTCACCATAATAAAAGTATGTTCTTTCGAGCCAGAAGGCCCATAGAGCCGGAGCTTATCCCGGTTTCTGTAGCGTTAAACGAACTGATGGTTTTTCACCACCCCTGTGACAGGACGCTAGTCTGTCGCCAGATACTTCCCCAGCAGAGCTGGTACCCACTTGTACACCTGGGTGGAGTGAGGAAAATAGGAGTAAAGTGTCTTTCCCAAGGACACAACACCGAGCCGAGCGGGAGTCACCATAATGCTATGTAATAATAATAATAATAATAATGTATGGAATTTATATAGCGCTGAATCTTGTAAAGCAACAAATCAAAGCGCTCAGATTTTGGGGGGATTTTTTATATATATATATATCGGGGATAATGGGTGCTTTTAAAAAAATATACATTCAGTCCCCGTGTGTATGTGGTTTTGTAAATTTTGTCATCTGTTCCCACCGGCACACAATGGCCTACTCTTTCGAAAAGGGGAACAGGATTTAACGTGTGCGCAAGATGTTCTGCATGCGTTCGCACATGGGGCCTCGGTTTATAGTCTCATCCAAAGGACTATGTAACAAACGATGTAACAGGTATTTAACACAATACTATACAATACAAAGAGTGAAATAGCCTTGTGGTTAGACTTCAAGTGTCAAACTTGTGGTCTGACAGTAACTGAGGGTGCATGTTAGAGTGTTTGCTATTGGGGACAGGATAGCCTGGTGGTTAGAGTATTGCATGTTGTGCATTCTTCTCCCAATCTGATGGCCAGAGTTTAAGCCCAGGTTCGAGCCACCACTGAGACACCCATTCAACAGGATTTTTCCTCTGGAGTTCACACTGATCAGTGATGACTCCACTCCCCAGAAAGTCCTTTACTATTTATTAACCAAAAAATGCATGCACATTGGTGTGTTTAGATATCATCCCTGGAGTTGGAATGTGGCTACCTTAACGGTGCGCAATGATGGTTGCACACACACACAACACACACAACATACACGCGCGCACACACACACACACACACACACACAAACACACACACACACACATATATATATATAATTATATGCAAAATCTCACTATTGCCTTGGTAGACCTCAGAGTTCTAGCCAAGAAAGAAAGAAAACAAACAAACCAAGAGGACACACATCAATACAGTGATACACACAAACAAAGCAAAATCCATTCACATGGAAGCAAGCATCTTCATATACACAGCAACTTAATAATGAAAATGAGCAACACACACATGTATATATATATATATATGTATATATATATATATATATAATATATAGAGAGAGAGAGAGAGAGAGAGAGAGAGGGAGATATGACATGTAATAATAATAATAATAAATGGAATTTATATAGCGCTATATCTTGCAGAGACAAATCAAAGCGCTTGCACTCAACTCATTCTTACACAGTCATACAACCAGTGACAAGCAATAGTTCCATCAAGTCCAAATGTGCACACACGCACACACACACACACACACGCACACACGCACACACACACAGGTCACACACCCTGGCAGGGCAATAGAATCTTGGCTGTTGAAGGCAGGGAAAAACTATGAGATGAGGCAGGAGAGGAAAATCTTAGGTTTGAAATAAATATGTCTTGAGACTGGATTTAAAAGTGTCATAAGAAGGCTTTTGGTGGAGAGAGAGAGGGAGATCATTCCACATCAATGGACCAGAAATAGAGAAAGAGCGACGGCCGATGGTGGATTGGTTGAATCTAGGTATTCGTAAGGACAATGTAACACATCAATATGACATAAATTTCACTATCAAATAACTTCTGTGCTGCCTTTTAAAAATAAAATCATGCAGGTAACTAGTTGTATATATCTAGGCCAGACTATACCAAAGACAATGGGCAATCCACAACAAACTGCTTTGTTGCCCGTTTCATTTTCTTCTCTTTTTCCTCTTTCACTTTTTCTTTTTAATATTTTGTAAACTTGAACAAAAATCAGTATCAGAACTTAACCCATCAGTTTTGTTTAGTTTCTTTCATTCTATTATCTATTCCTTTTTTTCCTTCTTAGTTTAGTTTTGCTTAGATTGTTTTTTTTTGTTTTGTCGACATTTTGAAAGCTAACATTAAAATGACTTTCATGACACATGACATATAGATGTGTGTGTGTGTGTGTGTTTCTTTCCTTTTTTCTTAGTTTATCTTTGCTTAAATCAAATGATTGTGTTTTGTTGACATTTTGGGAAAGTCAACATTAAAATTACTTTCATGACATATAGATCATGTGTGCGTGTATGTGTGTGAGTGTGTGTGTGATGTACCTGAGTGTGTGTGTGTGTGTGTGTGTGTGTGTGTGTGTGTGTGTGTGTGTGTGTGTGTGTGTATGTGTGTGCACACCACTCAAGTGTATAGTGAATGTCTGTAAAATACGTCAGTAATTGTTTTGGCTGTTAGTGTAAAAACTACTATGACCTTTAGAATTTTTTGGGTTAAAAGACAATAGGTTTCCATGGAACAAATGATGGGCATGATCCACATTCTGTCTCAAAAATGTCAAAAATGTTCCTCAGCTAGAGTTCCAAGGTTCACCAACAGTGAGAATTTCGCGTATGCAACTGTTTTATGCCCACTAGAAGGTAGCCACATTCCAACTTTGGGGATAAAAATGGGGATGAAAGAATTCTTTTCTGCTACTGCAATTTAGTTCAAGAGAAACAAATTTTTCGTCTTCTTTTTCTTCTTCTTCATTGAACGCTCAGCCAGCAACTATTGGTGTCTGTTATATTAGCAAAAATGCATCACGCTGCTGTTAAGCGCCTGACAAGTCAGGCCCACTCATAGGCACAGAAGTGCACTGGGAAACCGAAAGTGTGGTTACTATGAGACCAGAGCAATCATAATCTCTGTCTGATGATCAGTGGTGATGAAAATGATGCATGCTGCTTTTAAGTACATCAGCTTTGAGACTCCTTGACAATAAAGTACTCTAAGCTTCCCATCCTGGTGTAAACCAAGCCTGAGAGATACAGGCACATGCAGTGTTGGTCAAGTGGTTTGAGCAGCTTTCTCAAAATAGCATCTGAAGAGTGGATGAAGTAGACTATGCAGTACCAATCTTCCCAATGATGCAAGCTCACTCTGGGCAGGAGCTGGCCACAGCACCAACATTTTTTTTTTTTTTTTAAATCCTGCGACTTGAACCTGCAACCTTCTAGCTAGAAACATACTAACCACTATACTGTGCAATGGTGGCTGGAGAATCTACTAGTCCTTGCCATTGTTAACAATAATTATAGGTAGTAAGTAACTTACCCAAGTGTGCTGACAGCAGTAGCTCCATTGTCCTTGTCTTCTGCTCTGCCTTCACTGTCTTGTTTGCTGAAGTCTGTTCTTTGCTGCTGGTGGTGGTCATTTTCTTTATGATGAGTCTGTCCACTGGTCATCTCACTTTGACACACACTCTTGTCAGGGTCTAATTCCACTTTTCCAAGATTTTCTGGGTCCATTCTCTTTTCTCTCATTTGCCGTTTCCTTTCCTTTTCTATAACTTTCTTCAGACCACCTCCATGAAAATATTCAATGATGGTGTCTCGGCACCAGTCAATGCGTGTTGTCGCGTTTTTGGTCCAGTGGTCCTGGGCCAGGGATTTCATGGACTGGGCATAGGTAGACAGGACAGCTTGGTCCTGGCAGTGTTGACCCCACACAGTGTCAAAATCACCACCACCTTTGAAAAAAAAAAAGACAATTATTTTAAAAATACTATCACCACTCCTGTTTGGTCTTGCTTGGAGAAACCTAGAGACAGAATTCTGTACAATATCGATAAGCTCAGCATATGAGTAAACAAGAAAGAAAAAAGCTCAGCATATCAGTAGCATCCTGATCTCCGCAGGACCTGTTTCAATTACCCCCCCTCCCCCCCCCCCAAAAAAAAAAAACCCAACAAAAAACCCCACCCCAACAACAACCAACAACACAACAACAAGACAAACCAACAACAAAAAAACAACCCCAACAACAACCCAAAACAACAACAAAAAACTCAACAACCCAACACAGTACACAAACAAAAAGCAAACAGAAAAAACACCAAAAACAAACAACACCCCTTCTCCCTCAATAAGCCTATTACCAAAAAAAAAACAACCAACAAAAAACAAACATCCCTTCTCCCTCAATGAGCCTATTATTACATTACACTTTAAAAATACATTACTTCATTAATTCAGTCACCATGTTTATTCCACAAATCAGTAACACTGTCATTACAACTTGCAAATCAAGAAAATTAATGGTAGAGTTGTTAGTGGTGGTGGTGACAGGGGTTGTTATCGTGGTGGAGGTGGTAGTGATGATGATTGTGGTGGTGATGGTGGCGGTGGTGATGTTAGTAGTTGGGTGGTTGTAATATGTGTGTTTGTGTGTGTGGCAAGTCAAGTCAAAATGATCTTCATTGAGAGTAATAGATTAAGCTTACACAACTTTTTTCATCTTGCCCTCATAAAAAAGAACACCCCCCCCCTCCCCACTGAAACAAACAAACAAAAAATCAAGAAAGCTGACATGAAATGTAAACAAAAAACAATATATGTTGAAAGGAACTAAAAAGTAGAAATGAGAGAAAAATAAAACCTTCACAATGTAAGAGAAAACAATGTCAACGCAGTATGACGTGCACTAGGTCTTGATATACAAGTAGTGAAGAAAACAAAATAATGAGGGTAAAAAGTAACGTGTGGGTGAGTGTGTTTTATTTAAAATTTAAAAAATATATTTTATTCTTTTATTTTGAGGATAATGAAATAAGCACTCATGTGCTTTTTTACATCCAGTCCCTGTGTATATGCAGTTTTGTCAATTTTGTCATCCGTTCCCACCAGTACACAATGGCCTACTTTTCTGAAAAGCGGATAGGGTTTTAACATGTGCACAAGATGTTCTGCGTGCGTTCACACACGGGACCTCGGTTTATAGTCTCATCCGAAGGACTTTTGGGGGGAGTGGAGTTTACACTGATGTGAACTCCAGAGCAAAAATCCTCTTGAAAGGGAATCGAACTTGGGTCAGCTGATCACGAGCGCATCACGCTAACCACCAGGCTATCCTGTCCCTTGTGTGTGTGTGTGTGTGTGTGTGAGTGTACATGTGTAACACCAGTCAAATATGCTGTATGTGAGCGTGTAACATTTATACATTCATGTGTACATCTACATGTAAACACTTTCACACAGAAGTAATGCCCAAAAAAGAGATCATATCATAATATGTACAGTTTTTCAGATGCTGATAGAGAACAGACATGCATTTAATTTGTTCACCCCCCCCCCCCCCCCCTCCCCTCCTCCCCCGTCCAGCATACACATGCCGCTTCAGTGTATGCACACATACGCACACACGCGCACACACACACATGAACACACACACACACAACAGAACATCTTGCGCACACGTTAAATCCTGTTCCGCTTTTCGAAAGAGTAGGCCATTGTGTGCCGGTGGGAACAAATGACAAAATTGACAAAACCGCATACACACAGGGACTGGATGTAAAAAAGCACATAAGTGCTTATTCCATTATCCTTAATATAAAAGAATAACATAAAAGAAAATAAAGTAAAACACACGCATATTTGTGTACACCACTTCCTTCTCCCTCTTCACAGTTCCTTAATCCAAAGATTTGACAGAAACACACACAAAAACACA
This sequence comes from Rapana venosa, assembly GCA_028751875.1. Classification (NCBI taxonomy): domain Eukaryota; kingdom Metazoa; phylum Mollusca; class Gastropoda; order Neogastropoda; family Muricidae; genus Rapana; species Rapana venosa. The sequence continues at coordinate 17,117,660 of CM054142.1, read as the reverse complement.
CATCAAATGTAGTGTTTATAAAATTTATCTCTCTCAGCTGCATATGTTACCTTTTATTTCCTAATGAACAATGATCAATATATTTTTAATGTAAAATCTAAGTTCAATTTCAAATTCCAATCACAAAAATGTAGAGACAAATCATGGATCTGATATATGATTGGTTGCATTTTGTTCAGCTGATATCACTTACCAAAAATGCAGCAATATGTATAACATTGGTCTGTAGATAGATTATTTATACTGATAGACAGGTAGATATAGATATATAGCAGGCATGGTCCTTACCACATAATGCCTCAGATACTGTTACTTTAAGATTTAATTTTCTAGTTATAATACTGTAATAGGTTGTTTTTTTAAATGTTTTGTTTGTTTGTTGTTTTTAATATTTGATATATTATTTTCATAATGATGAAGCTGTACCTGGTTACTTGCACTTGTTTCCTTCCACCACTCTTTTCTCAAAATAAATATATATATTATTGGGCCAAGTGCAGAATTATATCTCTTCAGAGATCCCAGTGAGGGCTACTTTTTCCAATTTCTATAGCCTGTCTGAGCACTGATTCTGGCAATGTTGGGGTCATTATCATTATCCAGCTAAGACTGACTGGCTGAGTACACACTCTATGACCTCCCTTGCATCCTTTAAAAAGAATCCCCAGACAAAAGGCAGAAAGATTAACTAATATATTACTATTTTTTGTTCATTGATTATCTTTGTTTATTTTCTTACAACACATATTTCACGTATATCTTCTTCCTTTTTTTATTATCACCTTTCAATGGCTGCTTTAGCCACCATAAGGATATCAGTTCATTCCTGTAAATGTAGTAAACACCTCTAAATTATGAAAACTGTCATGCTGTAAGACACCACTTAAATTATTGCAATCTGCGATCACTGCTAATACCTGCATAAAGAACTTATCCAACAGCTTGTATGAGTGAAAATTTGTTGAATGCAGTCTTTGTCCCTTAAATATCGCAATGAAAAGACTTGGCCCAAAACTACACCTTAAAAATTAACCCATCCAAATAAAAAAACAACAACCCTGCATTGTAAGGCCTTATACAATCTAAACAAACATCCCTAACATCCAGGTAATTTGATAGTTTATTATGAAAGTGAATATTATCAGACAATTACCCTGTAAATCAGTTCTTTAGTCTGAGTAGAGGTAAGAAAAAAAATCCAATGTATTAGAGGTGACTCAATGAATTTTATTATAATCCTAGCCAATGAGAAACAATGTCTCTCTCTTCCCCCTCAACTCTATCAATACCAAAATGACTGACTCATCTGAATAAGTAACTGTTTTTATGAACTGTCATTTATGCAGTTATGTCTGTATAACTATAAAATAAACAGCCAACAGTTTGCCTCTATTAAAAGGATTTTTTAGACTTGTTATTATGTAATGACACTGATGGTCCTGATACACACACTTAGCATAAGCATAGGAAGTAACACAACAGTAACTTACAGTAGTAGCATGACAAATAAAACTTAAGTGATCTATAAGTAAAATAAGTATTTAAATCTATACAAATGAGGTAAAATAGGATCCTGAAAGATCATTTTGTATATACTCCATGCTCATACTGTGGATAAACGTCAACAGTTTTAATACAACACTACCACTACTTAAGGGAAAAGTAATTAAAAAAACAACAACCATAAATTTAAAAAGGCACACAGTAAAATAGAAAAAGCTGTTCATTGTGTAGTTTGATGTTCAGACGCAGGGCTATCCCGTGCACATTAGCTCGAGTTCCTAACTAACACTATATGAATACTAACATTGTCGCAGTTTTTTTCGCAGATCTGCGTGCACTTTCTTCAGAACTGAAGCCAATCGTTTGTGTTCTGCGGCATTTTGCATGTGCGATTTCTGCCTGTCTGCCATGTCGACTTTTACTTTTGGCGGAAGTATGTTGCAAATAAAGTCCCACACTGCGCATGCCGATCCTCCCCAACATGACCCCTCGCCAAAAAGTCGTCTGCTAGAAATAATTAAATTTTGATTGAAATATGTATACCCGTGAACATCAATATTGTGTAATATATGTTTGCAACGTGCATTTGGATAAATTTGTAAAAACTTCCAATTGATAAAATACACCTTAAACTCTGCATTTTTATTATTTCATTCTTTATACCTATCGTTGTGGCCATGTGATTTTTCTCCAGGAGGGAAATATCCAAAATATTATGTGTTCTGCTTTCAAAGAAGCAGCAATGTTCTGCAAAGTAACTCAAACCGACAGTGCAAACTGCGCTGCGTGCTTTTCAACTCATGAAGCTTCCCTTGCCAGCGGCTGGGCCTTTGTTTGTTATTTTCTGTTTACACAGCGGGTGCGTGTGACGTCACCATGGACGCCGTAGCACCGAAAAGAAAAACAATGTGCACGTTCCTGTAGAAATATAGTTCTGTCATATCAAAACTGTTTACTTTTCTCTTGAATAGCAGTAACGTCCAAGTTTGCCAAGAATTTTCAATATATGCAGATTTCAACCGATTGAGTAACTTTGATACTTTCAACTCAAATTTTGCAATTGTTTGTTACACGTGTAGTGATATATTTTTATTTACCACAGTGATGAGTCTCTGGTGTGTTGTCTTTCAGGGCTGAATTTCACCGATAACCTTGGTTTTGAAACAGTGGCAAGTGTTAAAAGAGGTAAGATCTTTATGAAAAAATCAAGAAATTTACTTTTAAAACCTGTTATGGATTAT
>CM054142.1:17087416-17112416 GCA_028751875.1 Rapana venosa | reverse complement strand
TATATTTTGTCACATTATGCAAATTCTCCTCAAAAGACCAACAAGTGATTCACCCTCAGGGCAGGCTCTTCTTTGTTGGGTGACCACATGGCTTGTTTGACAGGTTTTTTGCTGTCTGTGTGAGCTGGCAATGCTAAGACTGTGACAGAACAAGCTTGAATGTGGTTGTGTGTGGGGATATTGGTGAAATGCAATATTGAAATAGTTTTATTCAAAAGTCTAAGGAAATTGAAATAAACCAAAGAGAGAAACACATAGTAATTAATCAGATTTGCACATGTTGTTAGGGTGATAGGGTGTGTATGGATGTATAGTTCACATTTACAAAGTGAAAGTGCACTTTTCCCTCATATGTGGTGTGTGTGTGTGTGTGTGTGTACGTGTGTGTGTGAAGGAATGTATCATTGTGTCTCATTCTCAGTATAGGTTTATCATTATGTGCTGACTGTAGTCATGAGATGCATTGAGAGAATGAGAACTTAAGTTTGAAAATATGCATGAGTTATACTTAAATAGTAACTTATACTTATAGAGCTTAAAAAGTTTCATTGCTCAGGACCATGATTGTAGTTATACACAGTAATAATTACTTCTAAGCATTTTGTGCTTGAATTAGGTGAATATGAATTTTATTTTGAATGCAAAACAAAAGCACTAATACTGATGATTGTCTTCAAATGATCATTAACTATATATGTATGCCAATGATTTGTATAAATTGCATTGTTTATATATCAGTCTTTGGAAGATTTTTTTCTCTATTGGTGTGTATGCGTGTATGCATGTGTGTGTGTGTAGTAAGACAACACATCACCACAGCAGAGCACATCACACAATTCACACACACACACACACACACACACACACACACACACACACACACACACACACACACACACACACACACACACACACACACACATATATGTATAAGGATATAGATAGATAGATAGATAGATAGATAGATAGATAGATAGATAATAGATATATATGGTGGCAGTCAACACTGTCAATAAAAACACATATGCAGTAACTAACATACTGTTGTGACATTATTGTCATAATCAGTTCACTAAAATGAAGTGACAGTGTGACAAGCATATCTAAACTCCCTGTTCTGCGTTTGTTTGTTTCGCTTTTGTGTGTGTGTGGGTTTTTTTAGAGGGGGGGGGGGGGGGGGGGGGGGGGGGGGGGAGGAGAAGGTTATTTATTTCAAATTGTCAATACTAGATGTAAACTGTGCCACACTGAAACTCATGTTTTGTGCCTCAAGGGGAGGCAAACAAAAAATGTGCAGAGGCAACAGAGTATAATTATGCATGCTAGTATATTGCGTGATGCATAACAAAATTAAAGCTTGAAGACTTTAATTTAGCACCTAGAAGTAATTTTTACCGTATTGCAGTCAATGTCATTTTTAATTTAGTAAACTATGTGGCAGAGTAGTCATACTGTTTATAATATTGATTTGGACAAAAGTAAACAAGTAGAATCAACCAACAAATCAACTGAATGAACAATAACAAAAGTCCCTCCACCCCCATCCCCAGCCAAAAGAAAAAAAGCAAAAACAAAAAAATAACCTCCCACACACTAAAATACAACACCTCCCTCCAAAAGCAAAACAAAACAAAGCAACAAAAAAAACCCCAACAACACAATAAAGTAAAACCAACAACAACAGCAACAACAAACAAAACAAAAATAACCCCCAAAAGAAACAAACAGACAAAAAGCCCACCAACAAAAGCTCAGTGATGGATGATGATAACAGTGAAATTAATGGTCTTGGTGCATTATGAGTTTGATAACAGGTGTTCCCCATAACATTGAATGTTTAGATATAAACATGAACATGAAATACAGGACAAGCTATGTCTGATATTGTCCTTATCAGTAGATCATGTTATTTATGTCTGTATTGATCCTTTCAAGTGACATTTTCTTCTCTTTTTTCTTGTTTCTTTCTTGCTTCCTTTCTCTTGTATAGTAGTAAAACAACTAAATTCCTTTTGTTTAGACCATGGACTTAACTTTTTTATTTACCTTCCTTTCTTTTTCTTCTTTTAAAAAAAATTCCTCCATCTTTTCCACTCTTTCCGTGTTTTTGTTGTTCTTTAAATTTAGCAGTCACATTGGCCTGAAAAAAAAACCCACCTTAAGTTATGGACCAAATCATGAAACTAAATTTTCAAAAAGGAACCAGATATTGATATATTTGGGATTTTAAAAAAACCAAACCAGACCAAAAAAAAAAAAAATCAAAGCATATGATCAAACAAATCACTGTAATGTCCAGTATGTTGTATTGAAAATTCAGAAGCTGGATGAACATAACAGTATGTGCTGCTGCTGAATGAATGAATGAATGAATAAGACAGCCTGATTGTCATTATGAAAATTGTGAGTCAATAATGAAATGGTCAAGAGTTGATCATCATAATGATTAAACTAATATCATTCCTTGTGTGAATGCAGCAGTCCCAAGCAAGCAAACTGCTGGAGACATGTGGCGGCAGTGTGGGCCCACCCCCTGACGTGGCAGTCCAGCAGAGCTTGGAGGTAGGTGAGGTGTTCCTCTTATCTGGAAAACTCTTGCGGGGCCCATAGGCCTTGTGAGTGAGATTGCTTGTTTGAACAAGTACTGTATACACTGTGGGTCGGGCCTCGGTCGCTTGTTTGTTTGTTTTGCCTCTGACAGCTTTCCGCTTGCTCTCTGTCTGTCTGTCGGTCGGTCTGTCTGTCAGCCAGTCAGCCTGTGTGTCTGTCTCTGTCTGTCTGTCTGTCTGCCTGCCTGCCTGCCTGTCTGTCTGTCTGTCTGTCCCCCCCCCCCCCCCCCCCTCTCTCTCTCTCTCTCTCTCTCTTTCTGGTTCTTCGCCTGTGTTTGTTTCCCCGCATCAATCTTTTTGTGCTGTCTGTCTTCTGTTTTCCTTTGTGTCTATCTGGCTTTTTGTCCCCATGTCTCAGTGTGATCACCTCTGTCGCTCATCTTGCCCTACTTTTATTTATTCTTTGTTGTTATTTCTCCCATTGAATCCTTCTGTCTCTCTGTTTGCTCCTCTGTTTTTCACACACCGTCTGTCTTTTTACTTGCTTTTTTGTGTGTGTGTGTGCGTTGTTCTCTGTAAGGATATCCCCACCCTCTCTCTCTCTCTCTCTTTCACTGTCTCGGGCTTACTTCCCTTTCTCTATCCCTTTCACTTACTCTATCCCAGCCACATCTATGCGTCCTCTTTCTAGTTTCAGGCTTTTTTTTTTAACCCTCCCCCCAATCCACCGCTCTCTCTCTCTCTCCTCCTCTTACCCCCCCCCCCCCCCCCCCCACCCCCCCCCCCCCCCCCCCCCCCCCCCCTCAACCTCTCTCTCTCTCTCTAGTAGTCTGCAAAGATCACAACCCCTAAGCGGCAGTCCAGATCGTGCAAAGACAACACAAGGCCACGTGCTGATTTGTACGTTTATAGGACTGACTTGGGTCTCCAACGGGTCAACGTAGGAAACTTCCTTTACACAGTGAGAACAAGGCAAGGTAGGGCCTATTATTATTATGACAATGTTCTCTCTCTCTCTCTCTCTCTCTCTCTCTCTCTCTCTCTCTCAGTGCGTGTGCGCGTGCTTTACAAACTGGAGAGAAGAGAAGAGGGCAATGTGTGTGTGTGTGTGTGTAAGGGGAGGGGGAGAAGGAAGGCTGTGTGCGCGCACTTGCATGATTTGCATGAATGTCTCGCTTTGCTCCCTGTTTTCCTGTTCTTGCTTTTAAGGATAGTTTGTCTTCTTGATTTGCCTTTGTCCCAGTCTGTTTGATCTCCCCCCCCCCCCCCCCTCCCCTCCCCCTCCTTTCTCCCCCCTCTTCTTTCCCCCCTCTTCTTTCCCCACGCACTCTGTCTTTCGATCTCTCTTACTCCATTGACACTCATTCATTCTTTCGATCACTTTCTAGTCACAATTAGGGTGAGATGGAAGGGGCGGGGGTGGGCGTGGGGGAAGCGTAGGAATTTGACCGATTGTCTATGGACAAGAAAGATCAATTAGGTAGCTAGCCTGTCAGTCAGTCTGTGTGCGTGTCGCTCTCCCGAACGTTCGCATGCTTACTTCCCTTTTATATTTAAAGGGCAGTTAGTTAAAACAGGTCATTAAAAAAAAAAAGCTTAATTTATTTCCCTTGCCCTTGGAACGAAAGATTACATCTTCACCTGTTGCCGGGGTTGGCAGGTCAATCCCCACTCTCCTCTCGGTTTCCGTGCTGTCTCTGCCTCTGTCTCTGTTCTCAATGTTGCTGTGTCTCCTCCGTCCTTGTCTTTTACCTGCTTATCACACCCCCCCCCCCCCCCCCCCCCCCCCCCCCCCCCCCAGCGTGATGGTCTTTTTCACCCTAGCTGGTTTTTCCAAAGTGGACAGACGTACGGGTGGCAGCCGATCAAGTGCATGCTCAGTGCTTATCTGGCATGGGTGTCCGTCCTGTTGGTGTGTGCAAATACAGGCCAGCTGTTGGTTGATCTGTAGCCTACACTGCTGATTGCAAAAGATTGGCGGGGTCCTTGGACGCTCTTTTGTCTGCAGTAACCCACAGCACAGGCGGCATAATTTTAAAATAATGGGAGAGAGGTGTGTAGGGGTATAGACAGAGAATAAACTCCAGAGAAAATATGGCTTTTTTTTTTCACTTTGTTTTTATATATATGTGTGGTGGTGTGGTGTGTGTGTGTGTGTGTGGTGTGTGTGTGTGTTGTGTGTGTGTGTGTGCACGCGCGCATGCGTATTTATACATTTATTATTCTCTATAGTTTGTTATATCTCAGCAGATTTTTGTGTGTGCATGTAATTTACTTGAAATTTAAAAAAAAAAAAAAAGACCACTTTCACGGGATGGAATGTTTGGCCACTGTGTTGTGCCACAATATAATATTTATCACTTGCTTTTCCAAGGTGAAGATTTGTTTACCAATGAGAGGACTGGCTTTAATTGTTGTTGTCGTTGTTGTTGTTGTTGTTGTTGTTGTTGTGTGTGTGTGTTTAGCAGTATCAGTTGTGAGAAAGGGTGGAGGGGGATTGGCTCAAATTGAAGCCTCCTTATCAGTGATAAGAGTTGATTCGGTTTGGAATACTTTGGGTAAGGAAAAAAGTGAATCATCTGTGCTCTTCAGTCAATAAAATCTATCAGCAGTTGGTGCAGACTTTGACTTTCAGATGCAGAATGTTTGAAAGATCTTGCGAAAAGAATATGTCAAAGTGAATACAAAATAATTGCTTTGAATGATTATGCTGGTCAAGAGGAGGAATCAATGAATTGGCAAGACCTTAGGTTGCACATGACATATTGCCGTTGTTTTGTAACCTTCTACAAATTGTATGACATTTTAACACATAGGAGCATCTCTGTCATAACACATCATTCTCTCTATTTGCAGATACTAAAATACAATTTTCAATCATCTGACCGCTAATTTCTTGAGGTTGTTTTGGGCAGTTTTCTAAAACTAATTTGATAAATGAGCAGATCGTACCATTTTTACAATTATCAGGTGGATCATTTACAATCATGGTTAGCAGGAACGGCCCAAGGATACTAGCCAGAGCAAAGTCCACTGATAATTCTCTCTGTATTAAATGACCAATCCACCAGCTTAGAGAATGTAATGTGTGGGGTGCAGTTCATGTTTGAAGTCCTCCCTCCCCTCCTCCTTCCACAAGACAATGAGTGGTGTTCTTGGTGCTAGTTTTGGATGAGACGTTAAAGCAATATCCTGTGTGCAACAAACATGTAACGCACGTAAAAGAACCCACGGCAACAAGACGTATTTCTGGTAAAATTCTGTCAAAAATTCCCCACTTATGAAACAGTTAGTGACTACACAGTCATGTAAAGAGGAATACCACACACACACACACACACACACACACACACACACACACACACACCAGGGATATATATATATATATATATATATATATATATATATATATATATATATATATATTATATATATGGGCCGTCAGCGCCTGGGCTTTATCACAGTTCTTGATTAAACCATTGACGCTGGGGGCAACAGCAAAGTGAGAGGCTGTATGACCAGTGGCTTTCCCACTCATGGAATTCCACTTTACAGCTTAGTCTTTTAGGGATCGACTATGACTCTCTGACTAGGAGGCTTGACTCGCACAGTCCTTATGTGCTGCAGCCCTGGGGGCTGGTTGGTCTTTGGAGAACATCTCCACGCTGACTGTCCTTATGCCCACTTGGCCGAGAGAGTGGGGATGTACTGTGGGCAAGGCATCTCCACTAAAATCAAATTTCTGCCCAGTTTCCAAAAGAGCAGCTGTCTCCTCTGCTGTTTTGGAGGTCATCGTCGGACACGGCGGACAAACATACATACTACATATATATATATATATATATATATATATATATATATATATTATATATATATATATATATATATATATATATATATATTTATATTACACTAATGGCGGCTTGCTCTGCCGAGGAGAGCAGCTAGAATTTTGCATAAATGAATGCCGTGACTGAAAAGTAGTATGCTTCAAACTAGAATACTCAGAGCTAACAGAAAGTAGGTTTTGCATGGAATAACTCTTCTTGACCTCAATTACTGTACCTATGTTCTGTGCTTGGTACATCCTGATGCAATGTGTATGCTATCTGAGAGACTTACCTATGTATGTAGAGACTTACCTTAGTATGCATTAGCCGATATCTGCTAAGATATCAGCACAGCAGCTGCTTCCTTAACTGATGAACCCAGTGCGTTGGTAAAATTTCGGCTGCATGCCGGATATTGCTGTGTTTTTACGTGCAACTAACCGAACTTTGGGAACAGGATAGGCCAGCGGTCAGAGCACTCACTTTTTCCAAGCTAAGGTTAAGCAGCATTGAACGTGGTTACCAAGTGGATGGGTGACTGTGTGCCCTGGCTTCCTTATAGTCCCCAGTTCACCCAGCTGTAAATGGGTACATGCCCTCTTTAAGGTCAGGAAAGGTAAAGCAGCGAGGGAGAGGAGATGGGCGCCGCCCTCAATATGCTAGCCCCTGGAGAAGCTGAGGTCTCTGACATCTCGCTCCCCTACGACCGCCTAAGTTATGGGAAGTCGCATATCTTCACCACTTTTATTCTGGGAGGAGTGTACAGCTCTCATATGTGTACACAAGGATTGAACATGGGAGAATGTAAAAACCTCCACTCTTATTTCTACTAGCCGCCCCTGAGATTCGAACCCGTGACTGGCCCATGGCTTCAGGACTGTGTCAGTGATGTCTGTCGCTTTATCCACTCAGGTATTGTACTGTGTGTGGAAGCATTTTGCTATGTGTACGTAAGGTATGGTGACACCTGGGACAGGTTTGCTAAAACTTCTCATGGATTGGAACAAGATTGCTCATTTCTGCTACAGTGAATCGTCTCCAGTCATGCAGGTGGTGTTATTTAAAGTGAGGCACACTATCTTCATGTGAAATAAAAACACCGCTTGCAGTGTCCTTTTATTCCAGCAACAGCAACTAGGTAAATAAGTAAACACATAGGGTTCTGGAGTTTTCGTACAAGGTAAAGGATAACACCTATGATGGATTGCTATTGCCGAAAGATAAATACCTTACTCATGAGGATAATTATAGTAGTGGAGGAAACCAAATGCAGGATAACCACTTACACCTTCCCAAGAAAACCTTATGATCTTAATGTTCTTCATAAGGTACATTGATTTTTATCACGTTGGTAAATTTATAGTTAGCGCCTGATTCAGAATCATTGTCCTGCTTTCAGCAGCATTGTGCAGGTGTCATTTTGTGACTTGATACTTTGACGAAATATTGTAATGTTATTCTTTTGGTAAGTAGTCTAAGCGGTGTTAACTTTGAGTTTTGTCATACATACATTTTTATTTACTGACTTGTTATGCCAAGTCAGTAGTAAAGGAGTAACATATCATTGCTTTCAAAGAGCCTTTCATTATGGCACATGCACATCTATTTTTCCGTTAAAAATATTGACAGAAAGACGACATAGCTATTTATGCCACAGTCCCCTTGGCAAAGTGTGGAGCGTGAGCATGTGCGCCTGGTTAGTAAGGATGTTAAGATACACTGCTCAAAAATGCTTGAAAGCAGCAGGCCTTTTTCCCATACAAGAGTAATGAGAGAATAGAAAGAACTGGGGCGCTTTTGAAAAATGGTATTTTATCATTGGATAAAAAAAATGTTCCTGGGTAGCGTTTGCCATTAACACGACCTCGCTCTTTTTCCCCTTCTCGTGGGAATCCCAATAGAACAGGGCGGCGACAGCAAACACAAACTGCTTTGGATAAGCCAAACAAGCTCCAGTTTGGAGGAGCGTGGACAAGCAGGGAGCCATTTATTAAGCCGGTTTGTTTGTGGAGTTTGTGTGCGTGTTGACAGGGGTTTGGCCCGGGTATCTCGCATTGTTGGGTGTCACCCCCACTGCGTAGACCCCGAGAAAGAGCACGGCCGTTGAGCAAACAAACTTTAGCCCCAGACACAAGTGGGAGACATTTCCAAACCGACCAGTTCGCGCAGGAAACAAATATAGATAGAAAAGTACACAGCCAGATATACAGTTTTCAAAATGTGGCTTGGTCTTTGGGAGGTAGGTGGTTTGTGCTGTGTGTCGTAGGCCTAGTAAGTTATAAATATTTTTGTGTGTTGTGACCTGTTTGTAGGTTCCTTGACCACTGGAAGGAGACGTAAGTATTCGACACCTTCATTGCTGTAGAAAAAAAGTTGAACTACCAGAGAAGTAGATTGGTGTGGTCCCCTTGAGAGTCATCGACATTTCTTGTACTTCAGTCTTATTTGTGATTTTCATCGTTTTATGTCGTATTTGAATGGAATTCTATTTAAAGCAGGTAAGATTACGAAACATTTTCAATTCGACTTTTTTTTTTCTTTTCCATTTCAGTCATTTCGCTTATCTGTAGCGTGATTAGAAGCCGTGTGTTCTGCATAATACTCTTATATCGCCGTTTTGGGCTTCATTGGTTTTGGTCTGGATGTCTCCATTCAAAGGTTGGGTTTTGTTGTTGTTCTTATCAGTGAAGCTGGTAGCGACTAGTGCGGATTTTTCTCCGTCCCGTTTCTTCTGTAGTCGGCGGGGCTATGAACAACATGACTGGATTGTGTAATTCCCTTCTCTTCTGTTTTGCCGTTAACATCAGTTTGCGGTTTGAAATGTACTGCATGTTATCAAAGACATTGTTTTCTCTGATCATTTTTCTAATGATCCCAAATGCATTTTTTCATCTTTCTTAACACTTTCTTGTGTTAAGAATGGCAAAAGATGTACGAACGTTTCGACCAGATTGTGCTGAATTTAGTGAAGTGGTTATGAAGTGTAATGCAGAAACCATTTACGAACTGCTTTTATAACAATTTGGGCTTTTTGGATTGGGAAGTGGTGTGATTTAGTTTACATACAAATAGCTTCAGGAACGAGACTGATGTCTGTGGAAACAAGTTTTTCAAACACAGAAGGAGAGAGAGAGAGAGAGGAGAGAGAGAGAGAGAGAGAAAGAGAGAGAAGAGAGAGCGAGAGAGAGAGAGAGAGTGTGTGTACTGTCAATGTTGGGGTTGTGGTGGTACTTTGAACACCTAGGCAGGCCTGCAACATATGTTCTTAACATGAAGCATTGTTGGGTAACATTTGTCCGGCGGTTCCACCATATCAGTGTCTTTGAGCACAAGTGCTCTGCTTGATTCATCTCAAACACACACACACACACACACTCACACACACACCACCACACACACACCACACACACACACACACACACACACACACACACACACACACACTCACACACATCGCACACACACGCACACACGCGCACACACACTCACACACTCGTACTCATGCACGGCACTCACACGTGCACCCACGCACACACACAGTCTGGTGGTTAGGGATAGCCTGGTGGTTAGAGTGATGCGCATTGCGCTCGTGATCTGCTGACCCGGGTTCGAATTTCGTTCAAGAGAATTTTTCCTCTAGAGTTAACATCAGTGCCGACTCCATCGCTGCCCACCCCCCCCCAAAAAAAAAAAAATGTCCTTCGAATTAGACTATAAACCGAGGTCCCGTGTGCGAACGCACGCAGAACATCTTGGGCACACGTTAAAACCTGATCCGCTTTTCGGAAGAGTAGGCCATTGTGTACCGGTGGAAACCAAAACAAAATTTGACAAAATTGACAAAACTGCATACACATGGGGATCGGATGTAAAAAAAGGACATGAGTGCTTTTTCCATTATTCTCGAAAAAAAAAAAATCAAAACACGCACGCGCGCTCACATATTTACACACACTTATGCACACTCACACACACACGCACACTACACACACACACTTATGACACTTACCACCACACACACCACCCACACACACACACACAACACACACCACACCACACACACAACATCTCTCTTTCTCCTCACTACACGCGCGCGCGCGACACACATACACACACACACACACACACTCAGTCTCACTCCACACACACAGTCTCACTCACCACACACACACACACACACACACACACGCACGCACGCCCGCACCCACGCACGCACACATGCACGCACTGTGACAGTTTTCAGATTGCCTAGCGCAATGTGCAGGACATGGATAGATATTCGAAACATCCATATCAAGTCAAAAGTTATGCTCATTGTTTGCTTTGTTTTTTAGCCCATTGAAAAAAATGCCTCGGCGTTCGTTCACTTCTGAAGCCTCAGCCAAATTCCCGTTTGTAGTGCTGACTTCTTGACGTCTCCCTAAACCCCTTGAGGGGTCCTTGAGGACAGGACCCTGCACTGAACTGAAGTTTTCAGGTAGTGTGTGTGTTGTGTGTGTGTGTGTGTGTGTGTGTGTGTGTGTGTGTGTGTGTGTGTGTGTGTGTGTGTGTGTGATGGTCAGGTTGAACTGTGGGTTCTACTGATTCTTCTCCTGTGAGTCGCTATGAATGGTATTTTATTTGTTTTATTCTTTTATATCGAGGATAATGAATATATACTTATTTATAATTAATGATGTGTAATTTTCAAATTGCGCTGATTCTTGTAAATGCAACATACAAAGCGAGCAGTAAGTTGGTGTTTTTTATTCCAGTCGTTGTGTGGTTGTTTGCATTGTTGATTGTTGTGTAGGGGTAGACTGGCACAAATGGCACATAGCACAACGAGCATAATATGTTTAGTTGTATGTATGGAAAATGTGTGGATGTTTCTGGTAAATGTATTGTGTCAGTTGAAAATTGCGTTGTGTCTGTGGTGTCTACTAGATCGGGGGTAGATTCAGACAAATGAGACAGCAATAGTTAATGATCTTTACATTGATAGCATGAAAACCATAGATGTTGGCTGTTTATTAAAATTAGTTAAATTCAAATGACAAGTTCATAAAAACACTTTGCGAATTGTCCTGGAAACCTAAACTACAAATCGGCTTGTGGTTGATTTAGAAATGGTAGCTTGCTAATGACAATCTACATGACCCATAAAGCATTAATTATCCCATATTAGTTGTTCGCTCTGGTTGCTTAAATAAGTTATTCTAACTCCTTCAAAGTACCAGAAAAGTTGTTCAAAAACCAACAATCACATTCCAAACAATTCCTCCCCCCAGGTAATCCCAAACCGACAGTCAGGAGTTAGGTAACTAATCCCCGAGGGTGTCCGAGGCTTCTAGGTATGAAAGCACAAGCTCTGCGAAAACCTTAAGTTACCCACTAGGAATTGTGTCTTTCTCCTTGTTCTCTGGCTCTCTTCTTTCTTCCCTGTTCAACCTACCTTTTATTTTTCTAGCTTCTTGTACATGTTCTGAACACCAGAAAGCCAACTTCAATCAACAATTCTTCCCTTGCTCAGTCGCATCGTGCCAACTCAGCGCAACCGTGACCACCTTAGTCACTCATTAAACTCCTCCCAGGAGGGGATGCCGGGAGGGCCTATCAGTATAAATAGCACCCCCACATTCTGGAAATTATTTGCTAGAAATTTCTTCTTTTCTCTCTCTTTGTTTCTGCCTTCTTCCTTTTCTTCCTGTCACCTCCTTGTCTATTTTCTGCCTTCTTGGTCCATTCTCCTGCATTTTTCCAGAAAGAACTTAAAAGGTAACTATTCTCTCTTGTGCCGAAGTCGGATGCGCTGGGCCTGACTTGTCAGGCGCTTAACGGCAGCGTGACGCATTTTCGCTCATATAACAGACAACAATAGTTGCTGTCTGAGCGTTCGACGAAGAAGAAGAACACACCTTAAACACCCTTCTGCACGCTTCTGTCTCAGGAAAAATCCAACTTCTCACTCTCCTCGACTTATCTGCAGCCTTCGACACTATAGACCACTCAATTCTTCTCTACCGTCTCCAAAACTGGAATGTGGAGTCCCACAGGGGTCAGTTCTCGGCCCTGTTCTTTTCACTCTCTACACTGCCCCACTTTCACATATAATAAACCGTCATCAAATCAGCCATCATTTTTATGCAGACGACTCTCAGATTCTTAGCAGTGAGACTCCCGAAAATCTGCCTTCTCTCTTGACAAATATGTCCTACTGTCTTCAAGATACCAACATTGGATGATACAGAACAAGTTACAACTAAATGCAGATAAAACCGAAGCCATGTTTATGGGGACCAAACACAAAGTCTCTTCCATCACAACAGCTTCACTAGAATTCGGCAATACGTCTGTCCCTCTATCCACTGTAGTGAAATATCTAGGGGTAGTTATCGATAACACACTCTCCATGCAAAAACTCATCACCCAAACCTGCCAGTCGTGCTACTATCAATTACGGCGCATAAGTGCAGTTCGAAAGTATCTGTCCACTGATACAACATCCAAACTAGTCACATCTCTCATTCTCTCACGTTGGACTATTTCAATTCTCTTCTGGCTGGTCTGCCAGCATCATCTATCCACCCTCTTCAACGTATACAAAACTCTGCAGCTCGACTTGTCCTCAGAAAGAAAAATCTGAGCACATTACTCCTCTCTTGCGATCTCTACACTGGATGCCTGTGCCACAGAGAGTAAACTATAAGAGCTGTACCCTCTGTTACAAATGTCTCCACAAAACAGCACCTTCCTACCTCTGTGAATGTCTTCACTTATACACTCCTTCTCGTTCCCTCCGCTCTGCTGCAGATACCTTGTCCTTAAGAATACCTAGATTCAACCAGTCCACTGTTGGCTGTCGCTCTTTCTCTGCTTCTGGTCCATCGATCTGGAATGACCTCCCCCCTCTCTCTCTCTCCGCCAAAAGCCTACTTATGATGCTTTTAAATCCAGCCTAAAGACATTTATTTCAAACCTAAGATTCTCCTCTCTTGTTTCAACTCATTTCTGTCCCTGCCCTCAACAACCAACCCCCCCCTCTCCCCCATCACCCTGCCAGAGTATACAACCTTTGTGTGTGTGTGTGTGTGTGTGGTGTGTGTGTATGTGTGTGTGTGTTGTGTGTGTGTGTGTGTGTGTGTGGTGGTGGTGGTGGTGTGTGTGTGTGTGTGTGTGTGTGTGTGTGTGTGTGTGGGCGCGCGCGCGTGTGTTTACATTTGAATTTGTAAAAACTATTAATTGTGCGCGTGTGTGTGTTCACATTTGAATTTCTAAAAAAATCTATTTATTGTAACTGGCTGCATGTGAAAGACTAGGATGAATGAAAGCGCTTTGATTTTTTTTTTGCAAGATATAGCGCTGTATAAATTCCATGTATTATCATTATTATTATTCTGCCTGGTGGTATGGTGGCGTCCTACTCGTGATGCGCGCTAGTGGAGAGAGAGTAAGCCTGTGTGAATGGAACTTTCTACACACGAGTGAATGGAATCCCTAGAATAACAGCACTGGGTGGCCGAAAAATAAAAGGTTTTGGTATTATTTTGGAAAAACATCAGATTTTCTCCCCTAGATCGAGAGAGTACTGCTTCTCTCAGAAATAAACATCCACCCCGTCAATGATCCTGCACGTGATATGTGCTTCGATCGTTCGCATTTCCTTTCTTCTTTTTCTTTCTTTCTTTCTTTCATTCTTTTCCCCTTCAAAGATATCATTTATTTATGCTTTGGGGTGGGGTTGAGAGCAGCATAGACAGATAGACTTGTCAACATAGCAGTATTTTTTTGCCGCATCTATTGATACAAGAGTTGGTTTTTGTTTGTTTAACCTGGGGGCGTCCGCAAGTATTTTAGTACACATCGGGGTCGATTCGGGTTAAAATAGTAAAAGAAGTTCTTGCCGAGTCAACAACCTAGAATGGCGCGGGGTTGGGTGGAAATTATTTGTACGCATTCCTTGGATTTGTTGATTTTCTCTGTGAATTTATATGTGCTATCACCGTTCTGTATTATTAGCCTCAGGGGTGGGTGAGGGCGTTTTGTTAATAATTATAGAAATATTTTCAGCGCGGTGTAGGCGTTCTGTCTGAATATCCCCCTGAGTGTTTACATTGAAGCGTTTCTGATCAATACCAGTATTGATGGACAAGCTGAACGTTTATGGCGTATAAAAAAACCCCGTAATACACGATATGTGTTAAGTAATAATAAACGTAAAGACGTGTAATCGTTTGAGTAGTAGGTTTTGTGTGAAGGATTCGCATGCAGGCGAAAAGGCCTGTTTGTTTCAATTTTGAAATATTTATTTTAGTCTCAGACGAACGCAGACGGCAAATTTGAAACACATTTTAGAAAACGCCTAACGGTAAATGTCACACACACACACACACACACACACAAGCTTGTACACACACACACACACACACACACACAGAGCATGCGCGTACACATTCGTACGCACACGATCATACAACTAGTCTATAAAAGATAAGCGATGACTCCATCTCTTAGTCATCATGTCTATTTTTGAGAGGTTTCATGTTGTTTGTTTTTTAAGAAAAAATGTCATCCGGTTTTTTTGTGGTGTAAAACCAACCATCAAGTGACATTCAGGGCATTTATATATCATGGGTTTCTAGCAAAGTGCAACTTTTCTTCCAAAGTTTCTTGATTGCATACATTTGTGATACGTTATTTTTCTGTTGACTGAGCACAACACGAGGTGTTGAACTTGTTACTGTAGGTTGTGCAATCTATCGTCCACCCACAGAATAATTTCCCTTTTCCATGAGAAAAATTGTTCGAACCAATTGGGCAGCTGAACAGAGCTGTCAACCCCCCCCCCCCCCCCCCCCCCCCCCCTCAACTCTTGAAGAATGATGTGAGAGGGTGCTGATTTTTAAGAGGAGGGAGTGGGTGTGTGGGATGGGAGAGGGTGTGGAAGGAGACAAGAGCAGTAACTGCGGTTTAGGAGCTGTAAAACGGAGCTGTAATGGTCCAGGCTCCTTTTGTCGGGCTGCTACGTGGCCTCTCAGGCAGCCGGCCCAGACAGAAATAAAAATTGTTTTAAGCCACTTGCTGACTCAACAGAACGTCATTTATTTACCAGGGGCCAGGATTGAAGCTTTACCCCAGTTTGAGGGATGCCCTGTTTCAGATCTGTGGACAAAGTGACTCCATCCACCGCATCTGTGTGGGGCTGTTCGGTATTTTGTTCTCTTTTTGTGTGTGGAATTCTTTGCACATAGGAAGAGAAAAAGAAAAGAGAATGTACACCTTACACCACAGAACGATTAAAAAGAGAGCCTTTGGGAGAAAATCGAAACTTAAAGGGTTTTTTTTATATAATGATTTGACGAAATTTGGATTAAAATGGGGTGGGGAGAGAGAGAGAGAGAGAGAGAGAGAGAGAGAGAGAGAGAGAGAGAGAGAGAGAGAGAGAGAGAGAGAGAATCACGCACTGGTTACGTATCTCTTCATTCAAGCACACAAGGCCCACATAGACATGAATTTTGAAAAAAGAAAGTTCACTCTTTTGAATACAAACTTAGCTTTAAGCATATATATATATACCACACACACAAAAAAATCCAACTTAATCGTTCCTCTCAATAACTGTCTTTACAGCTTATAGTTTTTCTCTATGATTCTGTCGTACTTCATATCAAAATTCTCTTCTGGCCGACCAGGAAAGGAAGGCAGCTTGAAGAGGAGGAACAACTCGGTCTCCCACGGGTGATTGTAGGAAACTGCTGATGCCTGCCTGTGGCAAACTGAAAGTGCTGAGGCCCCTCTGACACCCCCCTACCCCACATCATGCATAGTCACCTCTCTACCATTAAGATCTATTTGAAGGTTTAACACATGGAAATCTCCATCTGGATTCGATATCATTAAGTTTTACTCTCTCTCTCTCTCTCTCTCTCTCTCTCTCTCTCTCTCTCTCTCTCTCCTCTCTCTCTCTTCTCTCTCTCTCTCTCTCTTGTGTGGAACTTGATATATATAGCTTGTCTACAACCTTCAAGGAAAGCGGCATAATAATTTGGATGGGAAAATGTTCTCTTATGACTAAACCACTGAAGTTTTTTTAAATAAATGTTCCAATTTTCACTTACTTGTTGCTCATAACGAATTGTATGTGTGGCCTAAAGAAGCGTCCTTCCACCATCATAATTATCCTTCACCCCAAAGACAGAAGAGAAGAGGGTGATCCACAACACCACAGAGAGAACCCTCTCCTCTTGAATGGGAGATACCCAGGTTTACTGTCGTTGTTCTACGAACGAATGTGGAACAGTGCTCATCTGTGCCTTGTTACAAAATTAGAACAGTTTACTTGTGCACGGGAACCTTAAACTGACCATGATCAAACTGTTGGCCTTACATGCTAACATCATAGCATAATCAGTGTGGTCAGTGTTGCCTTCGGTACACACACACACACACACACACGCACGCACGCACGCACGCACACACGCACGCACGCACACACACACACACACACACACACACACACGCACACACTTTGTCTGTGTGTGTGTGTGTGTTCTCGTGTACCTCTTTGCATGCACGTGCGCATGCATTTTAAAGTTTATGCATAAAGAGAGAGAGCAAGGAGGAGGAGGAAGAGAATGTCAGTGTCAAGTTGCCATTTGTACATTGTGTGACATCACAATGGACAGCGTTATCCGGAAAAAACAACAACAAAAAACAAAACACTCACACACACATATGCACACAAAAGAACCTTAGTTTTTGCAAATGTGTGTGTGTGTGTGCGTGCGTGCGTGCGTGCGTGCGTGTGTGTGTGTGTGTGTGTGTGAAATAAAAAGCGAGGAAAAGAACACAGACAGAGAAAGCATGATGAAGACGCGGCATTTCATGCTACGGTACAGGACTGTAGGGGTAGGGAGTGTTGCATCCCTCCCTCCCTCCCTGTGATTTATGCCGGCAAACAGCGGCGCTATTGTCTGCAGTGGGAAGACAGCGGCTTCGTGAGACAGGGTGACAAGTTTTGTGCATCCCTGCTTTACGAGCCACCTTTTGTTTTACGGTGTGGCCCCTTCGGGCCCATCATAGACCGCAAAGACCACAGAGAGATGGATGGATGGCTTGGGGGAGAGGGGGGAGGGGGAGGTGACTGGATGGAGGGGGGGGGGGGGGGGTGACTGGACAAGGAGAGGGGGTGGGACTAAGGACAGTAAAGGGGGATAGTAAAGGTAAAGGAAGCAGGAGGGCCGATAGGCGTCCTACATAGTGACCAGCTGTTGACCGGTAGTGGTAGAGGTCTTTAACTGGTTTCATGCTGAAGTGTCTTTTTTGTATGGCAGTACTGGCTTGTGGTCAAGTCTACTGTTTTACTGTTGGAAAAAAGAGAACAGATTTTTTTCTTCTTCCTCGTCGAACGCTCAGACAATAACTATGGTTATCTGTCATATGAGCAAAAACGCGTTGCGCTTCCGTTAAGCGCCTAACAGATTTTAGTGACGTGAAACCCCCCCAAGGTTTTTGCTAGAAGATGCCCTGTATGAGAAACCAAGAGTAATGATTATTGTCTACTGATGAACTCTTACACACGGAACATAAAGTAGGCAGTCAACCAAGAAAGTTCACTAAACCAGTCCAATCTTGTTAAGTTAAAAATCCCGGCTGACCGCAGAGGCCATGTGGGGATATTGGTTAACTGTGCGGGTAAAGGTTATGGTATAAATCTGTATTGCTGATTATTGAGAATATAGTAGGGAAATCCAAAGTACCTGAGCACCTTAAAGACGGTGGGCTAGGTAATGGCGCCCTCTCATCAGACAGAATGCCCTGTTGCCACGTTGGGCCAGGATACTTTACTTTTCTTTGTAAACAAGAATGTCATTTTAATGACAGGCAATCCAACGATTTTGGTGCAGGCATGAAATGGATGTTCTGATGTTTTTATTTACAGAAGTTGTCTGGAATAGAAGTTTATGTGTATGAATCATATTTTGGACTATTGAAGAAATGTTCTATATATTATAGGCCTGTATTAAGGGTTTAAAGTAAGGGAAGTGAGTGTGTGTGACTGAGAGAAGAGAGAGAGGGGAGAGAGAGAGAGAGAGAGAGAGAGAGAGGAGAGGAAAAGAGAGGTTTTGTTATGATTTCAGATAAAGTGTAAATACACAATCAAAAAAATGTGCTGTGTGCTTTTACCATGTCACACCACACACATGCGCGCGCGCACGCAGACACACATGCACACACGCAGACACACACACTCACACTCACTCACTCACTCACTCACAGACACAAACACTCATACTGCGCGCGCGCGCGCACACACACACACACACACACACACATTACTTTCTCTCTCTTTGTCTCTGTCTCTCTCTCTGTCTTTCTCTCTCTGTTACTCTGTCTGTCTGCTCCTGTCTATCTGTCTCTCTCTCACCACTCGCGCGCGCACACACACACGCACTCTCTCACTCACACTCTCTCTCATTCAGACACACACACACACACTCACACACACACACCTCCATACACACACACACACCACCACACACACACACCTCCCATCACACACACACACACACACACACACACACACCACACACACACACACCGCCGCACACCCCTCTCGAAAACTGTGTGGTTGTGTTTTTTTTGATGTGGGAGGAGTCATGTCAGAGGTTGCTCAAATGTGGAAGAGAAAATGGTGTGGGTGCTGTGTGAGTGTGTGTCTTCATCCCACAGACAACCACTGCAACACACACACACACACACACACACTAGGAAACGAGAGAAACAGAGACTGAACAGACACTCGACACGCCACACACACACACCACACACCACACTACTCCACACAACCTGTCTCTCTTTCCACTACAAGAACGTGGGAGTTTCCAAGGCGACGATGAGCCTGTCAAACGTGGCACACCATTGGCTGCTTCCTCGATTTTCCTTCGCCACATGATGCACTCGCTGCCACTTCCACATCACCGTGAAGGAAAAGAGAGAGAGAAAGAGAGAGAGGAAGTAGTAGAGGCTGTGGGTGCGTGCTTTGCGCCTGTGTGCTGGGCAGCACACCACACTAGGCCTACACTACTCCAACAAGGGGGCTGCTTGCACTACAAGGGGAGGAGCCAGAGGCGGCGATAGGCCTTCAACGTCGGCACACCATTGGCTGCTTCCTCTTTTCCCCTTCCCCCGTGCTCACTGCCCTTCTCGTCTTTTTTTGCCCGCGGGAAGTAAAAGAGAGTGAGAGAGAGAGAGAGAGAGAGGAGTCAGGAGAAAAACCCACCCAGGCTGCTTGCTTGCTTGCTTGCTGCTTGCTTGCTTGCTTCTTGCTGCTCGTGCTGTGCCTGTGATGATGGTGCATTTGGGTTGCATATCCCAAAGATTTTGTTTGAAAAATACTTTTAAAGAAAAGAAGATGAAAATCTGAAAAAAGAAAAAAAAAGTACAAGCAAAACCTTATGGGGTGTGGGTGGGTGCCCTATGTTTTGGGGTGGTGCCCTATGTTTTGGTAAGATGAGGAGGGGTGGGTTGGGGGGGGGGGGGTGGGGTGGGGGGGTGGGTGGGGGGGGGGGAGCAGTTGTGTAGGCAAGGGTGAAGGGAAATGGAATAGCAGAGTTTGTGTAATATTTGGGAATAGAATATCTATGTCAGTTGGGAAATGGATACTGGGGTTGTGAAATATAGTAACAAAATACTTTGTCTCAAATTTTAAAAAAGACAAAGAAAAGAAAAGGAAAATGACATTTAAAAAAACTTTTGTGATAGGACATGTTATAATTTGTTATAAGGTGTAACATGGGTACATGTTATGTACGACATTATGGTAGAGGGGTGGGTGCCAGGTATAATCATGAGAAGGGTCAGGGGGATGGGGGGGGGGGGGGGGGGGGGGAGGGATAGATTTTGCGCAAATGTTGAATTGCAAAGGCAAGAAAGGAGAAATAATTTGCTTTAGATATATTTTTGCTTAGCTTCACAATCTTTTTTTTACTTTGCATAATTATGTTAAGAACACATGTAAAGTAGCAAACCTCTTTAGAAGAAAGAAAAACTGCTTTTTAATTAAAAGACACGAAAGCCCCTTGTTCTGTGGCCTCCTTGGCAGTTTGCTGTGCAGTGGCTGTTTGTCTGTCCTACCCTAACGTCATACCTCAAGCCTGTCGAAGAGCACCGAAATAGTTCTATGCTATTTCTTGACCGTAGAAAGAAGGGGCCCCCCTGTTCGGATGAAATATGACCCACAACGGCGTGTCACAGATGACTGGCTGGCTGCTGGCGAAGACTTGAGAGTGATTGAGCACCGCCGGCTATTACCGTGCTTGGGCCAGCAGTGACATGCTTCTTATCGCCTGCCCACTTTTTAAAAAAAAGAGAAGATTATCTGAAAATCGTAATGTGATGTGCTTAATAATGAAACACGCTTTTCTGTGGTGCTAATGGTGGTGGTGGTGGTTGTGAAGGTGGGGTGTTTGTGGTGGGTTGGGGGAGGGGGTGGGTGTGGGGAGCGAATACACTGAAAGGCGACTGGGGCTTTGCAGTAACACTGATGGACAGTATCGTTGAATGAGAAGGGTTTGTGGGAATCTTGAAATCAGAGGTCGTTAGAGTGTCAATCATGGGTCATGGGTAGCTGGTAAATAAATCCTTTTTAAAAAAAAATCATTTTCCACATCAACTTGTGGACACATACTTGTACCCCAATCCCCCATGTGTGTGCATACTTATGCAGGTCATAAAGTCTGCATAATAATGATATTAAAACAAACAAACCCCAAACTGTCTTGCACGTCACGTTCGACGGTTGAGTAAAGACCAACATCCACTGCGCACCCCAGGCCACGTCAGCTGTGGACTGGGTGACCCTGCTTCCTGATGAAGCCTCTGCACAGGGTTTGGGGGGCTACTAGGGCTGGGGCTGGGGGCTAGCTGAATGGTGTAGCAATAATAGTATTGGAAATAGTCTGCATGCCAAAAGATCTCTTGCTTAAGGAACTGAAAACTTCGGGGGAAAAAAGTAAAACAAAGCAAAACAATGAGAAATACCTGTAATATAGTGTTAGGGGACGGGAGGGAGGGAGGGAGGGAGGGGTGGAAGGAGGGGGAGGGGGAGGAAAGTTTCAAGGTAGAAATGGCTCAACGTGATGGCTGGCTTTCTTTCTTTCTTTCTTTTCCCTGTCTGTTTGCTCTGCATTATTAAACACTGGGGTCTGTCACTCAAGCAACAAGGCGTTCTTATCAACCGCTCTGTCTCTGTCTCTCTTTGTCTCTGTCTCTCTCTTTCTGTGTCTCTCTCTCGTTCTCTGCGGTCCTCGTCATCCGTGTCCCCGCTCTGTATGTGTGCCTGTTGGCAGTGTCAGTGAGAACAGTTGGGATAGCGAACCTTGTCGATGGCACGCCGTCTCGTCTTACAGTCGGAGGTCGCAGTGTTGACTTTTTTCTGCTCATTATATTCAAGTGGCTGGAAAGTGGAGGAGGGGGGCACTGCCGCTTTTCTGGGATTGGGCATAAAGCACACACCCACACATCCACCCCCCTCCCCTTCACACTCTTTATCTCCATCCCTAAAACACAAACTATTTCCATAGTTCTAGGCGGCACACGCTACCTTTACACCCCCCCCTCCTCCCCTTCCACCCCCACTGCTTACTCTCACCCCTCCCCCCGCCCGTCCCCCCCTGTTTCCGCGGCGCGGTGTTTCCCCTCCCCTAGCTCTCCCTCCCCTCCCTCTCTCTCTCACTTCTCTATCTCTTTCTCTGACTGTCCTGAAAGTTCAGAAAGGCTTCAGGACTTCTGCCGGAGTCTTCCGTTTGTGCAAGCTGACAGTTTGAAGCCGTGAAGTCCCGTTTTGCGCAAGCCTGACTGCGCCGCTTTCACGTTTTAGTCACTTAGGTATTACGGCAGCGGCATTGTCAGTGTGGTGGTGGTTGTTATCGATCCCCCAGTAGTCAGACTAGTTTTGTTTGGGGGTTTCGTTTTCTTCCTCCTCTTCTTCTTCTTCTTCCTCTTCTTCGTCTTCTTCTCTCTCTCTCTCTCTCCGCGGTGGAAAGCCAAAAGCAAGTGGTTGTGTTTGTGAGTCTGTCCCGTGCGCGCACGTGGTGGCTTGACGTGACTCGAGAGAAAGGAAGACACAAAGCAAGGACACCCCCAGTGAGGTGAGGTGAGGTAAGGTGAGGTAAGGTGCCTGCCTGCTTGCCTGCCTGCCTGCCTTTGCTTCTCTACTATCATCAGTCCCTACTGCTACAGCGGCAGGCAATCTGTCATCTGGAAGCTTGTGCTCTGCTGTGCTGTGCTGTGCGGTGCTCTGCTGTCAACAACAGACTTTTTCTTCAGTCCCGTTAACTGGGCGAAGGGAAAGAAAACAAGTCCTGCTCAAGTGAGGGACTCTGGATGCCATCGATTGAAAAGTGCCGCAGGTATCACATGTGCGCCGCTCAAGGTGCTGGAGGAGGATTCCTGCTCCTGCTGCCAAGAGGAGTGGGTGAGCAAGTGAGTGAGTGAGTGAGTGGGGTGGGTGGCTCATTGAATCAATCAGCGCCAGCCCAGGATGGGAGGCAGATCATGACTGCGCTGCAGGGATAGGAGACGTGGACATGGTTCAGTCACAGCAAACTGTCCTCTTTTCGACTCTGGGCTTTGGACCCCTGCCCTGCTTGTGAGCTTGTGAGCTAAAGAGAGAAAGCAACAAGACAGAGAAGAAGGGAAGACGACAGACACACAGACAGACAGACGGACAGACAGACAGAAAGTTGGCCGGAGCAGGCTGGTGCCAGTGCAGGCAGGGCAGCCTGGGTGAGGAGAGCGCTGTGTGGATCGTGCAGTGTGGGCGGACAGGTGTGGTTGGTGTTGTTGGTGTTGGTGGTGTTGCTGCTGCTGCACGTGCATGGCCAAGGCCAGAATGAAGGCACTGGACACGGCCGCCGCCAGCCCCCTCTCTCGCCCCGTCTCCAGGGAACAAGCGCTGTCGGGACCGCGGCCTGGGGACCCGGAGCCCTCGCCTTCTCCCTCGCGGTTTCTCTCCACGCCAGCCCCCCTGCCGCTGTCGCGCTCCCCCACCCCCTCGTCCCGGGCCCACGATGGCGGCAACGGCGGCGGCGGCAGCAGCAGCAACAGCAGCAACAGCGGCGGCGGCGGCAGCCACACCCGCCACCCGACTCCCAGCGGCCTGACGACCGGGGAGCCACCGTGCCGGGAAGGCGGAGACGTAGGCACGCCACCCGGGTCGAAGACGACGACGACGACGACACCACCACCGACAAGCGGGCGGGCGGGGAAGGGCGCACGTGGTAGTAGTAGTAGTGGTAGTAGTGGTAGTAGTGGTGGTAGTAGTAGCAGTCTTCATGAGAACTCTGAGGGGGCCACCAGTGTCGTCCCCGCCGCTGCTGCCACCTCGCTTCCTGGCGGCAGTGCTTCCGCCAAGGCTGCCTTCTCCTCCTCCTCCTCCTTCTCCTTCTCCTCCTCCTCCTCCGCCACCGCCGCCACCGACATGATGCTCGGAAGGTACCACCACCACCAACAACCCCATCCCCACCACCACCACCCTCACCATCCTCACCACCACCACAACCACCACCATCCTCATCCTCATCATAATCATAACCACCAACGCCCTCTGCCCCGTGACGAAGAGGGGCGCCTGCCTCTCCCTCCTCCTCCTCCTCCTCCTCCTCCTGCCCCTACCGCTGCCTGGCCCCCGGGGGTCAAGGACCCGTGTCCGCGCGCCTTGCCGCCTGCCTGGCCGCCCAGCTTGGGGCTGGACCCTTTCGCCAGCAGCGAGGCCGCCGTGTACCTCAGCCAGGCCAAGGACCGCCTGTCGCAGCAGCACTCCCATCACCTGCAGGCCGCTGCCGTCTCTGCTGCCGCCGCTGCCGCTGCCGCCGCTGCTGCCGCCTACAAACAGGGCCGGTACCCGGACACTGCTGCCCTCAGCGGCGGCTATCTGTCACAGGAGGCACAGGGCTACTTTCCCCACCCGCTCCACCCCAACGCCCCCGCCGCTTCGTCTTCTGCATCCTCCGCATCTTCCTCCTCCGCCTCTCGCTATCATGGAAGTAGTCGCGAGGGCAGCAGCAGCAGAAGCTCTCCCCCGCACTGGTCCCCCAAAGGTCACAGACAGGTAAGGTGCCGCCAAACCTCCTGGGGAGGGGTGGGGAGGAAGGGAGGGGAAGGATTGAGGGGGTGGGTGGGGGTGGGGTGGGGGTAGGGGGTGTAACTTTGATTACACGGCGCTGACAGTGACAGTAAGTTGACAGAGCTGGGAGAGTGAGTTGGCAGTTACCTGATCACTCTCCCTTGCACATGTTCTCTCTCTCTCTCTCTCTCTCTCTCTCTCTCTCTCTCTCTCTCTCTCTCTCTCTCTCTCTCTCTCTCTCTCTCTCTCTCTCTCTCTCTCTCGTCATTGTCGTGGGTGGAGTTTGGGGTGAGTGGGTGGGTGGGGGTGGGGGGGGGGGGGGTTAGGAAGAAGAGAAGAAGGATGGTGATGTAAGACATTGTTGACCAGTGGCGGGAGAACCCCCAACTGTTGACGTATCGTATTGCTGGTAGGCCTAGCTCTAGTATTGTAGCCTGGAGGGACCGCTTCTTTCCTTCTTCCCCATGCACAGTCTGGTCCAGTCCAGTTAGTCCTCTAGTCCCGTAGCCTAGCCC
>CM054142.1:17072416-17082416 GCA_028751875.1 Rapana venosa | reverse complement strand
GTCACAGAGAGAGAGAGGAGGGGGGGGGGGGGGGGGGGAGCGCGCTTTTATTTTCATAGGGTAATAGGCTATGTACAAAAAGACTTATTTTTCATCTAGCGAGAGAGAGAGAGAGAGAGAGAGAGAGAGAGAGAGAGAATGGTTTAAATGTCACTGAGCCAGTGATTAGACATAAACAAGTAATTGTATAAGCAGTCATTTTCAGTGTTATACAAATCACAAATTACTATGTGCTTTAATGATACGAGCTAGCTCTTTGATAGTTGTAAAATTTTACAGTCTTCATTGCAGTTTTGATACAACTAAGACCATAATAAATAAACGAGTTAGTACTTGTTTTTTTTGGTAAGGAAAGAAATGAGAGTCATAGACCCCCCCCCCCCCCCCCCCCCCCCTCCTCCCCCGGAATACCCTAATTTTGCAAGTATGTTGCTCACTAGAAATAATAGCAAAATGATATTTTTCATATTATTGATCAAGAGAGAGAGAGAGAGAGAGAGAGAGAGAGTGGTGTGTGCGTATATATGTATGTATGTATGTGGGGTGGGGTGGGGTGGGGGGGATGGATGTAAGAAATATTGAACTCTGAATCCAAAGTGGGCTTTTGTGTTAAAATTAATTCAGCCGGCATAGATTTCTGACATTCATTGCTCTACTTAAAGTGGTATAAATAAATAAATAAATAAATAAATAAATACATTACTGTTTTTGTAAATGCACTACAGTACTGCTTTTCTTCAGCATTCAAAAACAAACAAACCAAACAGAAACAAACAAGCACAACAATAACACAACATAAAAAGCCACCACCAACAACAAACCACACACACACACACACACACACACACACACACACTCTCTCTCTCTCTCTCTCTCTCTCTTTCTCTCTCTCTCTCACACACACGTACACACCAATAACAACAAAACTCCAGATTTGAAAACACCGGCAGGGAGGAAACCGTTAATTTGGGAAGCGACTTTCGTGAAATAAAAGCTGTGGTCAGATGAAAAGAGAAGAGAGAAAGGAATGGAAAAGCATGACGTGGGCTTTAAAATAGTCCTGGCATCAAGAATTGTAGCCATTTTAAACGAAATTGACTCATGGAGGTTTTCCTTAGAATGAGTGTAAACAATGGTTAACAGTCTTGATTAGTGTAAATGTTTGGTTTGGGGTGACACTTGGAATTTACAAAGGCTTTTCTAGCCTGTATAATCTGACATGACTGACAGAGATTATAGTTTAAAAGTGTGACGCATGCAAAAACAAATACTGTTCTTTTGGGAGTTGGTAGAAAATTGTCTGGGTTTTTGGCAGAAACCTGGCATTTCGATTTAAATCAAATCGAATTCAAATGTATCACAAGGGTACATGCATAGGAGACAGGACGACAGAATAACCTTATAACTATATCAATATATGAAGCCTTACATCACTCTTATGTTCAGAACTTGTGACAAATAGCTGAACAGCACGCTGCTCAGAAATTTAGGTTTTGTTGTTATGTTTTTATACCAGGGAAAAAATCTCAGCAAAACAAAAAGAAAGCAAACATTAGCCCAAGATACGTGGTAGCAACTATCGAATCAACTCTGTGTGTGTGTGTGTGTGTGCGTGTGTGTCAGAGAGAGAGAGAGAGAGAGAGAGAGAGCACGCACTTGCGTCTTTTCATTACAACATAACGACTCTGAAAGTCACTCAGAGAAATATTTTTTAAAAATAAATACTTTTGCAATGTATCTATTGACATCCTTTTATACTTATGAAAGTAAGGTGACTTGTATAAAAGGACTGATGAAGGCTTGGAATAAACAGGCATATAATCTCTCTCTTCTATATATATACCTACCTACCGATATTTAGCATTTAGATACCTTGTAATGTCGGTGCAAAATCAGATAGATACGAAGCATTAGTTCATGTCATGTTGAAACTCCTGGGCGACACAAGCAAGATTTGTTGTTGTGAAACGATATTCATCACACGTAAGCAGAGTTTTGCAGAACACACATCAGGCACTGGGGGTTTCCTGGAGCCGAGTCAAGATAGATGATGATAGCTCATAAGGAATATTTTATATATTTATCATCGGTATACAGAGCATTTAAAATAAGAAACTGTTTAAACAATGTGCGTTTAAAGTAGCACATCACTGCTGCTACATACCATACGAAGTTTAAAAAAAAATCGAGACGTGTTTTGTCTGTGCCTTCCTTCCCGCTTGTAAATCATCTCTCGGCTTTTTAGTGTTTTAGAGAGCAAACGCCAGTTATACGATGCGGTATAGGGTATTTTTCAATGAATCATACCGTATGGAGGAGTATTTTGCATTGAAACGACTATTTTACAGTAATGATTCCAAAGAAACGATACAAAATATTTTCACATTAGTGTATGTCAATGATTCGACACGATATAAATTTTACATAGTATCCCATACAGGATACTTTTACAAAGTAACAATACAGAATATTTTACAGTACGGTAAGACATTGGAAAGAAAAACTGCTTTATAGGTATTTAAAGAACAATTGGGAAAAAATACTTTTGTGAATTTGATATAAAGAAGCTAACGTTATGTAATTCGTTGCACATGACACAGGCAAATAAATTGAAGAAGACCAGCCAGAATTGTCATTTATGTTTTTACGTTGAAGGTTCTGTCACTGTAAATTGCTTTAAAAAGTTTTTCTGATAAGAAGTTGAGGCTTGAATTGTGTGTTTATTTTTATCTTATTTATTTTCGTTTATTTCGCATTTTTAAATAAAAATCGTGTATATTGTCAACAACCTGTACAGACTGAACCATGAAAACCTACACAACGAAGGTTTTTACCTGTTAGGGAAGAATCAATAGTGCGGCAATTCTCAGTTTATTTATTTTTATTTAGTATTCCAGTAAAAGCGGGGAACTCGGTGTGTATATATTTTGGCAAGTATTGTTGGGTGCTTATTCACTTAATTTATCATGTCTGTTTTATTATGTGGTTGCTTATGTTATTTCTTTTCATATGTGATAATTGAGAAGGGATTTTGTTGTTGTATGTCTAAACTCTCAGTCATAGTCATCCCCCTTAGCTGTGATATATTATTTGTTTAGTAGATGTGTCATTTAATTTCTGTTATGTCTTGTGTTTTAAAACAACTAACTTATATCATATAACTAATTAGTACGTTTCTATTCAGAGAGTAGGGTTGTAGGGGCATTTCTTAACTTGTAAGGTTGTCAGTTCGTTCGCTTCTGTCGTGTTTTAAGTCTTTCCACACGTAGTGTATATGAAGACTATGGGTTGTCAGGTGGATTCCGTGGAACTTAATCATAGCAAGACTTTTCATAATTAAGAAGTGTCTATCACATGCATAAAAATAAATTAATATGTTTGTACCTACCAATGTCTCCATCAATAGATGAAATTAAAAAGAGGAAAAATATATGTTTATAATAATTGTTGTGGAGACCTCCCCTCCCAATAAAACGTATAAAGAAGGGAATAATAGAAGTGTATGTTTTCGTGCTTCATGTCGCGGAGATTTTTTTTAAAAGGATGCAAGGGAGATAATATACTCCAAACCTTGCCAGACACTTAAAATGCTAACACAACCCACTGAAGCTCAAGAAAATGGCCTTTACGGGATCTCTGTCTCCGCTTGAACAATTAATACATGCATAAAAGATAATTAATGTAGAAAAATAGGGCAGTTAACGAGTTATAACTTTTTTTCATTGTTACAGCAACAACAACAACAACAACAAACCCTACATAAATGGTGCCAGGTTATAAAAGAATCCGGGATCTTACCCAGGAGTTGACATCAGTGCTGACTCCACTCCCCCAAAAGTCCTTGGGATGAGACTATAAACCGAAGCCCGGTGTGCGAACGCACAGAGAACATCTTGCGCGCACGTTAAAAACCCGATCCGCTTTACGGAAGAGTAGGCCATTTCGTGCCGGTCGGAACGGATAACAGAATAAATAAACAGAGATGCATGCAGACAAGTGTCCTGTTTGGACACCATCCCCAAAGTCGGAATGCGGCTCACTTAATGGTGGGTAAAAACGGTCGTATACGCCAAAATCTCACCATTAGCGAACCTCGGAGCTCTTGGAAGATAGAGTTCCAAGAGAGTATTAAAAATTTTGAGGAATTATTGAGTAAGGACCGTGCCTTTGGCCTGGCCTGACAGGAGATTTGGTTCTCGGATGAACATATTTCAGAGGTGCCGGCAGTGTTCGAGGCGTTACCCTCCGTGGTACCTTACAGTGAAGCACCTTTCTAAAGTTAAAAGTGTCTATCAAGTTCACCAGAATACATTGATATTCTTGTAGTCTTCCAAAGCAGGCATTCAAATATGAAAGTAGAGGAAGAAAATATCTTGTACAAAATTGTGACCCCCCCCCTCTCTCTCTCCTCTCTCTCTCTCTCTCTCTCTCTCTCTCTCTCTCTCTCTCTCTCCTCTCCTCTCTCCCTCCTCCCCCCCCCTTCTCCCCATTAAAACAAACAAAAAATACAACCCCCCCCCCCCCCCACCAACCCCAAACAAACATAATCATTGAAGAAACAGGTAGTGACTTTTCATACCATATAATTATATAAAACGATCGCACCGGCGTGGGTATGTGTGTGTGAGTGTGGGTGTGAAATCTGAGTTCCTCATATCCTGGAGAATGTAACCCGCTTAACGCAGAATTTTTTATTCTGAAGATTTTAACTGTTGTGCAACACAGTACAACACAACACAATACAACAGAATACAACACAATGCAATACAACCCAATACAGTGATATAGAATAGAACGCAACTTAGCAAACACCTTGTCACCACAACACGACGCAGCTGACGCAACACAACGCAACGCAACGCAGCGCACCGCAACGCAACACAACACATTAACTTCCAATGTTAAGGGCAACTAGTGGAGAAAGAGGGCAGTCCTGGGTTGGTTTTTTTATTTTTTTAAATGTCTGCAACAACTACATTATGGTAAACATTAAACAGGAACTGGGCAAAAGAAACAGTAACTGTTAAAAAAAACAACAGCAGCATTAACAACAAGACAAAGGACAAAAGCTAAAAACCATCTAAATCCTGTTTATAACTTTTATAACTTATTTCCTCTAAGACTGTGCAATAAGCATTTAGTAATATTATTATCAGACGCCTATTTGAAATGCCAATCGCTTTTAAGGGATTTCTCAGAAAAATGAGGGTTAGAAATTTTTTTAAGGGAGAGAGAGGCGGGGGGGAGCGGGTAGCGACACAACTTTTCCAGTCGGTTGTGAACAGTAAGCTGAAAGATTAATCCGTCAGGCTTCATGGCTAAGAGTGTGACATTGGTAAACGTAGAGCAATTGAGGATTGCTTTAGATGAGGTTTCCTTCTATCTAAAAAAAAAAAAGGAAAGAAAACAAAGAAAGATTTGGTTACAGTGTAACTGTAAGGTTATCGGGGAGGTGTAAAAGTGTTCGAAATATTCTTTTTAGGCTACACGCCATCTGTAAAAACAAACATACTGTAAACAAGAAGGAGGGGGAGAGAATGCTTCTCTGGCGGGGTGGGGGCTGCAGTTAAAGGCAAAGGGTGTTGAGAAATACTCTTGATACATGTATGTCTACAGCAACGCATAAGCCAACAGTAGTACAGGGGCAAGGTAGCCTGCTAGTCAGAGCGTCAAACTCCAGTTCTGATGGTTATTGAAAATACACAGGAATCTCCCCTAAGGTTTTTTTTTCCAGTGTTTTTTTTAAAGAGGGTATTTTCGGAGCTAACGTCAGTTTCATTCCCCAGATGTCGTTATTGTGGAGGTTATGTTAACGTCCCAGCGCAATTTTTCTGATGAAGGGTCTACAGCTCAAACGCATCAAGATGTTCTAAATTCACTCTTCCTGCTGCGGGGCGCTCTGGTGGGGAGCGAACGACCGCAAATACAATTTTATATATATATATATATATATATATATATATATATATATATGTTTTAATGCTCTCTTCATTTCACCGTCCGAATGAGGTTATGAAGCAGTGAGGCTATGAAGCAATGAGGTCCTGTATTCAAACGCAACGGAGAAGGTCTTGAGCGCACGTTAATAAAACCGTATCCACTTTTTGCAGAAGGGCAGGCCTGCTAGGAATTGTGGTTTTAGCGGCGACAAACACACCCAGCATGCACGCTGCAGCTTAGAGAGTGGAATTGGCTCAGTCAGGTTCAGGGTCCTCAAAGGACACTGCTTGCAAAATTCAGTGCAGTGCTTCAGCAACTCCTCAAAGAGTTACGGGAGAAGTCATGAGAAGTCAGTCAGGAATTGTGGTGATCAAAACCTCGAGTTCAAATTTTGTGTGTGTATGTCTTAATTTTTTTAATTTAATTTTATTTATTGTATTCTTTTATATCGAGGATAATGGAATAAGCACTTATGTGCTTTTTTTTTTTTTTACATCTAGTCCCCGTGTGTATGTGGTTTTGTAAATTCTGTCATGTGTTCCCACCGGCACACAATGGCCTACTCTTATGAAAAGCGGAGCGGGATTTAACATGTGCGCAAGATGTTCTGCGTGCGTTCGCATCCGGGGCCTCGGTTTATAGTCTCATCCGAAGGACTTTTGGGGAGAGTGGAGTCTGCACTGATGTGAACTCCAGGGGAAAATATCCCCTTGAACGGGAACCGAACCCGGGTCGTCAGATTGCGAGCGCAATGTTCTAACCACTAGGCTATCCCTATCCCTATTTGTGTGTGTGTGTGTGTGTGTGTGTGTGTGTGTGTGTGTGTGTGTGTGTGTGTGTGTGTAAGTGTGTGGTTGCTTGCATGCGTGGCTCTGCCGTGTTGGTGTACATAAGTCTGCATAATTATAAGTGTAGATGCCTGTATGTGCCTGTTATGGCCGTATGCATCAGGGCCAATACTTTATTGCTTGCCCGTTTGTCATTTTCTTGATGGACCAAAGAAAGCATAATTTTTATAATTCCTCGGCTAGAAATCCGAATTTCAACAGTGATGAGTTTTTTTTTCGTATGCGAATGTTTTTTTGCCCATCGTTAAGGTCGCCGCATTCCAACTTCGGAGATGTTTAAACACGACACCAGTGTGCATGCGTTGGTAAAATGTTGTCGTCTGTTCTTACCGGCACTCAATGGCCTCGTCTTTGGAATGGAGCTTTTGACACATGCGCAAGGTGTTCTGCTTGCGTTTTCACATGGGACCTCGGTTTTTACTCTCATGCGAAAGGTTTCTTCTCGGGAAAGTGGAGTCAGTATTGATGTTAACTCCGGGGCAAAAGTCCCCACAAACTGGTGCCTTGGTGGTGGCTCGAACCTGGGCCGTCAGACTGCGAACTTGCCACCTAACCAACCACCAGACTATCCGGCCCTTAAAGGGGCTGCTTATAGAAGAAATAAGAATTCAAAAATTAATGCTGAATTAAAGGATAGAAAGAGAAACAACCAAGGACAATGAATAAGCAACACAAAGAAGTGTGCGACAGAAAGGAAAAGTTAAACCTGTTCTCTCTCTCTCTCTCTCTCTCTCTCTCTCTCTCTCTCTCTCTCTCTCTCTCTCTCTCTCTCTCTCTCTCTCTCCTCTCTCTCTCTCCTCTCTGTCTGTCTGTCTCTCTCTCTCTCCCTCCCTCCCTCCTCTCTCTCTCTGTCGAACATACACATTCACGCACCCACTCTCTCTCCCTCTCTCTCTCGAACATACACATCACGCACCCACACACGCACGCACGCGCGCGCGCACACACACACACACACACACACACACACACACACGCGCGCGCGCGCGCACGCAAACACACGTACACACGCTCGTACGCACGCACGCCTGCACACATACATACATACATTCGTACATTCGTACATACATACGTACATACATACATACATACATACATACATGTATACACATACACACCCACACCCACACAGAGCGCACGAAAACTGGGATACTAAAAGCCTCTTCACAAGGGGGAGCGAGGTGGTGGTGGTGGTGACATTTGGTAGCAGTAAGGAACTGAAATTTAATGCCCATACATAGCCATTCTCTTCACAATCGACTGTTTGGATGAAACACTGTAACGAGGGAGGGAGGGAGGGAGGGAGAACTTCAACTCCAACTCGAAATGTTTATTGAGAGTAAATGGATAAGTACAGGGCTTCTTTACACCATGCTCTCACAAAAAAGAAAAGAAAAAAAAAACAAGAAAAGAAAGAAAAAAAAGAAAAAAGTCAAGAAAACTCCCCCCCCCCCCCCCCCCCACACACACACACTAATGAAAACAGAAGAACCGAAACTAAACCGAACAGCAACAAAATAGACAAACACACACCAATGCAAAAAAACCTTCAAATAAACAAACGTCTGCAAACAGTGAGAATCAGCAGTTTTAGATACATTCCAGTGAAGATTCAAATGAGCATCATAATGGAATACTATTACTAAATTAGATGAAAATCAAAGAGACAATGAGAGAGAGAGAGAGAGAGAGAGAGAGAGAGAGAGAGAGAGATGGAGGGACATACAACAGACAGACAACAGACAGGCAGAGACAGAAACAGAAGACAGATAAACAGAGAATATACAAATGCATTTAACTCTTATGTTGTAGGGAAATGAATAAGTACAACGTTTCTCTGCACCATGCCCTACTCCACTCCCCATTTTCCTAAGGAAAATATAGAATAAACCCAACAACAAAGCAAGCAAACTTCCAGCAAAAACTAGTCAATATAAGTATGACACAAGCAATGAAATGTAAGAAGAGGTTAAACACACCCAAACTCTTTCCTTCTATGTCCATACTATCCCTCACTGAATCTCTACTTTGCCCGCCCATCCATCCCTTTCTTTACAAATTTTCTCTGGTACAAAAGCCTCATCCAAACCACATGAATTTGAAGAAGAATGCATGAACACACACACACACACACACACACACACACACACCACACGCACGCACGCACGCGCGCACCCGCGCGCACACACACACGCACACACACACACACAAACCCCAATTATCAACGAGAACACGAAAAAATATGAAGAAAAAGTCAGAACACTCTCAAACAAGGTTACGTAATTACAAGCAAATATAACACACACACTCACACACACATTATATTTACAATCAACTATATAAAACTTTTTCAATAATGGTGTAACAATAATTTCTAGTCTAAGCAGGAGTAGGAAACAGCATGTTGATGCAGCTTCTTTCATTGCCCCTCGCCCTTCCTTCAAGTTCTTCACTGTCCATCTGTCCCCACTCAGTCCACGTCTTCTGGATCTTCATTTCTCTCGGCTATAGCAATACGACAGGGCCAAGTGCTTAGTTCTGTCAGACCACCTGAAACAAATATCTCTGAAAAGATGTTTTAAAGGATGAAAAACTGGGGTTTTGTTTTAAGTGATCAGGGATTTCATTCCGTAGTTTACCTCCTGAATAAATTAAAGAAGACATAAAGAGATCAGTTCCTGGACGTGGGATAAACAGTATACTTTTACCTCGAACATTGTTTACAATAAACTTTGTGTAAAGATAGAATGGAGCAAGATTATACATAAATTTGTACATTAACACACCTTTGTTAAAACGACATCTTAGATGGAAGGGAAGAATATTAAGTTCCTTGTAATATGTTACTTCCAAGGGTGTTGATTTAAGAAGCACTTTTTTTAAGGAGAAAGAGAGAGAGAGAGAGAGAGAGAGAGAGAGAGAGAGAGAGAGAGAGAGAGAGAGAGAGAGAGAGAAGAAGAGAGAGAGAGTGTAGACACTCACGCACACGCTCGCACATATACACAGAAACACAGACACTTGTACACACACTTACACATACAAACATGCACAAACATATTCATACATAATTATGCACGTGCGTGCGAAGCCATGCTCATAGGGACCCAACATTAACTTTCCTCTATCACAAAAACTTCAATAGAATTCGGCAATACGTCAGTTCCTTTGTCCAACTCTGTGAAGTATTTAGGAGTAGTTCTTGACAACACACT
>CM054142.1:17059916-17064916 GCA_028751875.1 Rapana venosa | reverse complement strand
TATATATATGTAAATATATATAATATAGATAGATAGATTATATTATAAATATATATAGAAAATTTAAATATATATATATATAATATAATATATATATAATATAATAATATATATATATATATATATATATATATATATATATACACACACACATACTTACACCCTACACACATGCGCCAAACGAACACGCACACACACACACACACACATACAAACACATGCACGCGAGCGCGCACGCACACACACACATGCGCGAAACGAACACACACACATAAACACACACAACACAAAACACACACACACACACCACACAACAAACAAACACATACACAACTCAACACAACACACACAAAACGCAACACAACACACACACACACACACACACACACACACACACACACACACACACCACACACACACACACACACACCCCACACACACACACACTATATGCAGCAAACGAAAAAAACAAGTAAGCTAAGTGGAAAACTATATAACCAAAAGAAACCAACAGAAAATAAGCAAAAAGTTGAAAAAAACATAAACTAAAGAATGACAACAACCGCCGCCCCCCCCCCCCCCCCCCCCCCCCCCCCCCGAACCTAAGGGGAGAAAAAAGAAAAGAAAAGAAAAAAGAAAACTTTCAACAACAACAAAAAAAGAAGAAACAAACGAGCGGAAACAAACAAGCACATAAAGAAAACCGCGAAGAAAAGAGATAAATAAAGACGGTAAACAACTACAGGCTTTGCAGAGACTTTTTAAAAATATATATATTTTTTTATATATCACTCCTAGAGAAGAACGTACTGAAGGCCTAAGTACATAACTTCATGTAAAGCACCAAGCAAAGAAACAATGGAGAAAGGAATGAATATATGACGTCTGAAAGAAGAAGGATGGGGGAAGTGGAATAGGATTGGGAGGAGGGAGGTATAGGGGAGGTGGGGGTGGGTTGGGGTAGGGTGGTAAGCGGGTAAGGAGGGGGCTGGGTGGGGGTGAAGGCGACGGAAGATAAGAACTTATAAGTAGTGTGTGTGCGTGCAAAGACTTCAAGGTAAGGGTCATTATGTGTCTGAAGATATCTCAACTATTTTGTAATATGATGCATGAGATAGTTGCGGAGGTTGTGGTTGTCAGGTTTGCATTATGATAAAGGAGTTTCCGAAGTCGGAATGCCGCTACCTTAATGGTGGGCAAAACACAGTCGCATATGCAAACATCTCACCACTGGTGAAACACGGAGCTGTAGTCGAGGAACGGAAAAACCGCCATCCCCAAACAACAACAACAACAACAACAGCAGCAAACAAAACCCCAAGCAAACCAACAAAACAAAGTCAATTAGAACAGAAGAGACAGCAATACATGAAAGAAGAAAGCTCTCTCACCCACACACACACCACACACACACACACACACACACACACACACACACACACACACACACACACACACACACACACACACACACAGAGTGTTACATGACATAAGATGAACGTATGCCAGTGTATAAACGCACCAGCCACGAAGCTGACAAACTTTTCAACAAACAATCCTCGCGAAACAGCAGAAACAACAAAACAGGAAAGCAAGCAGACAGACAGACAGACAGCCAGCCAAGACAGCCAAGACAGACAAACGACAAAACCAGACAAACTGCTTTTGAGGGCAACAATTATCAGACAAGACATAGGCCTAGTCTAGTAGTGTGGCTTGGTAGCAAGGGAGGGGGGGGGGGGGGGGGGGGGGGGGTGGGGGGGGGGGGGGGGGGGGTGGGGGGGGGGGGGGGGGGTGAGGGGGAGGTGGGGAGGGGGCAGGAAGCTTTATGTAAAAGTTGGTACCCATCATTATAACATGCATGGTGGTTTTCCGAAAAGGAAAATGACTTTCCTGCTGATTTCTGCTCGGTTTCCGTGTGGCCTTGAGCTGGAGAAAATATGCGTGAAGGGAGGGGAGAAGAAAGGGGTGGTGGGTGGGTGGCATTGAAAGAGAAGATGGCTGGTGACAAGATGGGGGGGTGGGGGACTAAAGGAAGAGAGATGATGAAACGAGAGAGGTGAGGTAAAGATGGGGCAGGGGGGGTGGGGGGGGGGGGGGGAGCCAGGGATGGGTTGGGGGGGGGGGGGGGGGGGAGTAGTCATCTTTTACAGAGAGTAAAATGAAATCGCGGATAAAAGTCAGAAGGTGCTGTCATTCAAGTCTTCTTCATGACACGTGGAATGATGCCCCTGTTCCTCATTTTTTGTTGTTGGTTGAAGTCTTGTTCCTCCTCCTCCTCTCCTTTTGTCTTTTTGTAATTTAGCGGCCAGTACGTGATCCCGCATAATCTGTTGGTAGATATGAATATGGATGCCATGTTGTCTTCCTAATTTTGTTCCTAGTACGTGCTGAATCATAATCTATTCGTTTACGAACCAACACAGCTTGTGTGGGGGGTTATTTCTTGTCTAATAAACAAGGCGTGCTGCGTGAGTGTGTACGGTTTTTGTGTGGATTAGAAACGATATTTGAAAGTGTTGGACGTGGTCCTCTGGGGTGGCGTTTTCACTTTTGTGGACTGAAGGGCACTGAGTAGCAAGTGTGGGAAAGACTGGGATGAACCTGACGGTTTATTGCAAAGTGAGTGAGGGTAATACAGGGTTTAACCTCATGTATATTCAGTGAGGGAATCTTTTTTTTATGAGTTTCTGCTCCTCCCTTCTCATTGGCCTTGAGTTACGATAATGTGTCCATGAAAAAGTAAAGCACCAAGATACACATACGTATACATACAGGTATGTCTGCTATAGCACGCGCGCTCTCTCTCTCTCTCTCTCACACATGCACGCCCCCCCCCCCCCCCACACACACACACACGCACACACACACACACAAGAATACAAAGCTCACAAGACAGTAGAAATGTGCAATAACACTAGATGTACAAAGCAAGATTGCGTTTTTTACTTTATATCATAGCATACAAGAATTCCGGTCGACCTTCCTCTGTCTGGAGCACCTTTCTAAATAACAATCAGGATAATTTTATAGGAAAAATTTGTCAAAGAAGATACTTTGGGACCTATGAAAGAAGTGTTGATGTCATGGTAAAGAAATTGGCTCTAATCCATGGTGGAAAAAATTATTTACGGGTGCGCATTGGAGACAGACTTGTTAGGCTTCTAGGGGAAGGAACAGACATACCGTATAGAGTTGTGTTGGAAATAGACTGCTAAGGTTCTAGAGGAAGGAACAGACCTGCTGTAAAGAGTTGTGTAGGAGACAGACCACCAAGGCTTCTAATGGAAGGAACAGACATGCTGTAAAGAGTTGTGTTGGAAATAGACTGCTAAGGTTCTAGAGGAAGGAACAGACATGCCATAAGAATCGTGTTGAAGACAGACTACTTACTAAGGCTTCTGGAGGAAGGAACAGACATGCTGTAAAGAGTTGTGTTGGAAATAGACTGCTAGAGGAAGGAACAGACATGCGTAAAGAGTTGTGTTGAAGACAGACTACTGGAAGGAACAGACATGCCATAAGAGTTGTGTTGGAGACAAACTACTAAGGTTCTAGAGGCAGGAAGACATGCCGTTTAGAATTGTGGTGGAGACAGACTAGCAAGGAACATAGAGGAAGAAAAAGACATGCTGTAAAGAGTTGTTGGAGACAGACAAAGTAAAAAGGTAAAGGTGTCCTATAACCTATGTGGTCATCAGAC
Organism: Rapana venosa; assembly: GCA_028751875.1. NCBI lineage: Eukaryota > Metazoa > Mollusca > Gastropoda > Neogastropoda > Muricidae > Rapana > Rapana venosa. The sequence goes on along the minus strand of CM054142.1, from coordinate 17,061,213 downwards.
CTCAACTTCTCAAGGGGCCAGCATATTGAGGGCGGCGCCCATTTCCTCTCCCTCGCTGCTTTACCTTCCCTGACCCTAAAGAGGCAGGTACCCATTTACAGCTAAGTGAACTGGGGGACAGTACTGAAGCCAAGGCGCGCAAACGGTCACCCATCCACTTGGTAACCACGCTCGATGCTGCTTAACCTTAGCTGGGGAAAGCGAGTGCTCCGACCACTGAGCTATCCCGTCCCAAGACTACTCGGGCTTTTTTAGAGGGAAGGAAGAGACATGCGGTGAAGAGTTGTGTTGGAGCTGTCAGGGAGTCCTGACGTTCAGGGTCATAGGGAACATGGGCCCAGGTCGCTTTCCAAGTGGGATGGGGCACTGGTAAAGCACTTAAGAGTAGCGCCTATACTACCTGCTTCATTTACTGCAGCGAGTCCACACATTTCATCTGTAAACTCATTTGATTTTCCGTTGGGTGCTCTACTGACTGAGCACATGAATACAAAGGCTGTGGTTAACCTCAGGGAAGGCTCTTGCAGTTGCTCTTTAGGACCTTAGGACCCCCCCCCCCCCCCACTCTCTCTCTCCCTCTGTCTGTCTCTATTTCTGTCTCCCCCACCTCCTCTCTCTCTCTGTATGTAAATGTGTGTGTGTGTGTGTGAGAGAGAGAGAGAGAGAGAGAGAGAGAGAGAGAGTATACGAATAAATGAATAAATTGTTTTTAATTCGCAAGGATAGAGATTGTAGGCTAAGCCTATTCATACAATCTGTCCTTGTACACATACATGAGAGAGAGAGAGAAGATAGAGAGAGAGAGAGAGAGAGAGAGAGAGAGAGAGAGAGAGAGAGAGAGAGAGAGATAAACTCAGAAATTCAACTTACCTGGGCCTTGGACCACAATACACATAAGGTTGGCCTATTTACCTTTACAAAATATAATCATATTTAGGAAATTACACATTATATTCACGCAGTGAGATCAGAGTAACCAACTGATCAAAAATGCCTACGATCTGTGATGTCATCCCTCCCCTGTGTTGTGCACTCACATTACTGGTGCAGTGCACTTGCACTGTTATAAGAGAAGAAGTCTGATCTATGTGCGTGTCTCTGTGAGCGTGTACGTGTGCCTGTGTCAGCTGGTTGATGGACACAAGGCCAGACAGACGCTGCCAGCTGCTCAGCTGAAGGATGGAGACAAGGGTGGACAGAAGGACCGAGCCAGAATTGATGTATCCACGACATTTACAGTTTGTTTGTTTTGAGCCGATCGTAGTAGAGAAGAGATCAACTGTACAGGCGGTATTAC
>CM054142.1:17037416-17054916 GCA_028751875.1 Rapana venosa | reverse complement strand
AGAGAGAGAGAGAGAGAGAGAGAGAGAGAGAGAAAGTTCAGAACTGAGAAATAACAGTCCAGCTCATGTCGAGTTCATTATTCACGACGTTTACCTCATTCATTGTGATTAAGAACAAAAGATATATACTGCAGCGATACGGCGGACCTTGACAGTTCATGTTAAGAAACGTACAAATTTAAGATTGCTGCATATCATTTCATTGCGTTGCTATGGGGCCAGTTTGTGAAAAATCTGATTCTGATTCTGCACTTCTCCACCGCACCACACCACACCACAGTGCACCACACCGCACCACACCACAGTGCACCACACCGCACCACACCACACCACAGTGCACCACACCACAGTGCACCACACCACACCACAGTGCACCACACCACACCACACCACAGTGCACCACACCACACCGCACCACACCACAGTGCACCAAACCACACCGCACCACACCACAGTGCACCACACCACACCACAGTGCACCACACCACACCACACCACAGTGCACCACACCACACCACACCACACCACAGTGCACCAAACCACACACACCACCACACACACCACACCACACCACAGTGCACCACACCGCACGGCACCGCCTTGACCAACACCCCACCACGCCACACCACAGTGCACCAAACCACACCGCACCACACCACAGTGCACCACACCACACCACACAGTGTACCACACCACACCACACCACAGTGCACTACACCACACCACACCACAGTGCACCACACCGCACGGCACCGCCTTGACCAACACCCCACCACGCCACACCAAACCAAACCAAACCAAACCACACCATATCTTACCACACCAAACCACACCACACCACACCACACCACACCACAGTGCACCACACCGCACGGCACCGCCTTGACCAACACCCCACCACGCCACACCAAACCAAACCAAACCAAACCACACCATATCTTACCACACCAAACCAACCACACCACACCATACCACACACACACACCACACCACACCACACCACACACCCACGCCACACCACACCACAACGACAGAGTGCAACACATAGTAGCATCATCAGACATGGCATTTAGCATTTAAGGTCACATGTCGAGATGCACAGTACACTTCATCACGACTAAATTCATGAGACCTTTAGGACATTGGCAGAGTGTTCACATTGATCGACTTTGATTTTTCATTCTTCGATTCAGTCCTGAGCTCTGTGGTTCGGGTTTTGGTAGCCCCTAGCACGTAAAGATCGGATTGAAAAAAAACAGAAAAATTTCTCAAGTCAGTTTTAATTCAGACCTGCTGATGCCTTTGTCTGTGTTTGTATCAAAGACCCTTTAAGTGATGAAGGATCAGCGTTGAGGTAGGTTGTGAAAACAGGACTAATGTAGCTTACAGTGGAGATCTGACTTGTGCATAGGTTGTGCAATAAATAAGCTTTAGTGCGGGTTGTGCAGTGAGTAAGGTTTAGTGCGGGTTGTGCAGTAAGGTTTAGTGCGGGTTGTGCAGTGAGTAAGATTTTGTGTAGGTTGTGCAATGAGTAAGTAAACTTTAGTGCAGGTTGTGCAATGAGTAAGCTTTAGCGTGGGTTGAGCAATGAGTAAGCTTTAGTGTGGGTTGTACAATGAGTAAGCTTTAGTGCAGGTTGTGCAGTAAGTAAGCTGTAGTGCGGAGCAATGAGTAAGCTTTAGCGTGGGTTGAGCAATGAGTAAGCTTTAGTGTGGAGCAATGAGTAAGCTTTAGTGCGGGTTGAGCATTGAATAAGCTTTAGTGCGGACTATGCAATAAATAAGCTTTAGTGCGGGCTGAGGAGTGAATAAGCTTTAGTGCATGCTATGCAATGAATAAGCTTTAGTGCGTGCTATGCAATGAATAAGCTTTAGTGCGGGTTGAGCAACGAATAAGCTGTAGTGCGGTCTATGCAATGAATAAGCTGTAGTGCGGTCTATGCAATGAATAAGCTGTAGTGCGGTCTATGCAATGAATAAGCTTTAGTGCGGGTTGAGCAATGAAAAACTTTAGTGTGTGCTGTGCAATGAATAAGCTATAGTGCGGTCTATGCAATGAATAAGCTGTAGTGCGGTCTATGCAATGAATAAGCTTTAGTGTGTGCTGTGCAATGAATAAGCTATAGTGCGGTCTATGCAATGAATAAGCTGTAGTGCGGTCTATGCAATGAATAAGCTTTAGTGGGTGCTATGCAGTGAGGAAGTTTTAGTGCAGGTTGAGCAGCGAGTTAAGCTTTAGTACGGGTTGAGCAATGAGTAAGGTTTAGTGCGGGTTGAGCAATGAGTAAGGTTTAGTGCGGGCTGTGCAGTAAGTAAGCTGTAGTGCGGAGCAATGAGTAAGCTTTAGCGTGGGTTGAGCAATGAGTAAGGTTTAGTGCGGGTTGAGCAATGAGTAAGGTTTAGTGCGGGCTGAGGAGTGAATAAGCTTTAGTGCGTGCTATGCAATGAATAAGCTTTAGTGCGTGCTATGCAATGAATAAGCTTTAGTGCTGGCTGAGCAATGAGTAAGTTTTTGTCAACTGGCTGAAGTTGAATTTTCATGGACGCCGTGATATTGCTGTGGGAAAGGGCATCAGTTCATCACGTAGACAACGCACATCACATCACATCAATCACATCACATCACATCACATCACATCACATCGTACCCTTCCACTCCACCAAAGCCACGCCACATTCCACATACCTACTAACACATCACACGCCCAGTACAAAACATCACCATTAATTCATTATGATGTAACCCTTGGCGCTTTATAAAACAAGTCTCAACGCTCCGTTTCGACCTCAGTTGTTTTCAAAATTGTAGTCGCAAAACAAAAACCAAAAAAACAAAACAAAAGTAACTAATTGAAGAGAATTGATCTAAGCGCGCTCTTACTTGGGTGGGGCAGTAAAACGCGCTTTACGTAACTCTCACAATGTGTGAAATACAGGCAATATTGATAAGGAATAACAGGCAAGAAATGATGATGAGTACGTACGTAATAGATGAAAAGAATGAAAAGAATTTTCAAAGGGAAAAAGTCAGAAGGAAAAGAAAGAGCGAGTGAGAGCGAGAGAGAGAGAGACCGAGAAAGAGAGAGAGAGAGAGAGAGAGAGAGAGAGGAGAGAGAGGAGAGAGAGGAGAGAGATGAGAGAGAGAGAGAGAGAGAGAGAGAGAGAGAGAGAGAGAAAGCGATGGCAAGGGGGAAGAGGAGGGGAAGGGAAAGGGAAGGGGGAGGGGACTGAGAAGTAAGAGTGAAGGAAAAAGTCTTGCACAAGTTGGTACCGAAGAAGTGAAGAAGTTAGGTAGTTGTCAGCCCCTGGCTGTTTGTCAGCCTGCCGCTGTCGCATCTTGGTGCTGTGGGAAGAAAGGGGAGGGAAGGAAGGAGGGGGTGTGCTGGGGTGCACAGCACAGAGATGGAGAGAGAGAGAGGAGAGAGAGAGGAGGAGAGAGAGAGAGAGAGAGAGAGAAGTAGTAGTAGCAGCAACAGGCAGACGACAGCATCACATGTACAGCAGCAGTACCCAAGCTCCCCACCACCCCCACCCCCTGCCTCCTTTGCTACTGCTGCTGCTACTGTGAAGGGGAATCGATCTGCAGTGTTTTGCAGACTGCTGGTACACTGGGCTTTATATTCTTCTTCTCTCCCTCTCTCTCTCTCTTCATCTCTCTTCTCTCTCTCTCTCTTCTCTCTCTCTCTCTCTCTCTCTCTCTCTCTCTCTCTCTCTCTTCTCTCTTCTTCGCGCGCGCGCGCGCGCTCACTCTCTCTGTATGTGTGTGCGTGCGTGCATGCTGGTTGATATGTCATTATCACTTGCTTGGCCTGGCATATTATTTATACCCTCTGTAGCAAACAAAACACAGGCTAACATTTAAGGCATTGGCCAACAGCTGAAGGTGAAGCTGCAGATATTATGGGCAGTGGGACTTGAAGAAGAAGTTGGGGAGGTTGGGGGGAGAGGGGGGGGGGGGGGGGGGGGGGAGGAAGAAACAAGAAAAAAAACACCCCGCGTTACCCATCTCTGCAACTACTGTCCCTCTTTTCCATGTTAGCTTTATGCAGTGACCTGAATGTGTACATAAAGCTCCCTACCTCCTTCCTCCCTTCCTAACCCCCTTCCCCCGTTCCTCCCCCCCCCTCCCCCCCCCTCCCCTGTCTGTCCCGGGGGTCTTTTTGCAGCCCTAGCCCTGTCCCTCATCCTTCCCAAGACTCCGTGATGGTAGTAGTTGCTGTGGGCTGTGGCTGTTGTTTAGAGAAGAGTCTTTGTCAACAAGAGTAGAGCTCTGGCATGCAGGCCAGGCTGCCGGCTCGCCTTCCATAAAAACCGGGTACGCCGGGACGTCCATACACTTTGGTCCCTGCCGTCTAGTCTGGCAACTGCTGGAGTCTTTAAAAAGTAATTGTCTGAAGAAGAGGAAGAAGGGGGAAAAAAGTGTGATCGAGTCTGCGTGCATGCTGTGGTCTTCAAAGCCTCGGGTTGGCTGGCGCCCTCAGTTAAACCGACACAAAAAAAGGGAGCCTTGGTCTTGTAAGTAAAAGATATTGAACAGACTTGACAAATGGGATCGAATACACTGGTGGTAACAAAGATGTATAGACATTTGATTTTCAGCCATTATTACAAAGTTCGACATTCAAACATCATCCATGCTGCTACCCTGCTCCCGGTTAACTGCTGTGTTACTCCTGTTTTTGCTTGGAAAGGGAAGTTTCTCTCAAAATGACGCTTTGTATTTCTCTGTTCAAGACCTATTGCCTCCAGTGTATTAGATCCCGTTGTCACTTGGTACACTGTGACTTAGCTGTACAAGTTGTACACCCTGGCTGATTCAGGATTATCCCCAAATCTGCCGCACCTTATGTTTCCAAGATATGCTAAAAATGCCTTATCTGTCGTCGGTAAGATTTTGAAATATTATTTGAAAGCATTCGTTACATAGATAAAGGAACAATCGTGGATATTGCGTAAGACTAGGAGATGTGTATCTGTTGGTTGTCATCCATGGAAGGAAAGGAGTTGGTGTGTTGCGCATCGATCATTCTTAAACATCTACAGGGATTAGAACACGGACAAGTTCTTCGGTGTAGACAACGTTTTGCTAGGATTTTAAGACAAACCTCTATCGCAAGCAGGATTGTGACAGGGTTGGTAAATTATTATTTATTCTAGGTAATATTCTGAAAAGTTTGATAAAAAAAAAGTTACCACGGGATAGATTCTGATAAGACTAATACAACTTTGTCCATCATTTGTAGGGCTCTGAAAGGACTGTTCTGATAAACTGTGGCAAGAACAATTCTCTTGAAGCAGATAGATGGTAAATGTAAAACAGAGAAATAGTGTGCATAGACTAGTAAATGGTCATTAGGGGAAAGAAATTCCAGGTTGTGCTGGGAAGCAGCAAGTCTGCAGAAAAGACGCCCTCTTCTAGCAAGTGTTTCTACCCTCACTGCTTCACAGGCTAGGGGGTGGGAAGATGGGGTGAGAGGACATCCATCTGGATCTTCCGTTCCGGATTTCGAGCGCCTTCAGACCAAAATGCTTTTAAAAATCTGATGACCACTATGTTTCAAAGACATGTGTTATATCTGCACTTGGTTTCCTCCACTACTATTTCCTCAAAAAGACATTTGTTGTAAGTGGGAAAGTGTGGCATGTAAAGTTCTGTTTCCTTCCACGCTTACCTGATGCAGAATGTAACATTTTTCGGATGCCTCTACCATTGCTTTAAGGGCTCTAGTCCTCTTGCTTCCAGACATCAAGAGTTGTTCCATGAGATCTATAAGGGGCAGATGCGCCAACTTTTGCGGCGAGGACTCTGGCTTGAAAACCAGATTTCCTTTAAGCCCTGACTAGACTGACGAGATCGTTGGTAAAACTGGAAAACTTTGGTAAAAGTGGGTTTGTGGTATTCAGTGTTGGGGGAAAACCCCCCATCGATGAACAATGAAGTTTTTGGCATTATTATTATGATAGGTTTGGTGAATATTCATCATTTACTGTTTGTATAGATTTTGGTAGGTTGGTATCGATTGTTGGTACAGTTGTGAAGGATTGGTAAACTGTTAGTGATTGTTGGTACAGTTGTGAAGGATTGGTAAATTGTTAGTGATTGTTGGTACAGTTGTGAATTGGTGAATTGTTAGTGATTGTTGGTACAGTTGTGAGGGATTGGTAAATTGTTAATGATTGTTGGTACAGTTGTGAAGGATTGGTAATTTTTTAGTGATTGTTGGTACAGTTGTGAAGGATTCGTGATTTGTTAGTGATTTTTGGTACAGTTGTGGATTGGTAAACTGTTAGTGATTGTTGGTACAGTTGTGAGGGATTGGTAAACTGTTAGTGATTGTTGGTACAGTCGTGAGGATGGTAAATTGTTAGTGATTGTTGGTACAGTTGTGAAGGATTGGTAATTGTTATGATGTTGTACAGTTGTGAGATTGGTAAATCTGTTAGTGATTGTTGGTACAGTTGTGAAGGATGTTGGTAAATGTTAGTGATTGTTGGTACAGTTGTGAAGGATTGTAAATTTTAGTGATTGTTGGTACAGTTGTGAGGATTGGTAAATGTTAGTGATTGTTGGTACAGTTGTGAAGGATTGGTAATATTTTAGTGATGTGTAAAGTGTGAAGGATTGGTAAATTGTTAGTGATTGTTGGTACAGATGTGAAGGATTGGTAAATTGTTAGTGATTGTTGCTGAAGTTGTGAAGGATTGGTAAATTGTTAGTGATGGTTGGTACAGTTATAATAATAATGTATAGAATTTATATAGCGCTAAATCTTGTAAAGCAACAAATCAAAGCGCTGAGATTTTTATTTTATATCGAGGATAATGGAATAAGCACTCATGTGTTTTTTAAAAAAAAGTTAACGTCCAGTCCCCGTGTGTATGCGGTTTTGTAAATTATGTGATCTGTTCCCAGTTGTGAAGGATTGGTAAATTGTTAGTGATTGTTGGTACAGTTGTAGAGTATTGGTAAATAGTTAGTGATTTTGTCAGTTGTGAAGGATTGTAATGTTAGTGATTGTTGGTACAGTTGTGAAGGATTGGTAAATAGTTAGTGATTTTTGGTACAGTTGTGAAGGATTGGTAAATTGTTAGTGATTGTTGGTACAGTTGTGAAGGATTGGTAAATGTTAGTGATTGTTGGTACAGTTGTGAAGGATTGGTAAACTGTTAGTGATTGTTGGTACAGTTGTGAAGGATTGGTAAATAGTTAGTGATTTTTGGTACAGTTGTGAAGGATTGGTAAACTGTTAGTGATTGTTGGTAAAATTGTAAAGAGCAAGGAACTCGAGAGATAGAGGTTCAAAAGAATTTGTCAAGCTTTTTTCCAAGTAAAACACTAAAGGAATTACTAAGCACTTAATCATTGTTGAAATTTTTCGTTCTCTCTGTCTCTCTGTCTTTTTCTCTCTGTCTCTCTGTCTTTTTCTCTCTGTCTCTCTGTCTCTCTGTCTCTCTCTCTCTCTCTCTCTCTCACTCTCTGACTCTGTCTCTGTCTTTCTGTCTCTGTTCCTCTCTGTATGTGTGAGAGAGGATGAGTGAGAAATCCATGCATCGAGAAATTAAGACTCCAAACTGAAATTAAAGCTTGGGCGACAAACGCAGATTCTGTTTTATGTTTTAAAAAACACAACACATTTCGGAATGAGTTTTTATTCTGTGACGTTAGAGGACACACACACAACACACACACACACACACACACACACACACAACACCACACACACACACACACACACACACACACACACACACACACACACACACAGAATTTTAGATCTATTTCAGTCTGAAGTAATTTTAATGAATTGAAGTTGTTGTTCCACCTGATGGCAACCATTGGCCTATGAAATGCCACTGTGGCATTTGGAAAAAGTAACGATTTGCCATTAGGTTTCGTGTTTGTTTTTTTCCATGCAGAAAAAAATATTGTGTCAGGTTTGATCTTTGTCAGTTATCATCTTCTTCAGGGTTAATCAGTTCGCTTTCTTCACAACTTGTCCTAGTGCCCTCTGTCTGTCTGTCTCAATGTCTTTCCAAAGAAAACAAAAAACAAAATCCAAACCAAAAAAAACCAATCACATCCTTCTGCGCTTCTTTTTCCCATCCTTCTGTCTCTTTTCCTTCTTCTGCTGTGTTTTCTCCTCTTTGTGTACCACGTTTACATTTTTTCTTCTTCTGCTCTTTCCAAATTCTGAGTCGAGTCTCTTTTTCCTATGTTTGTCTATGTATGTGTCTCTCGATCTTACTGTCTCGCTTGCTCTTTGGATAGCAGTCTGTAGCTTCGCTCTCTTCCCTTCTGTCTGTCTGTCTGTCTGTCTGCCTCTTCCCTGTTTTCCCTCTCTCCTCTTTTTTCTTATCCTTAAACAAGTGTGACTCAGCTCAACTGTCAGAATTATTAACGATGTGTGAATGGTGAGGATGAAATGTTGAACACAAACAAACAAAAAACAAAGCAAACAAACAAAACAGTCATAGTGCTTTCTTTTTCCAATCTTCATGTTAAGAAGTCGTTGTTTTTGCATAGTCATATGGCTTTAGGGTTTTCCATCAAAGTCAAAGTCAAACTTTTATTTTCAGATGGTACATTGAATAAGCAGTGCATTTGCTTTTTTTCATCAAGCCATCTATCTAAAGAAAAAAAAGAGAGAAAAAAAGATAATGTATATGCAGACATAGAATAAAAAACCTAATCTATAGTAAACTATACAAATCAAACAAGAAAAGACAATAACATATGCATATATGGAATTAAAAACAAAGCAAAAAACCCAGAAAAATATTAAACCATACAATTCAAATAATTAAAAATCTTGAAAAAATATCCGCATAATACAAAACAAACAAGCAACAAAGAAAAACAAACCAAACCAAACAAACAAAGAAGACAAATCAAAATAAAATTTTTTAAAACCCACACCAACTGCTTCTCCCCCCCCCCCCCCCCCCCCCCCCCCCCCCCCCTCACACACACAAACCTTCAACCATACAAACAACTGAATAAAACAACAAAAAAAGTGTGTATGTGTGTGTGTGTGTGCGCGCGCGCGCGCGTGTGCGTGCGTGCGTGCGTGGATGTGCGTGCGCCTGTTTCTCCAAGCCTATCACTCTTATTCGTTTGAACTTATCATTAGGACTGCGTTTATCTCCATACGTTTCTCTATGTGAGTTGGAATTAACCTTTCAGAAAAGCCTTGCACACAACAACAACAACAACAACAACTACAATACAACAACAACAACAACAATAGCAATAACAACATGACCTTATCACATTTCTGAAAAGACTTGAGCCGTCCTTGTTTATTGCCTGTCTTGTTGCAAGTCGGAGCTGGTCGCTTGTCGCAATGATGAAACGGTTTTTAGTATCGGTGGATTTGCAATTTTCTGTTCTCTTTGTTGAATGTGTTTAAGCGTAGAAAGACGGCGGAGGTTGTGGGAGATGGGATCAATAGATACCATCGTCAGGCTTGGTGTGGATATAGATTTACCATTCCCTGCGGTGCTTGTGTCGGCTAATGTTAGATATTCATTATTTCAACTCTGAAGTGATTTTGCTCTACCGCGCCACTGTACTGTCTTTGACTTTTCCCGTTGTTGTTTGCCCAAGTCGGGTTGTGCAGTCATAATTGTATAGGTATGAATCGCTATCGAATGGGCAAACACAGCGACTGTGACTGTGTATGTCTGCATGGTGAGCTTAGGTCGGGTGAACATTCACATGAAGTAGGGCAACTGTATGAACGTCACTATGATGAACTTAGAAGAGCTGTGTGCATGAGCATTCGGTTTAAGTAGGGCAACTGTATGATTGTCTGTATGATGAACTTAAGATTAACTTTGTGCATGAACATTCAAGTTAAGTAGGGAAACTGTATGATTGTATGGTAAACTTAAGATTATTTGTGTGCATGAACATTCAAGTTAAGTAGGCAACTGTATGATTGTCTGTATGATGAACTTAGATTAACTGTGTGCATGGACATTCAAGTTAAGTAGGCAACTGTATGATTGTCTGTATGATGAACTTAGATTAACTGTGTGCATGGACATTCAAGTTAAGAAGGCAACTGTATGTATGCCATTATCATATATTATATAAGTTCCATTTATTATTATTATCATAAGTTTAGATGAACTGTGTCCATGGACATTCAGTTTAAGCAGGGAGTGGAAAGTCAGTTTTGGATGCAGACTTATGAGAAACAAAATGGTTCAGAAAGAAGACTCGTTTGAAAGTGGGGAGGGAGATGGGAAGTATGGTAAAATATTTGATGGAACTGGGTCTGACTACATCGCAAAAATAATAAACTGATAATGATTGTTGATTGGCATTGTATTCTTCTAGCACCTGATTGGAAGATAGTTCTGTGTTAAATGGTCTTAGACCTGTGAAGAATGAGTGTTGTGTGTTAAATGTTCTTAGACCTGTGAAGAATGAGTGTTGTGTGTTAAAGAGTGTCAGACATGTGAAAAATGAGTGTTGTGTGTTAAAGGGTGGAAGACCTGTGAAGAATGAGTGTTGTGTGTTAGAGGGTGTCAGACATGTGAAGAATAAATGTTGTGTGTTAGAGGTGTAAGACATGTGAAGAATGAGTGTTGTGTGTTGAAGGGTGGAAGACTGTGAAGAATGAGTGTTGTGTGTTAGAGGGTGTCAGACATGTGAAGAATGAGTGTTGTGTGTTGAAGGGTGGAAGACATGTGAAAAATGAGTGTTGTGTGTTGAAGGGTGTCCGACATGTGAATTGAGTGTGGTGTGTTAAAGGGTGGAAGACCTGTGAAAAATGAGTGTTGTGTGTTAAAGGGTGGAAGACCTGTGAAAAATGAGTGTTGTGTGTTAAAGGGTGTCAGGCATGTGAAGAATGAGTGTTGTGTGTTGAAGGGTGGAAGACATGTGAAAATGAGTGTTGTGTGTTGAAGGGTGTCCGACATGTGAATTGAGTGTGGTGTGTTAAAGGGTGGAAGACCTGTGAAAAATGAGTGTTGTGTGTTAAAGGGTGGAAGACCTGTGAAAAATGAGTGTTGTGTGTTAAAGGGTGGAAGGCACCGTGAAAAATGAGTGTTGTGTGTTAAAGGGTGGAAGGCATATGAAGATGAGTGTTGTGTGTTAAAGGGTGTCCGACATGTGAATTGAGTGTGGTGTGTTAAAGACTTTAGTGTCAAACGTGTGAAGAATGAGTGTTGTGTGTTAAAGGGTCTTAAATGTGAAGAATGAGTGTTGTGTGTTAAAGGGTCTTAAAATGTGAAGAATGAGTGTTGTGTGTTAAAGGGTGGAAGGCACGTGAAGAATGAGTGTTGTGTGTTAAAGGGTGGAAAACACGTGAAGAATAAATGTTGTGTGTTTAAAGGGTGTCCGACATGTGAATTGAGTGTGGTGTGTTAAAGACTTTAGTGTCAAACGTGTGAAGAATGAGTGTTGTGTGTTAAAGTCTTAAAATGTGAAGAATGAGTGTTGTGTGTAAAAGGGTGGAAGTCGTGTGAAGAATGAGTGTTGTGTGTTAAAGGGTGTCAGACACATGAAGAATGAGTGTTGTGTGTTAAAGGGTGGAAGGCATATGAAGAATGAGTGTTGTGTGTTAAAGGGTGGAAGGCATGTGAAGAATGAGTGTTGTGTGTTAAAGGGTGGAAGCATGTGAAGAATGAGTGTTGTGTGTTAAAGGGTGGAAGACGTGTGAAGAATGAGTGTTGTGTGTTAAAGGGGGAAGACGTGTGAAGAATGAGTGTTGTTGGTAGTGTAAATAGAGGTGGGAAGACAAGTGTAATGAAGTGTTTATGAGTGTTGGAGGACTTGCAGTCAAGTGATGCAAATCTGTGGGTTTGTTTGTCTATGATGTAAAGTGTTATTGGTGTGAGTGGGTGTGACCATTTGTGTTGTGTTGTGTTTAGGAGGACTTGACTGTAAGTTCCCCATTCCTCTGCTTTGCAGCTTTTGGTTTGATTTCATGGTCTCTAATTTTTTGTTTTAATATGTTGTCGTTTAGGGGAAGAAGTGGGGGTGGGAGTCGAACTAGCTCGATTTATTTAGGTGTGCAGGTTTTGTGGCTGATTTAAGGGAGAGAAGGGGAGACGGAGATGAGAGAGAGCATGAAAGAAAAGAAGATAAGATTATTTTCTGAATTTGATTTATTTTATTCTTTTACAGAAATAATAAGCACTTTGTGCTTTTTTCACATGTCCCGTTGTACGCGGTTCTGTGATTTCTGCATTGTCCACGCACCAATGCCTACTAGAAAAGCGGAAGAGGGATTGAAACGAGAGGAAAGATGCTGCGAACTTCGAAGCTCGATATTATATTTAGGGATAATTGGATCTGCCAGAGTTATACCAGGCGAAAAAACCCCTTACCAAATGAAGAGTGAGATGCGAGGAAGTTCTAAATGAGGAATGTAGAGAGAAGAGAGAGAGAGAGAGAGAGAGAGAGGCAGACACAGAGAGACAGAGATTTGATCTATTTCTTACCTTGAAGTTTTCAGCAAAGAGCATGTGGGTTGAGGGTATGCAACACATTCTTGCCTATTGTATAAATAGGATGATCTTTGCACTGGAAGTCGTGACGATATATTATGGCTCAAGAGTCACAAAATAGCCTTTAGACAATAAAAAAAAGAGCTTTGAAAAAAAAACTTTTAAAAAGAAAAGAAGAAAGAAAGGTCCCACATCGAGGAAACAAGTCCAAAAGCTGTTTAGATGACATATTTCATTTTGACAAAACACGAAAATGTCACACGGAAGAATGAGTCAGGCAGGGGTGTAACCTTCACTCCCCCACCCCCTCCCCTTTTCCCTGTCCCATTGTCTATTTTATTTAGTGTGAAAGAAGTAGACAGACATCATGGCTTAACCAATTTCTTCTTCTTCTTCTTTGAGAGAGAGAGAGAGAGGGACTGTGACGGGAGGTGTGTGACAGAGGCGTCTTTGTTTTAGGCGGCTGTACACGTGTAGTGCTGATGAAGCGACAAAGAGCAGCGTTTGAAGTGAAAATCGAGACAGCGCTTAAAGACTTCCTGCAAGCTGTCAGGGGAGCTTTCAGGCCGCCCCCCTCCCCACCACCTCCCCCCCCCCTCAACCCCTCACCCTCCCGTCCCTCCTTCTCGCACTTCTGTCTGTACACCTCCCCCCACCTCCCACCTCCCACCATCACCTCAAATTGAGGGGGGCACTCACTAACTCTTTCACTCACAGGGGGGGCTGTGGGGGGGATAGCTATTTTTGCCTGTTTTTTTCTTTTCTTGGGGTTTTTTTTTTCACACGGAATGTCTTCTTTTTTTTTAATGTCTACCCCTACCTTTCTGTTATTGTCCCTCCCCGCCAGCCCCCTTTTCGCCTCAGAGGTGTATGGTGGCACCTGTACAGAAACTTCCATGATTCGGTGATGATGATGATGATCTTCTGTATTTCCATCTTGTCTGTCTGTCTGTCTGTCTTTTATTGTCCTCCCCTCCCCACCCCCCACCCCTTTCCCCCCAGCCTGTCTCGTCTCAGTGGTGTAAGGTCGTATACAGAAACTTAGATGGTTGATGATGATGATGATGATCTGTATTTCCATCTGTCTGTCTGTCTGTCTGACACACACACACACACGCACGCACGCACGCACGCACGCACGCACCACACACCACACACCGCGTGCTGCTTCATTTCAGGCAGCTGTTATTGTGTCCTTGTCATGTCACAGCATCCTTCTCGTGAATAGGTAGTAGTATGCAGGAGTTGTTTTACATGTCATGACAATCTCTCTCTCTCTCTCTCTCTCTCTCTCTCTCTCTCTCTCCTCTCTCTCTCTCTCTCTCTCTCTCTCTCTCTCTCCACTTTCGTACTTTTTCTGAAACAACAACTGGTTTGTGTTTTTTAAATAATGGAATAAAGGACGAGAGGATGTTATGGAAGGTGTTGCAGCAGCAGACACATTGTTTATTTATTTATTTATTTTATCATTCTTTTATTTTCGAGGATATTATTTAGTTTATTTTAAATTTTTAAAAATTTTTTTTTCGAGAATAATAGAAGAAGCACTCATGTGCCTTATCATTTTACATCCTGTCCCTCGTGTGTATGCGGTTTTGTCAAAGTTGTTATCCGTTCCCACTGGCACACAAAGTCCTACTCTTCCGAAAAGCGGAACAGGTTTTAACCTGTGCGCAAGATGTTGTTGGTGCGACTGGTCTTTCACAGAGGAATGACCTCAGGTTGGCCTGAAACGTCAGACTGATGTTCTTCCATCCAGCCTTGCTGCTTGGCCCTCAAGGTCTGTCTGTGTTTCTGCCTCCTCCTCCTCCTCCTCCTCTTCTTCTGTACTGAACTGTCCTCTCAACGGGCCGCA
Source organism: Rapana venosa (assembly GCA_028751875.1). Taxonomy (NCBI): domain Eukaryota; kingdom Metazoa; phylum Mollusca; class Gastropoda; order Neogastropoda; family Muricidae; genus Rapana; species Rapana venosa. Next base: position 17,040,600 of record CM054142.1, on the reverse strand, counting down.
TGGTCACCACCAGGTGGACACAAACATGGACAGACACATCAGGGATGTCAGGGGACAGCTGCAGATAAAGGATAGTTGTCTGTCTTCGTTTCTTGTCATGCGAACCGCAGTCGTCAGTTATATTTCTTTAGATCCGGCGTTTTGTCTACAGCACTCCAGATCTTATCTGTCGAGTAGAAAATGACTGGTGATTTTATTACAACAATTAACAGGGTACAGTAAGCACACACACACACACACACACACACCAACACCACCACACACACACCACACACACAACACACACACACACACACACACACAGCGAGAGATGGTTGTTATGGTACCCTTTAGGTAACACAGAGAGAACTAAAAGTTCTAGGAGAAATCCAAACTTTGTCATCAATTCTTATTATCACTACTTTCATTCTTTCTTTTTGTTTCTTTCTTTATATATATATATATATATATATATATATATATATATATATATATATATATTTTTTTTTTTTTTTTTTTTTACATTACCTCTTTGTTTATCACCATCATGGAGCACTTTACATAGTCCGCATGGTTTGTAATATCACTGCACCCTGCTTGAGTATAAGTGACTGCTTAAGGGGTCCTTGCCAAGCTAGATATGATCTTTCCATCTTCCATGTTTGAGGAGTTCAAATGACTCTTTACACGTTTGCCTTTTGGCGCGCTAAAGGACTTACTGCATGAAAATGTGTTGCTCTGTAGCAGCAGACCAGGTTTATGGGTGTCGTGCACATCCCCCCAGCTGTAGTTAGGTGGTGTGGCCTTTTGCTAAAGACCAAAGCTACTGCTCTTGCTTGTCGTGAACCGGAATGTTTTCCACATATCCCTCCACCGTTATGTTTGTAGGCGAATCAGAATGAGTATCGTAGGGGAATAATGGACAAGATGTTGTGTAGCTTTTGTTTGGAAAGTGAAGGTGTTGTTGCTCTTGTTTACTGTGGAGTATATCCACGTCTGTGTTGTGCATTCTCTTATTGGCTTCAGGGCTGACAGCCACTTTGAACTCCGGACTTTCGAAAAAGTCCAAGTGTTTACTCTCCTTCTCTTGCTCTTTTACCCATCCACCCCTCCTCCTGCCGAAAAAAATTATAGTATGCCTCCTGCCTTGTGTGCTCTTATTGTGCATTCAAGAGACAAGATTACCTAAGTAATAGGTTGATGTATTTTTATGAGAGCCTATCAATTTTACCTTTAAAGAGCCCTTTCACTGTCTTAAGTGTCTTGGCAGGTTGTCGTCAGTGAAGTAATTTAGGTTTCATCAGAATAGTTTGATAAGATAGGCTTAAAAATTGATAAGATAAGCTGAATTTTGTTTAACTGCCAATTAAAATATTTTGGAATGTTAATAGAGTAGTAGCTAACATTTGTCTACGGTGCATAACAACAGTAGGCTATTTATAACTTTCTTTAAGATGGAGGAGAAGAGTCACCATTCGCAGTCTCGTGCAAGGAACTAAAAAAAAAAAAGAAATGTTGAGGGGAGAGACTGACACAGAATGCGGCAACGTAAATGGGATGAAGATAACTGTTCTGGCATTTGAGCGCAATTCACACAGACATTTATTGTTTTATAGAAGTAGCAGTTGAGTACATAAAAAACATATTGGTTTATCAAAGTTTCGGGAAAAAAACACAGTCACTATTCATTTGTGCAAAGTTGGATGGCATTATCCCCCCCCCCCCCCCCCCACTCCTACCCCTCATCAAACACATTTTCCATTATAAAATTGGTTTATCAAAGTTTCGGGGGAAAAAACATTATTAATTTGCCCAAAGTTGGATGCCATAGTTTCAGAACCCACCCCTCCACCCCATTAATTTGCCTAAAGTTGATATTCATAAAGCGCTCCAAAGCTGCCATCAGAAGATGCAAAATAGAAAGGTGAAGTAAACATGTTTACAATAATTGTGTTGAAAAAAGAAACATACACAAGAAATGACAAATAGAAGAAAATAAATAGCTAATGATTATTTGTGACTGAATTGGGGATCCTCTTCAAAGATACAAGGGAGGTCATAGAGTTTGTAACTGTCCAAGTGGTCAGTTTTGGCTGGATAATGATAATAATCCAAACAGTGTCAGACACTTAAAGTTCTGACACAGGCAAGAGAAGTTGGTAAAAAAATAACCATCACTTGGATCTCAAAAAGAGATTAAATTCTATATGTGGTTGAAGATTCAAGGTGAATGCTGTCAATCTTTAAGAATTAAATGATAGGATCTTCTGTTCGCTGGGACAGATGAATAGGTTCAGAGCCTTCTTCAGATGGGCATCTTCTAGTTTTGGATGCACACTCCTTCCTTACATGCACATGGAGTATTTACAGGGAATATTATAAAGTTGAATATAAATTAAATTAAACCGTGTTCAAACCAGCAGTTCCTGTTTCCAGTTGTCTGCAGATATTTCATACACATTGCACCACGTCTGCACACACACACACACACACAAACACACACACACACACACACACACACACACGCACGCACGCACGCACGCACGCACACGCACGCGCGCACACACACACACACACACACACACACACACACACACACACAACACACACACACACTGAAGCAGAAGCTTGTCCGACAACGCAACCCAGTGCGCTAGTAAACCCTTGGATGCATGCTGGGCATGTTCGTTTCTGCATCTCACTAGAGGCTGGCTGGAATCGTAGGATCTTTAGTCGGCGTAGTACATGATTTGATTCTGGGTCTGTATACTGTAGACACGAAAGACTATGACTCACGAGGCAGTGTGACGCTGTTGGGTAGTAAGTCTGCACGCTAAGCCGCCTAGGGAGATCGTAAATATCCCAGCCTTTCATTTCCCAGGCACGGTCGACATTCTTCCCGCGGTCCGTGGCTTCAGGGCTTTGGGGGATTATCAGAAGCATGTCTCACTGTCCATTTGCTGAGAAATTAAACCTGTAAATTCCACACCAAACCCTGAACTGACGTCTATGCAGTCGTTCCATCTCAACCAGTAACTTTCTCCAGTGGATTGGTGGTCTACAGGTAACGCAACTGCGTAGAAAGCCAAAGGTGCAGCGGATTCGACCCCTGTTTGTGCCTGAACTTTACCCCCATCCACTAGATCTTGAGCGAGTGCTAGTCTTTTGGATGAGAACAGAAAACCGAGGTCATGTGAGCGGCACG
>CM054142.1:17029916-17032416 GCA_028751875.1 Rapana venosa | reverse complement strand
GACTCCGCGGGGAGAGCGCGTCGCCACAAGAGCAGCGCCACCCATTATTTTTCATTTCTTTTCCTGTCAGCAACTGTATTAATTTTTGTTTCCCTATCAGAGTGGCTTTTTTCCTACAGAATTTTGCCAGGGACAACACTCTTGTTGCCGTGCGAACGTTCTTCTACGTGCGCTAAATAATTATTTGTAACACAAGGGACCTTGATTTATCGTCTCACTCGAAAGACTAGCACCCCAGACCACCACTCATGGTCTAAAGGGATAGGGGAAAAGTTTCGGGTCCAAACGGGGGGATCGAACCACCACACACTTTCAAGCCGGACTTTTTGCTTTCTAGGCAGGTGCAGGTGCGTTACCTCTAGACCACCGATCCCTGAGGCCAGTTCAAAGTCGTTAACTATTTTGCTGAAAGAGAAAATCGAAACCACCATATCGATTATGCCACGCCTGCGCTGTAGTGTATCCTGTATGGGGTTTTCCCCGCTCTGGTGGCACCTACCTAGGCGGAGTTGATTCTCCTGCTGGCTAAGAGAGGAACATCTGCTGTACTGATGCCAATTTGAGAATGTTTGCTCTGTCTGTACCAGACCAGCTCTGCAAGTGTCTGTATTCCTCAGTCCTGACCGCACGCAGGATGTATTCTGAATGAAGTCGGCCCTGTCACGTAGCGTCAGCCTAGCCTGACCATCAAAGCGTCATTATCCTCTTCCTACACATCATCAGTTACGCGCAGGGAAAAGAGTTCCGACTCAGTGAGCCTTCGTGCCAGTGTTTACAGTCACCTCGCTTTCCCCCCACTTTAACGCCGTTTTCTTGCAATCCCCTCTTTTCACTTTTGCTCTTTCTTTCTTTCTTTCTTTCTCTTCTTCTTTCTTTCTTTTCTTTCTTTCTTTCTTCCTCCCATCCCTCCATCTCTTCCTTCCTTCCTTCTTTCTCTCTTTCCTTCTGTCCTTCCTTCTTTCCTTCTTTTTTTTTTTCTCTTTCTTTCGTTCGTTCTTTCTCTCTTTTTTTTTCTCTCTTCACATTAAAACAACAGCAACAATGTAGCGTTAGAAAGTCTGAAAACATTGCAAATCCTGACGAGTTAATGTTATTGGAAGGAGGCAGTGATGATGGTCAGAATGGCCACGATCTGCAGTACGATCTGTGGAGATTACAAAATAAGAGTGCGATGTTCACAGATTTTTAGAAAAGTACTTCTGTTCTTACTTCAGAATGTGATATTGTGTAGAACTAAAAAAGCCCAGTATTTTATTTTAGAGTGCCTTATGCATACATTTTTAAACAAAGAGTTTTTCTGTATTTTAGAATGTATGACTGTGTAGATTAAAAAAACAACAACAAAACAACCTGTAGATTTAACGAAAAAATCTTTATAGCTTAATTTTCTTTTGCTTTATTTTTGTGAATCACCTTTATTGTCAGTTGACAAGGGATGAGGTAGTGACCTAGGTATGTTGGACCAGAAGAGGTGTCCGAAACAGCAGCTGCCTTCTCTGCTGTTCTGGAGGTCATCGTCGAACACGAGGGACAAACATAAAAATAAAAGGTGTGACCATGACTGAGCAGAGCACAAAGCCACTTAGCAGCAGAGTAGGTCCTCTTGCCCTCTGGCTGGTGACCTTGGCTTAGGCCTTAGGACTTCTTCCTGGGGTGCGAGAGATTGAGGCTGAGGATCATGGGTGTGTGTGTGCTGAGATCAGGATAAGCCACAGAAGAAATGAGTATTTTTACAAAGCCCCATGACTTATCTGATTTGAATTCTTCCTTTAACTCCTTTAGGACTTGGTGGCATTGCATTTCATGCGCTCACTTTCAGCCAATCTACTGTGTATGTGGTCAAGTCCAACCTAATGGAGCCCATCCCATTCCAGAAAGCAGGATGCGTGCTAGGTAGGTTCGAGTTGTCCATGCCACAATCAGCCCCATAGCTGGCCCATTATTCTGAGGTTTTGACCTAACTGTGCACAAGATATTTTGCGTGCGTGTGTGCGTTCGCACAGGGGACGTTGTTTTAATACTTACATCGACCGGATTTTCAAGAGAGTTGAGTCTGTGCCAGTGTAGACTCCAGCAGAAAAAACCCTTCAGATAGACACTTCAGCTGATAGTCTTCACCTCAACTCGTGCCTTACGTCAGATCCCAGTTTGGACTCTGTAGTACTAGGCTATTCAGGACCCCCCCCCCCCCCCCCCCCCCTTCCTGCCCTTAAGAAGTATGAAACTAGTGTAATACTTGTAGTAGCTTAAGCACGTTCTTATGATGTAAGAACACTGGATTAAAATGGAGAGACAGACAGAGAGAGATAGACCGACAGAGAGAGAGACAGAGGAACAGACAGACAGGTAGGCAAGCAGAAACAGAGAGAGATGAAAAAGTAATTCAAGACATACGTCAGAGGTTATTGCATGCATCCGAATTAAAATGGGAAAGAAAAAAAACAACTTTAGCCTGACAAAGGAAGTATCAAAGTGAAGACTGATTTTAACTGAAATAATA
>CM054142.1:17017416-17027416 GCA_028751875.1 Rapana venosa | reverse complement strand
GATAAACAGATGATATAATTATGGGCCAAAGTAAGGAATGAATAGTATATGGGAGAAAACAGAGAAATCATAAATAGGGTGACATGTCAAATAAATGACATATGGTGCAAAATAACAAATATATGATAATGGGTTGAAGTAACAAATAAATGACACACGGGACAAAATAAATAAATGTTACATGGGACAAAATAATTATTATTTGGGACGAAATAACAATTAAATGATATTTGGGACAAAATAATTAAATGACATTTGGGACAAAATAAATAGATGTTACATTGGACAAAATAACAATGAAATGATATTTGGGACGAAATAACAATTAAATGAGATTTGGGACAAAATAACAATGAAATGATATTTGGGACAAAATAACAATTAAATGATATTTGGGACAAAAGAACAATTAAATGATATTTGAGACAACATAACAATTAAATGATATTTGGGACGAAATAACAATTAAATTATATTTGGGACGACATAAAAATGAAATGGTGTATGGGAAAAAATAATTAAATGATGTATAGGATGAAATAATTAAATGATGTAAGGTTCGAAAAAACAATTAAATGATGTATGGGACAAAATAATTAAGTGCTATATGAAGTCCAAGTAAATAAATACGTAAATAATATATGGTACAAAATCGCAAATAGATGATATATAGGACAAAAATAACGTAATTGTGCTCACTGACAACACAAGCATCATTTTTATCAACGTGAAAAAGTCCAAGTGATTGTATAACACAAGAAATAAATTGGAATAGGATAAATAGTTTGTTGCGGATAAATAATGAAACAATACATGACAGTAATTTTGAAATAGGACTTTTTTTCAACTGACGCGTTGTAAAATATATACATGATTTTTTTTCCCGTTTTTGTTTCTGTGTTGTTTTCCTGGGATAGAGCTCAAGGTTTACCAATGGCGAGATTTTCGCGTATGCGACGCTCCCCCCCCCCCCCCCCCCCCCCCCCCCACCCCTCCTGCTTTTAAGGTAGCCGCATTTCGACTCCGAGAACGATGTCGTTCCCAGTGAGCATGTTTTTTTGGTTTTTAAATTTAAAAAAAAATGTCATTCGTTCTTACCGGCACGCAAGGGCCTACTCTTTTAAAATACAGAACGGGTTTTAACGAGTGCGCAAGATTTTGCGCGTGCGATTGCACACGAGACATACAGGACTCCCCAATGGAGAACAGTACATAGATATAAATCTGTCGTCAGAAAAGTAGGGGCGGGTTTTCGTGTGAAGTGCACAGCACTTACTTAGCCTATCAAAGACTGAAATGTGACCTATGCTAGCTAGTAACTTGACGTGTTCACACGCAGGAAAGTTTGCAAGGGCAACCAGTATTGTTCTACAGGTGTACACACTAACGCGCAAATGACGCACACACACACACACACACACAAACACACACACAACACCAGCACGCGCGCGCACACACACACACACACACACACCACACACACACCACACCACACACACACACACACACACACACACACACACACACACACACACATTTCTCGATATCACTATTGTGAAGACGTACTGAGAACTGTCTATACACACCACACCACAACACCCCACCTCACACTCCACCACTCACACACACCACACACACACACACCACACACCACACACACACACACTACGTACGTCTGTCTGTCCCCTCTCCCCTCCTCTTTTCTCCTTTTCGCCTCTCTCCTCTCCTCTCTCTCTCTCTCTCTCTCCTTCTTCCCTTCTCTCTCTCTTCTCTCTCTCTCTCTCTCTCTCTCGCTCGCTCGCTCGCTCTCTCTCTCTCTCAAAACTAGAAAGGAAACGATATTTTTATGCGAAGAAAATAAATAACTCTTTTTTTTCTCTTCCATTTTCGTTACATTGCGTGTGAGCTGCGAAAGTTTGCCCCTAGTGTATGATCACCTCTATATCACCCCTGCCTGTCAGCAGCATTAATTGCCATGCATTTTTAGGTCCTGCACAACTGGCTTCATAGTGCCGACTCCACTCCCCCCAAAAAAATAAATAAATAAATAAATAAAATAAAATAAAATAATAAACAAAATAAAAATCCTTCGGATGAGACTATAAACCGAGGTCCCGTGTGCGAATGCACGCAGAACATCTTGCGCACACATTAAAACCCGTTCCGCTTTGTGGAAGAGTAGGCCATCGGAAACGGATGACAACATTTACAAAAAAAAGAACTGCATGGACACGGGGACTGGATGTAAAAAACAGCACATGAGTGCTTTATTCCATTATCCTCGATGTAAAAGATAACAATTTTGGACACAGTCATGGTGTGGTAGGTGTAGGTACCTGTGGGGTTTTGGATAGTAGTTTAGAAGCCAACTTAGTGGTCAGTGGAAGACATCACTTGTCACTTCCAGGGAAGGTCTAAGAAAGTTCTGTCAGGGTTGTGTGACTGTAATTTGCCAGTACAAATGAGTATAGATAGGGTGGTTGCTTTGTTTTTCATGTTGAATCGGTTGAATTTGTGTGTGTGTGTGTGTGTGTGTGTGTGTGTGTGTGTGTGTGTGTGTGTGTGTGTGTGTGTGTGTCTGTGTGTGTGTTCGTGCGTGCGTGTGTGTGTGTGTGTGTGTGTGTGGCAAGAGAGAGAGAGAGAGAGAGAGAGAGACAGACGGGACAGACAGACAGACAGACAGAGTGCGTGCGTGCGTGCGTGTGTGTGTGTGTGTCTGTGTGTGTGCGAGAGAGAGAGAGAGAGAGAGAGGAGAGAGAGAGAGAGACAGACAGACAGACAGACAGACAGACAGACAGATAGACAGACAGACTGTTTAAGACGTCGATTTTCTTGGAGATCACCTCATGTACAGAATCAAAATTTGACTGACATGAAGGGGAGGGGGGAGAGGTATTTTTAAAGTTTAGTCCGGATAATTTTATAAACCGAGGCCCCATGGAACATCTTGTGCACACGTTAAAAACACGTTCTGCCTTTTGGAAAAGTAGGCCATTTGCGCCGGTAAGAACGGATGGCAAAAATAGGTATTAAAAAAACAAAACCGCATGCACGCTTGGTGTCGTGTCAAGACATAATCCCCGAAGTCGGAATGCGGCTACCTTAATGGTAGACAACAACAACAACAACAACAGCAAAAGACGGTCGCATACCCCACAAATCTCACTATTGGTGAACCTCAGAGCTCTAGCCAAGGAACGAGAAAAGATTAAAAAAAAAAAAAATTCGTGTTCTAACTTTGAGACACAGAAAATGGGGGGAAAATGTATTCTGTGTTCATTCAGAGAAGAAAAGAAAGAGAGGTCATACACAACACACACACACACACACACACACACACACACACACACACACACACACACACACCACACACACACACACACACACACACACACACACACACACACACACCCCTACCCTACCTTATGTTAAATGATTGTTTCCACACAACAACACCAACAAGAAGACCACATTAAAGCAAGACAGCAAAGATGAAACCAGAATAAGAGCAGAAGGGCTGATCTGATTGAGGGCAGCAGTCTGGAGCACAAAGACCATCATAGAGGAGAAGAATTGATGTCCGGCCATTGGAAATTCGCGGCCGTAAATGCCACTGGCAAATAGATAGAGATGGACAACATTGCAGCGTTATCGTAGCAACAAAATGTTAATGTCCCACATAAAAAAAACGGAGGGGGTAGGGGGCGAAGTGTTCGATGGGCAAGTTTTGTCATCACCATTGTAAACTTTTTAGACATTCCGTGTGTGTGTGTGTTTGTGTGTGTGTGTGTGTGTGTGTGTTGTGTAGTGTGTGTGTGTGTGTGTTGTGTGAGTAGTGTGTGTGTGTGTGTGTGTGTTGTGAGTGCGTGTGTATTTTGTGTGTACGTGAGCGCGTGTGTTTGCACGCTCTGTTGATGGTTTAAAGAACTTAGGAGCGTTGGTGTATGGCAGTTTTAAGGTGTAAACAGCTATTACAGACAATCTGCTGTTGTTACATTTTGCCTTTAGTGCAGGCAGTGTGTATATTCTGTTTGTCTGTCTGTAAGTTTGCCTGCCTGCAAGTCTGTTCGCCTGTGTGATTCATGGCTCATTAAAAAATGTTTTTTAAACGACTGTCTTTCAACTGCTTGTTTTTCTCTCTGATTTTGTTTTCTTTATCATTCTTCTTCTTCTTCTTCTTCTTCTTCTTCTTCTTCTTCTTCTTCTTCTTCTTCTTCTTCTTTCTTCTCTCTGTTCGCTTCCGTTTTCTGCGTCTGTCTCGCCTCTGCGTTCTTTCTTCCCATTGTTTTCCAATAGAGTTAAACACGTAGTCTGTCTCCTGTCTCATTTGCTTTCCCGCCTCCTTCCACCTTTCAGCACCCCCCACCCCCTCCACCACCACCACCCCCACCTCCACTCCCACCCGCGTAGTCCCTCCCTCCTCTCAAATCATCGTCTGTTTGTCTTCGATTGTTAACCGTATTTAAAAAGAAATCACAACAAAAAACAAACTACCACAACAAAAACCAAACCGTTGTCTGACTCAGTAGGCAGTGGGTGGGCGTTTCCCACTCAAAGGTGAACCAGTTTAGACACACACTGATTATTTACTTGATTGCGATCTCATTTTTCGTTCCTTTTTCAAGTGGTTGGTGTTGAGATTTGTTTTGTTTTGTGTAATGTCTATTCCCTACATGGTGATTTAGACACGCCCGCATTCATACCAAAGTACCTATTATTACACACCCCATCTCTCTCTCTCTAACTCTCTCTTTCTCTCTGTTACACACACACGCACGCACGCACGCACGCACCACGCACGCACGCACGCACGCAGCACACACACACACACACACACACACACACACACACACACGCACACACACATCTATCTATCTATCTATCTATCTATCTATCTATCTTCTATCTATATCTATCTATCTATCTATCTATTATATAACTAATTTCTGCTCGTTTAAGTACGCTTCCTATTTATTTATTTATCTATGTATTTACTCATGTATTTATGTATGTGTTTAGTTATTTATTTATCTGTACTTCTTTTCTTTTTTTTCTTTTTAAAAACAAACAAACAAGTAACAGCTAGAAACAACCTGTACTTCTTTTCTTTTTTTCTTTCTTTTTTTTATATTAAAAAAAACAAGTAACCCCTAAAACGTTGTTTTCTAATAGCTGTTATGTACGAGTTCAAGTCTGTTTAATAATCAATACTATGGTAGCCTGGACACAGTGTTTATGTGCCTGTTTTTCCACACAGTGTGTAATGCTGTGTTTTATGTCTGTTTGTAATGGTTTTTTGGTGTGTTTTTTTATGTCGTGTGACCACGATTTGTAGTGTTTTTGTTTCCTGCGGCCACAGTTTGTAATAAAATAGTGTTTGGGGGTTCTCTGACCGCAAGTTTGCAATACCTTTTTTTAAAAACATTTTAAATTTGCAATATCGTGTTTTGTGTCCCGTAACCAGTTTGTAGTGCGTCTTGTGCTGTGTTTCTACAGTTTGTAATGCCGTGTTTTTGTAGTGTGTGACCACATTTTGTACAAGTGTGTTTTGCACTGTGTGATTACAGTTTGTCGTGTGTTAATTATGTCACTGAGTTACTATAGTTTGTAATGTTGTGTATTGTTGGGACCACATTTTTGTAAGATACGTGTTTTTTTTAAATGTCATGTGGCTACATTTTGTGATGTTTTGTGCTTTATCACCACAGTTTGTAATGTCGTGTTTTGTACTGTGTGACCAGTTTGTAATGTTGTATTTTGTGTTGTGTGACCATACTTTGTAATGTGTTTTGTACTGTGTGACATTACTTTGTAATGTGTTTTGTGTCATGTGACCACACTTCGTAACGTGTTTTGTGTCATGTGACCACACTTTATAATGTGTTTTGTACTGTGTAACCATATTTGTAACGTGTTTTGTGTCATGGGACCACTCTTTTATAATGTGATTTGTACTGTGTTATGCACTGTGTGACTTAAGTTTGTAACGTGTTTTGTCTCATGTGACCACGCTTTGTAATGTGTTTTGTACTGTGTTACCATAGTTTTGTAATGTCGCGTTTTGTGTCGTGTGACCGCAGTTTGCAATGTGCTTTGCACGATGTGACATTACTTTGTAATGTGTCTTGTGTCGTTTGACCACACTTTGTACCGCGTTTTGTACTATGTGACATTTCTTTTTTACTTTGTAATGTCGTGTGTTTCGTTCGTGTGACCACAGTTCGTAATGTATGTTGCACTGTGTGACATTACTGTGTAATGTCGTGTGTTTTGTGTCGTGTGACCACAGTTCGTAATGTATGTTGCACTGTGTGGCATTACTGTGTAATGTCGTGTTTTGTGTCGTGTGACCACAGTGTGTATGTAGCGTGGTGTGTTGTGCTGTGAACTGAATGGGATGGTGTTGTTTTCACATGGAGGTTAGGGATCTGTCAATGGCAGGTGACAAATGTCAAAGTCGTGAGGAATGGGACGGTGGTGTCATTGATTTTGCTCTTGTGTTTGTCACGCATTATATCAGGGTCTCCAAACAGTTGGTGGAGACTCGTTGTGCCGAGGGATGTCAAAGTCATAACAGAGAATCAGAATATGTCCTAAACTGGTTTTTAAAGTGATTCATAAGCAATATTTATAAAATATATATTCTGTCAGGTGTGTGTGTGTGTGTGTGTTTTATAGATTACTGCATGCATTTAAAGAAAGTGCATCGTGTTCATTTGTGTATGTATTTTCATCACATCCCAACCGACATCAGAAACCACAAAAACGTATTTTAAAAATGATAATGTCACTGAGTTGTAAATGATAACATCCATATTATTTTCTGAGTAGTAGAGTAACTTCTGGGCTAAACCTCAGAGCAGAGCAAAAACATGACAGTCATTCTCTCTTTTTTCTTCATCGCTCTCATGCTTGCTTCCTTGCGTACTATATAGCTATGCAGCAGCTGTTCCGTTGTACAGTTTGTTTAAAGAAGAAAAAAATGATGAAAAAGGAACAAGTTTTTTTCTTCCAACCCATCCAAACTTCCCCAGGCTTTTTCTGACCTTTTCATCAGCAGATCAAAGACAGTGCTGTTATTAAGCTGGACTCTGTCTGTGGGATTCCCCCTCTCTCTCCTGCTGTTATAGTGGACTTGACTTACCTTCCTACCTATTTTCAGCATCACACCTCTTTTGAATTTCGCCTGCTATCCAAACAAGCTGTGGAGATTCGTTTCTCTGTAGGATGTTAGTGTCATTACAGAATCAGAATATGTCCTAAACTGATTTTTAACAGTATTCATGAGTGATATTACAAAAAAATATATTCCGTCAGGTTTGTTGAGATTTCATTACTGCATGCATGTAAAGAACGTGCACTGTGTTCATTTGCATATGTATTTTGATCACAGCCCAACTAGCAACAGAAACGACAAAAAAGTATTTTAAAAATAACAATATCGTTGAGTTCTAAATGACAAAAGCTATATTATTTTCCGAGTAGTAGATTGAACTTCTGGGCTTAACTTGCAGAGCAGTGCAAAACATGCCATTCTCTTAATTTTTTTTCAGCGCTCTCAGTTTTACTTCCTCGCACTATATAGCTATGCAGCAGCTATTCCGTAGTGCAGTTTGTTCAAAGAAGAAAAAAAACAAGTTTTTTTCTTCAAACCCATCCAAACTTCCCCAGGCTTTTCCTGACCTTTTCATCAGCCAGATCAAAGACAGTGCTGTTGTTAAGCTGGACTCTGTCTGTGGGATTTCTGTCTACTCCTGCTGTTATAGTGGACTTACTTACCATCCTACCTATTTTCAGCATCACACCTCTTTCGAATTTCGCCTTTTCCACCCCGTGTCGAAATCATGTGTGCGTGATGTTGTCCAAACCACGGTGATCAAAACTTGCCAGCTGAAGTCCGCTGCCTCTTTTCTGTTTGAAGCCTTTACGTTGTACTTTTTCCCATGTGGCTTGTAGGCTGTCTGCAGTGACTGTCTCTTACTGTCTGTGTGACTTTCTGGGATCTGTTCTTGTCGGTTTTGGAATCTGCAGTTTTGATCGAGTCTTGGCACTGTGCGTAAACCTTTTGGTTGTTGTGATGTTATTACGCGGCTGTTATGTAGTTAGTGGACGAATTCTCGTGTGTGCACGCGCGCGTGTATGTATGTGTGTGTGTGCGCGCGCGCGCGCGCGTGAGTGTGTATGTGTGTATATCTATCTATCTATCTATCTATCTATCTATCTATCTATCTATCTATCTCTCTGTCTATCTATCTATCTATCTATCTATCTATCTATCTGTCTGTCTGTCTGTCTGTCTATCTATCTATCTATCTATCCATCTATCTACCTATCTATCTGTCTGTCTGTCTCTCTGTCTGTCTGTCTATCTATCTATCTATCTATCTATCTATCTATCTATCTATCTATCTATCTATCTATCTATCTTATATATAATGTGTGTGTATACGAATCATACAAAAAGAAAAGCGAACTGATGTTCTTCTAAACGATCGAGTTGTTACTTGATGTTAGTGATGTAATGAATATTCCCATTTTTGCAACTTGCGTATTTTAATGATGTAAGTAATCACGTCTTAGTTTGAATGTATATATATTGACACACACGGACAGAATTGGGTAGATTGGTATGACTGTGTTTTTGATGTCGAGAAGGTTACAGATTTCTGAGCTCTTAAACTGTAATTAAACGAATAACAGACCTTAATTACTTCCAAACAGAACTCGACTTCTTAAAAAAAAAAAAAGATCAGTCGTAGACGTGGTTGTTACTTTAAGTTTCATAATGGCATCGCGTACACTTGTACTCTCGTCAGTCAAAAATAAAGTATGTTATAATGTAGCGACACAGTACACATAACCACATTGAACAGCCCCATAGTGGATCGGTAGTCTAGAGGTAACGCACCTACCTAGAAAGCAAAAAGTCCGGGTTTCAAGTGTGTGGTGGTGGTTCGATCCTCGTTTGTGCCCTAAACTTTTCCCTCTATCCACTAGACAGTGAGTAGTGGTCTGGGTGCTAGTCTTTCGGATGAGACGATAAACCAAGGTCCCATGTTCAATACTCATTTAGTGTACGTAAAAGAACCTACGGCAACAAGGGAGTTTTTCCCATGGCACAATTCTGTAAAAAGAAAAGCCATTGTGATAGGAAACCAAATACATATGTAGACAGGTAAAAAAAACAACAACACAAGCAAAAAACAAAAAAAAACTGGGTGGCACTGCTCTTGTGGCGGCGCACTCTCCCCGGGGAGAGCAGCCTGAATTTCTGGCAAGGAAATCTGCCGTGACTTAAAGTGGTATACAATACAATACAATACAGTACAATACAATACAATGCTTTTTTTAATGTCAGGTGATTCATAACAGAGAAGGAAGAAGGGGACAGAAGTTCGTGGCATCCATCAAAGGAGGAGGTTTACCTTTGTAGGGACTTAACTCAGCTGAAGGTAGATCGTTCGTTAGGTAATAAGCCTCATCAGGCTAGACTTGGCCTAGTGCCGCCCCATTAGCTCCACAAGAGAAAACGACCCCCAACAGACAAGTTCTGTCCAAGTTGATTTTGTGTGCGCGCGTGTGATGGATAGATCTCTTCGGAGTTATCGCCGTTCAAGACCTCGTGACCTTTCAAACTGATTTTGGCTGAAGGTCGAGGTCAGAGTCAATGGTGTTGTGTCAGAGCTGTCAAAATCTTGCTGTCTGCATTACTCTCGGAAGCTTTGTCGGTGGTATACGTCTCAATCGAAGTGCATTCCGTTTTCCGTAGTACGCTCGCTCGCGCTCACACATCGTTTTGAAGTGGGAGTTTCAACCTAAGTGGGTACTTTGTGTTCTTACCTAGAACAAAACTGGAAAGACTGGAAAGGAAAGGAATGGAAAGTCAGGCTTGTTTGCTTTGTTGCTTGCTTGCACGCACACGCGCACACACAGAGACACACACCTCTCTCTCTCTCATGCTTCGAGCTCCTCCCATCTCAGAAACGTTACAGGGTTCCTA
>CM054142.1:16987416-17012416 GCA_028751875.1 Rapana venosa | reverse complement strand
GGTCGCAGGAAGTGGGTGAAGGTGAAAAGCTTCCTAGATGACTGTGGTTTGTGGTTAGGGTGTGTGCACCAGTACTGGCCAAGCCTGGAGGCCTTTCCACAGAGGCTGTCTTTCTTGAAGAAACGTTTCATTAAATTTGTGTGTGTGCGTGTGTGTGCATGCACGCGCGCGTGTGCTGCATATTAATTTGCATGTGTTAGCGAATGAAGGCATACATAATTATGTCCATCTGTACGTCCGTTGGACCCTCTCTCAGTAGTTGTTGCCATGAGTGTGTGTACAAACGAACCTACACCTGTGTCTGCGTTTTTACAATACGTTTTGGTTGATGTTTGTGTTTCAGAGAGATTTAAGGAACAGTACTGTGTGTGTGTGTGTGTGCACGCGCGCGCGCGTGTGTGTGTGTGCATATGCGTGTGTGTGTACACGTGCGTGTGTGTGTGTGTGTGTTATAAGGGATATGCATGCCCTAAATAATGAGTGTGAGGAGAATGGTTAGCATCCAGCTGTGGAGGAAGGGAGAGCGGGGAGCTGATGGGAGGGATGTGTTTACCCACAGGTGAAATCCCTCCACTTTAATTTCAAAGATCGTTCATCATGCGCTTGAAGTTTGCAATTACCGGGGGATTAGCAAAACACTAGGGTTGGGAAGGGATAGCGTGGCGGCGGCAAGGCGTGGTGGGGTGTGTGTTGTAAGAAACAAAACAGGCCAGCGAGATCAAACCCATTGTCAGGAAGAAGCCCTTGCTTTCCCAGGATGAGAACAAGCAAAGCGAACCATGGGCGCCCTGGGTTGTTGCTTGGTGCTTCAAAGAGTGCTAGACCCGCACTGTAGAGGTTGTTGGCAGTTTGGGCTGCCAGTTGCGGTTTTCAGGCATTGGCACACGATCGCCACAAAGAGAGAGAGAGAGAGGAGGGAGAGAGAGAGAGAGAGAGAGAGAGAGAGAGAGAGAGAGAGAGATAGAGAATGCTGGTGTTTGCGTCAGTGCAGCGTCCCGATGACTGTAGGGTTGTAGAGTGGAGTGGAGGTCATGGATTTTGTCCTTGTGATGCAGCTAGTTTTCAGTCGATTCATTAAAGTGGATGTAGACATGTTACATTACAGTATCACCCTCTCTCTCTCTCTCTCTCTCTCTCTCCTCTCTCTCTCTCTCTCTCTCTCTCTCTCTCTCTCTCTCTCTCTCTCTCTCTCTCTCTCTCTCTCTCTCTCTCTCTCTCTCTCTCTCCTCTCTCTCTCTCTTCCCCTCTCTCTCTCTTCCCTCTCTCTCTCTCCTATTTGTGTGTGTGTGTGTGTGTGTGTGTGTGTGTGTTAGGGGAAAAGACGAAAGTGAGAGTGTTAGGTTAGCTGAGGTGTCAGAGCAGTTTGTGCAGGTAAGGCAAAGAAGGGTGGTGAAACAGGAGAGAACAATCATTAACGAAACGCCCCAGCTTATGTACTTCACCACACACACACACACACACACACACACACACACACACACCACACACACACAACACACACACACACACACACACACACAACACACACATACACACACACACCACACACACACACACACACACAACACACACAAAACACACACAAAACACACACACACACAACACACCACACAACATCCACACACACAACACACACACACACACACACAACACCACCAACACAACCACACACACACACACACCAAACAACTCACACACACACACACACACACACACACACACACAACACACACACACACACACACAACACACACACACACACACACACACAACACACACACACACACACACACACACAACACACACACACGCACGCAACACACACACACACGCACACCACACACACACACAACACACACACACACACACACACACACACACACACACACCACACACACACGCACCACACACGCACACACACACACACACACACACGCGCGCGCGCCGCGCGCACACACACACACACACACACACACACACACACACGCGCGCGCGCGCACACACACACACACACACACCGCGCGCGCGCACACACACACACACACGCACACACGCACACACACACATGAGTGCTTATTTCATTATCCTCGAAATAAAAGAATAAATAAAAAATAAAAATCCACAACAACCTTGGCTTTGGGTTTCCATGTTTCGATGACAGTCTTCTCCTGTCAGTCACCCCCAGAGCTACAACCTGAAAGCAAAATATCCCCTCTGTCAAAATTCAACAAAGTCTGTTCTGACAACGCCACATGAGGAGCTCAGTATAGCCGGAGAGGAGAGAATGGAATGAACAGCGTGGGAACAGTAGGAAAGGAGGAGCGTCACTAAAGAACAGCAGGTAAAAAAAAAGATAACAAGTCTGCCAGTATGAATATCGTATTGATAATAGGAAGGAAAAGAACACAATGAAAACTTTCGTATTCGAGCCTGAACAGAAGGGGATGAGATTAAGACTGAGAGTGAGCGGTATTCCGTCTGCTGGGAACGTGTCCCCAGGGGACAGGGCGTCTGTCACTGTGTGAGATGGCACGCACCATAACGGCGCTCTGGACTCGCTCTGCCGTTGCCTGTCCAGATGAGCCAAGCTGAGGATGGAGTTGTCCCAGGGCGAAAAGGGCCACCACCAACAGTTCCTTGGGTCCTGCCAACTTGGGTGCCGCTATGTGGGGAACTTAGTTTCGCTTGCTGTGGTGCCATCAGTTAGCCAGGCAGGCAGGGAGGTAGGTAGAGAGTGAAGTCATATATAAACTCCTCGAGTGTGGATTAGCAGGGCCCATGAAATGTCTGGCCCATCACCAGCCTATCAGTGCTGTCCACACTTGTCTCTTCGTTTATCTTCCTCTCCTCTGAGATTCATTGTTGCCTGCCTACACCCCGGCATCATGCTGCTGTGTGCAAGATGCTTGTTGCCAGAGCAGGTGGTGGTGGTGTCAGTCCAGTTTTTTCTTTCTTTTGTAGGTGGTTTGGGTTGGTTGGCAGTGAGAAGTGGTGCAAACATACAGTCAGTGTTTTGCCGGACCTCACAGTGACAGAAGTGTGTTTGTTACACATCTCCACCCTATTGCATTCGTTCTTGGGGAAAAAAAAACCCAGAAAAGGGATATAGGCGCTAAGGCCAGGCGGAGAGAGATTGGGGAGGTGGTGGGGGGTTAGATAGCTAAGATCTGTAGGCTTTAATGATCAGGTTTTTTTTCTTCAGGTATTTGACTTTTGGTGTTAATCAAATTTTCGAATGTGCGTCACTGTCTGTGTGATTAGGATTTTGTACAGCTATCACACCCAAACAGGAAGTTAGACAAGGCAACAAAGTTTAACAATTGTTGAAACATCTCTCTCTCTTTGTTTTTTCTTTTTCTTTTTTTTTCCTTTTTTTTGCCAAGTCCCCCGACTCTTCTGTGTTTCTCTCCACGTTGCTTATCTAAAATTTAGATACGAGGTTAATGTGTGTGTAAACAGCAATATTTTCACATAACTTTTTTGTGACATATATGTAGAACAACTAGCCTGGACAGTATGTGCAGTGTTAGGTTCGGCAGTTTTCCATGCCGACTGTATGTTTTCCAATGTAAATGTTGTTAATGTCTTTTCAACATTTCCCGCTGTTGAGAAATGGCCCGGTGTCACGGCATGAGACTTGCTGAAGGATGCGAGGCGAAGATCATGTGGGATCTGCACCATTCCTAACGTTCCCGATATTTCACTTTGAAAACAGGCTGCCTCTGCTGCTGGCGTGCCACCAAGGGGACAAGAATGGCCCTCTTCATTTTTCCCAGGTTGTCCATATTTAAATATTCTCTACGGTTGTTTTGGAATGAATGAACGTAAATAACGTGAGGAATATACGTGAAATGGTCAGGATGGCAGATTGCGCTGTTAAGTTCAGCATGGTGGATGCCGCCTTGCTTTCCTGTTCTTGTTCCCTGCACTGGCATTGAGCTAGGTGCGCGGAAGGGTGCTGCTGCCACGCTGCATCTTTCAGCCCTCTCTCTCTTGGAGGCGCTGTGTCCCGTAGAAACCTACCTGCGTAGTAGTGATCCAAATCTTTCAGACTGCAAAGCAACAGGTGATGGTGGCAGTTTGAGTTCTTCTTCTTCATCATCGAACGCTCAGACAGCAACTCTATCGTAATCTGTCAAATGAGCGAAGATGCGTTGTGCTGCCGTTAAGCGCCTGACAAGTCAGGTCTAGCGTATCCGATTTCGGTGTGGGAGATATTTGTTATATTTTAAGTTTTTCTGGGGGAAAAAAGGGCAGGAGAATGGACCAAAAAGGCAGAAAATAGACTAGAAGAGTAGGAAATGGAAGGAACTAAAGGAATGAGGCAGAAACGAAGAGAGGGATAGAAAAGAGGGAATTTCTAGCACAGAATTTCCAGAAAGTGGGGATGCTTTTTTATACTGACAGGCCCTCGGCATCCCCACGGGGGATGTTTGAATTGAAACAGACCAGTATTGGTGCGGCAGACACCTTCTGAGATATGCCTTCTCACTTCTGGCTGTTACTAGTGGAGCAGATAAGAGCCCCTGCTGTCTTGAGCAGCACTGCTGTCTGCCAACTGCCCGGTCCTCATAGCTGCCCTGGGCAGGGGACGATCCAACCCTCCTGTCCGAAACCCCACTGCTATAGGAACGTCAAGCGACAGTCCCAACCTACAGTCGGTACCAGGAAAGAGGATGAACCTCTGGTTGAAGGCTTTTTGATGCTGGCTGAAGGCTGTATGAATGCTGGTTGAAGGCTGTATGATGCTGGCTGAAGGCTGTATAAATGCTGGTTGAAGGCTGTATGATGCTGGCTGAAGGCTGTATGAATGCTGGTTGAAGGCTGTATGAATGCTGGTTGAAGGCTGTATGAATGCTGGCTGAAGGCTGTATGAATGCTGGTTGAAGGCTGTAGGCTTAAATGCTGGTTGAAGGCTGTATCATGCTGGTTGAAGGCTGTATGATGCTGGCTGAAGGCTGTATGAATGCTGGTTGAAGGCTGTATGATGCTGGCTGAAGGCTGTACGAATGCTGGTTGTAGGCTTATGAATGCTTGTTGAAGGCTGTATAAATGCTGGTTGAAGGCTGTATGAATGCTGGTTGAAGACTGCATGATGCTGGTTGAAGGCTGTGATGCTGAACAATGCAGGATACCCGATTGTGGAAAGTGCCAGGCAACGACCATCATGTCTACAAGAATTAGCGGCACCACCACGATGGTAACATGCACTATGTGCTCAACATGAAAGGGTCGCACAAGGTGTTTGATGATATGAATAGTGTGCCGAAATACAAAATGATAAGGGTTAATCGCACACTCGCTCATGCGCACGCTATACACACATGCAGGCAGGCCTCTGTATAGCATGGGCAAAAACAGACAGGTACACACACACACACACACACACACAATCAGAGCGCGCACATGTGCGCTCCCAACCCAATCTGTACATCGTAAAACGCCGCTTTCCGCGTAAACAATAATGACAGCAATAGTCATAGCAACGGCAACAGTATGCATAAAAAAATCGTTATTGTAGTTAGTTTGTTTGTTTGTTGTTGTTTTTTTCGGGGGGAAAGAGGGGGAGGAATATGATTATTGATTGAGTAAAAGGGGAGAAACTGATTAGGAGGGGCGGGGTCGTGAATCAAGAGGGCCTGATTTGAGGAAGAAGAAGATAGAAATAATCCAATGATAAAAAAAAGTGTGCAAATGAGATTTGAGAGGAGGTAGTAGGGCGGGGGGTAGGGGGTGGGGGGCTCTCTCTGACCTGCCCTTGGTTTATCTTGACCTGCCCCAGGGAGACAGTGACAGACAGACAGGGATATTGGTGACTGAAGTCAGGGTTCACTTTTCACCTGTGACAGTGGCGTCACCTTTCAACTGCTGGGAGGCGATCAGAGACACTGGGAGCTGTGGCTGAAGGCAGAGAGAGAGAGAGAGTAAGAGAGAGATATATATAGATAAAGAGAGTGTGAGAGAGAGAGAGAGTGAGAGAGTGAGAGAGAGAGGAGAAAGAGAGAGAGAAGAGAGAGAGAGAGAGAAGAGAGAGAGAGAGAGAGAGAAGAGAGAGAGAAAGAGAGAGAGAGAGAGAGAGAGAAAGAGAGAGAGAGAGAGAGAGAGAGAGAGTAAGAGAGAAAGAGAGAGAGAGAAAGAGAGAGAGAGATCGTCTTCCACTCAGACCTGTATGGTTTTCCGCTGACTTTGAAGTGGACACTGACGGCCTGAGCTGCTTACTGCAGACTGTTAAGCCATGACATGCAGAGCGTGTGTTGGGGATTAGCAGACCTGTGGACAGGGAGAATGTAGACCTTGTGGAAGTTCGCTCTTGGCCTTCCAAGCCATGGACTAAAGGATTAGAGGCTGGAGAGAGTTGGAGCTGGAATCGTCTACAAGAAAACATGACCCATGTCAGTGTAGAGCCTTAGTCTGGTTAGGGGACAGTGGACTTACAGACGCACTGGGTCTGGGTGCTAGTCTTTCATGAGACGATAAACTTAGGTCCCGTGTCATGATGTGTTACACATAATTATTTAGCGCATTTAAAAGAACCCACGGCAACAAGATTTGTCCCTGGCAAAATTTCTGTGGAAAAAAGCCACTGATAGGGAAGCGAATACATTTGTGGATATGAAAGGAAAGAAAAAAAAAGGTGGCGCTGCTCTTGTGGCGACGCGCTCTTCCCGGGGAGAGCAGCCCGAATTCCACGCAGAGAAATCTGCCTTGACTTAGAGTGGTTAAAAAAGTTTTTATAAAATAAAACCCGCTTGTCTCCTTCTTCCCTGCCTTTGCCTCGTCTTTTTGTGATGACTATCCACCAAAACGCCCTGAAGCTTGTCATGTTAGGGTGAGTTGGACGTGAGGTAGGAAGGGTGGAAGGCTAAAAGAAGACAGACACAGTGCCGTTGTTGGCAAGGAAGGGGGAGTTCCTAGCGCTCCTCTGTTAGGGTACGGTGGGTGGGGCCCAACTGTGTGGGACGATAGAAGATAGTGTTGGAGCTTTGAATTGAATAGTGTTGATGAGGATGATACTGGTGGTGGGGTTGCCTTTCTCCTGCTGGAGGTGGCTTTTTTGTCTACTACATGAGAAGGAGAGAGAGAGATAAAGAGAGAGGGAGAGAGGCTTTGACGCTTTGACCAAAATAAATACAAGAAAAATTACATGATACTATTATACCAACGAAAAGAAAGAGCTTTATAATATTGATACCCTTTACAGCTCTGGCGTCACTCATTTTACTGAAACAAAGTAATTCAAGGATAAACAACAGAAAACGATAAACAAAAAAAATAATAACAAGAACATTCTAGAATGCTATATTAGACCATCCAATCACATTCTATGTGAAATTTTCAGTAAGTATTCTTGCTGGTAATTACAGCATATAAATGTTTCTTCAGTTGTGTCACAAAATATTAAACTAATTGGTGTTCAGCTGTGATTTGTTTTTGCAAGATACGGGGCTATATAAATTCCATTTATACTACTATTATCATCATCGTTATTATTGTCGTAGTTTCTGTGCTTCAGCAGTAAACTTTGCAACAGATTTGATCACAATGTCATCATCAGACGATAAGGCAGAAAAAAAAACTTGCCTCCGGAAAGCTTCTAAACTGAAAACATTACAGCTTTCACTTATGAAAACATAACTGTGCTTGACACTGAAACAGGAAATGTTCTTCATCATCAAGAATAGGACCACACACAGGGCATGGGAACTTTGTGGACGTCTCAGATTTGAACAGACACACACAGACACACAATTGGGAACAGTAAGAGAACCCTCCTCTCTCTCTCTCTCTCTCTCAATTTAACATCTGTTGTTGAGGGTATGTTGTGTCAGCTTGGCTCATTAATCATTATTATTGTTTCTTTTGATAGTGCACTCGAGATGTCTTGAATTTACATCCTGGGTCAAGCACATGTTTATGTTGCACGATGCTAGTTTCTTTTCAGGTGTCTTCATCTGTAAGTGATTTTGGTTTCAATATTCCCTGTCAATTTTTCTATTCCTGAGTTTGGATTATGTATGTTTGATGAAAGTTATCAACGTGTTCCTGTATTATTATACCCGTTCACCCAACTGGTTGTGTTGTGGCCAAAAGCCGAAGTACCATTAACTATTTCAGAGTTCAGAGTTTCTCTGTCTCTGTGTCTCTCTGTCTGTCTCTCTCCCCCCTCCCCCCCCCCCCCCCCCCCCCCTCTCTCTCTGTTCCTCTTGTGTGTCTGTATGTCTTGTCTTTTTCTCTCTCCTCTTTCCTTCTACCCCCCCCCCCCCCCCCCCCCCCCTCCCACACACACACTCCCCAAGCACACAACACACACACATCTATTCAGACTCTCAGGTAAACACGCAAACCCATGTCTATACTTGCATACGCGTAGGCTACATGTCCCAAGCCCAAGACTAGCGCGCTCTTCGACCCAGCTCATCAGCAGCATGTACGTAACTATGTGTGTATTTGTACGTAGTAAAGTATGTATAGACTGGGCAGACGTAGTGGTGCTTGGTTGCTTGCAGCCCTGCTATTGCCCCTCCCTCCCGCTGCTGTTTGCTGCCTTGTGTCCAAGTGATAGCTAATGGCGCCAGCCATGTCAACAAGACCGTAAATACACTCCTTCGGACACGAACAAACGAAGAAGATCGACTTAATTTAGGGCTATCTTGTGTTTGTGCACACCTCCCTCAGTCAGTCTCTCTCTGGCGCGCGTGCATGCACAGACAGTACAGTACATACCGACACAAACACACTAGGGGAGAGAGAGAGGTTTTGCAGGGCCGTCAGTCAGGTCATTTGCCTTGACCTACAAATAGTAGGGCGTACGTACCTACGTACGTCGTTCTCAAGTGGGAAAACAAGGAGAAAAGACAGAACCCATCTTTTAGTTGTTTGGGTGTATGTTGCTGGGATAAGTGGCTTCATTCCTTACCAAATAATTATTCTCTCTCTCTCTCTCTCTCTCTCTCTCTCTCTCTCTCTCTCTCTCTCTCTCTCTCTCTCTGAGCTTGTTGTTGATGTTAGTCCCCCTTTGTCCAGTAGTTTCCTTTCACGTCATACTTTGATTTCAGAAAAATGTTTTTGTCACTTTTTTGCTAAATAATTATTATAAACTGTATCCTCTTTGTGCCCCCTCCTCTACTTGTTAGGGCAACCTTAGACGTTGAATCACGCCGTCCTGTATGGTGCCTTTGAAATTTTGGGTGTGTCCAAGTCAAACTGTTATTTTCAGATGGTACATTCAATTCAGCAAGTGTGTTGGGGTTCTTTTTCCAGTAGTAGTAGAAGTAGTCTGAGGCTGTGTGCTGTAAGAAACTAGAAGAGGTCCCCCGTTGTCACAACTGTTTGGCACCACTTTGAAGTTGATTGAATGATTGTTAATGTAAAACGTTTATTATTGTAAAACGTTCAGATCAGCATTTTTCTGCTGTCGTTTTTGTTATTTTACTGGATTTCAACTGTTGTGTGTGTGTTTGAGAGTGTGAGTGTGTGTGTGTGTGTGTGTGTGCGTGTTCGGAAGGAGGGAGAGAGAGGTGTTGGTGCTGACTTATAAAGAGAGGGGTGAAAGAGAATAACAGTTAGAACAACAACAGCGGTGCATAGTATGAAAAACACACACACACACACAAAAACACGTTGTAATGAAGAGCTTTGTTTTTTATGACGTTGTGTCTGAGAAAGGCTTCACTGAATCAGTTGAGGAAAAACAAGAGGCGGGATGTTTCATGTTTTGTTGCTTTGTATAGCGTGCCATGGCGTGGCATGGCGTGGCATGGTGATGGCACGGCATGGCATGACATCCTATCGTATGTATCGTGTTTATGCTATGGCGTTGTATTGTACTGTCGGTATTGATTCGCTCTCCACAGTTACTTGCTTCACTGAAATTCAAGCTGAGCATCCCCAACTTTACCAGTGGTATTTTGTTTCATGTTGGTGTGGGTCGCGTTCATATTGTGGGCAGCAGCCCCGTGTGTGTGTGTGTGTGTGTGTGTGTTGTATGTATGTGTGTGTGCGTGCGTGTGGGTGTGTGTGTAGACTTTTGATGTGTATAATGTGAGTGTTTGTTTAAACAAAACAGTGTAAAAGTTTTATGCTGAGCAATTTGGATTTGCCATAGAAAACCGTGTTGGAAGGTAGGAAAGCGCTACGTGTCTTGAATACTGGTAGAAGTAGAAGCAGCAGTAGCAGTAGCAGTATTGGTTGCGGTGATGGTGTGTCGTTCTTCATGGCTTCACATTTTGAATAACCTTTAGGCGTTATTTGTGTTCTGTCTGAAGAATTTATTGTCATTTACTCGTCAGTATCACAGTATGTTTTTCTTGATTTTTCTGTTCTTTCTGTTTCAAAACAATCTTTGGAATAATGAAACAAAGCAAAAAGAATCAGTTTTGCCGCAAAAAGACAGAAAAACACTTACGCACAAGATCATGGTCAGGGAAGATAAGAAACTCATTGTACATAATGTATAATTATTTTCTGCAAACCAAAAACATCATTTTTGCAGTCGTATTGATTTCATGGTAAAAAACAATGTATGAATGGCTTTGTATAACTTCTGTGCTGTGTGTTCATATTTAGATTTGATTCCAATTGACACAGTACTCTATAGTGTTAGTATAACCGTTACTCTCTTCTTTAATAATAATAATAATTTTTTAAAAAATAATAAAAAGAACATCATGGCTTCAATAATTACATTCAATCTAACAAACAGTATAAAATTTTTAACAATTATTTACCATTATTCAGCTGTTCAAATAAAAAATTTATAATCGATATTTGCATATCAGCGCTTCAACAGAACAGGTGGGTACAAAGAAGAACACATTATTATCTTAAAAAAAAGAAAGGAGAACAAACTCGATAAATTTGTATGGGTTACAAGCAACAAACAAACAAACAAACAAACAAAGAGAAACAAAAACTGATACACCCCCCAAAAAAACCCCCAACAACAAAGAAACAAAACAAAACAAAAACGAACTTTTTCTTGGTATAAAGAGGGAGAAACGGTCAACAGCTCAGACATAGGCGGCATCTCTTTTTTCTACAGCCGGTAAAAGACCTAGCCTGTGACTTGGTGAAGAAACTTATTGACTCAGTGGTGGAGAACACCTCATGGAACCAAAAACAAACCGAACATTTTCTTTGTAGTTTTTCTTTGCTGTTCTAAACTGATCTTTGTTTTGTTCTGGGTTTGTTTGTCTTGGGTTTTTTTTGGGTTTTTTTGTGGGGGGGGGGGGGGGGATGTCTTCCTTTCTTTCACAGTAAACGTGAGACAAAGACATAAATAATGATTTTCTGACTGTCAACAAAGGATGAAAAAAGTTATAATTTCTTTGTTAACAAAAGATGAAAAATGAATATGTTTGTTTTCATTCCTGACCTGGATATTGCGTTAGAATACCTGTCCTGTTCCACAGTGACATACCTGCATGAGGACAGCTGGAGGAGGGGGTGGGGATGGGTGTGGGGGGGGGGGGGGGGGCTGGTCACGCAGTTGGCAATGAAGTGTCACTGCGTCGTTGACATTAATTCTGGTTTTCCTGAAAGCCACCCACGAACTAACAGCTTTAAAGAGAACAAGTTAAACTGACCGAAGGGAATGGAGAAAAAAAATTCAGGGTACAAACCTGTGGTCTCTGCGTTAAAAAAAAAAAGCCAGTGAGAAAACTTCAGTAACCTCCAAGATCCAGTTGGACTTTCTAGAGATCCTTTTACAGTTCCTATTGAAAATGGCTTGCGGTAGATACTGTATTGTACTTTTAGTGCAGATTTATCTCCGGCTGGACTTTTTATTGGCTTTTGTTTGGTTTTGCCCCCTGGGTTAGATGCCTATTTAGGTAGGCCTTTAGCTCTCAAAGGAGCATCTGAAAGGTCATCGACGACTAAAGTCGATATGGACTGGGAAACGTGCACTACCTCCTTGCAGGTGTCATTAGGCCGTCCTTAGCGGTGCCATTCTTTGGTAAGAAAGGTAGATAGTATGCTTTTCTGTTCTGTCCTTGATGGGCTTAGTACTTGAGTGAGGGTTTTATATTGATGGGGTGGTAGCCTGTTGTAAAACCCTGAAGGTTGTACTTCCATTCACCTCCCCTCCCGCCTCCAATCCCCACTTCCCAGAAACATGAGAAGACTATACCTACAACGAGCTATTGTGAGTGGTTCGGTCCATGTATGATAAAACATATCCAGAAAGCTCTAGTTTGACAGTGTAGGTTTCATTTCAGCGCTGTTGTCAGTTTGAACGAGCACACAATGGCCTACTCTTACAAAAAGCGGAACAGGATTTTAACGTGTGCGCAAGATGTTCTGCGTGCGTTCGCACACGGGGCCTCGGTTTATAGTCTCATCCGAAGGACTTTTGGGGAGAGTGGAGTAATAATAATAATAATAATATATGGAATTTATATAGCGCTGAATCTTGTAAAAAACAAACAAATCGAAGCGCTTGCACTCAATCATTTACAGGCATGCAACTCTCCTTAAACATAATGAGCAACAAATTTCAAATCCATGCGCGCGCACTACGCACGCACACGCACGCACACACACACACACACACGCACGCACGCACGCACGCACGCACACAACACACACACCACACACTCACACACACACACACACACACACACACACACACACACACACACACACACACACACACACACACACACACCACAACACACACAACACACACACACACGGAACAACACTTAGAAGGTGAAAGATGCTGTTGAAAATTAGGGACAGATATGTGGGGGGGGAAAGTCTCAGGTAGGAAAATAAGTGTGTTTTGAGGCTGGTATTTGAAGGAATCAAGTGAAGGCTTTTGACGAAGTGAAAGAGGGAGGTCATTCCAGGTGGATGGACCAGAAACAGAGAAGGAGCGACGGCCAACAGTGGTTTGTTTGAATCTGGGTGTTCGAAAGCACAAAGTATCTGCGGCTGAACGAAGGGAACGGGATGGAGTGTACAGGTGAAGACAGTTACAGAGATAAGAGGGTGCAGATTTGTGGAGACATTTGAAACAGAGGGTATTGATTTTATACTCCAGTCTTTGTGAGACAGGCAACCAGTGAAGAGATCGTAGAAGAGGAGT
Organism: Rapana venosa; assembly: GCA_028751875.1. NCBI lineage: Eukaryota > Metazoa > Mollusca > Gastropoda > Neogastropoda > Muricidae > Rapana > Rapana venosa. The sequence goes on along the minus strand of CM054142.1, from coordinate 16,999,326 downwards.
GATGTGTTCAGATTTTTTCTTTCTTAGGACCAGTCGAGCTGCAGAGTTTTGTATGCGTTGAAGAGAGTGGATAGATGATGCTGGTAGGCCAGCCAAAAGAGAATTACAGTAGTCTAAACGTGAAAGAATAAGAGATGTGACAAGCTTGGAAGTTGCATCAGTCGACAGATACTTGCGAATCGCGCTTATGCGCCGTAATTGATATTAGCAAGACTGGCAGGTCTGGGTGATGATATTTTTCATAAAGAGCGTGTTGTCAAGAACTACTCCTAAATACTTCACAGAGTTGGACAAAGGAACTGACGTATTGCCGAATTCTATTGAAGTTTTTGTGATAGAGGAAAGTTTATGTTGGGTCCCTATGAGCATTGGCTTCGGTTTTATCGGCATTAAGTTGTAACTTGTTCTGAGTCATCCAGTTTTGAATGTCTTGAAGGCAGTAGGACATATTTGTCAGGAGGGAAGGCAAGTTTTTCAACAGTATCGCTGCACTGAAGTTGTGTATCATCGGCATAGAAATGATGATCAATAGGGTGGTTGTTTTTATATGTGAGAGTGGAGCAGTGTAGAGAGTAAAAAGAACAGGGCCCGGACTGATCCCTGCGGGACTCCACATTCCATTTTGACAGGTTTTGATTGAATTTTGTTTACAATAACTTTCTGGAACCGGTCTGTGAGGTATGAAGTAAACCAGGTGAGGGCTGTGCCGTTAATGCCAAACGTATTTTGGAGGCGAGAAAGAAGAATTGAGCGATCTATGGTATCAAAGGCTGCAGATAAGTCAAGAAGAGTGAGGAGGGAGATTTTTTCCTGCATCAGAAGCAAGTAGAAGTGTATCTAAAGTATGGACTAGGGTGGTTTCGGTGCTGTGGTTGGGGCGATAGGCAGACTGAAAAGTGGGAAGAAGATCATTGGAATGAAGGTGACTGTTGAGCTGTTTGAGAACAACTTTTTCTAGTACTTTAGAGACAAAGGGTAAGTTTGAGACAGGCCTATAATTCTTCAGAATGTTGGGATCGAGGTCGTGCTTTTTCAGTAGAGGTGTGACTATTGCTGTTTTAAGAGCTGATGGAAAATTTCCTGACTGAAGAGATGAGTTTACTATTTTAGTGATAATAGGCACAAGTTGTGGAAGGCATTGTGAGAAAACAGGAGCAGGTATGGGATCAAGGTCACATGATTTTATAGTCATTTCCTTCAGAATTGTCATGATTTCTTTTTCACTCGTGGGATGGAAGGAAAAGAGAGGAGTGCCAGTGAACTGGGGGTCAGGAGGCGCAGGCTGGAATTGAGTTTGATCAAGTCTGGAGCGTATGTTTCGAACTTTGTCTGATGCACTGATGTTAACTCCAGGGGAAAATATCCCCTTGAACGGGAATCGAACCGGGGTTGTCAGATTGCGAGAGCAGTGTTCTGACCACTAGGCTGTTATCCCGTCCCCCCTACGTGTGTGTGTGTGTGTTTTCTTTCAAAGGAGACATATACTTTTTCACATTTCAAGACGATCTTCAGGCCTCTAGTCTACCGCCACCCCCTTCCCCCAGTTGTGTCATATTTCGAAAAAGAACAGACTAAACAAACTACAGCCAAGCTGGTGTTTACTTTCATCCTTTCTTTGTTTCTATGTATATTTTCTTTCGCTTTGTCCTTGTTTTGTGTGTCTTTTAAACCTGCCTTAAAGGTTGAACAAGCTATTAGCTTTTATGAAATGGAGGCCTAACCACATATTGTATTCTTTTAAAGTACCTTTTCGCCTTATGTTGGTGGGGGTCAATATATTGATCCGTTCATTCATGTTGTTGTGTGTTGTAGTGCCAGTATCCGCCGTTGGTCTGTTGTTTTGTGCTACAGCTTGTTTGAGGACATGTTCTGCTGTGTTGTTGTTGTTGTTGAACGGTTCTGTCGGAAGTTTGAAGACAGGCCGGAGATTCAGTTGTGCGCGCTGGTGATCATAATTATTTAGTTCATGGTAGCTGAGCTTAGCTTTGATCTGCCTTGACTTCGTGTACAGTCTGGTAAAGGCATGCTGGAGAGCGCAGGCATGCCTTGCATTTCTTCTCTCTTCAGGATGCTTTTATTTGTGTTGCTATATACTTTACTGTCTCTCGGTTTGTCTGTTTGTGTGTCTGTCTCGCTGTCTGTCTGTCTCTCTGTCTCTGTTTGTCTCTGATTCTGCCTCTCTATGTTTTTGTCTCTCTTTGTCTCTGTTTCTGTGTATGTCTGTCTGTCTGTCTGTGTGATTCTCTCTGTGACATATGCACGTGCGCGTGTACTCACACATAGTTTATATATATATATATATATATATATATATATATATATATATATATATATATTATATATCATATATCATATCATGTCATGTCATATCATACCATATCATATCACACAACTTTCTATTCATGAGTTAATGTATTTTAAAATGATAATTCCACAGTTTAATAAGGAAAGAAACCGTCACACACACACACACACACACACACACACACACCACACACACACACACACACACACACACACACACACACACACACACACCAAGAAAAAGAGACGGTATAATGATACCAGAAAAACAGTCACGACAAAAGTATAACTCTCCACCTATGACGACTTTTCCTGGGTGAATAACATAAACATCCTCCTCCCTTTTTTCTTCTTCTTCTTCTTTTTCTAAACTCGTGGGGGAAGTTTTCAGAACACGAATTTGGCAAGTGTTAGGTAGCTTAAGTTATATTGTTTGCTGACCAGCTATGTTGTGTTGACAGAAAAGCCATTAGAGCGGTGACAGTGGTGGCGTTGACTGGCTAAGTTCCTTGTTGTTGTAGCGGTCAGTGAAAGGTACCTCCCTCCCTACCTACCTACACTCTGCTGGGCCCATCAAGGTACAGGGATGAAGGCCACTGCTTGCTTATCTGTGGAGCTGTGCTATCACGATTTTATAATCCTATAGCACAACTAGCTTTTTAGACTCTGTGTGTGTGTGGGTGTGGATGTTGGTGTGTTTGAGAGAGAGAGCGAGCAAGAGAGCGAGAGGGAGAGAAAAAAAGAGAGCAAGTGAGAGAGAGAAAAATGTGTGTGTGTAGAGGGAGAGAGAGAGAGAGAGAGAGAGAGAGAGAGAGAGAGAGGAGAGAGAGAGAGGGGTGGTAGTGTGTGTGTGTGTGTGTGGAAGTCAGATAGGGACTGAGCGCAATATGCAACACGCATAGCTAGCTTTTTAGACTTTGAAATAAGTAGCCTTTCGTGGTTTCCAAGTTTTGAGAGATAGACAGAGATAGATAGATAGAGAGAGAGATAGAGAGAGATAGAGAGAGAGCGAGAGAGAGAGAGAGCGAGAGAGAGAGAGAGAGAGAGAGAGAGAGAGAGAGAGAGAGAGAGAGAGAGAGAGAGCGGTTAGTTTTAACTTTAGGGTCACTGCTGTTAACATTGATTGAAAAAAAAACCCAACTAAGATAACTGAACTGTAGAAATGTGTGTGTGTGTGTGTGTGTGTGTGTGTGTGTGTGTGCGCGCGCACGCGCTCGCTTACTTGGAACTATGTACTCGCTTACATATATGTATATTGCTTCCGTGTGTTTGCGTATACGTGCGTGTGGAGCTAATGAACAGGTGCCGTCTATTACATGAATTATAATGATGAAGATTTTTATTGGGGGCGTCAGAAAATATAAATATTCAGACGACAGCTGCTCTGTCCTCCACTGATATGTATTGTAGGAGAAGGGAGGGGCTGACTGAGAGCTTTATTAATGGATTTATCACACTCCACCAACCACAATGTATGGTACGACACCGCCAAGCAGGAAGAACAATGCTCTGTCTTAAATGTAACGTCTCTTCTTCCCTCAAAGGGATACTTAGACGAGTGAAGAACAATGTGCGAGAAGAATGAGCAGGGTGTATGCATGTGTGTGTGTGTGTGTGTGTGTGTGTGTGTGTGTGTGTGGGTTGTGTGGTGTGTGTGGAGAGAGAGAGAGAGAGAGTGTGTGTGTGAGTGAGAGAGAGAGAGAGTGTGTGTGTGTGAGAGAGAGTGTGTGTGTGTGTGAGGGGAGAGAGAGAGAGAGAGAGAGAGAGAGAGAGTGTGTGTGTGTGTGTGGTCTTTGATTTAACTTTTTATTTTTATATTTAGTGATATGTGTGTTGTGTGTGTTTATGCTGTGTGAATGGTCTTGTGTGTTTTTCTTGAGTTGGTGGTTTTCCCTATATCATCGTGTGCATATGATCGAGCGTTGAATTGTGCGTTATCACAGTATCGGTAGTAACCCGGGGTGTGTGTGTGGTGTGTGTGTGTGTGTGTGTGTGTGTGTGTGTGTATTTGTGCGATGCGCGAGTGTTGTATATGTCTTTTCCTACACAAAGTGTGCATGTGTATGCTTGTGTTTCGCGCGCTCGCGAAAATGATAAAGAGAATAGGATAAACCGAGAGAGAGAGAGAGAGAGACAGAGACAGAGAGAGAGTTGTGTTTCTCTCTCTGTCTCTCTCGCTCTCTCCCTCCCCCACCCCCCCCCCCCCTCTCCCTCTCTCTCTCTCTCTCTCTCCTTTCCCTCTCCTCTCTCTCCCCTCTCTCTCTCTCCCCTCCCCCCTCTCTCTCTGTACGTGTGTGCATGTTTTCTGGTTTATCCATAGTCATAATCTTGCGTAACCCTTTAGATTTTCAGCTGTCCATGCCGTGCAGTGAAGGTAGGTAGGTATGTATGTGACATGGAGGCGGTAGCAATGGAAAGGCCGCCAGTGATATCGGTTGGCCTGGCTGTCCGGTGTCAAGGCCAGATGTAACGCTGACTGCCAGTCATGACACTATGTATAGATAGTATACGAGTCCTTACTGTAGTGAGCGGCCTTGTCTGCTTGAGCAAGACACTATCTGTACTACTAGTCCTTACTGTAGTCACCCGCACTGCAGCAAGACGCTATCTATACTAGTACTTACAAAGACTCTATACTAGTCCTTACCAAGACACTCTCTAAACCAGTCCTTACTGTAGTCACCAGCACTGCTGCAAGACACTATCTATACTAGTACTTACAAAGACTCTATACTAGTCCTTACCAAGACACTGTTTATACCGGTCCTTACTGTAGTCACCAGCACTGCAGCAAGACACTATCTATACTACTAGTCCTTACTGTAGTCACTAGCACTGCAGCAAGACACTATCTGTACTACTAGTCCTTACTGTAGTCACCCGCACTGCAGCAAGACACTTATCTATTCTAGTACTTACAAAGACTCTATACTAGTCCTTACCAAGACACTGTCTATACCGGTCCTTATTGTAGTCACCCGCACTGCAGCAAGACGCTATCTATATTAGTACTTACAAAGACTCTATACCAAGACACTGCAGCAAGACACTATCTATAATAGTCCTTACCAAGACACTCTCTATACCAGTCCTTACTGTAAGTCACCCGCACTGCAACAAGACGCTATCTGTACTAATACTTACAAAGACTCTATACTAGTCCTTACCAAGACACCGTCTATCGAAGTCCTTACTGTAGTCACTAGCACTGCAGCAAGACACTATCAGTACTAGTCCTTACTGTAGCCACCAGCACTGCAGCAAGAAACTGTCTGTACTACTAGTCCTCACTGTAGTCACCAGCACTGCAGCAAGACACTATCTGTACTAGTCCTCACTGTAGTCATCAGCACTGCAGCAAGACACTATCTGTACTACTAGTCCTCACTGTAGTCACCAGCACTGCAGCAAGACACTATCTGTACTAGTCCTTACTGTAGTCACCAGCACTGCAGCAAGACACTATCTGTACTAGTCCTCACTGTAGTCATCAGCACTGCAGCAAGACACTATCTGTACTACTAGTCCTCACTGTAGTCACCAGCACTGCAGCAAGACACTATCTGTACTAGTCCTTACTGTAGTCACCAGCACTGCTGCAAGAAACTGTCTATACCAGTCCTTACTGTAGTCACCAGCACTGCAGCAAGACACTGTCTATACTAGTCCTTACCAAGACACTATCATTCTGTACTAGTTCTCACTGCAATAATAATAATAATAATAATAATAATAAATGGAATTTATATAGCGCTATATCTTGCAAAGACAAATCAAAGCGCTTGCACTCAACTCATTCTTACACAGTCATACAACCATTAACAAGTCACTAATACTGCAGCAAGATACTATCTGTACTAGTCCTTACAAAAACACTATCTGTACTAAACCTTAGTGTAGTCACCAGCTTTGCACACAGACATTATCAATACTAGTCCTCACTGTAGTCACCAGCACTGCAGCAAGACTAGTCCTTACTGCAGTCACCAACACTGCACCAAGACTCTATCTACAGTAGTCCTTACCAAGACACTATTTTCTGTACTAGTCCTTACTGCAGTCACCAACACTGCACCAAGACACTATCTACAGTAGTCCTTACCAAGACACTATCTTCTGTACTAGTCCTTACTGCAGTCACCAACACTGCTGCAAAACACTATCTGTACTAGTCCTTACTGTAATCAACAGCACTGCACCAAGACACTATCTACAGTAGTCCCTACCAAGACACTATCTGTACTAGTCCTTAACTGCAGTCACCAACATTGCAGCAAAACACTACCAGTCTTTATAATATCATAGTCATCAGCACGCGCACCAAGACATCATACTTGTCCTTACTATAGTGACCACACCTCGCTCAATGGCCCCAGAGAGAGGGAGAAGAGGGGAGGGGGGGGGGGGGGGGGGGGGGGGGTCAGTTGTTGTTGGAATCACTGTTAGTATGCCATGGGCTCTACCAAACTGCCCCTAGTAGTTATTGCTGGTGATGTGTGGGAGCACAGTATAGTAGTAGTAGTAGTAGTGTAGTAGTTACAGTCACTGTTAGCACTGTGATCGGCACTACTACTGTTCTGCTACTGCTAGTGGTCATTGGTGGTAGGGATCGTTACTGCTGTGGCATGTTGGTGAGGGTAGTGTTGTTCAGTGCTATTTGTAAAATGCTCCAGTGAAGGAACCCATAAAATAAAAGGGAAGTTAGCTAACCAGGCTTGCGGCACTGAAGTGATTTGCAGCTGATCTGCTTTTACATTAACTTACCCACGGCGGTGTGTGTGTATGTATGTATGTATGTATGTATGTGTGTGTGAGTGTGTGTGTGTGGGAGAGAGTCTGTGTGTGAGTGAGTGTGTGTGTGTGTGTGTGTGTGTGTGTGTGTAAGTCAGAAAGCTGGGATAAGCATCACACAGTCTTTTTTTCTTCTTCTTCTCTCCTCACTGTTTTCACTACGAGTGCTTCCTGTCAAAGCCCCCATGTCAATGTCACTACTGTCTAAGATGTGTTTTCTCAAGATATAGCGGCTATATAAATTCCGTGTATTATTATTATTGTTATCATTTTTGGTGAAGTTATAACAGTGTCTCTTCCACCCCCACCCCTTCCCTCCTCCCTCCCCCGCCCTGTCAGCGTGTAGTTACGCGTTGTTTATATATAAAATACCAGCAGCAGCTTTTTAACGCTCCCACTCCCTTGCCTTCATTTCCATCTGATATCATTCACACACACACACGCACTCAGACGCACGCACGCACGAACGTACGCGCGCGCGCGCACACACACACACACACACACACACACACACACACACACCAACTCTCTCTCTCTCTCTCTCTGTGTCTCTGTCTCTCTCACTCTCTCTGTCTCTCTCTGTCTCTCTTTCATTCTCTGTGTCTGTCTGTCTTTCTCTCTGTCTCTGTGTCTGTCTCTCTCTCTGTCTATCTGTCTCTCTGTCTGTCTGTCTGTCTCTCTGTCTGTCTGTCTCTCTCCCGCGCACACACACTCACACACACGCGCGCACGTGCGCGCGCACGCACGCACGTACTGACTCACTTGGGCGTTCATACATACGTTCCTTCACACACTCTCATACACACAAGCACACACACACACACAGCTTTTGAAATAGTAACTGCCATCAAAAATTTATGCTGTGGCATCCCCCCCACCCCCTCCTTCACTCCCCTCCCCCCCCCCCCCCCATCCTTCCCTGTTCTTCCTCCCTTTTCATAAAAAAAACTAAAATAAGGAAATAATTGAGGTGGGGACGGTAAATATGCAGAAAAAAAATGGCTGGAATTTAGAGAGGCATTCTCTCCCCGTGGAGGACATCCATTTCAGCGGCTTCAGTCCTGAAAGTACTGTGTATGAGGAGGAAGAAGAGGAGGGGGAGGAGGAGGATGAGAGGGAAAATCAATATCATGCAACTAGGGAAGGGCAGATCAGTCAGTACTGCGCTATTGTACCACACAGCACAACACACTTCACTCAAGGACAGACAGGCGGGGCCACCCACAACACTGCATGCACCCACCAGGCTGGGCCGGTCCTGGACAGTGCACTGCAAATAATGGTGTACTGTGTAAACTGTACCCTGTCCTGGACAGTGCATTGGTGTGGCGTACTGTGTAACTGTACCCTGTCGTGTGCAGTGCACTGCAAATAATGGTGTACTGTGTAAACTGTACCCTGTCGTGTGCAGTGCACTGCAAATAATGGTGTACTGTGTAAACTGTACCCTGTCGTGTGCAGTGCACTGCAAATGATGGTGTACTGTGTAAACTGTACCCTGTTGTGGGCAGTGCACTGCAAATAATGGTGTACTGTGTAAACTGTACCCTGTCCTGGACAGTGCATTGGTGTGGCGTACTGTGTAACTGTACCCTGTCGTGTGCAGTGCACTGCAAATAATGGTGTACTGTGTAAACTGTACCCTGTCGTGTGCAGTGCAGTGCAAATAATGGTGTACTGTGTAAGCTGTACCCTGTCGTGTGCAGTGCACTGCAAATAATGGTGTACTGTGTAAACTGTACCCTGTCGTGTGCAGTGCACTGCAATAATGGTGTACTGTGTAAACTGTACCCTGTTCTGGACAGTGCACTGCAAATAATGGTGTACTGTGTAAACTGTACCCTGTCGTGTGCAGTGCACTGCAATTAATGGTGTACTGTGTAAACTGTACCCTGTTCTGGACAGTGCACTGCAAATAGTGGTGTACTGTGTAAACTGTACCCTGTTCTGGACAGTGCACTGCAAATAATGGTGTACTGTGTAAACTGTACCCTGTTCTGGACAGTGCACTGCAAATAATGGTGTACTGTGTAAACTGTACCCTGTTCTGGACAGTGCACTGCAAATAATGGTGTACTGTGTAAACTGTACCCTGTCGTGTGCAGTGCACTGCAAATAATGGTGTACTGTGTAAGCTGTACCCTGTCGTGTGCAGTGCACTGCAAATAATGGTGTACTGTGTAAGCTGTACCCTGTTCTGGCAGTGCACTCAAATAATGGTGTACTGTTAACTGTACGTTCTGCAGTGCACTCAATAATGGGTCTGTAACCCTGTCGTGTGCAGTGCACTGCAAATAATGGTGTACTGTGTGAACTGTACCCTGTCCTGGGCAGTGCAGTGCAAATAATGGTGTACTGTGTAAACTGTACCCTGTCGTGTGCAGTGCACTGCAATTAATGGTGTACTGTGTAAACTGTACCCTGACGTGGACAGTGCACTGCAAATAATGTTGTACTGTGTAAACTGTACCCTGTCCTCTGCAGTTGCAATAGTGTATTGTTGCAACTATACACTGTCCTGTGCAGTGCAAAGGTGTACTGTGCAACTGTACCTTGTTCTGTGCAGTGCAATAGTGTACCCTGTAACTGTACCTTGTCCTCTGCAGTGCAGTAGTGTTCCCTGCAAATGTACATTTCCTGTGCAGTGCAATGATGTACCCTGCAACTGTACCCTGTCCTGTGCAGTGCAATAGTGTACCCTGTAACTGTACCCTGTCCTGTCCTGTGCAATAGTGTACCCTGCAACTGTACCCTGTCCTGGGCAGTGCAATAGTGTACCCTGTAACTGTACCCTGTCCTGTCCTGTGCAATAGTGTACCCTGTAACTGTACCCTGTCCTGGGCAGTGCAGTGGTGTACTGTGCAACTATACCCTATCCTGTGCAATAGTGTACCCTGTAATTTAACCCTGTTCTGTGCAATGATGTACTCTGCAGCTGGAGACTAAGGGAATAAAACCCTGTCCTGTGCATTGGTTCACTCTGCAATGGAAGACTGTGGGAATACAAACGAGTCCCGTGCAGTGGTATGCTCTGCAACTGGACTTGAAGGGAATAGCGCCCTATTCTGTGCAATGCTGTACTCCTGCACCTGGAGACTAACTAAAGAAATCCTGTTCCACGCGATAACTTACTCTGCAATTGAAATGTAATGGAATATTTAAAAAAAAGACTTGTCCTGTGCAATGGTGTACTCTGGAACTGGAGACTAAAGGACTAAAAATGTGTCCAGTGCAGTGTTGTAATGTGTGATTGGAGTCATAAAAGCTTGTCCATACAATGTCGTACTCTACAAATGGAATCTAACGGAATAAAGGAGACTAAAGAAAGAACGTTCTGTCCTGTACAATGGTGCACTGTGCAACTAGAGACTAAAAGAATCAAAACCTCTTCCGTGCAATGCAGGGCTGTACGACCAACTAACGGAATATAAAAAAAAAAACCAAACAAAACCCCTGTCCTGTGCAATGGAATAGTTAACTCAGCACCTGGAGACCAGCTAACGGAACAGCCAAAAGAAAAGTATGTTGTTCAATGCAAAGTTGTGCTCTAAAACTGGAGACTAAAGGAGCTGAGTAAAGTGGTGTCTGTGAAGTGAGCAGTCCGGAAGGAAGGAAGGAAGGAGGGTGGTGGTGGGCCGGCCAGGTGTCTGCCAACCGAAGCTGGCAAGTCAAAGTCCTGTCTGCCAGGATAGAGTCATTGCCCTCACTGCTTCAACAAACAAACAAAACCCACTCATCATCGACATCTCTCCAATTCTAACATTTTCAACGCCCTTTTTTCAACCCTAACCCCCCCCCCCCCCCCCCCCCCCCCTCACTTTCAAAAAAACAAGCAAAGCCACTTTTCATTACCACAGGAGATGAATTAGTTACACGTGTTTGTATTTTTCATGACACATTGTTGCTCCTTGAAAACTTAAGACAGGGATGGAGTTTTAAATTCCTGTTCAGTATTATACCGTACAGAGCATTACTACTTGATACATATACCACATCAGCCTATATTATTATGTTGGTGGAGATATTTTGAAACATCCACCATGCAAATTCATTGTACTTCTTTGAAAAATATCGATTGTAAAGGGAGACCAGTCACATCTACTAAGTTACAGAAGTAGGAATACTTAGCGGAAAAGTTCTCAGGGGGGGGGGGGGGGGGGGGGGAGGTGGGAGGGGGAGGGGGGGGGGAGGTTCAGGACGCAGCGCAGGGAGGAGAGGGAAAAAAGTAATCCAAAACATGTTATGATCTTTCCATATCCATCTATCTTTCTTTTCCTTTCCCTCCTTTCCCCCCTCTTCCTTGCTTTATACCTCCACACTATATAACTCTTGCTCTCTCTCTCTCTCTCATCCTCACTGGGTCTTCCCCAGCCTCCTCCTCCTCCCTCCCTCCTCCCTTCCATATCCCTTCTCACAGTCACAGCAGATACACTGCCTGCCCCCGGCAACGGCAAACAAAAGCTGGTAAAACAGTTGTGTGTGTGTGTGTGTGTGTGTGATGGTATAGTGGGTGTGTTATGTATCTTGCCTTTTTGCAGAGACACTCTTGCACAGAGACAAAAAAAAAAGAGAGAGAGAGAGGGTGGGGGAGGGGGGTACAAGGAGGAAAAAAAAGATGAGGTAAGAGATGGAGAAGGCAGAGTGAAGAGAGAGAGAGAGAGGGAGGGAAGGGGGAGGGTTGAGGTGGGGGGTGGGGGGGGGGGGGGTGCGGCTGCAGCTGTGTAAACAAGGCCGGCAAGTTGTTTTGGGAGCCGCTGGCTTTGAGTGTATACAAACAGAAAGTGGCATTGATTGGCATGTGGGGTAAACAACAAC
>CM054142.1:16904916-16982416 GCA_028751875.1 Rapana venosa | reverse complement strand
AGCACTCATGGGGGGAAGGGGGTTAAACCCCCACTCCTCGTATGTATACGGTGTTGTAAAGTTTCTTGTAAAGTTTCTCATCCGTTCCCGCCGGCGCACAATGGGCTACTTTTCCGAAAAAGCGAAACAAATTTTAACGTGTGCGCTAAAGATGTTCTGCGTGCGTTCGTTCGCACAGCACACAGCGCGTTGGTTTATAATAACTCTCATCCGACAGGTTCAGTTAGAGACCCAAAACAAATAAGCTGGGGTCAACTGCGAAGTGTGTCAGCGAGTGACAAAACCGATTCACAGTTGTGTTTGTTTTGTTTTGTTCCTCTTGTTGTTGTTAGTAGTGTTGTTGTTGTTTTTCTTGTCTCCTTTGCCCTCTATGTCTGTTACAGGGCTGTTAAGTTAGTGCGGGATGAATCGTCAACCTCAGCTTGTTTGACGTGGCCCTTTTAAGGGTGTGAAGGGGGAACAGTGTGTGTGTGTGTGTGTGTGTGTGTGTGTGTATTGTATTGCGTTGTGTGTGTGTCTGTGTCTGTTGTGTTCTTTTGTGTGAGGAAACAAAAGAAACTGTGTGTGCATGCATGCGTGCGTTGTGTGTGTGTGTGGTGCGTGCGTGTGTGTGAGGCAGAGAGAGAGAGAGAGAGAGGGGGGGGGAGGGGGGTAGACAGACAAATAGAGTGGAAGAGAGGAGGGGGGGGGGGGGGAGGGGAAACCCTTTTGATTTATAAACTTTTTGCGATGTGTTTTTGGTGGTAGAAGAATGGTGGGTGGGGGGGGGGGGGGGGGGGGGGGGGTGATAGAGACGGACGTGTGGCATACCATACTAATGTGTTTGTTGTGTGTATGTATAAAGAGGTGGCAGTATTGGTGAAGAGGTAGGCCTATAATCAGCATTGATTAGTGTGGTCAGCTTTATCAAGAGTTTGTTTACCAGGACAGCCAAAACAGTCAATCACTGCCTTCTCATCTTTTCACCCGTAGGCCTACCATCTTTTCGGCAGATACGTTCATTTAGAGGACAGACAACTGGAAAAAAACAAATACGTTACCTTTTTATGTCTGCCGCAGTGTCTGTCTGTCTCTTTCTCTGTCTCTCTTTCTCTATTTCTCTCACATACACACATACGCGCGCGCACGCACACTCAAACATACACACACGCACCCCCACTCCCCCCCCCCCCCCCCCCCCCCCACACACACACCCTACCTCTTCAGTCACCTCTCTCTATTCCTTCATCCTTAAGGCAGGAAAACCAAATCCAGCACCCACCCTGGCCCCATTGAACTGACCAGCAGCGCTGTACTTTACTGACCTGACCTGACCTGACCTGTACTCTGTACCATTGTGTGTGTTGCAGGTTCCCGGCAAAGGCACCCCAGTGCCGGCACTGTCCGGAGCGGCCAAACGCAAGAACAAGATCCCTCAGGCCGATCCGGCAGCCGCCGCTGTGGCGGCAGCCATGCAGCAGACGCAGCAGCAGCAGAACCTGCTGATGGCCGCCGCGCAGCAAGGACTGACGCCGCAGCAGATGCAGGAGCTGCAGCAGCAGCTGATGAACGGGCCCTCCCCTAGCATGATGCAGCAACATCAGCAGCAGCAGCAGCATCAGCAGCAGCAAGGCATGCTTCTGCAGCATCAGGTGAGGCTGGATGGAGGCTGGGTGTGTGGTGTGTGGTGTGGTTTGTGGTGTGGTGTGGTGTTTGGTGTGGTGTGTGGTTTGTGGTGTGTGGTGTGTTGGCTGGGGAATGATCAACGATAACCATGGAGATACATGTATGTGTATACTAACACCAACGAAAACAAATGAGACATTCCACAAAATCACATTAAACACTTTATAAAACACACACGCACACACTAACATAAACACAACACACACACACACACACACACACCACACACACACACACACACACACACACGCACGCAACCGTCCCAGAAGACTGCGAACACCCATTAAACTGTACAACACACACACACACACACAAAAACACAAAAACACACACAGCAACCGATCCCTCAAGAAGACTGCGAACCTCCATTAAACTGTACAAAAGAAACGTTAGGTGGCCTAGAGATGGCCGACAAGACATGTGATGGAGATAGAGACCCCGGCCTGTGGTATGGATGTGGTTCCAAGCGGATTTTGACCTCATCCCTTCCCCTAGACCTCAGATGCTGGTTTGGCAGCTGCATTCTGTCTTCCACATCGGGCCAGGTCATCCAGGGCCAGTGTGCCACGTGCTGGTGGTGCAGTTAAAGAGTCTCCGAGCGCTTTGATTTGTTGCTTTACAAGATTCAGCCTATATAAATTCCATACATTATTATTATTCTTATTATCATCAATACAGGCATTCTCCTCATCAGACTTTGCTGGTGGAAAACCACTTATTTTTACGCCAACAAAATAATATAGAATTATGGTAAATGATGATAGTGGTGATTTTGTTCGATTGGGACAGTAGACAATAATCATCAGCTACTTACATTTATCCATTAGTAAGTATTCAAGTTTAAGGAGAAGTGCAATGACGTTCTCACGCTGACGTAAACGCAAGCATGTATGCCCCCATGCGCTCACGTCGCGCGCGGGTGCGCGCACCCACACACACGAACGCACGCACGCACGCACGCACGCACGCACGCACGCAACACACACACACTCACTCACTCTCTCTCTTCTCTCTCTCTCTCTCTCTCTCTCTCTCTCTCTCTCCTCTCTCTCTCTCTCTTTCGAACCAGATAAATAGTCTAACACGCGCTTCTTCTTTGGGGTTAAAGGTTAATATGGGTAAAAACAAATGTTGTTGTATTTAGAAAGTGAGGATATTTGAGTGCCAGAGAACACTGGTCATTTGATGGTAATCAGAAAGAAGTTGTTAATGCTTATAAATATTTGGAGATTTATTTTTCAACTAGACTTAGTTTAACTACTACATGTAGAGATTTAGCATGCCGTGCAAAAAAGGCGCTTCTTACTATCATGCGAGGGTTAAATACTTTGAATAGTAGTTAGGTTAGACTTTTCTTGAAATTATTTTATGCACAAGTTCAGCCTATTATGCAGTATGGTTCGGAAGTTTGCGGACTTTGTAGTGCTGCAGAATATTGTGAAAAAATTCATTTATTTGCTTTAAAGAAATTTTTACAAGGATGGAAGCAGAAAGATTACCAAGGAAAGCTTATGTGATGCTATGTGAGTTTGATGATCGAGGAAAAATAACATGGGTAACAAAATGTAAGAAAGTGACTTTTTCATTACGGATTTGGTTTTGTTTGGGTTCATCAAAGTGTAGAAAGAGTGAATGAATTTTTACGTGCATTCAAAAGACGTTTAATTGATTGTAGGTGGCAAGATTGGGATGATCATGTTCAAAATAGTGAGAGGTTTAGCATGTATCGTGTTTGCTAGTCCTGTGCTTTGTTTGCAAAACTATTTGCTAGCAACTATTGACAAACATTTGAAATTTATGATGACAAGATTTTGTTTTGGTATCTCTAGTATAGCTGTTCATTCATTTCGATACAAACACCAAAGTGACAATGATTTGATATGTCCATTATGTAAAGAAGAAAACGAGGATGAAATTCCTTTCCTTCTTTGTTGCCCATTTTTAGAAGAAATCAGAAAAGAGCTTATTGCTATGAAGTACTTCAGAGAGCCAAATTTGTTCAGATTTATTTAGATTATTAATGTCTGCTACTAATCCTGAAACATTGAAAATCTGTCCATATACATATATAAAGCATTTCAAATAAGAGAGATAGCAGTATCGTAATTTCATAATATTTTTCTTAAGAATTAAGAATGTTCAAATTTTGCATGTTGTCATACACCCCCCCCCCCCCCCCCCCCCCCACTTCATATACGGGGCGATGGCCTTTCGAGAATAAACTTCGTATTTAGTATTTCTCTCTCTCTCTCCACCCCCACCCCGTCCCCTTGTTATATTCATGTCTCAGGACAAAAAACAAAACAAAAAACAAACAAAGAAAAAAAAACCCAAACAAGTTTACCGAAGTTAAAATCACAAATCACACTAAGGAAAATGATAAAAAAGATAAGAAGATATTGGGATGAAAATTAATGATATTGTTCTCTATCCTAGTATGACTGAGACACTGTGAGGAGACAGCAGCAGCAGTAGCAGCAGCAACCCCATAAAGCGATCTTGTTAGTTTGAAGTCGTGGGGACCAAATGGCTTGCAAACATTTGAAAGGGCTGCTGGCTGCCTTGTTTGTTTAGAGGGGATCTATAGACTTGTTCTTGTAGTGTTGCCGTCATCACAATGACAGCTGGGATTCTCTTGTTGATGGCTTGTTGGTAACAAGGCTCTATCTAGCCTCTTTGTCTTACTGCTGGTCTTCAGCGTTGTGTCTTTTTAGGGTCAGAAATTTGGAGAGCTATAAGTATTTTCTTTGTTATTATATCTGTCTGATTATCTATCTATCGTGTGTGTGTGTGTGTGTGTGTGTGTGTGTGTGTGTGTGTGTGTGTGTGTGGTGTGTGTGTGTGTGTGTGTGTGTGTAAGTTTTTTCTTTTAAAAATAAAGAAAAAGCCTGTAAGAAACCATTACCGCTGTTTTTATGGGAGCAGGGATGTTCTTTCTTTCTTTTTAAAAAAAAAAAGATTCTTGAGTACGTGACAATTATTGAGTATGTTTGTGTGTCCAATATCATCTTAATGTCGTTTGATGCTGTCTAGTCAACAGTTGATATCTGTGAAAGATTTGTGTGGAAAACTTAAGCATTTTGTTTACTAAACGTAGCTTAGCGAGCGTGTGGATGTTCCGTGTTGTAGAACTCTCATTTGTTTTTCTGTCATAGACAATCCAGCGCGCTGTAAATATGTGTGTCACCCCTCGGTGTATTTGATCTCCAAAACACATGCGTAAAAGAAAAGATAATTGTCATTGTCAGGTGTACTCTGTTGAGATCTTAACTCGCCATTCGTCTGTTGTTGAAAAATAATATAATATTCTGATGTAGGCCGTGGCTCGCGTCAATAACTAAGACAGTTTTATGTTTAGTAGTTGAAAAATAGTAACATTCTGATATAGGCCGTGGCTCGCGTCAATAACTGAGTTTTATGTTTAGTAGTTGAAAAATTGTAACATTCTGATGTAGGTCTTGGCTCGCGTCAATAACTAAGTTTTATGTTTAGTAGTTGAAAAATTGTAACATTCTGATGTAGGTCTTGGCTCGCGTCAATAACTAAGTTTTATGTTTAGTAGTTGAAAAATTGTAACATTCTGATGTAGGTCTTGGCTCGCGTCAATAACTAAGTTTTATGTTTAGTAGTTGAAAAATTGTAACATTCTGATGTAGGTCTTGGCTCGCGTCAATAACTAAGACAGTTTTATGTTTAGTAGTTGAAAAATGATAACATTCTGATGTAGGCCGTGGCTCGCGTCAATAACTAAGGTGTTTTTTTTTTTATAGGCCAAGGTTTTCGTAAATGGAGTTACGTTTAGCTTCCCATAGCTCTTAACATGATGTACAGCATTCACGAACAAAAAGAACGAAAGTCCTTTTAAGTCGGAATATGGCTACCTATATGGCGAGGTACTTTTTATTGTTTTGTACCTCGGCTAGAGCGCCAAGGTTGACCAATGGTGAGATTTTGTGTATGCGACCGTTTTTGCCCATGAAGACAGCCACGTCCCGATGTCAGGAATGATGTCTAAACCTGACATCAGTGTGCATGCATTTATATATATATATAAACAAAAGTGTCATCCGTTTCTACCATCACGCAGTGTCCTACTCTTCGGAAAGACGGAGCGGGGTTTTAACGTGTGTGCAAGATGGTTTTGCCAGCGTTCGTCTATGGATCTCCGTCTACTGTCTTATCTGAAGGACTTTCGGTGAAGTGTAATCAGTACTGATATCAACTTCAGGAGAAAAAAATTCCCCTTGACCAGATGCCTCTGGGTTGATTTTATCTAGGGCCATTAGATCACGAGCCCACCGCTATAATGACTGGTAACTTACAGGGAGACACTTTTTTAAAATTTTGAAGTGTCAGTCGTATTTACAAGAATGATTTAATACCCTGGTGTATATATAACTATGTTTCGAAATGATCATGTAGTGAATGTGTGGAGGGGATTTAAGGGAATTTCAGGGCAGGCAAAGTTACAGTCAATGCCACCAGAGCAACTAAAAGCTTTTTTTCCCCTAATGAACCCAATTAATTCTGTTGAAGTATATATCTATATTTTTTTAAAAGAAAAGTTCTAGCATTCAATCACAATGTTGAGACGTTCTGTCGAAGCATGGTTTTTATTTTACCCCCAAGTCTTGCATGGTTACAGAGACATCGACTATATGAAATCATGTTTGATTTATTGATTCCACCCTTCTTTTTTATTTGTTATATCCCTATCAGTTCTTGATCGCCAAAACGCGTCTCTTGAGAGGATACATATAGAATGTGTCATCTCCTGGTGTGTTATACATAGACTGTGTATGATCTCCTGGGTTCGTCGAGATAGACTGTATGTGATGTCTTAATGTGCTCTGGATGTGTGTGCGACATGTATGCTTGCAACGTCCAGGTCAATACAATTAGGACTGGCCTCAGCAGTACGATTAGCAAACAGATATGTTGGTGGCTCTCTGTGGCTCCAACTGTGTTAGCAAATAGCCAGCCATGGCTCGGTTCAGGTGCTGACACGCGCCCTGCTTTTCCTTGTGCAGAAGTTCCAGGAGCAGGCCCTGCAGCAGTTGAACGAGCAGCTGCAGATGAACATCTTGCAGCAGTCACAGCTGCTGCAGGCGGGTGGTGGGGACAACAGCAAAGGAGGCAAAGCCATGCAGCAGCAGATGCAGCAGTTAGCAGCACAGCAGCAGCAGCTGCTACAGCAGATGAATCAGGTGCAAACCCCCATGAGGCAGTTCTTGTTGGCGGGCCTACCCTTTGGAATGCCTCAAGGTGAGTGCTGTATGTGTGTGTGTGTGTGTGTGTGTGTTGTGTGTGTGTGTGTGTGTGTGTGTGTGTGTGTGTGCACAGTGTTCAGCTCCTGTGGTCAGTGTAAAAAACAGGCTTTTGTGTTTTAGTGTTCCCGTTGATGTTTCTTTTCAATGTCTTCTTCTCTCGTTCGCTTTTTACACCGCCAGATGTGTTTGGGAGAAATAGTGGCAAGTCCTTTCCAGCTCCTCTCGTGGGCCGTACAGCTTGGTTTGCAGGGTTATCGCCGTCGGCCACACACTCTTCCTCAGGTCGCTGAATAGCGTGCACCTCTGAAGGATGTGCTCGCCGGTCTGGTTTTCTTTGCCACAGGAACACAAGGGAGAGGGAATAAGTTCCAGCTTTGTGGACATATGGGGATTTAGCCTGTTGTGCCCAGTACAGAGACTTAGAGAGAACATGGAGAGAGGAGGGCTCCGCTATGTTGAACTTGCTCAAGATAGGAAGAACTGCCCGAGAGAATCAGTTCGTACCCCAATGACTCCTCAAGGACCCAATGGAGAAGTCATGTCTTTGAAGGTTTGAATGCAAGCATGCCTTACAAAGTGGATGGAATGGGTGGTTTGGAACGTGGCCTAACCTGTGGCCGTGGGGATGTCTGGGGCCTGTCAGTATAAATAGCATCCCTACCTTCTGGAAATTCTGTGCTAGGAGTTCCCTCTTTTCTATCCCTCTCTTTGTTTCAGCTTTGTTCTTTTTCTTCATGACACCATGTTTATTTTATGCCTTCTTGGTTAATTCTCCCTTTTTCCCCCCCAAGAAAGACCTTAAAGACAAAAATTTCTCCCACACCGAATTCGGATGCGCTAGGTCTGACTTGTCAGGCGCTTAACGGCAGCGCAACGCATTTTCACTCATAATACAGACAACAGTAAGTTGCTGTCTAAACGTTCGACGACGACGACGACGACGAAGAAGAAGAATGTGAGTGAGATGGAGGGGAGGACCTTTTTGTCTCTGTCTCAAGTAAAGCAGATCTCAGGCTGGGGCAAGTGCGCTTACATCATGATCATGGTAAATCTGTAGCTTCGTAGAGGAAGGGGGGAGGAGGGGTTGTCTGTTTTGCTTCGTGTGTTTCTGTTGTTCCATGGTCGTTGGCTCCATTAACTGATTATGTGATGGATTGATTGGCTATTAATTGATCATTCGACTTGAAGATTGATCGACTGATTGATTTTTTTGTGTTGGTATTCCTTTAACAAAGTGTTGTTGGGTTTTGCGGCTTCCACGGTTAGGATTGTTTTGATTGCATTACTCAGGAGGATGGTGGTTTTGATTTTATTTTTAAAAGAAATTGTATTGAACTTAGTTGGTTGGCTGGTGGGTGTGTGTGTGTACGTGTGTCTATGTGTCTGTATGTATGTCTGTGTCTGTGTGTGTGTCTGTGTCTGTGTTATGTATCTGCGTGTGTGTCTGCGTGCGTGCGTGCGTGCGTGTGTGCGCTGACAAAGTATTTGAAAGCCGCTAGTCCTGGGTATAACAGCGATTGGGTGGATGGGGGGTAAGTAAGGGTGATGGGTTGGATGTAGATGTGGGAGATAGATAATTGATCCGCTTGGCTGCAGCGTTTACCCAAGCCGTGTCTTGTTAGCATCTTTGCACCTTGTTTGTTTGTCTTGTGGGGCTGACACCTGTGCACTGAGATACCCCCCCTCTCCCGACGTCTGCATAGGCCAAGTGGGTGCAGAAAAGAAGCAGAGAGCACACACACACACACTAGTTTAAAAATTGCAATCGTGATCTGCCGATCCGGGTTCGAATCCCGTTGAAGGGGATATTTTCCCCTGGAGTTAACATCAGTGCCGGTTTCACTCCCCCCCAAAAGTCCTTCGGATGAGACCATAAACCGAGGTCTCTGTGTGCGAACGTACGCACGCACGCAGAACAGCTTGCACACACGTTAAAACCTGTTCCACTTTTCGAAAGAGTAGGTCATTGTGTGCCGATTGGAATAGATGACAACATTTTACAAAACTGCATACACACGGGGATTGGATGTAAAAAAAAAAAAGGCACACGAGGGCTTATTCCATTATCCTCGAATTAAAAGAATAGATAAATAAAAGAAAAGAAAAGAAAAATAAATAAATGGAAAGTAAAGCAGAGGAATTCTATCTACCTAACCATATGTTAGCTTTCACTTTGGTTGCCTGTAGTGGTCACCGTGATTGTCCAAGGTCTTTTCTTGTACCACCAGGCTTTTGTGTGCACGCTTTGTTCTTTTGTGTGCCGACAATGCAGTAGTACTAGTGTGGACTGGGAAATTACCGTAGTGGTTGGTACTGATCCTCACGCAGATAGAATCTCTTTGGAAAACTTCAGTACGCGTTGGTTCTCGCTATCCACACACCATGTGCCTATTTGTTTTTCGACTGTGAAAGGTGCAAACTGCATTTCTTTGTGACGATGACGCTAACTGGGAAATTAAAAGCTCTCTGTCTGTGTGGTCTGCCTGTCTTGTCTGTCTGTCTGTCTGCTTGTCTGCCTGCCTGCCTGCCTGTCTGTCTGTCTGTCTGTCTGTCTCTCTCTCTCTCTCTCTCTCTCTCTCTCTCTCTCTCTCTCTCTCTCTCTCTCTCTCTTCCCCCTCCTCCTCCTTTCTTCTTCTTCTGACTATTTCTATTATTAATCATACTACTATTATTTTTTTCTCTCCCTTTTTTTCTGTGACAATCATTTATTGTTGGATATGTTGTTTTTCCTCAGTTGTATCTGTGGGTTGTGATTTTTTTTTTCTTATTCATGGTTTTGTTTTTTGGGGGTCTTCTTTGGGTGCTTCCGCACCTTCCCCTTTTTCTCATCCCCCCCACCTCCTCCTCCCCCCCTCCCTCCTCCCTCCCCCCCCCCCCCCCCCCCCCCCCCTCCCCCCCCCCCCCCTCCCCCCAGTGTTGGATGAAAGAATTGTTTGTAATTATTCTATTACCCTCTGGAAATAAGATTTCATTCATTCATTTCTCCACGAAATCGGAATGCAGATATCTTAATGGGGGGAGGGGAAGGGGGGGGGGGGGGGGGGAAGGGGGGGGGGGGGGGGGGGTCGCATACGCAAAAATCTCGCCATTGATAAACCTCTGGAGCTCTAGTTGGGGAGAAAAAACTTCTCTCTCTCTCTCTCTCTCTCTCTCTCTCTCTCTCTCTCTCTCTCTCTCTCTCTCTCTCTCCCTTCATCTCTCCTTCCTTCCCTCTCCCCTCCCTCCCTCTCCCCCCCTCTCTCTCATGTGCATTGTTTGTTTAGGGATGCAAGCAACACTATACCTTCCTTCCGCTCTGTTCTTCAGTCTTTTGATTTCCTGTTTTTAAAAAAACCAACAAAACAAAGCCAAACAAAACAAAACAAAACAAAACAAAAACTGCAAAAACAACAACAACAAAACCACGACAAAAATAGTCTCATGAAAAGAAACACGTGAGAGAAATGCGTGTGATCATCTGTCTTCAATGTCCAGACACAGTGGCCGGCAGCTATTTAGAATGTAAGCTGATGCCCGCAATATCATATGTAAAGGAGGAGTCCAAAGAGCTTGAAAGCAGTTGCCACCAGTCTTGTTGGCTATGCCTTCATCATCGGCTTGGCTATACACGACGTAAATAAGTGATTGAGCATTTTATTTCATGAGTATCTTGGAAGCGGGATGTAGGGTACTTGAAGTCATGACTCGAAATATAAAGCCGTGAGAAAGGGAAAATTTCATATGCATCATAGCTGCGGTAAGCGTCATGTGCTGAAACAGCCAATCAGAAACAGCGTTATATTGTTGTGTGCCAATCAGAAACAATGTCTAGTGAGTTTAATTGGAGGGGGGGGGGGGGGGGGGGGAAATGGCTCAGTGGTTGCACTGTGAAACTTCCAGATCTGATGGTGAGAAAGGGTGCGCATTCAAATCTCTGCTAAAGTGTCTTTTTGAAGAGATTTTTCTCTGGAAAGGAACACTAGTACTGACGACACTCCTCTGAAAGTCCGGCCTTTGGGTGAAACTATGTACACTGAAGCCCCATATTCGAACGCTTGCAGAATACTCGACGCATTCGTGAAAATCCGAATTGCGGCCAACGGCATGGATAGCTAATACACATGCATCCTACTACTAGCAAAGAGGGTGGGATTCTTCAGGTCCAGCTTGCTCCAGACATCCTGCCCGAAAGTGTCATTGCAGGCCCTCACAGGACTTGTTTGATAGAAAGTTACACGGGAAGTGAAGTCATTTTGAGTGTATTGGCAGTGTGCAGATTGTGGCTAGGAAAGTAGCTGAAGTTGTGACAGCTGTCACTGAAGCATAGCATAGCAGTCCTTCCTTCCTAGAGAGAAAGGAGTAGTGATGGTGGGGAACGAGAGGAGGGGGGGGGGGGGGGGGGGGGGGGGGGGGGGGGGGGGGGGGGGGGGAGGGGGGAGCTGAAAGTAAAGCAGTAGTGGATCTGGAGTTAGTGCAACCTACCCAGTGCATAATTAATGGCCTGGCCTGCTGTTTGCAATGGCAGTGTAGTGGAACACTGGCTGTCAAGTTGGCCATCACTGGGAGAGAATGGGGCAGAGTGGCTGCTTAGCTTCCAAAAGGCGTTCACTCGCTGTCCCAGTTTTGATGTGCCTTTGTTTGTGGAAGAGCTGGCGTGAATGCATTTTAATCGTGTGTGTATGTTCAAGCATGTTGTTGTTGTGGATGGTGATGTAAAAATATTGTTTTGTTCCCGTCTTGGCTGAATGAAACTGTATGAGATTTTCCTCGTTATTAATTATGTATTTGTTTTCGGCTTTTTGTTCACATGGTTGGTGTTTTTGTAGTCTTTTGTTTCATTGTCCCATTTTCTTCCTCTCTGTGGGCATGTTTGGCGTTGCTGGTCACAAGTCATATCTGTCGTGCGGCTTGTTTGTTTGTTTTTGTTGCCGTGTTTTGTGATGCGTGTCTTTGTCTCTTATCAGCTTGTTACATTTCCAGAGCCCGATGAATTTTGTATCCTCTATGTGGCCTTTGTGTAGTGTTGAATGGGCAAAGAGAATGGATTTCACATGTGACAGAGGCCGCGTCTTTTACAGTTGGCTTACAGTTACTTGTTTCATTTTTCTGTATTCTGTCGTTCTCTGTTCCCCTGTCACATCCATGTGCTGCTGCACCTACACCGACCATCCTGACCTCACCACATGCAGCCACATTCCGGCTTGTTCTTTGACATTTGAGGGTCAGCATCCTGCAGAGGACTATCAATGTTACTTAAGCTGCAATGCCACCGACCAAACGTGACCCTGCACTGCTGCAGGGTCATCTTATTGTTCTGATGCAAAGGACTCAAGACACCAGGTGCAAAGCCTGGTGATGATGACAGTTTAAAAAAAAATTGTGGAGTCAGACTGAGTGAGACAGACCATCAACTCAGTGTGGTGGCTGTCAGCATGTACCTCCAAACAGTCCCGCAGGATGTGTCGCAGACGCTGAAGGCTTTGATACGATCTCACCACTGGGATAGAAGTGGAGAGACGACGGAAACTTAGATCACCTTGAGATTAGGGCATGAAGGGGGACTGTAAGGTAAAGGTGTTTCTTTACTACGCGCTGTTGGATGAGGGCTGAAGATCAAGGTGATGCTGTTAGGTAGAAGACTACAGGGCAGGGCCGTGGTTGACATTAGTTTTGCATAGAATATCCCGTTATCAGCTGTATCAAAAGGATAGACATGTGTGACGTTGGTCAGATAATCTTAGAAAAACACACCTGGCCATTGGAATTCGCACTCCTAGAGAAGTGTGTGGACTGGGTTTTGTTATAATGTAGGGCAACATGACAGATTTTAGTGTGGAACTCACACCTCCAGAGGGGCGTGCGCTGCCAAAGTAGGAAGTCTTCTGTTTCCTTCCAATCTTCTTTTTCGTCGAACACTCAGACAGCAACTATTGTTGTCTGTCATACGAGCAAAAATGCGTTGTACTGCCGTTGAGCGCTTGACAAGTCAGGCCCAGCGCATCCGACTTCAGCGTGGGAGAGAATTGCTATCTGTTAAGTCTTTCTGGGGAAAAAAAAGACAGGAGAATGGACCAAGAAGGCAGAAAATAAACAAGAAGGAAGTGACAGGAAGAAAAGCAACAAGGCAGAAGCAAAGAAGGGATAGAAAAGAGGGAATACCCAACACAGACTTCCCAGAAGGTAGGGATGCTGCTTTATACTGAACAGGCCCACGACATCCCCACGGGGGAGCGAGCCTTCATACCATACCTGTCGTTGTTTCTTCTTCCTTACTCTTTTTCCTGTCGTTGTGCACAGGGATTGGTCAACAGGTTAATGCCAGGTTTTGCTCTTACCTTGCTGCAGATTTTCCCATGCGCTTAAACAGCATGTTGTGCTGATGGTTTCATTCAAAATGCAGTACCCCAGACCGCACTGGTGGAATGGGGAAGAGGAGGCAACAAATGCTGTCATTGTCGGTAAATGGTTAGGATAATTGACTGGCTATTCAGGATTTTCTCGTTCGAATCTCAGCAGCACCTGGTGGGTTATGGGGTGAGAATGAGGAGGCGAGCAGCTGGGTGAGGGGGGTGAGGGGGTGTGGGGGGTGGATTCCATGTTAACCAGTGTGCAGAATCGTAAGTGCGGTGGGAATGGTAGTAGTGTCGAAACAGTCCTGACAAATCGTTCTACAAATGTATTGCACCAAAGCTGCCACATTTGAAAGCGGCGATAGGAGCATATTCCCCATCTTCCCACTCCTTTCTCTATGTTTAATGGTAATTGATGCTCGTGCGTGTGTGTATGTATGTATGTGTGAGTGTATGTATGTATATATGTATGTATGTAGGTATGTGTGAGTGTATTATGTATGTATGTATGTATGTATGGATGTATGTATGTATGTATGTATGTATGTATGTATGTATGTTATGTATGTATGTATGTATGTATGTATGTATGGTATGTATGTATGTATGTATGTATGTATGTATGTTGTGTATTGTTATGTATTTATGTATGTGTGTTTGTATGTATGTATGTGTGTATGTATGTATGTATGTATGTATGTATGTATGTATGTTATGTATGTGTGTATATGTATTTATGTATGTGTGTTTGTGTGTATGTGTGTGTGTATGTATGTATGTGTGTTTGTGTGTATATTAGTATGTATGTATGTATGTATGTATGTATGTATGTATGTATGTATGTATGTATGTATGTGTGTATTTGTGTATGCATGTATGTATGTGAATGTATGAGCGCGCGTCAAGCGCACGCGCACGCACATTTGCATGTGGGAGGGCAAGATTGAAAGGGTCGGTGGGGAGTTAGGTAGATATTCACACTATGTTAAGGCAATGTATGGATCGAAGTTTTGTGAAAGGGACGCTCATTTGTACTCTGATGAATAATTCACCAGCCTTTTATTTATAACCATGTGTCTTCATTGATTTCCCTAGCAGTTTTCTTGCCTTTCTCTGTCTGTCTGTCTGCCTGTATGTCTGTCTGTCTGCCTGCCTTCCTGCTTCCTGTCATGTTTTTTTTTTATTGGTGTTTTTTTAATAACTTTGCATCTCTCTCTCTCTCTCTCTCTCTCTCTCTCTCTCTCTCTCTCTCTCTCTCTCTCTCTCTCTCTCTCTCTCTCTCTCTCTCTCTCTCTCTCTCTCTCTCTCCCTTCCTCTCCCAACTGACTCACTTTGTGACGTTGTGTGGATCAATGTTTATAACCTATGCTTTCATTGGAAAAACCACGTCTCCCACTTAATACAGCAGAACATCCTCTAAAGACAGTAAAACCTCTCTTAGGGTGTGACGATTGTTTCAAAGTTGGCATGTGCTAGTACTTCACCGTTCAAACATGGCAAACAGGGGCTTGGACAGAGATCACAAGTTGGGGGTATTCTCTTGCTGAAAAAACTTTCAATTCTGTCTGAAACCTTTTTTTTTCTCATGTGAGTAGATGGTTAGTGTTTTGGATTTGGGATCCTGACTGCCCCTGGTTTGAGTCTTGGCTGTGTCTGCTGCTTTAAGTTTGTGGATTTTTTCTTCTTTGACAAGTTGAGAATTTTTTTTATTTTTTACATTTGTATCGGAAGGTTCGAATATCACGCGATGCCGAATTTTTTTTTAAACTAATTTTTTCCCCTCTACATCCAGTGTGTTATTCTGTTGAATGAGGCAATGAGCATTGCTACACAGCAAATCAATGAAAAACATAATGCTTGGCTTTTTTTTTTCTTTCTCAAAATTTCGTCGAAAAGTCCAAGTGATAGTAACAAATAATAAACGTATGCAAAGAGACCAAAGATTCAGCAGCAGAAGAAAAAGGATAGCCCATCAGGTGGCTTCCATACTTTGTGTGTGTGTGGTGTGTGTGTGTGTGTGTGTGTGTGTGTGTGTGTGTGTGTGTGTGTGTGTGTTTGCTACTTCTTCTGTGATGTCCCCATTCTTGCTGTTCCCACGCCTGGCTCATTCCAATCTCTCTGCTCAGGTGGCTTCATTTTTGGTAACACTTTTTTGTCACTCTGTGGCTAGAGCTCCGAGGTTATTGTGAGATTTCCCCCCCCCCCCCCCTTCCACACACACACAATGTAGTTCAAGCAGTCAATCACAGACTGCTGTCATTCAGAAGTCTCAGTTACATACTGCTGCCATTCAACAGCCTTAATCACAGACTGCTATTATTCAACAGCCTCTATTCCATACACATTATACTGTCATTCAACAGCCACAGTCACAGACTACTGTCATTCAGCAGCCAAAGTCACAGACTGCTGTCATTCGACAGCCACAGTCACAGACTGCTGTCATTCAAGTCACAGAATGCTGTCATTCAACAGTCACAGACTGCTGTCATTCAGCAGCCAAAGTCACAGACTGCTGTCATTCAACAGCCACAGTCACAGACTGCTTTAATTCAGCAGCCTCTATTCCATCACAGACTGCTGTCATTTAACAGCTACAGTCACAGACTGCTGTCATTCAGCAGCCACAGTCACAGACTGCTGTCATTCAACAGCCACAGTCACAGACTGCTGTCATTCAACAGTCACAGACTGCTGTCATTCAGCAGCCACAGTCACAGACTGCTGTCATTCAGCAGCCACAGTCACAGACTGCTGTCATTCAGCAGCCACAGTCACAGACTGCTGTCATTCAGCAGCCACAGTCACAGACTGCTGTCATTCAACAGCCACAGTCACAGACTGCTGTCATTCAACAGCCACAGTCACAAACTGATGTCATTCAACAGCCTCAATTCCATCACAGACTGCTGCCATCCAGCAGCCACAGTCACAGCCTGCTGTCATTCAACAGCCTCTATTCCATCACATAATACTGTCATTCAACAGCCACAGTCACAGACTGCTGTCATTCAACAGCCACAGTCACAGACTGCTGTCTTTCAACAGCCACAGTCACAGACTGCTGTCATTCAGCAGCCTTACTCACAGACTGCTGTCATGCAACAACCTCAATTCCATCACAGACTGCTGTCATTCAACAGCCACAGCCACAGACTGCTATCTTTATAAGGCTTACAGTTTAAGTATTCAATCATAGACTGCTGTCATTCCGGTGCCACCTTGTCGGTATAAAGTCTCACAATTTAAGTATTCAGTCTCATACTGCTGTCATTCCGATGCCACCTTGTCGTTATATAGTCTCATAGTTTAAAGTAGTCCACCATAGACTGCTGTCATTCCGATGCCTCCTTGTCGTTATAAAGTCTCATAGTTTAAGTATTCAATCATAGACTGCTGTCATTCCGATGCCTCCTTGTCGTTATAAAGTCTCATAGTTTAAACATTCAATCATAGTCTGCTGTCATTCCGATGCCTCCTTGTCGTTATGAAGTTTCACAGTTTAAATAGTCAGTCACAGACTGCTGTCATTCATAGGCTTCCCTGTCTGTATAAAGTCTCACAGTTAAATGATTCAGTCACACAGACTGCTGTCATTCCTGTGTCTCCCTGCCCGTATATATAGAAGAAGAAAAATACTTTTGATCAAAATGCGACTGAAATGACATGTTACTGAAATTGTACGGACGAGTTAATTTTGAGTTCACATTGGTTGGCAGCAACCAACCACAAGCAACCCCCCCCCCCCCACCACTCCTTCAGCACACACCCCCACCCCAGCCCCAGCCCCCCCCCCCCCCCCCCCCCCCCCCACACCATTCCCGATCGCGCGTGCCTAATCAATAAAACATAGTTTTTTGTGTGGTTTATTCTTTTCACATGTTTAAAATGCTTAAACTTTAAAATATAAACAATTCAAGAATAAAGAAAAGAAGAGATGGACTTCTTTTTTGTTGTTGTTCTATATTAATGTTAATTGGTATTTCTATGTTTACTCAAATGTGCGCACACACATACACATACACACACACACACACACACACACGTTAAAAGACGTTAAATTAAAGAAGAACACACACACACACACACACACACACACACACACACACACACACACACACACACACACACACACACACACACACACACACACACACACACACACACACTACTACTACTACTACTACTACTACACTACTACTACTACTACTACTCACACTCGTTCACACGTTGATCTCAATATTGATTGTATATGGGATTAGCTGTTGAAACGAAAACAAGCAGAAGAAGAAGAAGAAGATGGGAAAAGTTCAGGTTGATACTAGCTTTTTGTGGACAGTGTCCGTTAAGTTTCCCTGTACACCACGCTTAATGGGGGCCATTTGAATGCGATAAGTAGTGGCTTGTGTTTGGTAATGGAAGTTTACTTGCCCATGGAAAGTGGCAGACATAAGTTTTGGAGCTGCGTTATGCAGCCATATTCCCTTACAGAAAGAGCTGGGGTGTTGTGAAGCGCGGGGCCATTGGAACAAATAACAAACAAGCAAACAGACAGAAGTGATGGGGTGATTAAAGCCCGCTTGACATTTGAAAGAAGAGCCTTGCGTGGTGATTTCAGTGCAGTTTATGGGGCTGTGTTTTGATAGGACTGTGCCTGGCCCTGTGATTATTATACACTCCATCCGGACCGGAATTGCCGGCACAAGGTGGGCATTACATTCTGCAGTCGCTTGTTCTGCGAGGCAACGCTCAAATGATGCATCATCTCTTCTTCTTCTTCTTCTTCTTCTTCTTCTTCTTCACGATGGACCAATCTCTTCCTCGCGCACGTACTGGCTTGGCTGCCAGAAAGTTGTTTCAAACTTTTTCTTATTTTTCCTACAAACTTTTTTTATGCTGTTGTTTTTCTTTTACCCCGTCCCCCTTCCCCGCCCCCCACCCCCTCTCGCTCCCTACCCTTCCTCGACTCTTTCCTGTCCCCCTCCTTCTCCCCCTCCCCCCCTCTCCTAAGTTTCTGCGCTCTCTTTTTATGCATCTTTCTCCCCTCCCCTCCCCCCTTCTGTTTTCGTGTCTCGGGGGCTGAACAGAAGAAAAAAATCGTTGCTGCGGGCAACAGAAGCACTGTTTGTGTAAACACAGAGCGCGTGTTTTGTTTGCCTTGGACAGATTGAAATACAGAGGAGTAGAAGTAGGAAGGAAAAGGGATTTCAGGAGAAGGGAGAGAGAAAGAGAAAGAGAGAGAAAAAAAAAATCGTTGCGCGTTTCTTGTGTGTATTGTGTGTGTGTGGAGTGGAGTGGAGTGGAGTGGGAGAGTACTGTGGAAGAGGAGTTGACTGCAGTTTAGTACCAGTAGCAGCACCAACAACAGTACACTACTACAGCCAGCTACCAGTGGACTGGGTATTGATTTTGTCATTTTCTCCTTTCCCTATCCCTCGGCTCTTCTTCTTCACTCCTTCCTAAAACACCCCTACGGAGCCGGTAGCGAGCATGCTTGCTGCTTTGCTGCCTTTTTCTCCCATTTTTTTTTCCTTTTGGTGTAATAGTCTGGTAGTTCGACTTTCTTCTGATGTGGCTCCACTGTTTTGTTTGCTCGCCCTTCACCACCCCTCCCCCCCCTTCCTGCTACTCTCCCCCCTGCCGCTGTCACTCTCTCTCTCCCTCTCTCTCTCTCTCTCTCTCTCTCTCTCTCTCTCTCTCTCTCTCTCTCTCTCTCTCTCTCTCTCTCTCTCTCTCTCTGTGACTTTTCTTTCGGATGGTTTCTATGAGTAGCGTGTGCGTGCATGTCTGTCTGTGTATGTAATTATATGTGTTTGCCGGGTGTCTGTTTGCTTATGTGTCTCCCCCTTTCCTACACTCTGATTTGATGTCCGTCCACCTGTGTGTCCTCCCTTCATTCGAATTAATGTTTGTCCACCTGTGTGTCTTCCCTTTGATACTTTTTATTTTAAAAAATTTGAATTTGATGTCTGTCTACCTGTGTGTCTTCCCTTGTACACTCCCTTATTTTGATTTGATGTCTGTCTACTTGTGTGTCTTCCCTTTGATACTTTTGATACTCTCTTGTATTATGATTTGATGTGTCTACCTTTATGTCTTCCCTGATACACTCCCTTATTTTGATTTGATGTCTGTCTACATGCGTGCCTTCCATTTTATACTGTTTTATTTTGATTTGATGATTGTCTGCCTGTGTGTCTTCCCTTAGATAGTTCATTTTTGATGTGATGTCTGTCTACCCGCGTGTCTTCCCTTAGGTACTTTCTGATACTCTTATTTTTATTTGATGTCTGTCTACCTGTGTGTCTTGCTCTCAGATACTCCCTTATTTTGATTACATGTCTGTCTACCTGCATGTCTTCCCTTACATACTGTTTTTTTTTTAAATTAGATGTCTGTCTACCTTTGTGTCTTCCCTTAGATACTTTTTGATCTGATGTCAGTCTACCTGTGTGTCTTCCCTTTGTTCACTTTTGATTTGATGTCTGTCTATCTGCGTGTCTGCCCTTTGATACTCCCTTATTTTGATTTGGTGTCTGTCTACCTGCGTGTCTTCCCTTCGTGTTCTCTCTGATTAGACGTCTGTCTTGTCCATGTGTCTTTTTCCTTCGTACTCACTGCTTAATTTGTTTTATGTCTGTGTGCTTGTGTGTCTTCTCTTATATACTGACTTTTTACAAATTTGTTGTCTGTCTGCATGTGCGTTTTTCCTTCTGTTATGTCTGTCTACTTGTGTGTTTTCCCTTCTGTTGTGTCTGTCTACTTGTGTGTTTTACCTTCTTTTGTTCCCCTGTTTTCATTTGATGTCTGTCTGCCTGTGTCTGTTATTCCTCTGTTTTCATTTGATGTCTGTCTGCCTGTGTCTGTTATTCCTCTGTTTTCGTTATATGCCTGTCTACTTGTGTCTATTATTCCTCTGTTTTCATTAGATGTCTGTCTGCCTGTGTCTATTATTCTCTGTTTTCATTATATGCCTGTCTACTTGCGTCTATTATCCCTCTGTTTTCATTTGATGTCTGTCTGCCTGTGTCTATTATTTCTCTGTTTTCATTATATGCCTGTCTACCTGTGTCTATTATTCCCCTGTTTTCATTAGATGTCTGTCTACCTGTGTGTTTTCCTTTCTCGCACACTCAGATTTTTAAAGTCTGCCTGCGTGAGTGCGAGTTTCCCTTCATGCATCGTTATTTTGACTGTTTACATGTCTGTCTGTCAGTATTTTTCACCCTCTTGCTCTCTTGCTAGTTTTAATATCGAGAAACCTGCACAGATATGAACTTTTGAGGAAAAAGTGTGTGTGGATGCGTGCGTGCGTGTGTGCATGCGTGTGTGCATGCGTACGATCATGTGTGTGTGTGTGCGTGTGCGTTTGCTTGCTCATAAACATGCATGCACTAGGAAGAATGAGCAAGATGGAATCAGTTAATGAAGTGGCATTCTTGGAGTACTTCAGCAGTAATGAAGTTAGTTAGTGAAGTTTACGGCAGACTAGCTGACTTGTGTTGGTAGGTTTGTGTTTATAGTGGCTACAGTGACTCACATCCTTGCCATGTTTTTGGTTTTTTTGTTCGGTATAATAGAGAGAGTGTATTGGTAGTGAACGGCGTTGTGTCAGTGTCGTATTGTGCTGGCACAACTTTGCGCCTGACGATACAGTTATAACCAATCAGGAACTCCAGGTATGGTCAGCGTGCTGGGGTTGTGAGTGCTGCTGAAAGTTGTAACACAGATAGGAAATGGACTTTTTTTTTTACTAGGGCATTTTTGGGGTGGGTGGGTGGGAGGGGGAGTTAGTGGAAATGAAGCTCTTGCTTATTTTGGTCATTTACAGACTGTACTGCCGAGCTTGTTTTTTCCCCCAATAAAAAGCATATTACCTTTCTCTTTCGGTCGTGATTAAGGAGATCTAGTAACAATTATAGAATATTTGTCGTTGTTGTGCATTCTTCAGTGTGACACCCTGGGGTTCATTCGGAATCATCATCATCATCATCATCATCATCATCATCATGACACATGGAACTTATATATTGTCTCACTCTTGTCTCACCCATCTTACCTGAGAATCACTATTGTGAGACAGTTTAGTGCATCTGGATGAAACATGTTCATCATAACTTTTCAGGTACACACCTCGCCATTTAGGAGGCCACATTCCAACTTCATAGGAAATATAGGATATTCTACACTCATTACCTTTTTTTTTTTTTTTTAGAAGAAACGGATACACATGAAACTGCATAGAGGCCACACAGAGGAGTGAGTGTCCATGCAAGACTGGCAGCCAGACAACAGATCATGTGCTGCAGTCCTGCCCGCTACATGAGATAGCACTCTGACAGAAGATATCTGGCCTGACTGACCCATACCACCCCAGTGGTCAAGAAGCTTGCTTTGATAACAAAGACTGAGCTGTCTTTCTGATGAATACAGAAGAAAAGAATGAAAAAAGAAATTGGAACTATCGTGTATAGTGTTCTCATCACAGTACACATCTCCGCCGCGGTCTCATCATAGTACATGTCTCTGCTGTCTCAGTATGTGTGTGTATATATATATATATATATATATATATATATATATATATATATATATATATATATCTGTCGTCTCATTACAGTACATATCTCTGCATCTGAACAGAGTTATATTAACCTCTGTCGTCGCATTACAGTATATAATATATCTCTGTGTTCTCATCACAGTACATGATATCTCTGCCGTCTCATTACAGTACATATCTCTGTCGTCTCATCTCAGTACATAATATCTCTGTCGTCTCATCACAGTATCTATCATCTGGTTGACACCAGATTTCTGTCTAAAATCCAGCGGCTTGCGAAGAGAGAGCAGATCACAGCTGTGCATGGCCAACCTTTTCTTTTCCTCTTTCACTTGTGCCATGCATGTACGCGTTTCTTTGCGGGTGGGTTTTTGTTGTTGTTGCCAAAACAATGCTGTCCTCAAGCAGCTTTGATTATTGCTACAAATTCGTTTGCACGCATTTAAGACATCAGGCTTACGTTATGTGGAAGAGAGAGGGAGAGGACAGCTGAAGATGAAGTGAGGCCAGACAGTGGACATGAACCATTACCTCCAGATGGTGAATATGCAACGGAACGATGCACTGGTGGTGGGCACGGTTTGACGTCACCAGCTGGGTCCCTATGACTGCCTCATACCTCTCCTAATGTGGGTCCAATTCGGTACAGGTCAGAATCTAAGATCCTGGTATAGCGTCTCATCCATAAGACGTGCCCCAGACTGCAGTCAAAGGTCTCATGGAATGAGGGAGAAAAATTATATCTTCTTATAAGAATCGAACCGCGGATCTCAGGGTTTCTTGAACAACGGGTCCTTTACTTCTAAACCACCAGGCATCAACTGTTGTGCTTATGCAGTGTGTGTTCTCCAATAGCTTGTTGATGCCTTGACCGGCTTCAGCTGACTATCCCAAATAGCATTGATAAGAGAAAAGAAGGGTTTTTCCAGGTTTTGTACAGTTTGCTTTCATTACGGTCAGTCAGTCTGTCAGCCCGTCCAATAGCGACACGTCAATCTTAATCCATGAAATCAAACGCCTGGTTAGTTTGTTGTCCAGAGTTTTCTCTTTATTCAGAAAATAGCATCATTGTGGGTATTGGAACTAACATATCCCAGCTTACGGCTTATGGTATGCTCAAGGCAACATGTTACATTGATTCTCTTGCTTGCCCTCCCCTAAACAAGTTGCAACAACAACGCCATTCTCTTCGAAAGCTATTTCAATTCAAATTCTGAAAATCACCATGGCTTCCTTCACTACTCTAGTAAATCAGGGTAGTCATTGTAGTTTAGTCAGTCAGTCGGTCAGTGTTTGTTTTTAATGTCCTTTGTTATGGCAAACTTTAATTCTGAATTCAGTAGAAACACAGTACCGTACGGGGGAGGGGGGAGGGGGGGATGGAGGGGAGATAATCAATAGCAAAATGGATGCCTATTTTTAAACCAGTCTTATTACTTTCTCTCCTGGAAAAAGACATCGAAAGTACTGAGTGCAGTATTAGTTGTCAGAGACTTTCTGACATTTTCTACTGTGCTTGCAATGGCGATCTTAACAAGAGAGCGTCACACGACCACTTTTTACGACAGAGTTATTTAAAATAATAGACTGTTAACCAACAACCGTCAAATGCATTGCTGTTGTTGGGGGAGGCTTGTGAATGTCCAAACTTATTTACCGAATTTCTGCTGTATTTTACATCAAGATTGTGAACTAATCATGAAGAAGAATAAAACGACATCTGGAGTCCTTTTTTTTTCTTTTTCTTTTCTGTCGCGCGATTACTTCTGGTTGTTAGTTCCTGTTAAGTGGGAGTTTGTGTAGTACAATTAATGCCGAAGTGAGGAAGAAGAAAGAAAGAAAGAAAGAAAAAAAGGGGGGAGAAAAAAGCAGTAGAAAGGTACCAGAAGGATGTTGTTAGGACAGGCAGAGAGGGAAGTGGGATTGTCAGTGTAAAGAAGTGTGTGCAGAAAGACGGGAGGGACGTTGTTGACAGTGGAAATGGTGGGACTGCAAACAGCAGCAGGGGACCCTTACTTTGAGAGAGAGAGGAGAGAGGGAGAGAGAGTAGAGAGAGAGAGAGAGAGAAGAGAGAGAGAGAGAGAGAGAGAGAGAGAGAAGAGAGAGAGAGAGAGAGAGAGAGAGAGAACAGAAGAGGAGAGGAGAGAGGGGCAAAATCGATGTCGTTTTGTTTTTCTGCAGAAGAGGAGAAACTGCAGCCATTGTTGGGATAATTGTTTGTTCTTTGTTGCTTTGCACGTGCTCTCCTTGCCTGCTGACAACTGCTGTCAGCACTGAGAGAGAGAGAGAGAGAGGGGGGGGGGGGGAGAGTTAGTAAGAGAGAGTGAGTGAGTTAGTAAGATGAGAGAGAGAGAGAGAAGGAGAAAGACAAAGGAGAGAGGGAGGGAGGGAGGAGGAGAGAGAGAGAGAGAGAGAGAGAGAGAGAGAGAGAGAGAGAGAGAGAGAGAGAGAGAGAGGGGAGAGAGAGAGAGAAGGAGAAAGACAAAGGGAGAGAGAGAGAGAGAGAGAGAGAGAAGAGAGGAAGAGTCTAGTAGAAGTTTGTGAGTGGCGGATGTTTTTATTGGGGGTATGGGGTAGGGGGGGTAGGGGGGTGTCTTTATTAAGGAGACAGACACCTGCAGGAGAGAGGAAGCTGCTGCTGAAGAGCAGTGAGAACATGTCGTTCCTCTTTCATTAGGCTAACACTGAAAAGGTGAGGCCTTGTTAATTAAGTGGTCGCAGTGAGCTGCTTTCTTCCCTCCTTCCTCCTGCTGAAAATAAAGCCGGGACTGTATCTAGGTATCTCTCTTTTTCTCTTTCTATCTCTGTATGGCTGTATGTCCAGCTGTCTTCCTCTCACTGGCTGTAAAAAATAATTACGCCTGCATGATTATGTGCTCATTGTTCCTCACACACACAACACACACACACACACACACACACACACACACACACACACACACACACACACACACACGTACATGCACACACACCTTCAGTCAGTTGAAGTAAGAAACCTAAACATTCTCACTATAAACCCTCAGTCACTTGAAAACCAAGTCATCAGTTCAACCAACAAACCTAAAAAAATC
Organism: Rapana venosa; assembly: GCA_028751875.1. Classification (NCBI taxonomy): domain Eukaryota; kingdom Metazoa; phylum Mollusca; class Gastropoda; order Neogastropoda; family Muricidae; genus Rapana; species Rapana venosa. The sequence continues at coordinate 16,957,518 of CM054142.1, read as the reverse complement.
CTTGCTGTAAACCCAGTAATCAGTTCAACCAACAAATCTAAAAATCCTTGCTGTAAACCCAGTAATCAGTTCAACCAACAAACCTAAAAATCATTGCTGTAAACCCAGTAATCAGTTCAACCAACAAACCTAAAAAATCTTTGCTGTAAACCCAGTAATCAGTTCCACCAACAAACCTAAACATCCTTACTATAAACCCAGTAATCAGTTCAACCAACAAACCTAAAGATCTGTTGATATAAACCCTCAGCTCAACCAACAAACCTAAACATCCTTTACTATAAATATAAACCCTCAGCTCAACCAACAAACCTAAACATCCTTTACTATAAATATAAACCCTCAGCTCAACCAACAAACCTAAACATCCTTTACTATAAATATAAACTCTCAGTTCAACCAACAAACCTCAACATCCTTACTGTACACCTTTAGTTCAACCAACAAACCTCAACATCCTTACTGTAAACCTTTAGTTCAACCAACAAACCTAAACATCCTTACTATAAGCCTTCAGTCACTTCAACCAACAAACCTAAAAATCCTTACTATAAGCCTTCAGTCACTTCAACCAACAAACCTAACCATCCTTACTATACTATAAACCTTCAGTTCCACCAACAAACCTAAACATCCTTACTATAAGCCTTCAGTCACTTCAACCAACAAACCTAAACATCCTTACCATAAGCCTTCAGTCACTTCAACCAACAAACCTAAACATCCTTACTATAAGCCTTCAGTCACTTCAACCAACAAACCTAAAAATCCTTACTATAAGCCTTCAGTCACTTCAACCAACAAACCTAAACATCCTTACTATAAGCCTTCAGTCACTTCAACCAAGAAACCTAACCATCCTTACTATAAACCTTCAGTTCCACCAACAAACCTAAACATCCTTACTATAAGCCTTCAGTCACTTCAACCAACAAACCTAACCATCCTTACTATACTATAAACCTTCAGTTCCACCAACAAACCTAAACATCCTTACTATAAGCCTTCAGTCACTTCAACCAAGAAACCTAACCATCCTTACTATAAACCTTCAGTTCCACCAACAAACCTAAACATCCTTACTATAAGCCTTCAGTCACTTCAACCAAGAAACCTAACCATCCTTACTATAAACCTTCAGTTCCACCAACAAACCTAAACATCCTTACTATAAGCCTTCAGTCACTTCAACCAAGAAACCTAACCATCCTTACTATAAACCTTCAGTTCCACCAACAAACCTAAACATCCTTACTATAAGCCTTCAGTCACTTCAACCAACAAACCTAACCATCCTTACTATAAACCTTCAGTTCCACCAACAAACTTAAACATCCTTACTATAAGCCTTCAGTCACTTCAACCAAGAAACCTAACCATCCTTACTATAAACCTTCAGTTCCACCTACAAACCTAAACATCCTTACTATAAGCCTTCAGTCACTTCAACCAAGAAACCTAAACATCCTTACTGTAAACCTTCAGTTTACAAGATTCAGCGCTATATAAATTCCATACATTATTATTATTATTAGTTCCACCAACAAACCTAAACATCCTTACTATAAGCCTTCCGTCACTTCAACCAACAAACCTAAACATCCTTTACTAGAAACCTTCAGTTCAACCAACAAACCTAAACATCCTTACTATAAGCCTTCAGTTCAACCAACAAACCTAACCATTCTTACTATAAGCCTTCAGCTCAACCAACAAACCTAAACATCCTTTACTATAAACCCTCAGTCACTTCAACCAACAAACAAGTAAAGGAGTGAAGCGACTAGTGCAGGCAAATGAAACAGTTGAACCAGAAGTTGAACCACATCCACATAATGTGAACTATACAAGGAAAGAGTGTGTTTGTAGGGGGGGGGGGGGGGGGGGGGGGGGGGGGGGGGGGAGAAGCCAGCCAGCCACCCCCTTCCTCACTTCACTACCACCTTCATCAAGCCTTATTTTGACCTTTGGGATTGTTTTGAATTTCTGATGTTGGGTTTATTTTTCTCTCCTTGTTTTTTTTGGGTTTTTTTTACCCATTAAGAGTTGTTGTTGAGTTTTGAGTTTGTGTCTGTCGGATTATGCGGTGTATAGTACTTCTGCAAATTTTCTTTGACAGAAGGTCTTTGTGATCAGCACGATCATATATATATATATATATATATATATATATATATATATATATATATATATATAATATATATATATAATATATATACATACATACACACACACACACACACACACACAAATAATATATATATATATATATATATATATATATATTAATATATATATATAATATATATAGATATATATTGTATATATAATCTCTCTGTGTGTGATACATACATGGCTTTTTTCACCACGTAGTTGTTTTTTTTAATGTATAGAGTATCTTATTAGATCGCTATGTGTATTTAGTTTGTTGTCTTTTTTTAAACACTTAAAGAAAAACCAACTAAGATTTCAGCGAAACTGTGGTAGATAGACTGAAGAAGCGTATCAGACCCTTGTTCTGCCAAAGAGTAGGTGCTGCTGTGTCTAACTGGGTGACTTTTTGTTATCTGGTGAAGTCCAGTGTAGCTTGCTTGCAATCAAAGGAGAGCAGCTAGATTGTGTTTGTATCTGATGATTTTCCCCTGCAGAGAAGCGCTCCTGCGCGTGATCTCTTCGCTACACAGTCACGCTTGGTCATGCTCTGCGTGAAGTCTTGCGCATACTGTCACGCTGTGTGAAATATTGCGCCTAAAGTCACACTTTGTGCAAACTATTGCCCCAACAGTTACACTGTGTGAAGTATTGCGCCTACAGTCATGATGTGTGAAGTACTGCACCTGAAGTATTGCACCTACAGTCACACTGTGTGAAGTATAGCGCCTACAGTCACACTGTGTGAAGTATGTATGTTTGTCCGTCGTGTCCGACGATGACCTCCAAAACAGCAGAGGAGGCAGCTGCTGTTTGGAAACTGGGCAGAAATTTGATTATAGTGGAGATGCCTTGCTCACAGTACATCCCCACTCTCGGCCAAGTGGGCATAAGGACAGTCAGCGTTGGAGATGTTCTCCAAAGGCCAACCAGACCCCAGGGCTGCAGCACATAAGGACGGTGCGAGTCAAGCCTCCTAATCATAGAGTCATAGTCGATCACTAAAGACTAAGCTGTAAAGTGGAATTCCATGAGTGGGAAAGCCACTGGTCATACAGCCTCTCACTTTGCTGTTGCCCCCAGCGTCAATGGTTTAATCAAGAACTGTGATAAAACCTAGGCGCTGACGGCGTGTGAAGTATTGCCCCTGTATTCACACTCTGTGTGAACTATTCTTTCTACAGGTCACACGGTGTAAACTTTTGCCCCTACAGTCACCCTGTGTAAACTTTTGCCCCTACAGTCACACTGTTTGAAGTATTGCCCCCATAATCACACTTTGTGCGAACTATTTGCCCTGCAGTCACTCTCTGTGTAAACGAATGCCCTTACAGTCACACTCTGCGTGAAGTATTGCCCCCATAATCACACACTGTGTGAATTATTGGGCCTACAGTCACACTCAGTGTGGACTATTTTGCCTTCAGTATCACTTGCATGAAGTATTGCCCCTACAGTCACACTCTGTATGAAGTATTGCCCCTACAGTTACACTCAGCATGAACTATTGGGCCTACAGTCACACTCTGTGTGAAGTATTGCCCCTACAGTTACACTCTGTGTGAAATATTGTCCCTACAGTCACATTCTGTGTGAAGTATTGCCCCTACAGTTACACTCTGTGTGAAATATTGCCCCTACAGTCACACTTTGTGTGAAGTATTGCCCCTACAGTTACACTCTGTGTGAAATATTGTCCCTACAGTCACACTCTGTGTGAAGTATTGCCCCTACAGTTACACTCTGTGTGAAGTATTGCCCCTACAGTCACACTCTGTGTGAAGTATTGCCCCTACAGTTACACTCTGTGTGAAGTATTGCCCCTACAGTCACACTCTGTGTGAAGTATTGTCCCTACAGTCACACTCTGTGTGAAGTATTGCCCCCTACAGTCACACTCTGTGTGAAGTATTGCCCCTACCGTCACACTCTGTGTGAAGTATTGCCCCATCACTCACACTGTGTGAAGTATTGCCCCTACAGTCACACTCTGTGTGAAGTATTGCCCCTACAGTCACACTCTGTGTGAAGTATTGCCCCTACAGTCACACTCTGTGTGAAGTATTGCCCCTACAGTCACACTCAGCATGAACTATTGGGCCTACAGTCACACTCTGTGTGAAGTAAACAAAAGAAAGCAAAATACAACCCCCTCCCCACTGTGTAAAGTATTGCCCCTACAGTCACTCTTTCATGTCTGTCTTGAAACCCAGTGTGCAGATGTATGACCAGTTTCCTGACCTGATATGCTAGTAAATCTAGGAATTCATATTGTCTTTTTTTCATGAGTCCACAACCTTTTAAATGATAACTGAAAGTATGGGAACTTTAACACTCATTGTTATACAATTATAAGCTGCTGAAAATGTCGATCGTACTAACGGCTCTGTTCATGCATTGACCTAAAAATGATTAAAACAGACAAACAAAAAAATAAACGAGCAAAAGCTGCCTCTAACAAGCAAGCAAACAAACAAAAAGCCCCACTTAATCGAGCATAGCAGGTATCAGGGGGGCCTGACCTTTCTGAGTGGCCTTGTTTACTGAAAAGTGTTGAAATAGGACACGGCCAAAGTCAGCTGGGTAACTAGCTGTTGGCGTGGCAAATGATATTAAGTGGAGGTGTGACAGGACTGGAAGGACAGACCAAGGTGGGGTGGACAGCGTTGTTCACAGGAGTCAGCACCAATGCATTTGCAAACAGCACAGGTCACTAACAAAAGGCAGCCACACATTCACACACACACACACACACACACACACACACACACACACACACACACACACACAACACACACACTACACACACACACACACTTACACTCACACACACACACCACACACACACACACACACACACACACACACACACACACACACATCGCTGTGTGCTTTCCATCGTGTTTTATTTGATTTTTAAACTGCTGCTGGAACTGTTCCCTGATTAACATACTTTTTTTCTCGGTTGTTTCTATTTTTTTTAACTTATTATTTTATTTTAGAGGATAATGCAATAAACACTCGTGTGCTTTTTTACATCCAGTCCTTACGTGTTTGCATTTTTGTAAATTTTGTCAAACGTTCCCACCAGCACACAGTGGCCTACACTTCCGATAAGCGGAACAAGTTCTAATGTGTGTGCAAGATGTTCTGTGCGCGTTCGCACACGGGACCTTGGTTTATAGTCTCATCCGAAGGACTTTTGGGGAGAGTGGAGTGGGCACTGATCTTAACTCCTGAGGAAAATATCCCCTTGAGTGGAAGTCGCCTGTAGAACCTCATAGGAGTCATAAGAGACATATGATCAGACAGAAGAACATTAATCAAAGCATCTTTGATGAACTCTCAGTGTAAAGACAAATGTTGGCTGAAACTGGTAAGCACACACTGAGATAATTTCATGCTATGCAAACAGAAGGGCAAAAACAAATCTGACAGTGTCAGTTTTATAAAGCAAGATTGAGGGCAGAAGGAAAAGAGGCAGACCACCAGTATCCTACATTGCCAACATCACTGAGGTCAGGGGTCTGGGAGGGTTACAGGAAGTCGTAGAACTCAGCAGAGACAGAGAAAGATGGCGACCTGTGGTGGCGTTATGTGGAGCTCCTACTGACGACAGCAGCGATAGAGACAGATGATTGTTTTTTTGGAAACCCTATGGACAATCTTGTTTGCTACAATAATAACAGGACTGATCGACTTTTGATTGTAACTCCTTGTCTTGTCGAACAGTAAAGCTAATTCTGTAGGCCCTTTCAGCGTCTTTGGTATCTTTTTCTTTGTTTAGCTCAGAAATAGAAGTAATGATGATAATAATAATGACAGCAACAACAAACAAGTAGATAAAAAGCCCAGCAGTGTCTTTGGTCGGCTGCTTGTTTGCTTTTTTTGTCTCTCAGGAGAGTGTAGAAGACTGTGGAGTTTGCTGGCGACTGACTATTCTGTACTGGTTAGCGGTGTATCATCCTTTGAAATTCTGTTGGCAAGAAAGTGACGTTTCCATTCTCCCCGAGAGCGAAAGATAGGAGATAATCTGCTTTAGAAGAAAGGTACAAATGTGTGTCGTTGCAGTGTGTGTGTGTGTGTGTGTGTGTGCGTGTGTGGTGTGTGTGTGTGTGTGTGTGGAAAGAAGTTATGGCAAAATCGCCAGGAAGTGGCAGAGAAATAGCCTGTGGGAACTAATGTATTGCGGTACCTCGCTACCGTTCTTGTTTTGGCTGGTTGGTTGGTAGATTGGTTGGTTGGTTGTCATTGTTTTTTCGTGTTATCAGAACGTGTGATAAGTTGTTTTTTTTAAAAAGGCTGCCGTACTAAGTGCAAGTTGTTCAGACTGAACCACCTGAAGTCTGTCTTGAAAGTCGTGCGTAAGACACGTTTGCGCAGATTGGAAATTACGGAGTTTCCAATCAGAGGAAGTCTTTACAGACATTGCCCTTTGCCTGCAACCCAAAAAGTTTACATTGTGGGCAGCATTTTTGTTGGTTTTTTGGTGTGTTTTTTCTCTTTTAATTTTGTTGTGTTTGTTTAGACTAAACAGTAAGGAAAGGGTGTGAGACGATCACAATCATCCTATGAACAAAGTCAAAGCCTGGCGCGGCATCCGCACTGTCTGCAGTCACACCTCACAGCAGGAGCTGGTGGTTGACCTTGTGGAAGGCGCCCTCAACATGCTGTAGGGGTGTGATCACATCTGATACAGGCATCTCTGTGAATGGTCACTCTGCTCTTCCTTCCCCTAGGGTGCTGAATACAAATGTACTCCTCCCCCCCACCCCAGCAATGATCCCCACTTTCTTTTCTAGATGTGGGGGATAGGAAGAGTGCTGTCAGTGGAAAGCATTGAAAAGCTAATGTCGAGACTAGGGGCAGAAGGATGCCACTTTTTGTTGTTGGTTGGTTGGTTGGTTGCGTTGCTTTTTCCTGGGAAAGGGGGTTTGCTTTCTGCAGATTTCAGATCATACAGGCTTGATTATGACTTTTACTTTCAGTTTCTTTTTTCTTTTCTTTTGCTCCTCGGCTAGAGTTCCGAGGTTCACCAATGGTGAGATTTTTGCGTATTTGACCGCCCCCCCCCCCCCCCCCCCCCACACACACACACACACAAAAGTAGGTAGCAGCATTCCGACTTCCAGGATGTGTCTAAACACGACACCTGCCTGTGTGAATGCATAATTTTTGGGGGTTTTGAAATATTGTTAATCGTTCCTGCCGGCACGAAATGGCTTACTCTTCCCAAAGGTGGAACTGGTTTTTAACGTGTGCGCAAAATGTTCTGCGTGCATTCACACACGGGGCCTCGATGACTAGTCTCATCCAAAGGACTTTGACCTTCAGTTCCATCTTTTCGTCAAACTGGGAAGACAGGGCAAGGCTGGAAATCGAACCCAGAACCTCACAGTTTAGCATTCAGTTTCAAGACTACTAATCGAGTAATCAGTTCAAAACTCGGTTTATTAGGGATCTGCATGCAGTTAACACGCATTCATAGCGTGCATGGTATACAAACACCGGACTGGCGGTAGGATACATATCATGCAAGTCCTTGCGCTTACGCCAGCAGTATGCTTACACTCACTGAAGCACACCAGAATCAAACTGAACTTGCAGTGCATTTCACCGCACCTTGTTGGTCGAGTCATCCATCTTCGGTTGATTTTTGCCGTTGTTGTTTGTTGTGTTATTTAATCCCACCACCACCACCACCCTCACCCCACCGCGACTTCATAGTTCCGATGGCAGCATCAAACCGCATGACGATGATATTAGCTGTAGCTGTAGTATGGGAAGACAGACTAGACGCATTCTAGCCGCTGGCGTTTTGGTTGTTGTCTTGAAGGGTGGTGGTGGGAGGGGGAAGCTGGGGACAGAAGGGGAGGAGGAGGGGGTGGGGGGTGAAGATGTAAAAGGACAGTCAGGCGACAGTGTATACACACCCACCCACCCACCCTGCCCTCCTATCCCCCTCCATCCTCCCCCTCTCCCCCAGCAGTGGTGGTACAGCAGCACAGCACAGCACAGCACAGCACAACACAGCAAGTCCTGCCTGCGCTACCAACTGCCGGCACTTGTCAATACTGCTGCCACCACGGCCCCAGAATAGAAACCCCGTAAACACCACCAGGACGAATTAACTCCCCCTACCCTCACACCCCCTAACCCCCCACCCCACATCCCCCCCCCCCCCCCCCCCCATCCCCCACCACTCCGACCTCCACACCCCCAAAACACCGACTCCCCATCGTCATCGCTCTACTACCATCGCTAGACTTGCGGCAGGGAAAAAAAAGTTGGACAAGAGATGGTGGGTAGTTGTAGTAGTAGTAGTAGAAGTAGTGGTGATGGTGGTGGTGGTGTTTGCCCAAAGTTGTTTACAGACTTGAAAGATAGAAGAGGTAGGAGGGGGGATGTGAGAGGGTGGGGGTGGGTGGTGGTTGGAGGAGGAGGGGGGGGGAGAAGCCATCCGAATTGACTTGGAGTTGGATTGTCCTTGTCAGCGGTTACGGAGCCGCGCGGGAAGTTTTTTTTTCTGTCCTTTTTTTTTTCTTTTTCTTTTTAGGTGGTGGGGGCCAGCATGTATTGATTGATCAGTACTGAGGGGATACCACCACAGGCACGCACAGCCTTGTTTTTTCTTCTCCAAAAACACACTACACCCCTCCATCTCGCCCTCCCTCCCTCCCTCCTTCCTTCCCTTTAACTTTTCTGCCCCATCCCTCCTCTCTTTTCTCCTCCTTCCCCCCTTCCTTAGTCCATAGCCACCACAGTATTTTCTTCTTTTTTTTCTCTCTTTTTTTTTGGAGCAGAAAGGAGGCCCCTGGAGGATTTTTCCACTCTCCAAACTTTTTTGTGGTAGTGGTGGTGGTGGTGGTGGTAGTGGTGCATTGACTAACGCTGTGATAATAACGGACTGAGGGTGGGTGCTCTGTGCATGTGTGTGTGTGTGTGTGTGTGTGCTCTGGAGTGCTACCGTTATCTTTCTGCCTATGACAGTGATTCCTTTCTGTGGCAAGATGATTGTTCTCCAATAATGACTGGCGTGGTGTGTGTGTGTGTGTGTGTGTGTGTGTGTGAAGTCTTTTCTTGCACCAGACTTAATACTGTATTTGGTTACTGGGGACAAAGGGGAACACTGTCAGTTAGTTTACCAGGAGTTCCTTGGCTGTATCTAGAATTGTATCCTGTTTAACCCATCGAAATGTGTGCTGACTCGAAAACATGCAGGTTTACCCACAGTGTGCATGTTCAGATGAAAACAAAAATTAAAAAGTTTTCGTCATTCTTTCATTTATATCTCGTTCTTGCATTTTGAGTTGTGCACATATGCTTACGTATTGGAACTGCGTGTGCGCGCGCGTGCACACACTTACTCCACACACACACACACACACACACACAACACACACACACAACAGCACCACACACACACACACACACACACACACACACACACACACACACAAACACACACACAACACAAACACACACACACACACTCGAATTCGCGTGTTTGAGAGAGAGAGACAGAGACAGGCAGACAGGCAGACACACTAGCAGACACACAGGCAGACACTAGACACAGACGCACAGATAGGCACACAGACAGACACACAGACAAGAGACACGTAGAGTATGGTAGACATGGTCCGCCATTTTCAAACAAAGAGTTTTAAAGATAAAGAAGAGAGCGTATAAAATAAATAACAGGAGAAACTTCTATAAAAAAAAATAAAAAAAAATTAGACACCGACTTTTTGTTTGTTTGATAAAAGTGGAAATAAAACAAGCCACAATTACCACGGGAAAAGAAATGGCAAAATGCTTTCAAGTTGTGAGGGGATGGAGAAGAAGGAGGGGAAGATGCAGTAGTGCAGTAGAGGGGTGGGTGGTGGTGGAGGGGGGGGTGATGCTGATGGTTCCTCCTGCATACTTACAGTCAGTCTGTGGACCTGAGTGAGTGCAGCATGGCGACTGACTGATTGACTGACTGACTGACTAACTGACTGACTGACTAACTGACTGACTGACTAACTGACTGACTGACTGACTGACTGACTAACTGTGGGACTGACTAACTGACTGACTGATTAACTGACTGACTAACTGACTGACTGACTAGACTGATGACTGTAACTACTGACTGACTGACTATTCACTACTCTGCACTTCGGACTGCACACTAACTGACTGACTGATTAACTGACTAACTAACGACTGACTGTAGGAGTAGTAGTATAGTCCTTTTGCATCACTTCTGTCAGCTAACCTTTTCTCTCCAATATACCTCCCCCCCCCCCCCCCCCCTCCATACCCCTAACCTCCAACCCCCCCCCCCCCCCCCCCCCCCTCTCCACCTCCTCCCTTCTCCCCCACACTACTTGGGTAACTACCGCTAAAACTCAACACGACAGTAGGGAGCAAGAGAGAGAGAGAGAGAGAGAGAGAAGGGATGGGGAGGGATAGAAAGAGGGTGGACAAGGACATGGACAGGGGAAGGGAAACAAATATGAAATGAAAATAGATTTTAGCCGGAGAGCCAGGTTGATTTATTGGACTTTGGGATATTTTGTTGAGTTCTCGCCGTATCGATTTTGGGTGGTCAGGCATTGTTGGTGTTGGGTTTTTGTTGTTGTGTTGGGTTTTTTTTCTTTCTCTTCTTTTCTTGCTTTTTTTTGGTTTTGGTGTTCGAACAGTTTGTTGTTCTTTGAGGGGGGTGGGGGGGGGTGGAGGAGGGGAGGATGGGGGTAGGGAGGGGGAGAGACAGCTGCTGTTTTTGCATGGTGGGGTCTTTATTTTGGCTGTCTTTGTTTGGCTGTTTGCTTATGGGGACGCGGAATGAGTGGTTTTGTTTGCGCTGGACGGATGGAGATAGAGAGAGAGAGAGAGAGAGAGAGAGAGAGAGAGAGAGAGAGAGAGAGAGAGAGAGAGAGAGAGAAGAGGAGATGGAGAGAGATGGAAAGAGGAGAGAGAATGGAAAGAGGAGAGAGAGAGGGAGAGAGAGAGAAGAGAGAGAGAGAGAGAGAGAGAGAGAGAGAGAGACTTACAGGAGTGTTGGTGTGCTGGCGCATCCATGCACTTTTCTTTCTCTCATGATTTCTTTGTCCCCCGAGTGACTATCTTTGAACTAGCTTTGTATGTAGTCCATGCCCATAGTGTATGACTGTGATTTGGACAGGAAGGAAAAAGGCCAGCCTTGGATAAAGTCACTGCTGGTTGATAAACAGGCGTCAGAGAACCTTGTCGTCATTTCCAGTCTTTCCTACTTTCTTAATCTCTCTGTCTGTGACTCATTCTGTCTTTGCCTTTGTCTCTGGTTCTCTTTTTCTCTATCTCGTTCTGTATCCGTATCAATATGTCTCGGTCTCTATTTTTCTTACACACACGCGCACGTTGACACACACAACACACACACACACACCAAAACACACACACACTCACTCAAATACACACACACACACTCACACTCACACACACACCACACACACACTCAAATACATACTACAACACTCACTCACACAGACAACACTCACACACTCAACGCACAGTCACAAATACACACACAAATACAACACACACACTCACTCACAACACAAATACAACACACCACATCAGAACAACACACCACACAAATACACACACACTTACGCACAACAACAACCGTACGCGCACACAACGTTCGTATCACCACCACTGTCTGGAGTGAGATTATTATTAGGCGAATAGAGAAGAAGAAGAAGACTCATCAAGGAAGACTGGTCAAGTCAGACACACCAGCCTACCCTACAAGCCCGCCAGTTCAGCAGCCCCGCCCAGTCCATGATGACGTGATGCGCCCAGCTGTGATGGTTCCAGAGTGTGACGGCTGTTGACTGCTGGAGCCGTCCGTCCTCAAACACACACGTCTGGGTGGAGGGCACACACAACAAGCCTTCTGCCAAGATGCTCGTCCCGACACTGAAGAACACGTTGTTGACTTTTGTCTCGTCCTGCTAATTGTCCGCCTTTATTTCTGGACATTCTCCACAAAAAGTTAATCGTCTCCGTGGAAAGGACTTTTTCTTGTGGAGGAGAGGAGAGTGGGGTTGGGGGTGGGGGGGGGGGGGGGTTGAAAGTTGTCTCAGACTCGTCCACTACCATCCTCCAACTCCCCTATGCTTGTTTTTAATTCTTTAACATGAGTTCCAGAAATTGTAGAAGACATGGGGGGAAGAAGGGAGTGGTGGTGGTGGTGGGGGGTTATGATAGAAGGGGTGGGGGGGGGGGGGAGGCAAGGAGGGGGGGGGTGGCTAGCGGATCCCGACTGGCATCGACCTGGAAATGAGATGATGGTTATTCCTGGCAGGCGGGTAAACAGGCCCCGCCAAATAAATAGCATCTGATCAAAAGCAAAAGTTAATTTACCGGTAATGCTGCCCCTCGCATGTTATTTTCTTCTGCTTGCTCGGGCCGCAATGCGGCATGAAAGCCCGGGCATTAAGACCAGTCTGGGGGTACTGGGCGGCCGCGCCGTTTATTTAGGAGTTATTGCAGAAGGAAAGGAAAGGGAGAGGGGGAGAGAAAAAAATCCCTGTCCTCGTCCTTGTCGCAAGGGTCCCAGACCTTGTTTACCGTCAGGCGAAAAATCATTGGTGGTGCCCGCCGCAGAAATTAACTGCCGGTAAATACGAGACGGACGGGCTGTTGACAAAGGGGGAAATATGTTGTAGTTTGAAGAAAATACCAATATTTGCAATGACTTCAGTTTGGGGGGGCGGGCAGGGGGGAGAAGGGGGAGAAAGAAAGCCAGGCCCGCTGGCGGAGAGACGGAGATTCAATCCGATCTTGTTGGAGACGTGTTTGCGCAAAGCTTCAGTCTAAACAAGGTTTGTGCAAGTCGCTGGAACATCACTTTTCCTCTCTGTCTGTGACCTCGCCTGACCCCACCCCACCCCCACCCTACCCAGCCCAGGGTAGTGGTGGGTGGGTGGGTTGGTGGTGGTGGGGGGGGGGGGGAGTGAAGGAAGGAGGAAAGAAGACCAGATAGTCCCCATCCTGTCCCCATCCCCACCCCCCTTCTGTCTCTGATGTCCTCTCCCCCCCCCCCCCCCCCCCCCCCCCCCCCCATGCACAACACTCTTGCCCTTTCCTTTGACGTGCGGCCCAGTCTCGGATAGCTTATTTCCCTTGCCTTGTGCGTCACGTGCTTTCATGTGATTGGACAGCCCACGTCGCCTGTCCATTGAGTCATCGCGTTGGACAAACAAGCTCAGTACAACTTGCCACCTCATGTTTATCTTTCTCATGATTTTTTCCCTTCTTCTCTCTCTCTCTCTTTCTCTTTCTCCCTCCGGTTTTGTCCTTCACCTGCCCAAGTTCTTCTCTCCTTCCTTCATCCATCCACCTGTACGGTACCCGCTTTATTAAGCTTTGTCTTGTGCACGGCAGGCGTCATTTGGCATTAAAGAAGCTTTACGGCATTCTTTTTTTTTTCAACCGGAGAAGAAACGGTGATACAAAATGTGTGCCGTATCTTTGTGCATAAATAAAACTGGGAGTGCTAAACTAAAGGGGGAAAAAGTTTCTTTTGCAGCTCTTGCCGAGTAGAGAGAAGAGAGACAGACAGAGAGAAGAAGCACAGCAGCAGCAGCAGCAGCAGCAAAAGGGAAGTGGTTGGAAATTGATGAACGATCATTACCCCCCTTTGGCAAGAGTTGGTTGATAGTTATTTCTGGAACACAGATTCCACCTTGACGTCAATAAGATGGAGGGAAAGTTGGGAACAGGAAATCAGCGACCACGTATTGTTTACCCAACGAGCAAACAGATAGCGGCCAAACAAGTCTTTGTTTGGCAAAACGGGAGGAGATATGAAGAAAAACAAGCAGTCCAAACAGCCCGCCAGATAGGGTTGCCAAGTGACCGGCCTCGGTCCATTCTATGAGAGAGGGAGTGTGTGTGTGTGTGGTGGGGGGGTTGGCAGTCGGCATGCCTGTTAGTGTTTGTGGAAACTAAATAATCCACAGGCCCACAGGAGGGCCTGGCCGTGGCCCGGCCAATCGCTAAATAAAACAGTTGGCAACATAACAAACACCTTTATGTTCGATGCCCGGGACAAACAGGGTAGTAGAAGTAGTAGTAGGTGGCTGCTTAATATCTCCACTGTTATACTACATACATTGCACACTTAACTTGCCAGTTGTCCTGGTGTGGGCAATTTGTTATCGACAGTTTATTACTTAGTAACTACACACTAGGTTGGGTTGTTGTTTTTTTGCCCTCCCCTGTGTCGCTGTTTGTTGTAAGTTGTAATAGATATGACTGACTGTGGCTAGGCTGGGAAAAGTCTGAATTTAATTCACTTCACCAAAAGATGATATATGTTACCCTCCTGGCCTGCAGGGATGTTCATTAACTAATATTGCTGAATCTCTAGCGGCGTGAATTCCTTGTTTTGACTATTGCGTTTTCCAGTTTCTATTCCTTTTTTGTTTTATTTTTATTTTTGGTCAGTGAAAACGAAGAATGTGGAAGATTTCAGTTCTCTCTCTCTCTCTCTCTCTCTCTCTCTCTCTCTCTCTCTCTCTCTCTCTCTCTCTCTCTCTCTCTCTCTCTCTCTCTCTCTCTCTCTTTGTGTGTGCGCGCGCGCGACGTGTATTTGTTGATGTATGTGGGTATTTGGGCGTGCGTATATGCGAGTCTTGTGTTTGTGCTTGTGTGTGTGTGTGTGTGTGTGTGGTGTGTGTGTGTGTGTGTGTGTGTGTGTACGTGCATGCACGTACGTGCCGGTGTGTATTTGTGAATGTGTATAGGTATTTGGGCGTGCGTGCATGCATGCGAGTACTTGTGCTTGTGTGTGTGTACGCAATAACCTACCCCAGAAGGAGAGGCAATTTGAGAATCCTTTGAACGACGTGCATGGCATGACTTGGACAACCAAGAAAAGCAATTCAAAAACTCCCATTATGTACTTGACACATAATCTGGACTTGATTCAAAATATTCATAGACGAGAAATATTAGAGCAGCACACACACACTTTTGTAAGTACATGTTTCAAAGAAAATCAATAACGTAGACTTTTAAAAAAACAACATCTATGCACGTGATTAAAACTGTAACCATAAAACTATGTTTGCGTAAGTTGTGGGCTAGTATTTACTTAATCATGTAATTGCGAAAACGCACTTGCACATTTTTTTGTTCTCTGGAAAATCGGTTGTATCTTTTCATTGTGTCCTTTATTTATGTATTGATGTTTTCCTTGTGTGTATGTGTGTGTGGGGGGGGGGAGGGGGGGTGGTAAACAGCGATTGGACGGAGACATGATTGTGGTCTGTCTCCACAACAGGCGGGAAATCAAGGATCCTGAAATAGACTGCCTTTATAGACCCGCATCAAGGGAGATGTTTCATGAGTGAAAGAATAATTGACATCAAATCGCTATGTGCGTGACAGACCCGCCACTCTCAATAAATCTCGTCTCCTCTCCCCTTACAACACAGCATGGCAAGCATTCTATACTTGGGACAATGCTGTTGTTTTTGTTTTTTTTAATGGAAGGGCATGATTCATAATTTAAAGAAAAAGTATGGGTTTTTGTTTTGTTTTGGTTGTGAGATGGAATAGAAAAGCAAAGGCTTATTGACGTGTTTGCCGTGTCTTTACTGACAAAAAGCCTGTTGCTTGGTGTGTGATGACATTTGGAGTGGAAACATAAGGCAGCAGCAGTGTGTGGGAGTGGTCTTTGGTTTTCATGGTCTGGGGCTTTGTGTTTGTGTGTGTGTGTGTGTGTGTGTGTGTGGGGTGTGTGTTTTGTGTGTGTGTGTTTGATGTGTTGTTCTTCCATTCTATTGCCATGAAGTGGTATCACATACAAAAAGGCAAACAGTTAGTGAAGGAACGGTCTAACTAATGATGCTATGATACTATAAAAGAAACTGTTGTACACTGCGAAATAACTATGTAACTTATGTAATACAACAATTTTGTATGTAAAAATAAAAGTATTCGTTATGAAAGGAACACTGCAAAGAAAATTGAAAAACAAAAAACGTTTAATTATTTTGAGACTTAGGGTGGTGAGACTGCAAAATGTGTGTGTGTTGTGTGTGTGGTTGTGTGTGGTGTGTGTGTGTGTGTGTGTGTGTGTGTGTGTGTGTGTGTGTGTGTGTGTGTGTGTGTGTGTGTGTGTGTGAAATCCTGTTCACATAGAAGTTAGAACTTAGATCAATCGTAGGTATTTCCCGTCTTATTGTGTGGTAATAAGTGATTCAGATCCTTCATCTTCGTACGTTAAGAAGTGGACAGTCTAGGGGGGAACCAATTACGCTCCATTTCCCCTATAAAATCAATATGTGTGTACAGGGCATGCACCATGGGCATATGTCACACATGAACAAAACGGTTCACATTTCTTTGTTGTTGTTTTTTTTAAACCCATACATTGTTTCTCACAATGTGAAAATATTCATCTTATTTCATTTTCAGTTAAGGTCGGAGAAATTGTAGAAATCAACAATGTTTTGTTATTGTGGCGTAGTATTGACCCGCACAATGCCAGAGAAGCTTTGTGTGGAAAAGTGACTGACATCAAACAAACATTTGGCCTGGGACAGAGCCTTGCTCTTTACACTAATCTCTCTAACAGTCATCTCCCTCTTTCATTGCAGCAGTCTGTCAACTCCTGGTGAAATTCAATCACCTGTTTTTGAGTCTGGCAAGGGATAGCAGGTGAATTGACAGATGTCATGTTTGTGTCCCCCTAATGGAAAAAGAAAAACCAACCCAACTCTTTGATCTGTTGTGTGCGCTTTGTGGTGTATTGTTTGTTGTTGAACGTGACCGTCGCCGTTTTGGCGTGACGTAGTGGCATGTTGATGTGGCTGTCCACGCGGTGCGTGTGGGTAGACGCTTGTTTATTCTCTCTCTCTCTACCTCTCTCTCTCTCTCTATCTCTCTCTCTCTCACAACACACACACACGCACGCGCGCACCGCACGCACAGCACACAACACAAAATACACAGTGTCTAAAATCACTTTTTAGAGGAAAGACGTTAAAACAACACACACACACACACACCACACACACACACACAACACCACACACACATACACACAAACAACACACACACACACACACACACACACACACACACACACACACACACACACACACACACACATTCACACACAGACCAGTGCCAAAGGAAGAACCGTGAATATGTTGCAGTATCCCTTTTGTGAAAAATGCACACAAGATATGTATAACAATCTTTGTATAGCGTCATTGTGACTTTGTTTTCTTTGTTTGGGAATGAAGCTTTTTCTTTGCTCTTTAAGTTACTAGAAAATTCTACCTTAACTCTACAATACAACGTTAGCCATGAAGCTGACCATTTTCTGTATTGGTTCCAGTTTGCTGCTCCAGTCTAATCTTGGTGTTAAAAGCCCTGCTAACCACATAGGCCATAATTTATCAGGGCTGTAAGTTTCTTACTTCCAGTCCTGCCCTGATAAGTGATTTTGAGATTAGAGCTTTCAGTGAAAGTAGATTATTGCTTAGAGAATAGTTCTGGAATGAATAGTTACACTGGGATTGAGTGGTGCATTGCAGTAATTATGTGGATGAGGAAGCAAGATTGAAGGAGTCATTCTGCAACAATCCCTCTCGCAGGGAGAAAGGAAACTAAATGAAGCCGTTTGAAATTGAGGAAGGCGTCATACCTTCTTGGGTAAGAAATTACAAATGTAATTGATATAATACAGTTTTGCCTTCATATAGACTGATTTCCTGTATGTAAACATAATTTGTGCACACATGTTAAAACCACATCCACTTTGTAGGACAGTTTTAGCTGGTGGTATGATTAATACCAACATGTCCAGCATGCTTCCTGTTTGCTAGAGAAAAGCATGGTTCAGCCATGTTCAACTTGTTTAACATTCACTGCCTGAAAAACACGGTGTGGTGCTTTTAAAAAAACCCAACAACAACCCCACCTGGCAGCAGAAGTCAGGAAGTCTGTGATGCAATTGGTCCACACCCATTCACTGACAGACTGAACATACAGACAGCTGCTGGGTGGGCACAGTTACTGTGTATTTCTCCCTTTCAGAAGTGACGCTGCATTTGAATTCTCAAGGCTGTCCAATTTCTCCCCTTTCAAAAAAATGATAGTCCAAGTCTGTTTAAATCATTCTGTTTTCCCCAAGTCATATTGCAATGGATTTCTTGAGTCACATTTCTTTTCTTTTTTTTAAAGTTGGTTTTGTCTTCTCACTTTGTTGTCTCATTCATTAGTGAAGGGTTGAGAAAGCTACTGGAGACTGGATTGTGGTCTACGAATATAGAAAAACAGATGCCTTGAAAAGAAACTGAAATTTATTGACCCACACAAGGTGTGAACAGTGAGCAGGATCCCCAATGACTGACACAACAACAGTGTTGTGTGTGACAGTAACAGTGTTGTGTGTGACAGCTGTACTGTCCTTCCTTTCTACTTGTTACATTTTTGGTTTCTCACATTTCGATTTTTTCACGGGTTCACTTATTAAAAGCACCCTGTGGCTTAAGAAAGAGAACTTGGGTTTATGTGCTCTTCCTTCTTTGTCATTCACTGCCAAAAATACCCATTTGTGTTTGGTTCTGTGCATTTTCAAAATTACCGTTTGTTGTTGGTGCGTGACATTTTCAAGATGATGTAGCGTGTGGTGGTGTGTGTGGATGTGCTTAGTTCCCAAACTTGCGTGGGTGTTGGCTAAAAAGAAAGGACCTTAGTGTCGCCACGAAATTGCGGCAAGTAGGGATGGAGCAGTACCAGCCGGTGACAGCGTTTACAGTTTGTTATTAATTTGTTCTCTGTCCTTGTGTAGACACAGGTTTCAGCTTTGCTTTCTCTGGGTGTCACTGAGTACAGAGTGCTCCATGTATGTTACATTACACTAGCAAAATCGTAGAAAGTAAAGAAAACAGTGTTTTAAAAATTCGTGTTGACAAAACCCCTTTAAACTACAAAACATAGAGTGCAAGAAGAGATGAGGAGACAGAAGTCTGCCAAAATTATTGAAGCAGTTGGCGTGTGTCTAGGCCTAGTCAAACGCCAGTGGTCCTCAGATAATTTTAGATACCCGTGACTCCGTGTTGACGATTGTTATCACTTTTGCAAGAAAGGTTAACTTTTTCTGCTGTGAAATGTTGTGCTTTAACATAATGCTGGTTCCCCTCATTAACAATAATTAAAGGTTCGTGAGGGCTGCTAGTATGCATTAGTATGATACGTCTAATGTTACGATTGGTTGTTATCAAAAAGTGAAATGATGGGAGGGTGTTTTGTATGTATTTTTCATTGGCTTCTATCAGGTGCTGGGATCATATCTATTGATGTATAGAGCCTTGAAATGGCTATGTTTGAAGTTGGCACTGGTATTTTTTAAGGTTGAAGGTTTTTATGATGTAGCAGGTCCCCTTGTGTGCAGACCTGACATTGCTCTCTCTCTTTCTTTCTTTCTCTCTCTCCCTCCCCCTTTACACACACATGCACGCACACACGCGCGCACACACACGCAAAGTCAAAGTCAGATTCTTATTCAGTGTACCATCTGGAAATAAACATTTGACTTTGACTTGACAGAGAGAGAGACAGAGACAGAGAGAGACAAAGACAAAGACATAGTCACAGAGACTTAATCAAATATATCTAGTGTATGTCATTTGTTGTTAGTAGAGGTGGGGTGATACAGCATTGAACTGACTGGTTGTGATTGATGGAGTACAGGAAATAATGGATGCTAAAATAGTCTGCAGTTTTATTGACCCACACCATGCCACAAGTAGTAAGCCAGTATGACTGATATCATCAAAGATTTGGCCTCTGATAGCTCCTCACTTTAACAGTATAATCATCTCCCCCTTTCTGTCAACTCTTGGTGCGGTGTAAGCTATAGGTGTGCAGTCACCAGCTTTCAAGTCTGACAGGAGACAGCAGGTGAATTGGCAGATGCCATGTTAGTGTCTAGTCTCCCTGATGGAAAAAAGAACCTGTGCGCTTGTGATGTGTCGTTTGTGGTTGATGCGTGACCACAGACGTTTTGGCGTAACGTGCTGGGCATGTTCCCGTGGTTGTGCATGCAGTTGTAGTGGGTAGGTGTTTACTTAGTGTTTGTTGTTGTTAGATTATTAAAGAGAAATTTTGGTATGTTGCAGTACTACAGTGTCTTTTGTGAAATATGTACACAAAATACCTGTGATAAACAGATTCGAATTTGATTGTGAGTTTTCTTTTCTTTCTTTATATGTCCACGATGAACTCTTTTTGCTCTGAAAGTTACCATAAAATATTCTTTATGCTTTTGAAGCTGGAAGCTTATTTTCTATTCTGGTTGCCAGTTTCCAACCACCAGTCTTTGCCCTGCGCAGCTTTGGAAAAAAAATTGAGGTTAATTTTGTGAAATTCATAGTTTGCACTGAAAGGAACACACTGCTCATAAAATACTTCTGGTAAGAAATAATGACAATATTATACTGTTTGCTACACTGTGATTTGTGGATGGAGAGGATCGAAGAAGTCATTCAGCAGAAATTGCTCCTACAATAAAGAAAGGAAGTTGAATGAAGTTGTTTTAGACTGATGAATAAATCATGCCGCCTTGGTCGATAGTGATATTTATTATCTGTATAAAAACAGCTTCGATCTTGATGTGAATGATATATATTAGGAAATATGGAAAGAGGAAGCCAACGATCACATAATTATTTACTCAGTGGGCAGACAGACCCCGGCCAAGCAAGGCGTTGTTGGAGAATACGTGTGGAGATAGGAACAAAAAGCATGCAGTCCAAACAACCGCCCGATAGGGTTGCCAAGTGACTGGCCTCAGTCCCTTCTATCACAATGTCTGTTTGGCAGATCTGTTTCTTCTTGTTGTTGTTCTTACTGTTTTCAAAGCCAAATATTGTTTGTGGAAACAAACTCACCCACAGAGCCAAACGTGACAGGGTTGGTTGCTTGTCTCCAACCTGCCTGTCTCTGATAACCGTATTTGCCATAGCAATGCGTCATTTCTGCTTAGCATTCACGAATTTTCTTAATCGTTGTAGTACAAATTAAAACACAGATTTAGTATTATGGACATTGTCACTAGCTATAGTGATAGTGACCATTGTGATTAGTTGCTCATGGTGCTCCGATTCAAACAAATGCCCCTGCAGTTTTGCAAACATGCAGTATACTCTCCTGTTTACCCCTGTGCACAGAAACAGTTCTAGATCTTCGCCTGGAGGGCTGGTATGTTGGCCATGTTTTAAAAAAATTCAGCTATAAAATGTCAAGCTTTTGGTAAATGTAATGATACAATAGGCACACACTCAATCGTTGATATGTTGGAAATGCAGAAAGTTAATGTTATCAAATCTGAGCAGTCTCCGTAGCGCTGTGGTAGCACATTAAGGTTATGTTCACATTGGGAAGACTGGGACATACATCACTGTCTTCTTCCAGAGGGACTCCTTCAGTAGGGGGCTTAGAAGGTGGTATCCTGTCTACGTTAACTTCTACCAGGCACCGCTACACACCACCGAAGTGACCCAGTAGCAGCACGTGGGCCCCTCTGGTAGGTTGGCCCACGATGAGCTCCCTGTAGAGTCTAGGACGTGTGACGGCTGGGGTGGAGAGAGCGGAAAGAGCCGCATGGGAACAGCCAAACTTGGACGTTACAGAAGATGAGACAGCAAGAAAAATAAAAAGGTTATCAATTCTTGTTTACCTACTCTGTGGCTCTTTGTCACCAGTTCTTGTGTACCTATCCATTTTTAAGTGACGTCGTAATTGTTTTTAGGGGTCACATAATTCACAATTGATCTTCAGTGTTTGATTTATTAGTGTGAGGGTAGGGATGACTGAAAAGGGGATTGCTGTCTGTGGATTACAGGGAAGTTGGTGGTCTGGAATAGACTGTGGGTGGAGGTTATCACCCCACAGACTGTGGATCAGAAACAGGAGCCCTAGAACAAAGAACGTGGACAGTCATGTGTGTGACAGGTCTGCTCTCCCTTCTTTCTTTACAGCAGCTTGTTTGCTATTTATTTTATAAATTTGATTTTTTATAGCTGAAAAAATCGACATAAAACAAAGAGTTTTATTGATCGCTCCTTTTCCGGGTCTCACTGTCGAAAATAGCCATTGTTTATTTTTGTGCATTTTCAAAATTACCGTTTGTTGTTGGTGCGTGACGTTTTCAAGATGATGGAGCGTGTGTTCGTGTGTGTGGATGTGCTTAGACCAAACATGCGTGGGTGTGGGCTAAAAAAAAGAAAGACGTAGTGTCGCCTCGAAATTGCAGCAAGTAGGGATGGAGCAGTACCAGCGGGTGACAGCGTTTACAGTTTGTTATTAATTTGTTCTCTGTCCTTGTGTAGACACAAGTTTCAGCTTTGCTTTCTCAGGGTGTCACTGAGTACAGAGTGCTCCATGTATGTTACTCTCTACACTTGCAAAGTCGTAGAAAGTGAAGAGAAAACAGTGTCTTTGAAATTAATGTTGACAAAACCCCTTTAAACTACAACATGAAGTAAAAAAAGGAAAGAGGGTTTTTAAAAAAAAAAAGCCAAACAAAGCGAAACCAAAGTAGAAGCAAAAAGCAACATCCTCATAAAAACATCATCATTGATCTCACACACACACACACACACACACGTGTGTACGTGCACGCACACACACTCAGCGAGTCATTAGTTTTGTGTTGTTTTATTTTGTGTGGGTTTTTGTTGTTGTTTTTTTTTGCTGCTTCTGCTTCTGTCCTGCTGTTCCCACAGGGCTCATTTCAATATCTCTCTCCCCTCCCCCCCCCCCCCCCCCCCCCAAGCTATACCCAGGCTCATTATATATCTGTGTCATCCAGGCCTGACAGATACAGACACCTGCAGTGTTGGTCAGGTAACACTCTCAAAATTGCATCCGTTAGGTGCATGATACTCGACTGTGTGGTCCCAGTCTTCTTAATGATCCCACAGCAAACTCTATCTGGGTAGGAGCCAGCTGGAGTCCAAAAAAGCCCTATGACTCTTATAGGATTCTTCCTCTTCTTTTTATTTTTCGAACACTCATACAGCAACTATTGTTTTATGTTCTATGAGCGAAAATGCGTCGCGCTGCCGTTAAGCGCCTGACAAGTCAGGCCCAGCGCATCCGACTTCGGCTCAAGAGAGAATTGTTATCTTTTAAGTCTTTCTGGGATGGGGGGGGGGGGGGGGAGGCTGAAGAATGGACCAAGAAGGCAGAAAATAGACAAGAAGGAGGTGTCAGGAAGAAAAGGAACAAGGCAGAAACAAAGAAAATGATAGAAAAGAGGAAAATGTCTAGCACAGAATTTCCAGAATATGGGGACGCTATTTATACTGATAGGCCCCCAGCATCCCCACGGGGGAATGATGGGATTCGAACCCGCGACCTTCGAGCCCGGAACCCAACGCGCTAACCACTGCGCTGTAGCGACTGGTCACAGTCTTTATTAATGATAATAATTCCCCCACCCGATTCCTGTCGATAAACCGAGGTCCCGTGTGATACACGTAATTATTTAGCGCACGTAAAAAAACCCACGGCAACAAGAGAGTTGTCCCTGGCAAAATTCTTAGAAAAAAGCCACTCTGATAGGGAAACAAATACAGCTGCAGAAAAAAAAAAAAAAAAAAAAAAAGGGTGAAAGGGTGGCGCAGCGCTAAGTGGCGACGCGTTCTCCCGCTCTCCCCGGGGAGAGCAGCCCGAATTTCACGGAGAGAAATCTGCCATGACTTAAAGTGGTATGAAATAAAATCTGAGCGCTTTGATTTGTTGCTTTACAAGATTCAGCGCTATATAAATTCCATACATTATTATTATACACACACAGTTCGTTATCTTCTTTTTCCTTGGTACACACACCCACACAACACACCCACACCCACATACACACAAAGAACAAACACGTACCCAAACACATACACAGATGGACAGAAAGATCCCACCTAACTCCCTAACCCCACGCCTCCACCCAGTTGTTTGATAACAGTGTTAGTATATTTAAAAAAAAAAAAATGACGAATGAAGATACCGTATCATTCTTTATCGTCCCCTCTTTACCCCCCCCCCCCCCCCCCCCCCCTTCTGTCCCCCGTCAGTGTTGTGATGGCAATGAGGTGGGGGCAGTGGTATGGGGGCAGTGGTGACTGTGGTAGGTAACTATCAGCTCCATGCTTTCTTTGTCAAGGAGCTGCCAGGTCCCCATAAAGTCATGGCGGTGGTCAAAGCCTTTCTGTTGGTGATTAGACTTTTTTCCCTGTCTGCGTGTTTGTTTGTCTGTCTGTCTGTCTCTGTCTATCTCTCTATTTGGATGTCTGTTTGTCTCTGTCTCTCTCTTTATAATTATCTCTCTCTGTCTCTCTCTGTGTCTCTCTCTTTATATCTATCTCTCTCTCTATATATATATATTTATCTATATCTATCCATCTCTCTCTCTCTCTCTCTCTCTCTCTCTCTATATATATATATATATATAGATATATATATATATATATATACGTGTGTGTGTATGTGTGCGCGCGGGCGTGTGTGTGCGATTTTTCACCTGCAGTCCATTTTCGCACATTATGTTTTAGAATATTCTAATTTTGTGTTTGTTACAATATTATTCTGAACGAACACAATTTTGTTTAAACCACACACACATACACGCTCACACACACGCTCACACACACACTCACACACACACACACATACACACACACATACACACACACACGCGCGCGCGCGCGCGCGCGCGCAGGCACGCACGCTCACACGCGTGGTAGAGAGGGGGTGGGGAAATAAGAAAGGCCTTGGCTCATCAGAGCAACTAAGGAGACAGAGAAACACAGAGCAGACGGTGTGGACAGAGCCCCTTTCAGTGTGGAAGAGCAATGAGGGTAGTGTCTTCGCTGACTGGGAAGGCCTGCCTGCCTCCGTGTTGCCCCTGTCCTCTTGTCCCCTCTGTGGACATCGTGATCCGAACCCCCGTCCCCTGGATAACCCTCTGCCTGCACGTCAGTGTGTTGGGCCACAGCAGACAGTGGCCAACCCCTCTGTCAGGCAGCAGGCCCATAGCTTGGTGGCTTTGGCATGGTCACATGCAGGATAGATACCTCTGCTCACAGTCACTGGGATTGACCAGCTGTGAGTCAGGCACAACTGATGGTGAAATAAGTAGCTTATATCAGTGACTTTGTAGTGGTGTGTGTGTGTGTGTGTGTGTGTGTGTGTGTGTGTGTTGTGGTGTGGTGTGGTGTGGTGTGGTGTTGATGGTGGTGGTGTGTGTGTATGTTTTTTTTTTTTTTGGGGGGGGGGGGGAGGGGTGTCGCCTGTAGATGACGATAGCTACTGTACACAGAAGGTGATTGCAGAAAAAGCCACCAAACAAACTCACATCATTACAGCAGGATGGAAAACATCAGTGATCTTGGAGGTGTCTGCATTTTGCTTGGAAGCTGATACCACTCTTCCACATTCTCTACAAGTTTGGCTGCAGCTGCTGTAGTTGTATATGGCTATTGTGGTGCAGGTTTCTCTTGTACAGGTGCCGTCTTTTGTCATCAGAGTAGATCTCAGGTATCTGAACTGACCCTTCTCCCAGAACCTCACCATACATTATGATGTTTTCTCTGATGGTCTTCATGCTATATTCACCAGTATCTTAGAATTAGGGGGCGGGATAGCTCAGTGATCAGAGCACTCGCTTTCCCCCCAGCCAAGGTTAAGCAGCATCGAGCGTGGTTACCAGTTGGATGGGTGACCGTTTGCGCGCCTTGGCTTCAGTACAGTCCCCCAGTTCACCCAGCTGTAAATGGGTACCTGCCTCTTTAGGGTCAGGGAAGGTAAAGCAGCGAGGGAGAGGAGATGGGTGCCGCCCTCAATACGCTGGCCCCTAGAGAAGTGAGGTCTCTGACGCCTCGCTCCCCTACGACCTTATAGGTTATAGGGCACCTTTACCTTATCTTAGACTTCTCTGTACTTATGTCTCTACCATACACAGAATCTCTTATAACGAGTCTGTGAGGTATTGTATCTCGTTGTCTGTGCTACCCCCCCCCCCCCCCCCCCCCCCCCTCCTTCTTGCAAAAGGTCATTATCATTTGAAAATCGGAGGCTACAGATTGGCCCGCCACCTATGGAGAGACTTGGAATGTGTCTTGGAGAGTCCCTTGCATCATTTCATTATTCCCGTCGACTGATTCACAGTGAACTGTTTCTTAGGTTAACTCCCAAAGGAACAGAGAACAAAAAAGTTGATGTACTTTTCGTGAAGACTTTGCAAAGTGAAGACTGGATGATATCTTGTTAGTTAGCTTGGTCTGTGCCCAGGTCTGGGGCATTACTTTTTATATTATATTATATATATATATATAATATATATATAATTATATATATATATAATTATATATATATATATCTATAATTATATATATATATATGTGTGTGTGTGTGTGTGTGTGTGTTGAGTGTGTTGTGTGTAGGTGGGCTGTTTTCGTCAGTAGACTTCTTGTTCTCATCAGTAGAGTTATTGTCGTCCTCAGTAGAAATGTTGTCTTAAGTACAGTTACTGTCTTCCTCAGAAGAGTTATTGTCTTTCTTAGTAGAGCTCTTTTCTTCCTCGGTGGAGTTACAGTCTTCCTCAGCATATTTGTTGTCTTTTTCAGTAGTTATTGCCTTCCTTAGTAGAGTTATTGTCCTCCTCAGAGTTATTATCTTCCTCTAGTAGAGTTATTGCCTTCCTTGGTATAATTATTCTCTTCCTCAGTAGAGTTTTTATCTTCCTCAGTAGAGTTATTGCCTTTTTCAGTATAATTATTATCTTCCTCCGTAGAGTTATTCTCTTCCTCAGTAGAGTTATTCTCTTCCTCAGTAGAGTTCTCGTCTTCCTTAGAGTTATTCTCTTCCTCAGTAGAGGTCTCGTCTTCCTCAGTAGAGTTATTGTCTTCCTCAGTAGAATTAAGCTCTTGTCTTCCTCAGTAGAATTGAGTTCTTGTCTTCCTCAGTAGAATTGAGTTATTGTCTTCCTCAATAAAATTGAGTTCTTGTCTTCCTCAGTAGAGTTGAGTTCTTGTCTTCCTCAGTAGAATTAAGCTCTTGTCTTCCTCAATAGAATTGAGCTCTTGTCTTCCTCGGTAGAATTGAGTTCTTGTCTTCCTCAGTAGAATTGAGTTCTTGTCTTCCTCAGTAGAATTGAGCTCTTGTCTTCCTCAGTAGAATTGAGTTCTTGTCTTCCTCGTAGAGATTGAGTTCTTGTCTTCCTCAGTAGAATTGAGTTCTTGTCTTCCTCAGTAGAATTGAGTTCTTGTCTTCCTCAGTAGAATTGAGTTCTTGTCTTCCTCAGTAGAATTGAGTTCTTGTCTTCCTCAGTAGAATTGAGTTCTTGTCTTCCTCAGTAGAATTGAGCTCTTGTCTTCCTCAGTAGAATTGAGTTCTTGTCTTCCTCAGTAGAATTGTGTTCTTGTCTTCCTCAGTAGAATTGAGTTCTTGTCTTCCTCAGTAGAATTAGTATTATGTCTTCCTCAATAAATTGAGTTCTTGTCTTCCTCAGTAGAGTTGAGTTCTTGTCTTCCTCAGTAGAATTGAGTTCTTGTCTTCCTCAGTAGAATCGAGTTCTTGTCTTCCTCAGTAGAATTGAGTTCTTGTCTTCCTCAGTAGAATTGTGTTCTTGTCTTCCTCAGTAGAATTGAGTTCTTGTCTTCCTCAGTAGAATTGAGTTCTTGTCTTCCTCAGCATAGTTCTTGTTTTTCATTATTATTCTGCTCCTCCTAAACATTGTCTTTAGGGTTTGGGTGTTGTTGTTTTTTCTCATGATGGCTGTGTTGGCTGTTTGAAGGGATTAGGATAGATGTATTGATTTTGAACTGGAAGTGAAATGTTCATGTAAGTTATTGGAATTGAGCGAGGTGACTGTCCTGATGTGGCCACGGGGATCGATGCAGCTGTAAACAACATGAACGAAATGAAATGACCCCCTCCTCCCCCCCCCCCCCCCCCCCCCGCCACAAATAGCATTCTTGTCACAGGTTTACACAGGCAGGAAATCACATGAGCCAAGAAACTATTGGAAGGAAAAGTGAAAATCCGCCCCTCCCCTCTTTTTCAAAAAGGGGAAGAGGGGGCTGGATTGATAGAAATGTGGCGATTTTGTTGTTGTTGTTGTTGGTTGTTTGTTTTTTAGCTAAGAGGTAGAAGTATTTTAAATCTTATGAGAAAACATTGATGAGAGGTGATAGTTGTCAAGTTTCAGCAGATAGGGTACTGTCCACAGGATTCAGATCATTGTGAAATTAGCTCTTGATTTCCTTTGCGTGCTGTACTGTTGTAAAGCATAACTTTTTTTAAAGCTAAACGAGAGGTGGGCCCACAGCTTCCAGTCATTGATAAGCTCCTTGTGCACTTCTGACACTAGGGTGCGACGTGACAAGCCTAGGTTACTTATGACTGGGGTGGAGAGGTTGGAATTAGCGGCGTGGGAAACATCAGGACAGGAACGTCAGCGAAGATGAGCTAACCAAAAAACATCTACCTCTGTCTGTCATAGTATCTGTGAATGAGGGCCGTGCCGCTAAACGCCTGCCTGCAGCTTCGACCACAGTGCTAGTGGTGCAGCTGCTGGGATTAGTTTTTAGCACTGCGAGATATGGCGGGCACCAGATGGTTGTGCTCTGTCTCCTCTAGCTCTCCCAGTGAATGGATGTACGACATAATTATATAGAGCGCATAAAAACCTTCCGTACCCATAGGCGTCATCGTACTGCTGTTCTTTGGTGTGTAATTGCTTGTTGTCTGTCTGTTTCTGTCGGTCTCTCTCTCTCTTTCTGTCTGTTTGTGTCTGTCAGTATGTCTATCTCTCTGTCTGTCTCTCTGTCTCTGCCTGCTTGTCTGTCTGCCTGTCTGTCTGCCTGTCTGTCTATCTGTCTCTGTCTGTCTCTCTCTCTCTTTGTCTCTCTCTCTTTCTTCTCATTCTGTTTGTTTATCAATGTGTGTGCCCGCATCTTCTGTCCTCAGATGTGGCCTAGGACATGTAGAACGGAGGCTGAAATCAGCACAGAGGCCTGTAGTACTCAAGGCATCAGTACAAACCTAAGTGGGCGTCTTTGAACATTTGTGTGTGTGTGTGTGTGCGCGCGCGCGTGCGTGCACGTGCCTGTTTATGTGTGTGTGTGTGTGTTTGTGCGTGCGCGCACGTGTTTGTGTATGTGTGTACCTGTGGTATTGATGAGGGAGGAAGAGTGGAGCCACGCCCATGGACTTGTTTGTAGCAGTGTTTGCTGTGCAGGAGTTGTGTCATATACAGGAAACAAGCGCCAAAGGGATGCTGCTACCCACCCTCACAGTCTGCTGTCTTCACACTGCCTACCTACCTGCCTGCCTGCCTGCCTGCCTGCCTGCCCACGTGGTCCCACTTTCCCCCCCACCTTGTTGCTCCCCCCCCCCCCCCCCCCCCCCCCCAACTCACTTCCCCCTCCCTGTACAATCAGAGCAGTACTTGTCTTTTTTGTGGATTTTTTTTTAATGTAGTAAAGAAATCAAGTTGGTATCCTGTATCGTGTGTCTCCTCCCCCTACTTGTATAGTTTTCCGCCCCCACATACAACATGATTGTGTTCTGACGGGTTCGCTCCTAAGACGTTTCGCTGCCGCTACATCTTGCTTAACTTTTTAATCGTGTTTAGTTTAGTTTGGTTTGGTTTGGTTATGTTCGAGATTTGCAGTGTAGTCTTGTTGCGGTTGGAAGCTAGTCTGTTTATTCATAATTCTTTTTCAGTCAGTGTCCTAGTTGCCGCCATGTTTCTATTGACCGTACAGCCCTTCTGCGCTAGTGCGTGCACACACACACACACACGCACGCCCACACACACACTCGCACGCGCGCGCACACACACACGCACGCACCACACACACGCACGCACGCGCGCGCGCGCGTGCACACCTACACACACACGAAAACATCGTTAGTGTCCATTTCTGCGTTGACAGTGGCTCTGGATTGCAACCACAAAAAGAGTCAGAAACTTAGTAATAATTGTTTTCTTAAATCCAGTAATATTTACCTTTCCATAATAGGTCCTTTCATAACTTCTCACTGGGGGGTGGGATAGCCTAGTGGTTAAGGCCTTGCGCTCACGATTTGAGGGTCTGGGATCGAGCCACCTCGCAGGCGCCTGTTTTAAGGGATTTTTTAAAAATCCTGGAGTGAACATCAGTACTGACTACAATCCCCCAAAAGTCCTTCGGATGAGTCTGTCTATAAATCGAGGCCGCGTATGGAAATCCTCGCAGAACAGCTTGTGCTTACTCTAAAAACCCGTTCTGCCTTTTGGAAGAGTAGGCCATTCGTGCTGGTCGGAACCGATGACAAAATTTTATAAAACAAAGTTCTATTTCCAAAATACTCTTTTATCATTGTACTTTCAAAACACACAACAACACACACATACACACACAACACAACACATGCACGCACACGTACACACACGCACAAACACCACACCACACAACACCCCCCCCCCCCCCCTCTCTCTCTCTCCTTCTTTCTCTCTCTCTCTCTTCTCTTCTCTCTCTTCTCTTCTCTCTGTGTAAAGCGGTTGAAGTAAATAAAAGTGTGGGTGTACAACAAAAGTAGTAGTAGTAGTAGTAGTAGCAGCAGCAGCAAATAACTGAAGTTGTTGTTGGTCATGCAGACACACACACACAAAAAGCGAGCGGTGACAAGCAATACAATTACAAGTAAAGGTATAGTTAGCACGCTGCGTGTTGGGGGGCGATTGTTTGGTAGTGAAGTGATGATGATATTAGTAGCAGCCTAGTGCTGCGAGATGGTTGGTGTTGACACCTGAATCAATAGTCACTGGGCCTGGGGGGATGCAGTGTAGTGTAGTGTAGTGCAGTGTAGTGTTGTGTAGTGTAGTGCTGTGTTGTGTAGTGTGGTGGTGGTGGTGGTGGTACTCTTTAACTTCAGTCACTCTACTCAACTCTGACTGTACTCTTGGCCTCTCTTTGCTACTATTGCTTGCTGCTGCTGCTGTTACTACTGGTGCTGTTCCTGCTGTAGTGTGTGTTTGTGTGTGTGTGTGTGGTGTGTGAGGGGGGTGGGGGGTGGGGGGCGGCTGTGTTGATCGCTTTACCTCTATGTATCTCACTCTCTCTCACTCACTTTGCTCTCTTTCTGTTGCTCCCTTGGCTCTGAGTCTCTCTCTCTCTCTCTCTCTCTCTCTCTCTCTCTCTATCTCTATCTCTCTCTCTCTCTCTCTCTCTCTCTCTCTCTCTCTCTCTCTCTCTCTTCTTCTTCTTCTTCTTCTTCTCTCTGTCTTTCTCTCTGTCTGTTTCGCTTAGCTCGTTTAGTCTATCTCTCTGTCTGTCTGTCTGTCTGTCTGTCTGTCTATCTCCGTCTGTCAGCCTGTCGCTCTCTCTCTGTGTCTGTCTGTACTGTTTGTCTGTCTGTCTCTCTGTCTCTCTCTGTCTTTGTCTCTCTCTCTTTGTGTACTGTCTCTCTCTCTCCCTCCCCCGCTCTCTCTCTGTCTCTCCCCCCCCCTCTTTGTGTACTGTCTCTCTCTCTCTCCCTCCCCCGCTCTCTCTCTGTCCCCCCTCTCTCTCTCCTGAGCGCGCGCACGTGCGTGCGTGTGTGTGTGTGTGTGTGTGTTGCGTGTGTGTGTGTGTGTGTGTGTGTGTGTGTGTGTGTGTGTGTGTGTGTGTGACATATGTGTATTGTTGTGCTGTTTAATTAGTTTTTGTACAATGTATTTTCCCCCCTAGGATCTTGGCAATCTTTTTTGTGTTTTTGTTTTGTTTTTTGTTTTTGTTGGGGTGGGTGGCTGGATGAGAAGGAAAAAAGTATTGATCTATTTACTCTCTCTCTCTCTCTCTCCTCTCTCTCTCTCTCTCTCTCTCTCTCTCTCTCTCTCTCTCTCTCTCTCTCTCTCTCTCTCTCTCTGTATGCCTCAATGTCCTTAGATTGCACAGTACTAACAGAGGTACAGAGCTATGGTAGGCAGGCTATAGAGGAAGCAAAAATAATTCTGTATAATGATAATCATCCTTATTGTGTGTGTTTTTTGTTGTTGTATTGAAAGGGGCCAGAGAACGTCAGGAATTCTGTATAGTAATTATCATGATTGTTTATATTCTGTATAATATTGAAAGGGACCAGAGAGTTATTAGGTACAGCTGTTGTGTCTTAAAGAGCTTATTGTCGCTAAGTGGACAGGCTCAAGGGAGATTAAAAAAACACTTGTCCCTGGGTTTGAAAACTGCCTGGGGGGAGGGGGGGGGGGGGGGTAAACCCCCAAGCCTTCTTTCCTTCACCAGGTGAGCTGCCAATGCACAGACTACAAATTGCAAGACGAACGATTCCAACTTTAACAATTCCGTATTGTCTTTGTGAGCGTGCGATTCCGGTAAAAAGAACAGATTTTCCCGGGAGGAAGTAAGGAGGTAGGCCTACTCGTTTTACGTTGGCAGTCCCGCGACTGAGTGCATGGAAATATGTTTTTATTGCCATTGTTTTGGAGCATGTTTTCATGTGCGTTGATAGAAAAAGATGTGCTGCTAAGCAGTTTTGGAAGTAGTTTCCAGTTACGTTTGGACCAGGTTCGTGCAGTTGAATGATGTAATCCAGTTAACGACAAGGAAACCATTTAACGACACCACGTACGTTACAGTGGGAATGCTCTACCACCGGAGAGGGCTTTGCTTAGGACGGAGGACATTACCTCTACCCATTTTCCTTTTTTCCCCCTGTGTGTTGAATTGTAAGTTGGATTAGTTTATTTTAATGGAATTCTGCAAGGGCTAACTGTGTTGTGGGTATGTATCATTTTGTTTGTGCTTTGTTTTGCATTTGCAATATGGATTTTTTTTTTCAACTGAGAGACTAACACAGGCAACCACTAATATAATTATGTATTTTTAAAAAGTGGTGATAGAAGTTTGGTTTGTGGCAGGATTTAAACCATTCACCTGGCTTTCTATGCATTACTGCTAGACAGTATACCTCCAAACCACTACTTCGGTTATAATCACATCATCATCACCATCACTTTGATGACGATGTACCGGATGATGGTGGTAGAGGCGGTGATGATGAGACGACTGACTGCGCTGTTGTTATAGGCATCATATGTGCGCCCTCTTTCCAAAGAGGAAAGGGAAAATGACAGGGAAAGTTGTAAGTTAAGCGTCAAATGTCAGCTTCAATTACAAGAAGTTTAGGGTTCCACTTGACTGAAGAGTTTCTGGGGCCGGCTCCTGCTTTTCTGCTCTCAGCTTTTACGAGCTTTTGAAGAGGTCCTGTCTCCTCTTCTGTTCATCTGAAGGTTGGGGGAAAAGGCTTGTTCCAGAGAGACAGGTGGAGAGAGAAGGAGAGGGGAGGCGACATGACATGATTTACTGTCACAAAAACTTGGGCTGCAGTGTAGACAAAGCGGATGCGGAAGGATGTGACTACACACATTGAAGAATGTAGCAGTGCAAGTGTGGTTCCTGTCCAATGCAAGTGTGGTTCCTGTCCAATGCGAGTGTGGTTCCTGTCCAATGCAAGTGTGGTTCCTGTCCAATGCGAGTGTGGTTCCTGTCCAATGCAAGTGTGGTTCCTGTCCAGTGTGAGTGTGGTTCCTGTCCAATGTGAGTGTGGTTCCTGTCCATTGCGAGTGTGGTTCCTGTCTAATGCGAGTGTGGTTCCTGTCCAGTGTGAGTGTGGTTCCTGTCCAATGTGAGTGTGGTTCCTGTCCATTGCGAGTGTGGTTCCTGTCCATTGCGAGTGTGGTTCCTGTCCAATGCAAGTGTGGTTCCTGTCCATTGCGAGTGTGGTTCCTGTCCAATGCAAGTGTGGTTCCTGTCCAGTGTGAGTGTGGTTCCTGTCCAATGTGAGTGTGGTTCCTGTCCATTGCGAGTGTGGTTCCTGTCCAGTGTGAGTGTGGTTCCTGTCCAGTGTGAGTGTGGTTCCTGTCCAATGTGAATGTGGTTCCTGTCCATTGCAAGTGTGGTTCCTGTCCAGTATGAGTGTGGTTCCTGTCCATTGCAAGTGTGGTTCCTGTCCAGTATGAGTGTGGTTCCTGTCCAGTGTGAGTGTGGTTCCTGTCCAGTGTGAGTGTGGTTCCTGTCCAATGTGAATGTGGTTCCTGTCCATTGCAAGTGTGGTTCCTGTCCAGTATGAGTGTGGTTCCTGTCCATTGCAAGTGTGGTTCCTGTCCAGTATGAGTGTGGTTCCTGTCCAATGCAAGTGCGGTTCCTGTCCAGTGCGAGTGTGATAGCTGTCCAGTGTGAATGTGATAGCTGTCCAGTGTGAGTGTGATAGCTGTCCAGTGTGAGTGTGATAGCTGTCCAGTGTGAGTGTGGTAGCTGTCCCGTGTGAGTGTGATAGCTGTCCAATGTGAGTGTGATAGCTGTACAGTGTGAGTGTGATAGCTGTACAGTGTGAGTGTGGTTCCTGTCCAGTGTGAGTGTGGTTCCTGTCCAGTGTGAGTGTGGTTCCTGTCCAATGCAAGTGTGGTTCCTGTCCAGTGTGAGTGTGGTTCTTGTCCAATGCGAGTGTGGTTCCTGTCCAGTGTGAGTGTGGTTCCTGTCCAGTATGAGTGTGGTTCCTGTCCAGTGTGAGTGTGGTTCCTGTCCAATGCAAGTGTGATAGCTGTCCAGTGTGAATGTGATAGCTGTCCAATGCAAGTGTGGTTCCTGTCCAGTGTGAGTGTGGTTCCTGCCCAGTGTGAGTGTGATAGCTGTCCAGTGTGAATGTGATAGCTGTCCAATGCAAGTGTGATAGCTGTCCAGTGTGAATGTGATAGCTGTCCAATGCGAGTGTGATAGCTGTCCAGTGTGAATGTGATAGCTGTCCAATGCAAGTGTGATAGCTGTCCAGTGTGAGTGTGATAGCTGTCCAGTGTGAGTGTGGTTCCTGTCCAGTGTGAGTGTGGTTCCTGTCCAGTGTGAGTGTGGTTCCTGTCCAGTGTGAGTGTGGTTCCTGTCCAGTGTGAGTGTGGTTCCTGTCCAATGCGAGTGTGGTTCCTGTCCAGTGTGAGTGTGGTTCCTGTCCAATGCAAGTGTGATAGCTGTCCAGTGTGAATGTGATAGCTGTCCAATGCAAGTGTGGTTCCTGTCCAGTGTGAGTGTGGTTCCTGTCCAATGCAAGTGTGATAGCTGTCCAGTGTGAATGTGATAGCTGTCCAATGCAAGCGTGATAGCTGTCCAGTGTGAATGTGATAGCTGTCCAATGCAAGCGTGATAGCTGTCCGATGCGAGTGTGATAGCTGTCCAGTGTGGGTGTGATAGCTGTCCAGTGTGGGTGTGATAGCTGTCCAGTGTGAGTGTGGTCGCTGTCCGGTGTGAGTGTGGTCGCTGTCCAGTGTGAGTGTGATAGCTGTCCAGTGTGAGTGTGATAGCTGTCCAGTGTGAGTGTGGTTCCTTTCCAGTGTGAGTGTGGTTCCTGTCCAGTGTGAGTGTGATAGCTGTCCAGTGTGAGTGTGATAGCTGTCCAGTGTGGGTGTGGTTCCTGTCCAGTGTGAGTGTGGTTCCTGTCCAGTGTGAGTGTGGTTCCTGTCCAATGCAAGTGTGATAGCTGTCCAGTGTGAATGTGATAGCTGTCCAATGCAAGTGTGGTTCCTGTCCAGTGTGAGTGTGGTTCCTGCCCAGTGTGAGTGTGATAGCTGTCCAGTGCGAATGTGATAGCTGTCCAATGCAAGTGTGATAGCTGTCCAGTGTGAATGTGATAGCTGTCCAATGCAAGTGTGATAGCTGTCCAGTGTGAATGTGATAGCTGTCCAATGCATGTGTGATAGCTGTCCATTGTGAGTGTGGTTCCTGTCCAGTGTGAGTGTGATAGCTGTCCGGTGTGGGCGTGATAGCTGTCCAGTGTGAGTGTGGTTCCTGTCCAGTGTGAGTGTTGTTCCTGTCCGGTGTGGGCGTGATAGCTGTCCAGTGTGAGTGTGATAGCTGTCCAGTGTGAGTGCGGTTCCTGTCCAGTGTGAGTGTGTTAGCTGTCCAGTGTGAGTGTGGTTCCTGTCCAGTGTGAGTGTGATAGCTGTCCAGTGTGAGTGTGGTTCCTGTCCAGTGTGAGTGTGATAGCTGTCCATTGTGAGTGTGATAGCTGTCCAGTGTGAGTGTGATAGCTGTCCAGTGTGAGTGTGATAGCTGTCCAGTGTGAGTGTGATAGCTGTCCAGTGTGAGTGTGGTTCCTGTCCAGTGTGAGTGTGATAGCTGTCCAATGTGTGGCAGATGTGTAAGCAGCTGCAAGCCAGTCTTCTGAGGCAGCCTTTCAACTGATTACTTGTCTGTTGCACTTGCTGATGGAACTCTGTGTTACAAGCTTTGCCAACATCACCCATCAACTCCTTTCAACCTGAAGTAAAACTTTGCCCCGCAAATTCTCCTTTGAAAGAAGATAACCGAACTTACCATACGTAATTGCTCTGCTCTGGTTCCCTGTCCCACAAAGAAAACTATATCATTATCAACTATTGTCATCAGTAGTCAGCATGATCATGTGGAGTATACTTTTTCAACTATTGTCATCAGTAGTCAGCATGATCATGTGGAACATACTATATCAACTATTGTCATTAGTAACCATCATGATCATGTGGAACATACTATATCAACTATTGTCATCATTAGCCATCATGATCATGTGGAGTATACTATATCAACTATTGTCATTAGTAACCATCATGATCATGTGGAACATACTATATCAACTATTGTCATCATTAGCCATCATGGTCATGTGGGACATACTATATCAACTATTGTCATCATTAGCCATCATGATCATGTGGAACATACTATATCAACTATTGTCATCATTAGCCATCATGATCATGTGGAACATACTATATCAACTATTGTCATCATTAGCCATCATGATCATGTGGAACATACTATATCAACTATTGTCATCATTAGCCATCATGATCATGTGGAACATACTATATCAACTATTGTCATTAGTAACCATCATGATCATGTGGAACATACTATATCAACTATTGTCATCATTAGCCATCATGATCATGTGGAACATACTATATCAACTATTGTCATTAGTAACCATCATGATCATGTGGAACATACTATATCAACTATTGTCATCATTAGCCATCATGATCATGTGGAACATACTATATCAACTATTGTCATTAGTAACCATCATGATCATGTGGAACATACTATATCAACTATTGTCATCATTAGCCATCATGATCATGTGGAACATACTATATCAACTATTGTCATCATTAGCCATCATGATCATGTGGAACATACTATATCAACTATTGTCATCATTAGCCATCATGATCATGTGGAACATACTATATCAACTATTGTCATTAGTAACCATCATGATCATGTGGAACATACTATATCAACTATTGTCATCATTAGCCATCATGATCATGTGGAACATACTATAATTATCAACTATTGTCATCATTAGCCATCACGGTCACATGGAGGATACTATAATTATCAACTATTGTCATTAGCCATCACGATCATGCGGAGCATGCCATTATTCTTCCCCATCAGGAGTGTGTCCTGGGTTTTACCACTGCAAGGACATGAACTGTGGGAAAACATGAGGCATAAACAATTCATGTATGTATATATAAAAGGTAAATACTGAATCCCTTAACAAGAACCAGCCAGTATATAAATAAAGCTTTGACAGCAAATCGTGAAAGAAAGATTGACGGTTACATCGGGACATAGGGAACGGCTTAGTACCCTCCCTTCTCTCAAACCGCCATACACGCACACTCGCGCGCGCGCGCGCACGTGCGCGCACACCTCCCCCATCCCACCACAGTCATGTGCGGTCAATAAAGTCAGGAGCTAAAACTGTAATATATTGGATGCGGTGGTTGTAAAGGAGAAGTAGCAGATGACGGGAGAAAGGATCCAGTTGCGGGGTGGGGGTGGGGGATGGGGGAAAGACTGATAGGAGGACTACAGAAAGGGGAAGGGGGATGATGCGGGTGGAGGGGATTGGGGGTAAGGGGGGGGGGGGGGGGGTTTGAGAGATGGTGCAACTACAGGTCAAGGCTTCACGCTGGTTGATAGGTGGTCTAAGAGTGCTAACCAGTCAGTTCTCCTGTTGGTGTGTATTGTACTCCGTTAGTTATATGTCTTGTCACAACAGTACCTGACAATCGCATTGTGAAATTTGAGGAGCTGTGTCTCTCAGCTCCAAAGAAGCTTACGGCGCCACATCGCAGTGCCACTCTTTTTTTTGGGGGGTTGGGGGGGGGGGGGGGTATCCTTATTTGTATGTATGTACTTAACCGGAAATATTGAATTATGCCCGGGCCGTTTTCTTGTTGCTCTCGAGTTCTTTCGTCAGATCTTGACTTCGCTAGTTCAAAGCAGGCCAGGAATTCTTTCCCTTGCGGTAAATGGTATTCTACACCGTACAGGCCTACCTCGCCGTATGGTCTGCTTATTACAAAGCTTGAAGACGGGCAGGCAGGCAGACTGCGTTCTTGAAAACTTCACGCAAGTGCCCCCCCACCACGCACACTAATGTGATAGAATTCGTACTCAGAAAATCATTTATTTATTCATGCATTCGTTTGTTTACTTATTTGACTTCGGTATGTAGGTATTTATTCAATCGGTTGTCGCTGTTAGTTTAGTTGTTTATCTGCTGTACTCCCGTGGTGCCAGACTGATGGTAAACTGAGCTGCTGTACCTGGTGTGTGAGCGACAGATATTAAAGTAGTTGTACCGGTGGAAGACGCTAGGAGCTGCTCCCTCCTGCTCCCTCCTTGTGTATAATACATACATGTATGAGCTGCTCACGCTGTCTGCCCTACAGGTCCAGAGGAGAAGAATGATCATCACCTCAAAGCAGGGATGATGAAGGGGATCTGTAGAAACTGAATGAATGAGGATTTAAAAAAAAAAAATTTCGTTCCTCGGCTACAGTAATCAAGATTCGCCAATGGTGGGATTTTGCGTATGCGACCCGTTAAGGTAGCCGCATTCTGACTTGGGGGCAAATGAGGAAATTATATCGATATTAGGAATGAAAAGGTGAAGGTAAGCGATGTCTGTC
Source organism: Rapana venosa (assembly GCA_028751875.1). Classification (NCBI taxonomy): domain Eukaryota; kingdom Metazoa; phylum Mollusca; class Gastropoda; order Neogastropoda; family Muricidae; genus Rapana; species Rapana venosa. Next base: position 16,918,307 of record CM054142.1, on the reverse strand, counting down.
ATGGGGTAAAAAACCAACCAAATAAGCACATGTAAGTAAAAACTTTCAAAAAGTAATTAATGATATCCACCTAACTTGCCCAAAAAAGCTTTAAATTACGAACAGCTCAATGAAAATTAATGACATATGCTATAAATAAACAAATTAGTAAGTCGACAAAAAAAAGAGAGAGAGAAAAGAAATCTTTAAGTAAGTTAGGTAAGACATACAGTGTTTAAAGCCATACAGAGAGATAGATGTCTTGAATTATGAGTAAGGCAGATGCATGACAAGAGAAGAAGACTGGAAAAAAAACCCAAATCAGAAAGATTTTCCCCAAGAAAAAGTAAAAAGCCTTAGAACTTTTTTCTGTTTGTTCGGATTGATAGAGAAGCCTGCAAATAAGTGCCAGAAAGAAAGGAGCTGACAGGCAAGTCCAGTGTAAAGAAAAGCACACACACACACACAAAGCATCCCACCAAATAAATAATGACTGCTGCATTCAAGAACTGAAGTAAACAAACGCCATGTAAAACCAGTGTCCCTGAGTGTATGTGTAAATTAACAGTATGAATTATTGAGAGAGAGAGAGAGACAGAGACAGACAGACAGACAGACAGACAGACAGACAGAAAACAGACAGAGACAGACAGACAGACTCACACATACAGGGAGAGAGAGAGCACTGAACACTAAGGAGAAAGAGAAGAGAGAGAGAGAATTGAGAGAAGTGTGTGCGTGCGTGCGTGCTGCGTGCGTGGTGTGTGTGTGTGTGTGTGTGTGTTGTGTGTGTGCATGCAGGGAGACTGATGTATGTGTGTGTGTATGTATCCCATATCCGCTGTGTTTACATGATCCTCTCTATTTGTCTGCTTGTGTTTATGTTGACATCCTATTTATTTATTTATCCGCGAGCTGCTGTGTTTATTTATTTCCCCTGATGGATGCAGCTTCAAAAAGCGGCTGTGTTTATTCTCTTTGTTCCTTTTTTCCTTTTTTTTCTTCTCTTCACCAGTTTGTCTCTGTCTCTTTCTCTGTCTGTCTATCTGTCTACTTGCCTGCCTGTCTCTCTGTGTCTGTCTGTCTGTCCGTCTGCCTGTCTCTGTCTGTTTGTCTCTATCCCTCCCTCTCTCTCTCTGCCTCCCCCCTCTCTCTCTCTCTCTGCCTCCCCCTCTTTCCCTCTCCTCTCTCTCTCTCTCCCCCTCTCTCTCTCCCTCCCTCCCTCTCTCCCTCCCTCCATGCTGCCCCCCCTCATCTGTCTCTCCCTCTCTCTCTCTCTCTGCCTCCCTCCCTCCTTCTCTCTCCCTCCCTCCCCCCTCCCTCCTCTCTCTCTCTGCATCGCCCCCCCCTCTCTCTCCCTCCCCTCCCCCCTCCCTCCTCTCTCTCTCTGCATCGCCCCCCCCTCTCTCTCCCTCCCTCCTCTCTCTCTGCCCCCCCTCTCTCCCTCCCCCCTCCCTCCTCTCTCTCCTCCTCTCCCTCCCTCCTCTCCTCTCATCCTGCCTCCCTCCCCCCTCCTCTCTCTCTGCCTCCCCACCTCTCTCCCTCCCCTCCTCTCTCTCTGCCTCCCTCCCTCTCTCTTCCTCCTCTCTCGCCTCCCCCCCCCCCCCCCCTCCTCTCCTCCCTCCTCTCCTCTCCCCCCCCCTCTCCCCCCTCCTCTCTCTCTCTCCCTCCCCCTCCCCCCCTCTCTCCCCCCCCCTCTCTTCTCCTCCCTCCCCTCCTCTTCCCCTCCCTCCTCCTCTTCTCTCCCTCCCTCCCTCCCTCCTCCTCCTCTCTCTGCCCCCCTCCCCTCCCCCCACCTCTGCTCCCTCCCCCCCTCTCTCTTCTCCCCCACCCCCCCCCATCCTGTCTGTACCTGTATTTATTAGCCAGCCTTTATGACTGTGTTTTTCTTTTTCTGCCTGTTTGTATCTGTCTACGTGCGTGCGTGCGTGCGTGTGTGCGCGTGTGTGTGTGTTTGTGTGTGTTGTTGTTGTTGTGGTGTGTGTGGTGGTTGTTGGTGTGTTGTTGTGCTGCTGCCCGCTGTTGTTTGTTGTCTTCGATTTTCGTCTGTTCACTCTCAGTGATATTAGGAGAGAGGTGGGGGGGGTTCTCTCCCCCCCTCTCTCTCTGTCTCTCTGTCTCTCTTTATCCCTCTGCTTAAGTCTCTCTCTGACTCACTTCTCTCCTCTTTCTCTCTCTCTCTCTCTTCCTCTTCTCTCTCTCTCTCTCTCTCTCTCTCTCTCTCTTCCCCCCATCCTCCCTCTCTCCATCCTTCTCTCTGTCTGCCTGTCTGTCCTGCCTCTTTGTCTCTGTCTGTCTGTCTGTCTGTCTGTCTCTCTCTCTCTCTCTCTCTCTCTCTCCTCTCTCTCTTTCTCTCTTCCCCCTCTCTCCATCCTTCTCTCTGTCTGTTTGCCTGCTCCTGTCTTTCTGCTCTGTCTCTGTCTGTCTGTCTGTCTGTCTGTCTGTCTGTCTGTCTTCTTCTCCTCTCTCTCTCTTCTCTCTCTCTCTCTCTCTCTCTCTCTTCTCTCTCTCTCTCTCTCTCTCTCTCTCTCTCTCTCTCTCCTCCCACTCCCCTCTCCTCCCAGCCAGATCGTAAGTCACCCAGTTTCTCACCTCGCTCTCAGCCCTCGCTGACAAGTCGTAGTACAGCAAGGACGTATATAGTCATGGGCAAGCAAAGCAAAGGCAGCAAGCAGGCAAAGGCAACAAGGCAAGGCAAGGCAAGGCAAGGCAAGGCAAGGCAAGCAGGCAAGGCAAGCAAAGGCAAGGCAAGGCAAGGCAAGAGGCAAAGGCAAGGCAAAGGCAGCGCAAGGCAGCAAGCACCAAAAACAACAACAACAACAACAGGCGTCAATCAATACAGACGATTGATAGCGGCCTTCACCCCCCCCCACCCCCACCCCACCCCCCACCCCCTCGTTAGTAGTTGTCGCCTGTAGTCTGCCTGCCTGTGTGTTGTTGTTGTTGTAGAGCAGGGGGTAGGGTGTGTGTGTGTGTGTGTGTAGGGGGTGGGGGGTCTTTCCCACTGCAGTCCCGTTTCTACGGTGCCCCTGGGTGATCCCGCTACCACTAAGACGCCATGACGTCAAGGCAGCTTCTCTCCCCCCCTTCCCCCTCACTCACGTGCGCTGACAGAGTGCTTGTGGAGCGGTGTTGAATGTCCTGATTTGTAACCATCGCTTGCTTGTCTTGCCTTGCCTTGCCTTGTCTTGTCTTGTCTTGTGGGTGGATCGTACAGACACACTCCTCCTCCTCCTCCAGCCGCCTGGGTCGGTAAGATCATGGCCTGTGTGTCACTCACAATGGTTTACCGTTTAGGGTTCATTGATTGCTTTTGCTTGGCGGGGTGGTTAGCGTCACGGCGTGGCTGTGGTGGTGGTGGTGGTGGTGGTGGTAGTGGTGGTAGTGGCGGTGGTAGGGATGGTGGTTGGTTTGGTGGTCGATGACCTCTTGCGTCACCGTCAGGAGTGACGGTGAGATGTGGTTTGGATCCCGCTGCTGACGTCGCCGGAACTTGAGATGGAATCGGGGTGGCCTGAAAGAGGAGGAAGTGTGGTGCCACGTGGAGGATGGCGTCCTTGACACGGGGAGGTCGTGACCACGGAGATGGCGATGATGATGGAGATGGTAAAGGAGCTGAGAGTGACGAAGGATGACGCGGAGTGACAGTGCTGCCGAAGAAGATGCTGATGAGGATAAAGGGAGATCAGTTTGACCCTTGAAGAGATGATGTCGAAGAAGAAAACAGCGCCGAAGACAGGAATATTGAGATGATGACCAAACTGAAAGTTGAAACGATCTAGGTTAACATTAAAACACTGTCCTTGGTTTGACTTGCAGTAAGATCAGACAAAGTGAGAAATGCCTTTGGATGTGAAATGTAGCTTTTTTTAACTAAAGGGAGAGACTTCAGTCTTCTTCTTCTTCTCTCGTTCACTTTTACACCGTCAGATGTGTCTGGGGAAAAATGATGGCAAGTCCTTTCCAACTCCTCTCATGGGCCGTACAGCTTGGTTTGCAGGGTTGTCTACGTCGGCCACACAGTCTTCCTCAGGTTGTTGTATAGCCGTGCATCTTTGAAGGATGTGTTCTCCAGTCTGGTTTTCTTTACCACAGGCACCCAGGGGAGAAGGAACGAGTTTCAGCTTTGTGGACATGTGGTGATTTAGCCTGTTGTGCCCAATGCATATCCCTGCCCACTGTGGTATACCTAGCAGCGAACAGGCTGATGAACTTGCTAAACTCGGGGCACAGAAAGAACAGTGCGAAAGCATCCTCGTTTGCATGAAAAGAAAACAATCATCAAATCAGTTGCTCGACCCAGAGTAGAGAAGGACGACTACCACCATCTCAAAAGAGAAGAACAAGTCATCCTAAGAGACTTAGTGACAACGTTTTCTGTTTCAGCCTCGGATAGGCCTGTTATCTTCAACATCCTTGAGATGTACAACATAGGTTAGAAACCTCGTGAACAGTATCCTAATGCGCGGTGATGATACACTTTCTTACAAAGAATGGTTCCTTGGATAATGAATTGGATGACGTTTTTAACTCAGCCAACAGTCATCCTGAAGTGGTCTCATGACTGTTGGACTGGCAATGTTTAGCCGCTTAAGACATGTGCTTTGTTTGAGAGAGAGAGAGAGAGAGAGAGAGAGAGAGTGAGAGTGAGAGAGAGGGAGAGGAGTTAGCCATTGAACCGATGTATCTTCCATGTTTTCATAGTCGTGTTTTGATCAGTTTTTTTCTTGCATGCAATTCTTTTATTTGCTGCAAATACCATCCTCCCTTCTCGGGGGAAAAGGGCGACGAACAAACAAACAGCAGCAGCAGCAACAACAACAATAACAATAACAACAACAACAACACTCCCGTTTCTATGTGGTGGGGTGGTTAAACAACATTGTCGGGAGGAACATTCCGCCTTTCGTAAAGTTTTTGTCATGGCCAAAACTTTAACACTAATTTGAAACGGCTTTGGCAAGATAAATAGAATTACTAGGCGGACGAAAAACTTTTTTCTTCTTCTGAATTTTATTGCTGTTTTCTTTTTATTTGGTTTTAACGTTGTGTTTTTGTTTTGGGGATTTTTTTTTCCAAGTTGCTATTGCACTTTCTCCGTTTGGTCACGTGGCTGTTGAAGTTTTCACACGTAGAAGAAGGTAAGGTTAGAAGGAGGTAAGGTGTTCTCCTTGGTGAAAATGACTATCTCGTATCATCATCCATTGCGAAGTAAGGTGGGGTTTTGTTGGTCTACTTTTTAACCTCCAGTTCGTTCTATCTGTTCTTCCTCGATTCTTCTTCAGTTGAGACTCTAATCAGCTCAACGTGTGACGATGGAAGTTGCCATGTCTGTTGTCCAGATTGAACAGAAAAATGTAAGTCAAATTAAGAAAGAAGATAGGATTCAAGACTCAAGGTTGAAGACTACTTTATTATTTTACATGAGAAGCTCGAAATCGCCCAAGTAAAAGCATACAACACACAATAATACATAATTATTACAGTATGGAACAGAAAAGAATACATTTTTAAGCAACTTACGCTGAAACAAGCTCTTTAGATCATAAAATCAGATACCTGGTGCAAACATGACACAACACTTCAACACGAATCGTAATAGCAAACATAGGCATGATTCATGTAGATGTTACTCCTACTAGCCCCTAGATACGCTGTTGTTTCCCTTTTGCTCAGGACTACACCAGAAGGCTCGTTCCCACCTCCCTCCCAACACACACACACACACACACACACACACACACACATTGCACAAACATAACAGCCAGAAGAGGTTAAAGAAAAATGCATAACAGTTAAAACAACTCAAACTGGGGTATTCCCCGTGGGGGATACTGGGGGCCTGTTGCAAGAAATAGCGTCTCCACCTTCTGGAAATTCTGTGCTAGAAATTCCCTCGTTTCTCTCCCTCTCTTTGTTTCTGCCATGTTCATTTTCTTCCTGTAATCCCCTTCTTGTCTATGTTCTGCCTTCTTGGTCCAATGTCCTGCCTTTTCCCCCCAGAAAGACTTAAAAAAAACAGAGAACAATTATCTCCATTGCCGGAGTCGGATGTGCTGGGCCTGACTTGTCAGGCGCTTAACGGCAGCGCAACGCGTTTTCGCTCATATGACAGATAACAATAGCTGCTGTCTGAGCAACACCCCATGGATGTGATCTGTGTGTTGCACGACTGGTGAAGGGGGTGGGGAAGACCCTGTGACTGAGACTGGGGTAGTGTACTATGGCTGTGATCTGTGTGTTGCATGACTGGTGAAGGGTGGGGAAGACCCTGTGACTGAGACAGGGGTAGTGTACTATGGCTGTGATCTGTGTGTTGCATGACTGGTGAAGGGTGGGGAAGACCCTGTGACTGAGACTGGGGTAGTGTACTATGGCTGTGATCTGTGTGTTGCATGACTGGTGAAGGGTGGGGAAGACCCTTTGACTCAGACTGGGGTAGTGTACTATGGCTGTGATCTGTGTTGCATGACTGGTGAAGGGTGGGGAAGACCCTGTGACTGAGACAGGGGTAGTGTACTATGGCTGTGATCTGTGTGTTGCATGACTGGTGAAGGGTGGGGAAGACCCTGTGACTGAGACAGGGGTAGTGTACTATGGCTGTGATCTGTGTGTTGCATGACTGGTGAAGGGTGGGGAAGACCCTGTGACTGAGACTGGGGTAGTGTACTATGGCTGTGATCTGTGTGTTGCATGACTGGTGAAGGGTGGGGAAGACCCTGTGACTGAGACTGGGGTAGTGTACTATGGCTGTGATCTGTGTGTTGCATGACTGGTGAAGGGTGGGGAAGACCCTGTGACTGAGACAGGGGTAGTGTACTATGGCTGTGATCTGTGTGTTGCGTGACAGGTGAAGGGTGGGGAAGACCCTGTGACTGAGACTGGGGTAGTGTACTATGGCTGTGATCTGTGTGTTGCATGACTGGTGAAGGGTGGGGAAGACCCTGTGACTGAGACTGGGGTAGTGTACTATGGCTGTGATCTGTGTGTTGCATGACTGGTGAAGGGTGGGGAAGACCCTGTGACTGAGACAGGGGTAGTGTACTATGGCTGTGATCTGTGTGTTGCGTGACAGGTGAAGGGTGGGGAAGACCCTGTGACTCAGACTGGGGTAGTGTACTATGGCTGTGATCTGTGTGTTGCATGACAGGTGAAGGGTGGGGAAGACACTGTGACTCAGACTGGGGTAGTGTACTATGGCTGTGATCTGTGTGTTGCATGACTGGTGAAGGGTGGGGAAGACACTGTGACTCAGACTGGGGTAGTGTACTATGGCTGTGATCTGTGTGTTGCAGGCCTGATGTCGGCAGCGGAGATGCAGCAGCTGTGGAAGGAGGTGGCAGCACACTCCACGGGTCTGGAGGACGTCGCCTTCAAGTCCCTCAACGGACTGGCCCACCCCCACCCCTCTGCCACCCCCACCTCATCCTCATCCTCCCTCGCCAACGGTCCGGTGCCACATCAGCGCCATTCCCCTCACTTCGGCACCAATGGGGCTCTGGATGGATGTCATTTACCAGGTAAGCTGGTGTGACTTTGTTCCGTGTTGATAGTGAGTTAGAAGGGGGGAAACGGTGTGCTCTGTGGTGATTGTACTGTATTGTATTGTATGCCACTTTAAGTCACAGCAGGTTTATCTGCGTAAAATTCGGGCTGCTCTCCCCGGGGAGAGCGTGTCGCCACAAGAGCAGTTCCACCCATTATTTCTTTTTCTTGTCCTTTTGCATAATCATGTGTTTAGTTTCCTATCAGAGTGGCTTTTTCTGGGTTCTTTTACGTGCACTAAATGAGTGTTGCACACGGGACCTTGGTTTATCGTCTCATCCGAAAGACTAGCACCCAGACCACCACTGATGGTCTAGTAGATGGGGGAAAAGTTTCGGGCACAAACAGGGATCGAACTACCACACACTTGAAACCGGGACTTTTCGCTTTCTAGGCAGGTGCGTCACCTCTAGACCACCGATCCACCGTTCGTGTGTATTTGAGGAAAACAGTTCCGTGTTGACTGTGCGTTTGAGAGATAGAAATGAAAGCTGTGTTCCCTGTTGATTGTGCGTTTGAGAGAGAGATGAAAGCTGTGTTCCCTGTTGATTGTGCGTTTGAGAGAGAGATGAAAGCTGTGTTCCCTGTTGATTGTGCGTTTGAGAGAGATGAAAGTTGTGTTCCCTGTTGACTGTGCGTTTGAGAGAGATGAAAGCTGTGTTCCCTGTTGATTGTGCGTTTGAGAGAGATGAAAGCTGTGTTCCCTGTTGACTGTGCGTTTGAGAGAGATGAAAGCTGTGTTCCCTGTTGATTGTGCGTTTGAGAGAGAGAAAGCGTGTTCCCGTGACGGCGTGAGAGAGAGAGAAAGTGGTCCCGTGATGTGCGTGGGAGGAGCGGAGCGAGGGAGAGGAGAGAGAGAGAGAGGGGAGAGGAGAGAGGGGGGGGGGGGGGGGGGGGGGGGGGGGGGGGGGGGGGGGGGGGGGGGGGGGGGGGGGGGGGGGGGGGAGAGATGAAAGCTGTGTTCCCTGTTGAGTTGTGGGTGAGAGAGATGGGGAAGCTGTGGTTTCCATTTTGATTGGTGTTGTTAGAGAGATGAAAACTGGTGAGTTTCTAGTTTGACTTCAGTTAGTTTTGTTTGTTGGTTTGGTTTTGCTTAATTTCTGTTTCGCAGTCGTTGTTGGAGTGTAGATCTTTCTGAGAGGAGAGAGAGAGAGAGAGAGAGAGAGAGAGAGAGAGAGAGAGAGAGAGAGAGAGAGAGAGGAGGGAGGGGGTGACAGAGAGAGAGAGAGAGAGAGAGAGAGAGAGAGAGAGCTAAACTGTGCACATTATTCAGCTTCCTTGTTTCTTTTTAAAACTAACAATAATTACATTTCACACCCCCCCCCCCCCCCCCCCCCCCCCACCATAGCTGTTTTTTCATTTTTCCCCACAGACCATTTCCCTTCGTCCTTTTTTTGTTAGTTTTGTCAGAATGAAATTTAAGATAGGAATTAAGAGAGAGAAAGAAAGGGGGGGGGGGAAAACACACACATACAAATGTGTGTGTAAACACTGACGAAGACAGCACTGTTCTGGACTCTTCTCCTCTCTATGAACGTCCCTTGAATAGTGACGGTGGGTGGTATATACAGGGGGAACAGTTTGGGGGGGGGGGGGGGGGGGGGGGGGGGGGGGGGGGGGGGGGGAGGGGCGTGGAGTGGGCATTGTCAAGACGCAGCTGCGACGGATTACTACAGTTTTCAGTAAATCCAGAGCAAAGATTGTTTTTTTCGATGGAAATCAGTCAAAGAGATATAGAGCAGGGCTCCCGCTCACCCCCCCCCCCCCCCCCCCCCCCCCCCCCCCCCTACCGATTTTCAACCGTAACTCCAGAGTAAAGAAGGGGATTTTTGTTTGCTTACCGTAAAAGGGTTTTGAAGCGACTTGTGTTTGCTTACCAAACACACAAAGGAAAAAAGCAATAACAAGCAAACAAATGAAGCAAACCACCACCACCCCAAAAAAACAAACAAACCCCGAATGAGAATTATCAACAGAAAAATGTCCTCCCGCCCTCGTTGGGGTGGGTTGGTGGGTGGGTGGTTGGTGGGTGGGTGGGTGGGTGGGTTGGTTGGCTGGTTGGTGGCATGGTGCCTTTCGTCTCCCATTGTTTGTTTGGGTTGTTTTCCCCTGTTGTTTTTCTGCCCGCTCTTGTGATGAAACTCGACGTAAGGTTAGATCAAAGAGATAAGCCGTTTCCTTTGTGTTTCTGCCGTATGTCTTCTAGTTCTGCCCTTTGGTTTTGTTGGGACTGTTGTAAGGAAGACCTGGTGTGTGTGTGTGTGTGTGTGTGTGTGTGTGTGTGTTCGATTTTACGTGTGTGTGTGTGTGTGTGTGTGTGAGAGAGAGAGAGAGAGAGAGAGAGAGAGAGAGAGAGAGAGAGAGAGAGAGAAAGAGAGAGTGAGTGTGAGTGAGTGTGTGAGTGAATGAGTGAGAGAGAGAGAGAGTGAGGTGTTTTCTTTTCATTTTTGGCAGATATAAATGTTTACCTTAGGCATCAGTGACAATTACTGCTTGCTTTTCCGAACCAATGTGTACCAGCGCGCGCTTGTGTGCGTGTGTGTGTGCGCGCGTGCGTGGGCGTGTGGGGCGTGCTTGTGTTTGTTTCTGTTCGTGTGTGTGTAAGTTAAATAAGTAAGTGTATGTTCTCTGTTTTATGTGTGTGTATGTTATTTTTATTGTTCATTTATATGACTCGGCAGAAAATGAAATATTTGATCTTTATGTGAACCAAAAACATCATCTGGATACTGCTTTATTTTCCTTCCGCGCTGAAACTATTCTATGCCACCACTCTTGCCATGTACTCTTCAAAAAGTCTGAAAAAAACTAGCACCTAGTCCACCGCGGAAAGAATGGGCTGTTATGGAACCCAGGACACTATCTGCTTTTCGCCAGAGTAAAGTGCCCTCCCCCTCTCCCCCCCCCCCCCCCCCCCCCCCAACCACCCCCACAGTGTTAGTGCCGTTTGAGACCACAAAAGCTCTTATTTTGTGTAAGAACTGAACATTTTTCATCTAATATGAAGGGGGGTGGGGTAGTTTTAGTGGTTAGAGCGTTGCGCTGACGTTGATCTGACGTCTCAAGTTCGAGCCGCCACCACCGAGGCACATCATTATTGTAATTTTTTTAAATAGGTTTCTCGGTACTGTTGTTCCTCCTTGGCGAGATGTCCTCCTGAACAATGGCCTTCAGGTGTGTTTGTCTCGGTCAGGTTTGACTGTGTTCAAGAGATGTCTCAGCGGAGTTTATCCGATACCACTAGCCAACCATCACCACCACCACCACCGACTGCCATACACTATGACACGACCCTGGTTGTCGGCAGGTCTATAAATACAACCTGAATGAATGAATGGATGAAGGAAGGAAGGAACAAAGTTAGTTTCTCATGGTCGTCACAAGCGGTGATGGTGGGGGAGGGGGGGGGGGGGGGGGGGGGTCACGACGAGATACGACCTGTGTCCTTGTGAGGGGCGGGGTGGGGCGGGGAAGGGGCGGAGGGGTGTAGAGAGGAGGGTGGGGTGGAGGAGACTGTTGACAGGGAAGTAAGTGTACTTCAGTCACCTTTCTTCGTCTGGATGGTTGGGGGGAGGGGAGACAAAATAGGGGGCCACGGTGAGGGTGGGGGTGGGGAATGACCTTGAGCTCTGAACCGTGACGTTCACTTTTTAGGGTTCTCCTTCAACACCCCCACCCCCCACCCTCGTCTCCTTCAACCCCCCTCCCCTCCCCCCTTCCCGACCCCCCTCGTCCTTCCCAATGTGGCTGTGTGGAGTAATCTGGGCTTAAGGGCAAGATTAGTTACATGTATACACACGTGCCGCTCATGATAACGCAAACTTTTTTTTTGTAAGTTGGGGAAAAGTTTCAGTGTCTGTTTAGTATGGCTTAAAAGTCTGACCTGACTGCTAAGGCCCTATCGGGGCTGTCTGCACGTTGAATCTGTTTTGTTTTCTTCACAGAAACCTTTCCAGTATATTCTGTCCTTTTATGTTTTCTTTACAAGGTTTCCAATACATTCCCGTAACTTTCTTCACAAGAACTTTCCAATATAATTTTCTTTACAAAAAGCTTTCCAATACATATCATTTTAGTACTCCTTACTAGAAACTTTCCATGATACATCATTGAAGTTTTCTTTACAAGAAGCTTTCCATTATACATTCATTTAGTTTTCTTTACAAGATGCTCTCTAATATATATATAATATATATATATATATATATATATATATATATATATATTATATATATATAATATATATATATAATATATTAGATTAGTAGGATGATGATAGATAGATATAGATAAGATAGATAGATCTATAATGTCATTTTAGTTTTCTTCACAAGGAGCTTTCTAATATAATTGTGTCCATCTTATTCAATACACCTCCATTAATCTGGATTTAAAAAAAAACACACCATTATACCTGAATGCGCGATGTTATCTTTGGGTTCCTTAAGGCGGATAATGCTGTAGCAGATTGGGAAGGCGAACAAAAAAAACAACCCATCAGTTCAAAGAAAAAGAAAGAAGAGGAACATGCATAAAATAAAGAAAGTGATAGAAAAGGGGATACATGAAGCAATAATTTGCGCAGTGTGAATATAGAGTCTCATGGCATTACCTGAGCAGGGGCAAAGCAGGGCAGAGGAAGGGTGAAGGGTGAATACCTGGGAAGGACGCAGCAGAAAAGGGAAAAGACTTGAGATCAGACAGGGGTTCGTAATCTACATAGAGAACGTACGTACAACCATGAAAAGCTTGTCCCTGGTTATCAATAAATATCAACTTTAGACTAGTGTGCCGTGATAAACTTGAAGAAATAGTCTTTGAACAGTTGTGAAACGAAGGTCAGTGATGCCGACATGTTCATGGCGTCAGTTCCTCACCACGGGATGTAGACTGTCGAGTTGACAGAATAGCCGGCAGGCAGGCATAAAGGCACAGTAATAATAATAATAATAATATATGGAATTTATATAGCGCTGAATCTTGTTAAAAACAAACAAATCGAAGCGCTTGCACTCAAATCATTTACACGCATGCAAGTTTCTCATGGTCGTCACAGTACAGTACATGTATATATAAGACTACTGTTATCTGTTCAATTGACTGAGTGCACTTGTGAACCCAATGGTAGCCTACACCAGACCTGCAAGAAGGCACCACTCTAGCAAGTTTGCCGGGCCGTTGAGAGTAGCAAACACAACACAAGTCTATAATAGCCATCAGTCCTGGGGCTGGCAGAAACAGAGCGGGTATTCAAGCAACAAAAAAAAGTGGAGACGAACAATCTGTAGAAACTAACTGGTCTTGTCACCACCGTTCAATGATTAAAAGATTGCAGCAATATGTCTCTTTTGTCACCACATACGATTAATAGACAATTACTGTTTGTGAATTGAGAGAGACAGATACACAAACACACACAGACAAACAGACAGACAGAGAGGCATCAGATAGACTGACAGAGAGGGTTATTTGTTGCCTGTTTGTATACGTTGCGCGTAAATAGAGAGAGAGGAGAGAGGGGGGGGGGGGGGGGGGGGAGAGAGAGGAGAGAGAGGGGGGGGGGGGGGGGGGATATTTGTTGCAGCATAAAGCATTGCGGAGAGACAAGAGAAAAAGAGTGAGAGGGGGATATTTGTTGCCAGTCATAAGCTATGGGAGAGAAGAGAGAGAGGAGAGAGAAGCAGAGGCGAAAGAAGACAGAGAGCAGAGCAGACAGCAAGAAGCACTCCCCTGCGTGCAAAACAAGGGGGAGAGAGAGCACATGAGCAGTGCTCCACTACAGGGGACTACACACAAAAACAGTTTAAAAAAGTTGTCCTGAGATGAGTACTGCATATGCAAATCAAATAAAATAGAAAGAAAACAGC
>CM054142.1:16897416-16902416 GCA_028751875.1 Rapana venosa | reverse complement strand
TTGAATTAAAAAAAGATTAAACTGCGTGGAAACGAATTTTAACGAAATCGTGGTATGTCTAAAACGTTATTTCCAGGCAAAAATAAGCATCAGAGCTTTTTTCCTCGATTTTCCAAAATAATTATTGAGACTTCGTAGTTTAAGAAAGACTTCATAAAAAGTGATGGGAATAAGTCCGGAAGTGCTGCACACAATGTTAAACAAAACAACCCTCCCCCCTCCCCCCAACTCCCCAAAAGACCACAACTACAAAAACAAAACAAAAAATTATGAAGACATAATATTATAGCCTATTCTATGTATCCCCGGGGACGATTTCCCTGTAGTGTTACCACCATACTCACCCACCCTTTTAAGTCTGCTACTGTCATCTCCTTTTTTCAATATTTTTTTAAGCCATCATTGTTTCCATAGCGCTTTGAAGCTGGATGAGGGAGAGGTGGGGGGTGGGGGGGGGGGGGGGGGGGTTGCAGAATGGCTGACTGACAGATGTTGACTGAGAGACAGACAGAGAGAAAGACACCCTCCTCCTTCCTTTCTTACTGCAGCAGACAGGACAGGGCTGATGTCATTGTCATGGTGGTGGTGTTATTTAGCTAACGCCTCCCTACTGCTAACAGACTACAGTGGTGCGTTTAGGTAAAGCCCCTAGACTGCAAACAGACTATAGCGTTGTATTTAGGTAAAGCCCCTATACTGCAAACCGACCATAGTGTTGTATTTAGGTAAAGCCCTCTACCTCGATCCGACCGTAGTGTTGTCTATAGTGTTGTATTTAGATAAAGCCCCTATACTGCAAACCGAACATAGTGTTGTCTATAGGTAAAGCCCTCTACTGCAAACCGACCATAGTGTTGTATTTAGGTAAAGCCTCCTACTGCAAACCCACCATAGTGTTGTATTTAGGTAAAGCCCTCTACTGCAAACCGACCATAGTGTTGTCTGTATGTTAAGTTATCTACTGCAAACCGACCATAGTGTTGTATTTAGGTAAAGCCCTCTACTGCAAGCCGACCATAGTGTTGTATTTAGGTAAAGCCTCCTACTGCAAACCCACCATAGTGTTGTATTTAGGTAAAGCCCTCTACTGTAAACCGACCATAGTGTTGTCTGAATGTTAAGTTATCTACTGCAAACCGACCATAGTGTTGTATTTAGGTAAAGCCCTCTACTGCAAGCCGACCATAGTGTTGTATTTAGGTAAAGCCTCCTACTGCAAACAGACCATACTTCTTCTTCGTCGAACGCTCAGACAGCAACTCCTGAGGCCCTGACAAATGCAGACCATACTATGAGTATTGTATTTAGGTAAAGCCCCCTATTCTGCAAACAGACCAGTATTGATGTCGTTAATTTATTTTGTTTATTCTCTAATTTCGAGGATAATGACGGCGGTGGTAGAGTTAACTGCTCGCACTAACATGACTTTTCCCCTCGGCAAAATCATTTTTAGCAGTAACCTCGACATAGCGATAAAAATAATCGGCCGTTAACGAGCCAGCAGGAATAAGCATAAACATCTTATGAAATATAATATTCAGGCCTCAAGGCAGTCTGATCACCTCCTCCTGATGGTTTTTGAGCCCCACACAGTTTCCTTTTCCTACACATTTTTTCCTTGTACAAAGCTGTTGGAAGGAATAACTGCTGTGGTTGGGGCACAGTTGTGGAGCCTTGAAATATTCCCATTTCGGGTTTTTTACGGCAAGAGCTCTGGGGTTTACCATTGGTGAGATTATGCGTGTAGGACGGTTTGCCCACCATTAAGGTAGCCGCATTTTGATTTCGTGGATGATGTCTAAAAACGGCACTAGAGTTATGCGGGTGGTGTTTGTTTTTGTTTTTGTCATCTGTTCTTACCAGCACGCAATAGCCTACTCTTCCAAAAGGCGGAACGGGTTTTAACGTTTGTCCAAGATGTTTTGCGTGCTTTCGTACAAGGGACCTGGGTTTATAGTCTCATCCAAAGGACTTTCTGAGGAATAGAGTCGGCTCTTATGCTCCAGGGGGAAAATCTCTTCCAATGGCGGGGTGTGTGGGTGGTGGCGCTGTCAGATCGTGAGTTCAACGGTCTTACCACTGGACTATCCTGCCCCCAGCAATGATTAGAATAGTGTTGTAGTTGACGAATCAGTATAGAATATAATTGTGATGATGAGATATTTACGAATGCAGAGAGAGAGAGACAGAGACAGAGACAGAGAGAACTCTGAACTCTGAAATAGTTTAATAGTACATCGGCCTTAGGCCACAATACAACAAAAGGGAGTGCTGGGGGTGAGGGTGGGGAGATATGCAATGGAAGAGAACAATGATTTCACAATACAGATACATTTTGAATCAGCTGAAAAGCTGAACTTCTATGTGCGTACACAATCATCTTCCCCTGTCAACAACTTAGGATTATAACTTTGTAACTCTGTACGCTTACTCATTCCATTTCGATCACCAAGCACCAGCATAACTTACGAGAGAAGAAATGCGGAAAAACGTCCTGAGAATCATGGCTATGTGTCATGAATCTAAGTTACTGTGAACAGTCTAAGACAGCAATGCAATCTTTAATAAGAAAACGAACAATCAAACCAACCGAATGACAAATAACCCTACAGTGCTGTTCAGTATATGAAACGAAACTGACGATTCATGTTAGGATTACAGCATTTTTAAGTGGATTGAAACTAGTCAGTGATATGTTGGATAACATAGTCTCCTTCCAAATTTAAAGTTATTTAAAATGTTGATAAACTTCGAAAGCAGAAAACTTACTGAATAGCATACCTCATACAGTGATGTGACATCACCACAGAGAAGAGAGAGAGAGAGAGAGAGAGAGAGAGAGGAGAAGAGAGAGAGAGAACGGGGGGGGGGGGGGGGGGCACGGACAGACAGACACACACACACGGACAGACGCACGCAGCATACAGCGACAGTAGCATATCATGGGATCCTGCAGAACCCAGTATATTATTATTATTGGACTTCAGTCTTTGGGAATTCTGGCCTGTTGCAAAACTTTTGTCTTTAAAACCAACCCTCCCCCCCATCCCCCCCCCCCCCCCCCCCCCCCCCCCCCCCCCCCCCCCCCACCCCCACCCCCCCCCCACTTCCTTCCCAACTCATCACCCCCACCTTTTCTTCCTACACGTTCGCACCCTCGCCTTTTTATCCACGTTCACTGCTTTACCAACACACACCACACACACACACGCACCCACCACACACCACACAAGAAAAGGGAGGACAAAGATATGACGAGAAAAGTTTATCTGATGGTGATGATAACGGGGTTGGTGGGGGGGGGGGGGGTGGGGTGGGTGGGTTGATGGTAATGAGAAGATGAAGTTGAAATAATAATAATAATAAAAGAAGGACGTGACGAGAAGTAATAATAAAAGGAGGACGATAAATCGGTGGTCTAGAGGTAACGCGCCTGCCTAGAAAGCGAAAAGTCCGGGTCGGAAGTATGCGGTGGTTCGATCCCCGTTTGAGCCAAAAACTGTTCCCCCATCCATTAGACTATGAGTGGTGGTCTGGGTGCTAGTCTTTCGGATGAGACGATAAACCAAGGTCACGATTGCTACATAAAGTTATTTAGGGCACGTAAAAGAACCCACGGCAACTAGATAGTTGTCCCTAGCAACATTCTATAGAAAAAAAGCGGCTGTGATAGGGAAACAGTTGCAGACATGAAAAGGAAAGAAAAAAATACTGGGTGGCGCTGCTCTTGTGGCGACGTGACGCGCTCTCTCCTGGGGAGAAGCAGCCAAAAGTTCACGCAGCGAAATCTGCCGTGACTTGAAAAAGTGGTATGAATATTGAATTATGAATGGGAATGGAATGATAGTCAGTGAGTGACTGGTTCTGCTAGTGGGGAGAAGAAAGAGTGGAAAGAAGAAAGGTTGACGATGACGACGACGACATTGCTGCTGCTGTTGCTGCTGCTGCTGCTGATGATGATGATGGTGTTGACGATGAGGAGAGAGAGAGAGAGAGAGAGAAGAAGGGATCGAGGGAAGGAGGAAGAAAGGGAAGGAGAGGGCTTTAGACAAATAAACAAGGCTGAAGTTTGTGTCTGTGGAAGTGGAGAGGATGGGGGGTGGGGTGGGGGGGATGGGGGTGGGGGGGGGGGGAAGAGCAGTAGAAGTCGGGGGTGGTGGTGGTGGTGGTGGTAGAGGCTTTGGAGTGGCCAGCAATAACAAGGCTGCCTGTTTACTTTGCTTTGTTTGTTTACTGTAGCCAGCCTGCCCCTGTTTACCCGGCAAAATCTGATCCGCTACGTCAACAACCCCGCCACGGCAGCCCTCCCCCGGAGGAGGAGGGTTGAGGAGGGTTGGGGGGGGGGGGGGGGGGGGTTCGAAAAGCAAAAGAAAAATAACAATATAAAAAGTAAACATCCCCGCCGCTGCCTGCCAGTAGGGCTATGAGAGAAAAGAAACGAAAAGCAACCCCCGCCACCTTCCCTACCCTCAACTCTCTTTCTCCATCCCCCCTCTTTCCCCCCCCCCCTCCACCCCAAACAACCGCGCTGCTGCCACTGTTTATACAGTCTTTCTCTTCTAGGACCCCCACCTCTCCCCCCCCCCCCCCCCCACCCCCCACTTTACTTTACCCTCTACCCCCTTCCTCCCCGCCCCCCCCACCCCCCCACCTTCCCTGTCGGTGCGTGCTGTGGGCAGAGCAGAAATAGGAAAACAGTTTATATAGAGCAGTTTGCAGGAAGAAGAAAGTTTGGAATTAATTCGAGTCCCTTGCAAAACTTTGTTTTTCTTTCTCTTTTCCTCCCCCCACCCCACCCCCCCCCATCCTCTCCTCTTCTCTTCTCTCTCTCTCTCCCCCCCATCCCTCCCCCCCCTCCCCCTCCACCTCACACCCCCTTGTGTTTTCTGTTATATATTTTTTTAATTCTGTTTTTGTTTTCTTTCTTTTTTCTTCTTTCTTTCTTTCTTTCTTTTTCTTTCTTTCTCCCGACGCTTTCCCGTCCATTCCCCGACCGTTCC
>CM054142.1:16887416-16894916 GCA_028751875.1 Rapana venosa | reverse complement strand
GACAGTCAGCCATAGTGGCTCTATGGTATATAGTATGGTAAAGATGGTGACAGTCAGCCATAGTGGCTGTATGGTATATAGTAAGGTAAAGATAGTGACAGTCAGCCATAGTGGCTCTATGGTATATAGTATGGTAAAGATAGTGACAGTCAGCCATAGTGGCTGTATGTATATAGTATGGTAAAGATAGTGACAGTCAGCCATAGTGGCTGTATGGTATATAGTATGGTAAAGATAGTGACAGTCAGCCATAGTGGCTGTATGGGATATAGTATGGTAAAGATAGTGACAGTCAGTCATAGTAGCTGTATGGTATATAGTATGGTAAAGATAGTGACAGTCAGCCATTATATAGTATGGCAAAGATAGTGACAGTCAGCCATAGTGGCTGTATGGTATATAGTATGGTAAAGGTAGTGACAGTCAGCCATTATATAGTATGGTAAAGATAGTGACAGTGACAGTGGCTGTATGGTATATAGTATGGTAAAGATAGTGACAGTGACAGTGGCTGTATGGTATATAGTATGGTAAAGATAGTGACAGTGACAGTGGCTGTATGGTATATAGTATGGTAAAGATAGTGACAGTGGCTGTATGGTGTATAGTATGGTAAAGATAGTGACAGTGACAGTGGCTGTATGGTATATAGTATGGTAAAGATAGTGACAGTGGCTGTATGGTATATAGTATGGTAAAGATAGTGACAGTGACAGTGGCTGTATGGTATAATTATAGTATGGTAAAGATAGTGACAGTCAGTCAAAGTGGCCGGCTGTATGGTACATAGAGGTTTTTAGAAAAAGATGGTAAAGACAGAGGTACAGTAGAGCTATCGATTAATCAAAAGCTTTTCTCTCTACCCTCCTCCCTTGCATAATGTTTCTTTTCATTACAACGCCCGCTTTTCACTCACACCAATCCCCCAGCTCTGTTCCTTCTGCAGTAAGAGATTGTGTGCCCTAGGTTTTAGGTGAGCCTTCATCACCTCATATCCCCATGCCCCTCTGTTCTGAGCTTCTCCCAGGAGGGACAGCTGGTTAGCTGTGGGTTTGCACCTTTCACACCCAGACTTCTTTTCCTGGCTTTCCACTTTTGGCCCAGGGTCTGTACCTTCTGCCTCCCTGAGTGCTTCTACTCCATCTACACCCCAATTCTCTGCCGTCAGGCAGATTTCAAGTTCTTGCCTTTTTTCACATGCCTATTGCATTACCATCTCCCGACACCTGTTTTCTTCCTGTGCTTTCCCCCCTGTTTCATCTTCTTCTTCTTCTTCGTCTTCGTTGAACACTCAGACAGGAACTAATAGTATTGTCTGTCATATGACTGAAAATGTGTTGCACTGTCGTTAAACGCCTGACAAGTCAGGCCCAGCGTATCCAACCTCGGCGTGGGAGAGAATTGTTATCGTCTTATAGTCGCCAATGTCTGTGTGCTGGAAGTATTCTGACAGCACCCATCTTCAGTCTGTCTTGCATAGACACAACCAGTCCGTTGTGTTATATTCCCAACAATCCTTAGGGAAAAAACCATTGTCGGGATGCTGTGATACCACCAACCCATAATAGGTCCAGCCTGCCCTACTGTTGGCTTAGCTCCTTGATGTTGAGCAATGCTGTTGTTCTCTAACCTTGACAAAACACGACCTGGCAAGGTTTTCTGTATGGACACATTAGTCACGGAGACGGGGGTGGTCCTATATTATTGGGATCATCATCATCCGCCGGCAGTGTCGGCCCTTTACCAACTCTGTAGACTTTGAATTCAACTCTCCAGACATTGGCACGGGGAGTGAAGGGAAGGGGACACGCACCGAGTTCACCAGGAAAGCAAGGGTTGAAAGAGTTAGGGAATATGAGATGTTTCCTTTTATGGTGATGATTTATTGGGGCTGTCAGTGGTGATACTAGGTAGATGTTCTATCTACTCGCCTTGTCTTTTGGATGGGCATACCTCATATCAGCCATTTTATGATGACTGATAGTGATGAGTGGTACAGTGATCCTACTACTACTACTCGGAGATCCAGCTCGAATTAACCATAGACGATGTTCTTTGAGCATTCTACACGGCGCCAACATGAACCAGGCCAGAGAAATGATTCCACTTGCTGCTCTCGTGAGGTCATCTGAGCACCATCCTTGCATTGGATGACACTGGACTGCGTGAACCTTTTTCCCTGTTGAGCCTGTCAGCTGCAGGCTGGAGCCTGCCAAAGCCTGAGAAAAATAAAAACTACAGTAAAAGTATTAGACATGACATGGCCCAGCCCAGTAGCGCTCCAGGAAAAAAAATCCTCTGGGGACTTTCGGGGTCACAACGACAGACTGCAGACTTTGTTTGCCATCCAGACTGGATAAAAAAATAAAAGAAGCATAGCAAGGGAATGCAGAAAAAAAAGAAAAAGACATGATTGAAATCAATTATGCCTGTAGTGACCGACCATTCATGGAAAATGGCAGACCGCCACAACTGGAGAGGCAATCAACTGTGTATCTCTCTGTTCTGCATAGTCCTCGCTCTGCTCATTCCATTAACTTTAACTTTGTATACTATAGTGCCTGGGTCAGTGGGAGGAAGGATGCATATGCAGAGAGAGAGAGAGAGAGAGAGAGAGAGAGAGAGAGAGAGAGAGAGAGAGAGAGAGAGAATAACAACAGGGCCAGCAGTAATAGATGTAATAGAGACGTGACTCGTGACTCTATTACCACTCACTGTGCCCGTCAAGGCCAGAGAAAAAATCACAGGATGACCACATGAGAAAAATAAAGAAGAAAAATGAAAGAAAGGTGGGAAGAAGAAAAAGAAAAGAAAGTTGGGAGAAGGGCAACAGGAAAACAAGGCATCTGCAAAAAACAAAAACAAAATCAACCCAAGACTGTCAACATCTTTCCCCCTCCCATCTTTTCCTCAACGACGACGACGACGACAATAACACAACAATAACAACAACAGCCGCAACAACAACAACACCTCCATTGACAACAACAACAAGCGGCAGCAGGGCCAGCAGCAATAAGAAAAGAGCTTGCAGCGATAGAATAATAAACAGAGGGGGATGAGGATAGGACAAACAGGCAGGCAGGCAGGCAGGCAGGCTTTATCAATGCAGACACTGCTTAAGAGGGATAAAGACATCATCTGCGTAAAGCCAGCATTAGCAACACCAAGGACGCAGACAGCCAGGGTGGGGTGGGGGCAGACAGGGTAAGGGGGTGGAGTGGGGGGAGGGGGGGGGGGGGGAGGTTGTGATGACAGGGAAGCTACATGCACTGTAGCCTAATGTCTGACACTATCGGGCACTTTGCAGACACACACATAATTATATAGATATCTAATTAATACGCGCAAGTGTGTGTGTGTGTGTTTGTGTGAGTGTGTGTGTGTGTGTGTGTGTTCTGCGCACATACCGTACGCGTGTGTGCGCTTACACAAACGCACGCATGCACGCACCCGCGTGCACACAGAGACACAGACCCAGACGCGTGCATGCACGCGCGTGTACACACACACACACACACACACCACACAAATACACACACACTCTCTCTCACTCTCACACACATACCACACACTCTCTCTCACATCTCACACACATTCACACACATACACACACACACTCTCTCTCACACACACATTCACACACACACACACACACACACACACTCTCTCTCTCTCACTCTCAAACACACACATTCACACCACACACACACACACACACACACACACACACACACACACACACACACACCACACACACACACACTCACACACACATACCCTATGCGATGCAATGTAACATTGTTTTGCAACACGAGCTTGCTGATGGTAAAGATATTTACAAATTAATTCAAAGCAGCAGCAGCAGCACACCGCAACAACAACAACAATAACAATAATCGCAAGAAAAACAGCAGCAGGCAAGCAGGCAATCACGAGGAACAACAATACCAGGGGGAAAACAACAATAACATCGACAACAACAACAACAAACACAGCAGCGAAAATAGCAGGCAGGCAGGAAGAACAACAGCAACAGAAGCAGCCTCAACAACAACAACAACAACAACAACAACAGCAGCACGGAATGACAGTAATTTGTCTGAAAGGAAAAATAAAAGGGAAAAAAAAACAACACCCGACTGAGAAAGAAAAATATTAACCGACTGAGAAAGAAAAATATTGTCAGCTATGGGGTGGCCTGGATACATAACGGTTAGTTAACTCACCTAACTAGGAAGCCAGAGATCTGGGGTTCAAATCTGGGCCTGTAACCAGAGCTTTCTCTGTTCTTCTTCTTCTTCTTTTACACCTGAAGAGGGGGGGAACGTGTTAGTCTTTCTGATGAGATCGTTTTAAAAAAGTCTTTAGAGCAGCACGGATTTAGTGCATGTAAAAGAACCCACAGCAATGAGTAAGCACTGTCTCGAGCAAATGTCTGTTATAAAACCCGGCTCCTATTGTTCTTCTGCTTGGTTTCTTTTTATGTTCCGCTTATAGTTGATTTTGTTTGTTGTTGTTGTTGCTGTTTTGGGGTTGTTTGGGGTTTATTTTTTTGGTCTGAGTTGTATATAGTATGGACATCCATTAGACTTTCTGAATGTATACAAAGAGACAGGAATGAAAGGGCATGTGCTAATAGTATTATATAATATATATATATATATATAATATATATATATATATATTTGGTGTGTGTGTGTTGTGTGTGTATATATATATAATTATTTATATTTATATATATATATATATATATATATATAGTGACGCATTTGGAAACCTGTTTGAAGCATTTCCTTCAATGGTGCGGTATTGTTAAACTTCATGCCCCCCCAGTGGGGGGTTTCTTTAAATAAATCTTGAATCATGAATCCTATAATGGACGGTGCTATTGTTCGGCAGTGGTGCCTTCTCCCACCCTCTTTCTTTTCCATTCACCCCCCCAAAAGAAAAGTCCACATTTAATGCAACTGTTGGAACACTAAATGTTAAACAGTACACTACAGTATTGTACAGTACAATACAGTACCACACAACACAGCATAATGCAGCATACTACAAGACAATAATAACAGGGGCTGGAGGGATCACAGATGAGGTAGAGAATAGGTGAAAGGAGGGGGGAGGGGGTGTTGATGAGAGACATCATTCAATTCAGTTCAGTTCCATTCTTTATTATCTCACAATTAGAAAAATTCACATGGGTTTCAAGCCACATATTAAAAAACCAGCAAACAGGGTGAAAAAAACAACATTCTTCAGACAAAAAACGCCACAATACAGTATCTGAACATTAGCGTGCACATATCACAAGATACACACAGCACCCAAACATTCAGTCTTTCTCTTTGCCTGTCTTCATCTTTCGGCTTTGGTTATTATAGTAGGGTTAGAACTGCCTCATGCACTTGCAACACACATCTTTAATGGTTTCATGCAGACACACACATAGATGCATGCGGTCATGCATGGAAGAAATGAGAATAGAACATGAAAGGAAGGCATGCCATTGTAGAAATGGCCAAAGAAGAAAACACATCAATAAAGACAGTTAACTAACAGCTGGATGTAAACACAAGCCAATTAAAAAGACAGAAGCAAAAAAAAGGACCAGATTAGATATAAACAAAAATAGGCATCAAAACAGAGTAATTATAAAGTATTAAAGAGAGAACTGGATACATACACCACACACACACACCACACCACGCACGCACGCACCACGCACACACACACACACACACACAACACACACACACACACACACACACACACACACAAAAAGTCAATATCATAACTCAGAGAGCACATCATATCTCTCATAAAGAATTCAAAACAAGCTCACTAAGAAACCCACCCCCACCCCCAATTGTTCACAATACAGAAACAGTCATGAACCATCCATGTGGGCACAACAGCACAACACAACACAGCACAACACAGCAAAAACAAGCTAAATAAGGCAAAGGCACAAAAAAAACCAGGGCTGAAAGTAAAGAGAGGAGGAAATGGAAGAGACAGCAGTGAAGGCCAGACGTACTGCAGACGGTAATCTGATTGTTTTCACTGAAGGCGCCGCTTGTTTACAGTTGTTTACCCTGTAGATTGCAGGAAAGCGACTGGGTATTATACAATCAACAACAATAACAATGTATTTTTAGGCCTATCATGAGACAGGGGCATGTTTTGGGAATGTAGCTTATATAATCACTGGGTTTCAGAAGAAGAAAAAATTGCCATGCAAGCACATGGAACAGGGACATGTATGTGTGTGTCCACATGTGTTTGTTCCATAAGCACACCTTGACATACTTATACTCACGTGCATGTACATTTTTGCACACGTGCACACACACATGCACACACACAGACACACAAACACAAACACACTTTCACATATCATCGCATGTCTGCTCACACACGTACTCTTTTTTCACAGTATCAGTCTTTGTATTTGTCTACCAATCTCTCATTGTCCCCCTTCGTCTCTGTCTCTCCGCTTTTTGTCTCTGTTTCTCTCTCTCAAACACACACACAACACAACACACACACATGTGCACGAGCATGCGCAGGCAAGCTTACACTCTCTCCTCAGTTTACTTCCTAAACCATCCTAACACCCCCCCCCCCCCCCCCCACCCCCCAAATGTGATGCTCCCAAGCCACAAGGACTATGGATGTACGTGAGCAGGCAATGGGCACAGGCAGACACAGTGGCTGCATGGTAGATTTAGGTAACGGGCAATAGTCAAGGCAGTGAGTGATACCACTCCCCCCATCAGATCAATAGCCCATGTACTTCTTTCAGCCCCCCACTCCCCTCCTCTGCCCCAGATCCCTATAGCTACCCCCAGCCCCGTCCTGCCCCCACCCCTCACCTACTCTCTGCCACTGTAGGTCCTGATCTCATTCTGCTGTTGGTACCTCACCCCACCCCACCCCATCTCACCCCTCCACTCCACTCCACTCCACTCCACTCCCCGTGGAGGCATCGTGCTGGAAGTGGCTTTTTTTTTCTTTGTAAGTTCCCAGATCAGTATTACAGACTTCAGACCTCAGACTTGTAGTAAGAATTTATTCCTAGAAAACTTCTTGGGAGGGGGTGTGCATGAAATTTGATAACGTTAAAGAATTTGCAGATGTGGGCGTGTGGACCTACCGATCAACTTCACTACTGTACTCACAGAAACCTTAATAGATCTCACAGCCTACACATTCCCAAGTACAACAGTTATGTTTGAAATGAAAAAGTACATCTAATAGATCACTTTTTAAAAAAACAAAACACGAATACTGGCTAGGAAACGTGTGATGTACTGCAGTGGAAGCAAATACTGCATTTTCCAGTGCAAAACTTATTACTTCTGCAGACTTCTACTTCTGTGTGGATCGGTGGTCTAGAGGTAACGCGCCTGTCTAGAAAGCGAAAAGTCCGGGTCGGTAGTGTGCGGTGGTTCGTATCCCGTCTGGGCCCGAAACTTTTCCCCCATCCATTAGACC